>OX451739.1:999141150-1000341150 GCA_948472305.1 Vicia faba
ACTTTTGCTAATTTTCATATTTTTATGGATGTTCCAACATGTACTCATAATTTATTATCAATGATATATATATATATATATATATATATATATATATATATATATATATATATATATATATATATATATATATATATATATATATATATATATATATATATATATATATATATATATATATATATATATATATATATATATATATATATATAATATATATATATATATATATATATATTAAGTAAATGAATTAAATCAAATGACCAATTAGAATTATTGATCTGGGCCAGTAAAGAAATAACAGTGAATTGAATGAGCCATGTGTTTACTACAGCTTTAGTCAACAAATTAAAAGCTCTTTATATATTTCAAAAGATTCATTAATCTACACAAATTCAATCAAAAAGAGATACCATACACAATATGCAACAAAGCATATTAATGATGATCGTCATCGTTTAAAGCTTCTTTATAATTTCTTAAAGCCAGCATGAGGATTATAACAGTTGCATTACTATGCACTATAAATTTCTCCATTCACATTTGTAGGTCACACATGCATTATATAATACTAGGTAAATGCATGCTTAAATCAAATCCGCATGCAAATTAATCAGTTTGCACACTACACTAACTGCAAATCCTATGTGATGCTATCATCCTACATCACCAATCAATTATCAATTATATACTTTACATCTAGCTACAAATAAGAAAAGCACATGACATGCAACAGTGCTTTGAGAATCTATCTTTATGGTGATTTTAGTCCAAGCACCAAATCATTTGCACCCATCACATCCTCTTCACCGCATAGACCACTTATTAAATTGATGATTAGTGGGGCCTGAGACTCAATCATATCATCTCAGTCACCCTCAAAGTATCCCACACTTTTGCTTTGACCCACACCTACACCATATGGACAGATAGCTCAAATTTAATTGCGTCGCACTTCCATCGCTAGAACGCCTTGTATTTGATATGGCCGTCTAATGGAGCTACCAAAGATAAACGACTTCTAATCAAATTTAATTTTAAAAATTCATTTGAAAAATTATTCTTAAATTCAATAAATATTATGCTTTCATGTTTTTATTAATCAAATGTTTTTGAAATTTTATTCGACCGGTAATAGAATCTCACATACAATGTTGGAATAATATACGACAATATGAAGACATAACAAATAACAAATAAGCACAAAAAAATTACACGTGTAATTGTTAATTCAGTTCACTGCGAAGTTACTTACGTTTTGAGGGCATCAACATAATGAAATAAAATTCATTAATTAGTAGTCAATAATACACAATGGTCTTATATGTACTCTCTTAGTTCAGTGTCATTTTCCTAATACTACACGTAAACTTTGATCCAGACTCCTCATAAATCTGAGGCTTCTCTAAAATCACTCTAACACTCTCTCAAGTATTTGTATAATAACTTAAAATGAAGGCATGATAAATTACTTACAAATACTCTATTCTTCTAACATACGAAAGATATCCCCACAATAGAGTATTACAAACTCAAAATAAAAGACTCGATGAAAATAATAAAACGACAAGCTTCAATCTACATGGTGTGAGTCTTCAAACGAGATAGAACTAATCCTTAAATAGCAACGACATCCAGCATAAAAGCCCAATAGAGTTTTATGCACACAAAAAAGACTAGTTGCTAAAAAGCACAAGAAGATTAATCTTCATAAAATCAATTTTGAATCTTGAGTAAATCAAATATCTTAATTTGACATATATATAAGAATTTTGATATCTTCAACAAATGATTCATAATAAAACCTTTACTTGAAAGAAGAAAGTATATTATTATTGATACTCACTCAATTGATTTAGATGAGTATATACACCTTGTATTTATACTATAAATGGAGCTACAAATTAGGAGAGAATTTCCATATCAAGAACTCTAAATAAGGAGAAATAATAAAAGCATACAGCTGCACAATCCCGTTGATCTACTGTCATTATAGAGAAAAATATGGAGATAAAATCTCAACACTTCCCCTCAAGTTGGTGCATATATATCGTCCATGCCCAACTTGTGGAGATACTTCAAGAATACTTTGCTTGAGACAGCTTTAGTAAGCATGTCGGCTAATTGATCTTCCGATCGAATCTTAGGCAGCTCCAAAATCTTTGCATCTAATTTCTCTTTGATAAAAAATCTGTCCACCTCAACATGCTTTGTTCGATCGTGTTGAACTGGATTATGAGCAATATCACATGCAGCTTTGTTATCACAATAAAGATTAATTGGTTGCCTTTGCGGAAAGCCCAAATCTTCTAGAAGATGTTTCCAACCATAAGGCTTCGCATAAACCGAGTGCCATACCTCTGAATTCAGCTTCTGCACTTGAGCGGGCGACGACATTTTGTTTTTTACTTCTCCATGTAACAAGATTTCCACCCACAAATGAGAAGTATCCCAGATGTTGATCGTCTATCATCTAGCGCTCCAGCCCAATCAGCATCTGTATAAACATCTATGTCTTCATGTGCTCCATTTTTAGTGAACAAAACCCCCTTCCCAGGAGCAGATTTTAAATACCTCAATATATGCATGACAGCATTCATATGTTGTTCACAAGGATTATGCATAAATTGACTAACAATACTTAATGCGTAGGTAAGGTCTGGTCTTGTGTGAGCTAAATACATTAATTTTCCCACAAGCCTTTGATACATACCTTTATCACATGGAACTTGATCTGTTATATTGTGTAACTTCAAGCCTTCCTCCATTGGTGAAGCAACTGGTTGACATGCTGACATACCAGTCTCCTGCAACAAGTCCAATGCATATTTTCTTTGAGATAAGAAAATACCTTTCTTGGATCTAGATACTTCAATCCCGAGAAAATACTTCAAGGAACCAAGATCTTTCATTTCAAATTCTCTAGACAAGTACTCTTGCAATGCTTTCCGTTCTTCTGGATCATTCCCGGTAACCACCATGTCATCTACATATATGATAAGGGCTGTAATCTTACCTTGTTGTTTCTTTAAAAACAAAGTATGATCAGAGTTGCTTTGGACGTATCCACAAGCTATCATGGATTTTGTAAATCTTCCAAACCATGCTCTTGGAGATTGCTTCAGTCCATATAATGACTTCTTCAATTTACACACCTTTTGGGCATGTCTTTCTAACTTGTTACACCCAGGCGGAAGGTCCATATAAACTTCTTCTATCAGTTCTCCATGTAGAAAGGCATTTTTTACATCAAATTGTTGTAGGGGCCAGTCCAAATTTGCAGCTAAGGACAACAACACTCGAACAGTATTGATTTTAGCTACTGGTGCAAATGTCTCAGTGTAGTCAATCCCATAGGCTTGAGTATATCCTTTGCTACCAATCTTGCTTTAAAACGTTCAATTTCACCATCTGGGTTTATATTTCACAGTGTATACCCACCGACACCCTACCGGTTTCTTTCCTTTTGGGCAATCGACCAAGTCCCATGTTTCATTTTTTTCTAATGAATTCATTTCTTCATTCATAGCGGCTTTCCACTTTGGATCAGCTAAGGCATCCTGCACACTGTTAGGAATCGATATAACAGATAATTGATTTGCAAATGACTTATTTGATTCAGACAGATTTTGATTTGAAACATAATGACTCATAGGATACTTCACTTTATTAGAAATTTCAGGTTCATATCTAGATTTAGGAATACCTCGATTGTGACGCTCTGGGAGTTGTTTTTTTTGAAATTCAGGATCAAGAATAGGTACATCCTCGGCAGACGACTGGTATGGTATATTAGCGAGGAGTTCAATTTCTTCAAATAATGAATTCTCAGTTTGTGTCCCACTAATTAATTTTTCACCCTCAAATGATGGACTATGAATTTGTGGTCCACTTACTTCTTCACCTGCAATAGATGGACTTGGACTTTGTGCAATCATGTTTTCATCTTCTAAATGAGAATTGATATCAAGATCCAAATTAATCACATTAGTATCATGAACATCAAAACTTGTTATAATAGGGTCATATTCCTTGCAATACTTCCCCTGCAGTTCAGCCTTGGGTGAAAAAATACATGAGTTCCTCATGAAATACCACATCTATTGTTATAAACATGCGCTGAGTTGGAGGGTGGTAGCATCTATAACCTTTTTTATTCATGGCATATCCAAGAAAAATACACCGTAAAGCTCGAGGAGCTAATTTATTGCGTTGATGTTTATGAAGATGAACAAACACTACACAACCAAAAATACGAAGCGGCAAATTTGGAACTGATGGTGCAACAATGGCATCGCTAAGAGCTATCAAAGGTGTTTGGTAGGAAATAGATCGTGACGGTGTTCGATTAATTGAATATACTGCAAACGTAAGAGCTTCCCCCCAATAGGATAATGGCATATTCGCCGCTATTAATATAGCACGAACAACCTCTAACAAATGACGGTTTTTACGTTCAGCAACCCCATTTTGTTGGGGGCGTATTGGAACATGTTGTTTGATTAATAATGCCTTCTACTTCAAAAAAAATTTGCAATTCAGAACTTTGGTACTCTCCTCCATTGTCACTCCTAAGAACTTGAATTTGTGCATTATACTGAGTTTTAATCATTTTATGAAACTTCTGAAATAACAAGTTTACTTCGCTTTTTGACTTCATTAACCACAACCAAGTCACTCTCGTACAATCGTCAATAAAAGTAACAAACCAACGTGAGCCACCTAATGTTTGAATTTTGGATGGCCCCCACACATCAGAATGAATAACCATAAAAGGGAGAGGACTTTTATTCAAGGAAAGTCGAAATGAGGTTCGGTGACTCTTTGCAAGTTCACATACATCACAGTGAAAAATTGAAGAATCAATATTCTTAAACAAACTAGGGAAATAATTTTTTGATATAGTCAAATGATGCATGACCCATTCGTTGATGCCATAGCCAAACTTCAGCCTTATTCTTATTTTGTGTAGAGCTTTCCGCTTTCAAAACTTGACATAGCATATTGCAGCTTTTTGATGTCAAGTCCAAGTAATACAGCTTCCCCCGCTTAATACCATAACCAATCGTCTGCTTTGTTCGGATGTCCTTAAAAACACAATAGTTAGGCCAAAAAATAACAACACAAGATAAGGATGTTGTGATTTGAGAAATAGATAAAAGGTTATGATCTAAAGATGGGACAACTAGAACAGAATCAAGATTTAAATTGTTTGTGAGGGATAAAGATCCTTCCCCAACAATTGAGGCCTCACTACCATTGGCAGTAGAAATAGATTTTTGTGAAGAGGGTCTAAGATGTGAAATATGTCTAGAATCAAAAGTCATATGATCTGTAGCACCCGAATCAATTATCCATAAATTATCAATAACAGGTGCAGAGATATTTAAAGCCTTACCATCAATATTTGTTGTTGTCACCAGTGATAAACCCACATCCTTATCATTTGTTTCAGCAGTAGCAGCGAAAGCATTCTTCGAGCCCCGTTTTTTTGGTGCTCGACTGTGATCCCACCAATCTGGATATCCCACAAGCTCAAAACAACGATCTTTGACGTGTCCAGTTTTATCGCAATGAGTGCACTCGTCTACACTTTTGTCTGGTTTCTGCCGGTTTCGAGTCATCATTGCAGCAGTTTCAGAGTCTCTAATTTCTCCTTTTAGAGTAGCATGTCGTACCGCTTGTCTCCGAATCAAGCCATGACATTCTTCTAGTCCTGGAGTCGGATCCTTGCGCAAAATTTCTCCACGAACTTGATCAAAGATGTCATCTAACCCTGCAAGAAATATATGGACTCTCAACCGATCAATGGAATTTTTATATGCAATTGTATCATCGGGATCTTTCATGTTCACTGTATCCCGATGATCCAATTCTCGAAATATCTCAATTAGCTCTCCATAGTATTCAGATAGAGATCTTCCATTTTGTCTAGCAGCAAAAGCCCTTTGGTTTAGAGCAAAGACTTGCAATTCATCACTTCCGTCATAGAATGCCTTTGACAGAGCACTCCATATTTCATGGGCAGTAGGTATACGTAAATACCTCTTCATGATTTCTGGTTTCATGGACATTAATAACCATCTTTTCACTTTCTGGTTTTCAGCATACCATTTTTCATACCCATCATCTGTTTCTGCAAGTTTCTTCATTTTGCCCCTAATATAAGAGAGTTTCTCTCTTTCAGCAATATGCATCTCCATTAATTGTGACCAAACATCATAGTTTGATTCATCAAGAATGATGCCAGCATTAAAAACTCCTTCAGATTGAACAACAACTGGAATTGATTTTATTCCAGATGATTCAACGTTTTTTCCACTATTTTTTTCTGGTTCACTCATTTTGCTAGGTATCGCTCTGATACCAACTTGAAAGAAGAAAGTATATTATTATTGATACTCACTCAATTGATTTAGATGAGTATATACACCTTGTATTTATACTATAAATGGAGCTACAAATTAGGAGAGAATTTCCATATCAAGAACTCTAAATAAGGAGAAATAATAAAAGCATACAGCTGCACAATCCCTTGATCTACTGTCATTATAGAGAAAAATATGGAGATAAAATCTCAACACCTTTTTCAAATAGGAACACATTATAAATCAAACCTCTGATTGAACCTAAAAAGAAAACAAATCTTGTTGGAGAGAAATTCAATCAATAAAGAAACACACGCTAAGTAAACAGCCCGAGACATAATGTATCACATAAAATCATAACATATTACTAACATGTTGCCTACAAAAAATTTTCAATCAAATGCAATAACAATTTTGTGTAATTTCATTTTGCCTCTTTGATTCAACGCAGTGTCGAGTTTTAGTAAAGAAACTACATGATACATGTACACTAGTTTAATTATATTTCGAGTTGTAGAAATTTAAGTAGAGTAAAGTAAGTTGCAAATGAAAGTTAAGATTCATACTTGCAATTTTCATAAAAACACCTAAACCCAATTAGCAAAGGAAAATGGTGAAAAGATACTTTTATGCAACGTTAGGCGCCAAAATCTACAATGTTAGGTTCTAGCTCTATGATCTAAGGCATTGGGAAAACCACTAGTCGCACTGCGATATTTTCCAACTTCACATTCTTCTTCCAGCAATATAGATGGATCAAGGCGCTTCATGTTGGGCTTGATATACTACAAATATGTATTAAATGTGTGTCATATAAGAGATTACATAGATGATGTTGATTCTGATACCATTTTATAGAGTTTTCTCAAGAATCATTCATCAATAACTTTCGTAACTCTTCTTTAATTTTTATCTTTTATTCTTTTATCATGACTACTACACCTATATTGTTTGTGGTGAGTATGACTAAAAGAAAACCCTAACTATGTGATTTGATATATGTTTATTTGAATAAATTTAATCGACTTGCTTTCTTATATATTTTCTTAGTTATTTATATAGTTTGGTCGTTATTGAATTGATTTAATTCTTAGTTAAGAGAATAATTTAATTAATCCACTACTATGGAAAATTCATTTAACAACGGTTGAAAAATACATATAATCACGCGGGTCTAGATGTTATTTTGTAGAGTGTTATTGTAAATTTGTAATTTATAATCACAGTTATGGGACTGTTGTAGTATACTGAAAAGCGTGTATCATATCACAACGGTTAGTTAGCTCAACAGTTGTGATAGACCTAAAGGTCTCAGGTTTGATTCTCGGCATATCTATAGTTTTGTCATTAAACATCTATATAAAAAGAGTAAAAAAAGTGAATATAATGCATGATAATAATTGAATAGTCAACTTACATGTAATATATATAAACATTTGAGCAACATATATACCTTATTCCATGAATCAACAATGCCGGCAAGGACAATGTTTAACATGTATTTAATGATGTAATACCCACACTCGTAACTCCCTGGTTGTTTCCTCGTCTACAAATTTAAGCAATAATTACATGAATATAGTCACACATGAATCTAAATGAAATATACAGGTAATTTGACCACTTACATTAGGAAAGAGCCATGAGGGTTTTCTTCTAACATTGCTCATTTTTCCTAACTTTTGCCTGAACTATTTCATTTTTAATTTACAGTCAATGGGATACCCTAAGTCTCCTTCATAGGTTTTGACTTAGTGGGATTTCTCTTTTGATTTTTTTTCATTCTCTTTTTTGAAAGATGGTGACTTCCTGGCTTAATGATTATGGCAAACCATCACTGGATTTTGATTTAAAAGATATCTTTGACACTTCTTTGATGTGTGCGAAGGAAAGCTTGTAGTTGTATTCTTTATTGAAAGGTGTCTTGAATGATTCTCCTGTATTTGAATATACTGTCGAATTAACTGAGAATTACTCATCCCCGGGTTAAGATTGCGGGTTTTTTCGTATAGAAAGAAACTCTAACTTCCAGGCTCAAAGGGGTGAACGAGGGATTAACTTCCTTATTTTTCCAGTGTTTGGGAACTGAAATAATACCTTACATCGTCAGTGAAATTTCAATTGAAAGCATACCAACAACAGTTATGGGTACTTAGTTTTCATCATCCTCCCTCCAATCTTTGCATAAATAAAAGTTTAATAAAGAAGGTAAAACAAGAGATATATAAAGGCAGTAATTGAAACCATAAATTGATTCAAAGATGAAAAATGCTCATTTCGTTAAAATGGAAGAAAAAAACAAAATTTAAAAGCAAAAGCTTAATACACCCAAAGAGAAAAGCAAACAGAAAGAAACATGGTCTAGTGACTAATCATCAACAAGGATGAGTTTTCATGTCTGAAACACATACTTTAGGAAGTGATCTGGATGACGCTAAATGAAGTTTCACTTCTCATGCCCCGGTAGAGGATTCTTGTTGAAAATAGGATCGTTGTCTTTGAAACACAAAATTCCTCTTCTAACCAACTCTTGAACTCTGGCCTTCAAAGGAAAACATATTTCCAAATCATGGTCTGTCGCGCCTTGATGGAAATCACAATGGAGATGGGACCTGAATCCTGCTGGAAAATGATCTGGAGGGGTTAGAGACCTGGTTGTAACCAAACCTCTATGGACCAACGCATGGTATAATTCAGCATATGGCAGGGGAATAAGGTCAAAGTGAGTCATATTCCTTCTGTTATGATTCTGATTCTAGCTCTGATTCCTTCGGGGAGGAACAATGGATGAGGTTGGAGAAGCATCAACTTGCATTATAGCAGTCGGTGGAGGGTTGCCTTCTCTTTACAATAAGACTTGCAATTCCTATAATCTGGTCCATTTGGCATTTTAACTGTTTGACCTCTTCCCTTAACAGCTCTTGGCCTCGTTGAATTTCTTCTATAGTTTTCTGAAACGAGCTTTCAGCCCAAAGTGTTAAGGAATAAGTTTGATGGTTGACTGATAACTAAGAGAGAGACAGCTAGAAATGAGATCCTGGACAACCTAAATGTATTCATGAATTATGCAAATGATGTAAATATTGGTTTTCTATTTTACTTTTAAAGAACTCAAGATATCAAATTGTAAACATCAAAGCATGAAGAAACTAAATCCTAAGTTGGATCACAACATTGATCAAGTTATCATCAAAATCAATCATCCATTTTGGTGGATTAGGGTTTTCACGATATCAACACCCAAGATCCATTGAGTTTGATGAAACTTAAAATGTTTACAGAGAAAGACCTCTAAATTCCTTGAAAACCAAGTGAAAAAGGGTTCCATGGATGCATGAAGGCATGGCTATGCAACAACTACAAACAAGATCACAAACAAGGGGGTTTATAGGTTCGACGTTACGAATATAAATTCAAAGGGTGAGAAACAACCCACAAGGTATGTAATAAGGGTTTATATCACTTGTAAATCAACGTTCTAAGAAATCACAGAATTTGCGCTCTTTCTTTGGATATTACCAATGTCCAAATGTACTCAGTAATTAGTAATATTTGAAGGAAAAACTCGTCTGAGTGCAGTATCGTGTAACAACTATACCAGAGTTGACTCCATGATAGTCTTCGCACTCCATCTAAAAGGCCAAAGTGGATTAAGGGTTCTACATCTCTCAACTTCTCGGGCTCTCAGGTCGAGAGTAGTAATGTTTTCACAACTTGCTTGTTCAACGTATTACCCCAAAGTGGAATCTACTGAGCGGGGGTTTTCAAATCAACTTACTAAGGACTTTCTCCATATAAGTTGAAGTGATTATATCATCCATCCTATCTTAAGTTTACTTAGTCCGGGTGTAGGACTTTTCCTTGCAAAGACCACCAAATACCCAAAGAATCAAGCAAATCTACACAAAAAAACAAACAAATAATAATAACATAAATAGGGATATAACAAGTTTGGCTAACCCACTTAGAGGTGTCTCCAGTGGAGTCTCCATTTCTGTAGCGGTGAAAAATTATAGACCAAGCCATTGATTGATTTGGCTCATAACAGTGAAAGTCACCATTTATTATTTGGAAGGGAATGGGAAAAAGAGCGAATAAAACCCAAAATAAATATGTAATGCAAATAAGAAAGAAATCTAGAGGCAATGAAATAAAGAGATTAAAGGGTACGGAGGTTGGTTATACAAAGGGAAGGTATTATCACCCAATGCATCTACGGTACTCCGCATGAACCTCTTAAAAATATCTGTGCATTTTTTGTTAAAAAAAGTTTGTTTGCAAAACGAGTGGGTTTTAAGGACCAAACATAAACAAGAATGGTAAAAGGAGACAACTAAAGTACAAGTTAAGACTAAAACATGACAAGGTAGTCAAAAGAAACAAATGAATTGAGCACACAAGTCAAATATTAAAACATGACAAAATAATTAACAAATACATAAGAGTCAAAATTAAAATATGACACAATAGTCAACAAATAATTCTCTTTCCCTTGGATTTAAACAAGCAAGCAAAAATAAGATGAATATCAAAGTATAAGTACTTGAGAATCCACAAGAAAATGAATCAAAACAAACAAATTAATGACAAAAACGCAAAGAAAAATTAAATTAAAACGACAATGATAAATCAAATACAAATGAAAGAGAATGTGACTAATTATTTAAAGAATTTATTAAATATTTAAAATTACTAAATTAATTCTAAACTAAATTAAAGATCTAAATACAATGAAATAATTCTAAACTAACTACAAATTATAAGGTTATCAAAATAATTCTAAAGAATACTAAATTGATTCTATGGTTAAATTACTTAACGAAAACTATGTGATTACTACATAATTTTTACTAACTAAACTAAATAACTAAAACAAATAAGTTGAAAAATTAAAGTTAAACTAAAAAAAAATTTTAACAAAGGGGTGCAAGCAGAGTATAAGGAGTATATTAATAAATTCGTATGGGCTACTGAAACTAAAGCCCAACAGTCTTTTTTTTTAAACCATAAAGTGGGGTTTGTGGCTTTTTGAAAGAAAACGGGCCAGGCCCCATACTCCAGTCCAATTGAATTTATCACAGTAAGGAAGTTAAAAAATTAACCGTAGGATAACTTGAAGCAACCGCTGCATTTGTAAGGGAACCTGGTCCAAATTAATTTCATTAATCAATTAGTTATTTCCAATAAAACACAATTAACACCAGATGAAAACAAGCCTCTCTCTCTTCTCGCACGATTTATTTTCTTTCTTATCTCAAATCGTACACTCTCTTTTGCATATCGATTTTCCTCACTCTCTCACCATCTTTACTCTTTGAGCCTTTCTCACAAATCCTCCATATCTCTCAAAATGATGTTTCCTCTCACAACAATAAATAGTTTCAAACACAACTCAGATCAGAAAGGAAAATAGGGTGACGATACAAAACATATCACGGTCGTAGAAGCGGAGGAGATGTACTCTAAGGTGCCATATCATAGGGCAATAAGAGCGTGGCAGCATTGGGTGAAGGACGAAGGAGGAGTGACTACTCTGCGGTGGTGACGATTGGTGGAGGGAAGTCACGAGCAGTTTCTTGCAGCTTACATACGGTGTGAAAGGATTTCGTGTCGCGGAGTCGAACTGCAACGATTCGATTCTGTGAGGTGGATGATGGCTTGGATGTACAACTATAATCGGCTACAGCTTCGGATTCAAAACTCCTCCACTTGAATTATTTTGTGCTCTTTATCTTTTGGTTTTAGTATCTATCCTTTTTTGCTTTCTGTATTAGTGTGTGAAGCACTTTTAGTGAAGAGATAAAGAGAGAATAATAAAGGAAATAAAGATTCTATTATTCACTTAATAAATTATATACATACTATGACTATTTATATACAACCCTAATTGAGTTTGGGCTAACACAACTTGTATTATATTTAAATTTTAAATCTAATCAAATCTAATCTAAACTATTTTAATATATTAACACACCCTCATAATCTAAGTTGTCAAACCTACGCTAGTCACAGTCGATCTGAACTAATCCTAATTTCTTTCAAATTCAGGAATTTGTCAATCTTCAATCCTTTGGTGAAAATATCGGCCAACTGTGCTTCACTTGAGCAATATCTAACTTGAAGTTCACCTCAATTTATCTTTTCCCTCAAGAAGTGAAACATAGCTTCAATGTGTTTACTTCTTCTATGTAGAACTGGATTCTTCGCCAAATTTATGGCTGACTTATTATCGATTTGCAACACTAGAGGTTTCTTCACTTTGGTCTTAATTTCTTCTAGTAAAGATCTGATCTAAATTGCTTGACATGCAGCATAGGATCGTGCTATATATTCAGCTTCACACGATGGCAATGCCACCATAGGTTACTTCTTCGATCACCATGAGATTGGGGCACTAAATACTTGAAAGAAATATTCAGTTGTGCTTCTTCGATCTTCCTTATCTCCATACCAATCAACATCTAAAAAACAAGTAATTGTTGCTTCTTTTCTTTCAGAGTCTCGTTGAAATAGTATCCCATAGCTTATCGAACCTATGATACGGTGGGAGAACTGACTTGAGGTTTTGCGTTTTTTGTTCGCAAATGTTTCGGTTTAGCAAGAGTCGCCACCGACTTTTTATTTTATCCTAAGGAAAGGTTAAAAAGCACAGGAAAAACCTTTGAGATGTTTTCTTGGGTTCGGGGAGTAGATTATAGAAAGGGAAGGTATTAGCACCCTTTCTATCCATGGTTATCCATGGGCTCTTAGTTACTTGCTTAGATCACTTGCCTTTGCTTTTCAATTGTTTGAAATGGTGCTTTGTGTGTGTGGTTTTGAAAATGTTTTGAAAAAGATGCCTTGTCTAGGCAACCATTGTAACAATTCTTGTTTGAATATTTTACAAGGGTGTTTGTCTTTTTGAAAAGATGTTTCAATGTTTTTGAAAGATTGTTTTGAAGTTGTGTTGTGATATGTGTTTTGAAAAATGGCAAGGATTATTTTGCAAGTTTGGTTAAGTAACCAAGAGCTATCTACTCTAAATTTCTCAAAGATCTTTCTCTTGTTTTAACCCTTTTAACAGTGTTGTTTCACCATTGTATTTGGAGAACAACCTTGTGTTAGGATGTTAACGGGACGGGCGCGGGTCATCGTTTAGACCATGAATGCAATAGTGTCAAGTATTTTGGCAATTTTCTTGAGAGACTGTGATCATTTTGTTTAGGCAACAAGATAGCGTCGTCGAGGGAGTATGATCATTTTGTTAGTTTTCGTTTTGTTTTGTTTTGCAAAAGCACTTGATATGCAAACATGGCCCATTTTTTAAGGCAACAAGTGGAGTAACCCTAGGGGTGTGAGTGTGCATTGGTATTGTTTTTCATGCATGTTTATCTTGAATTTAGGTCAAGCTACTTGTTAATTGATTTTGCATACAAACCCGAAGTCTATCATGGCATAATTTGGAAACATTAAAATGTGCGAGAATTTAAAGTCCTAAATTATTATAACATGATTATGGGGATGGGGGTACAAGTTTGAATTTGGGGATATTTGACAAGAAATTAAATTCTAAGCTATTACATCCATATTGAATATACAAGACAAATATCTAATATTTAAATAAGTACAAATAAATAAATATCAAATAAAAATGCATCATGCTAAAAAGGGATTTTTCATGTATGTAAAAGTATTTTTCAATGTGTAATATAAACAAAAATAAAAAGGGTCAAATTTGAATATTTTTGTCATTTAGGGCAAAACCCTAGTTTTTAAATAGATAGTAATATTTATTAATTATGTACAATATATGTTAATTTATGCACAAAATAAAAAGTATATGGTGAAAAAGTATTTTTGATGTTAAATATTAAATAAAAATAAAATGTATTATTTTTGTATTTTTGCCCTAAATATTTAATAAAATAGGTGTAAGTATATATTATATATATTTAATAATGCTAAATATGTACAACAATATAATATTAATTATTTACAAAAATGTATATTTTTAGAAAATGTTTTCAAAATGTAAATAAAAAATACTAACTAAAAATAAATATTTTTTTGTGTTATTTTCTAGGGTTTTAAAAATAAAAGGAAATCTATTTATTTACATATACATATTTAATAAAACAAATAAATGCCAAATAAATGTAAAAAAATATGGAAAAATATTTTTAATGTTTTTTATGTTTGAGCAAAAAATATAAAATCAGAATCAAAAAGAAAAATGCAAAAATGACAAATATTTCACACAATGGGCCAGGGGGTGCAAATGGAAAAAAGGGGTGCAAAAAGTAAGTTGACTCAGGCCCAGCCCAAGTCAACTTTGTCTTCAACCTCCAGCAACCTTTGAACAACAAAAAACGTGCGTTTCCTTGCTTCATTCAAACTCCTGATTCCTTGATTTTTAGCCAAAACTCATAACATAAACAATGTAGAGCATCAAACCACGATTTCAAATATGTAAAAAACTTGTCCTAACTCTAAGAAACCAGGGAGAATTTCTTCACCCCCAATTTCTGACCTAGTTTTTCTTCAATGTTCATGGTTAAAATTCTCACAGCATGCTTAATATAAATGAAAAGTGGGCACATGTATGGCTTCAGGGCTATGAGTAGAGCATGTTTCATTCACAAACCTAAGCCTAACTCTTCCTAGATTGAGTGATAGAAGTTCATAGATTACCTGTTTCAGCTTGAATCATGTGCAGCAATGTGGCCAACTTCAATGGAGTTTGAGCTTCTGTATAGCTTTCCTGGAGTCCAAGGAAGCTTCTCCAACACCTAGCTTGCTTTGAATCACTCTGTATCGTGCTATAGAAGTCCACCTGCAAAACTGAAAACTGAAAATGGAAAGTGAGATTAGGGGTGTTACAGCTTGAGTTCAAGGCTTGGGATAGTTTCAGTGGATGATATGGAAGGTGTTTGAACTCCTTTTGGACAAAACGCACGACAGGAATGGATTGTGGAACTCAAGTTGCAGGGTATGCCCTGTTTCTGCAGCAAGAGGGTGTTTTGATGTATGAGGAGGTTTGAGAGGTGGTTGAATCGTGCCTTAGGTCTGTCTTGGTGTATGGAAGACGTGTACAAAGTTTGTTTTGGCTGGTGTTTACAGGAATGAAAGATGGAGAGTTTTTGCAATGTTTCTTCTACTTGAAGCAAGAAAGTGGAAGTTGTGATATAGGCCTGTACAATACTCTTAAGCATGCTGAAGCATTTTCTCTTGATCAGTGGGATTTGTCTACCAAACTTTGCTTCAAAGATCTGGCTTGTACTTCAAAGATCATGTATTGACATAAAGTAACACTTTATCAAAATGGCAATTTTGCTTTTTCCATTTAAGGGTTAATTCTATGTGCAACGCCCAAAGGGAAGAAATAACACCTTAATAAAATGGTTAGGCATTTAATTATTGAGTGTGAAGAGGTTTAGAGGCCTGCAAGCTATCACAAACCCTGCTGATCTGAAAATGCAAGTTGTTATGAGCAAGCTTTGGCCATGAACAAAAGTGAGTTTTTGCCAACTTTGCAAATTCGATTCTCTCTAACCACAAGGGTGTTTGATGAGTTCTTGGACAATTTGGAAAGCTTGGAATGTGTACTACAATCCATATTAATAATACAAATTGAAACTCCAAGTGGAACCATGTGAAAAATGGCCAAGAAGTTGGACAAAAATCCTGCCTAGAATAAGGCAAAATTTCTCTAAGTTAAAAATGTTTTGCACTCTTGTTCCAAAAATCATAACTTGAGATACAAGCTTCCTTTGAGAAAACTTTGTGAATAAAAGTTGTAGATTTTTTCAATGTACTACAACTTTCATGTTTCAAGTTTTGCTTGAATCCATTTTCATCTTGGTGAAAAAATGGGACAAAGTTAGGAAAAAATAAGGAAGTTTCATAACTTAGAAAAATTCTAAGTTATGAAATTTTCTCATTTTAAACCCTAATTTACAATTATGGGTTTCTTGATGAACAAGTTTCAAAATTTGACATGTCTTGATGAAAAATGAATCTTGGCACTTGATTTTGACCAAAAAGTCAAAGTTTGACTTTTCAGTATACAATCAAATTTTGATCAGTTGACTGAAAAATTCATCTGTCAATCCTATGCATTTGAGATCTTTTGAACTTGTTGAATGGGTAAAGACAATGCCATTGAGTTCTTGAGTCCATATATGAGCTTGGTTTGCCATTGGTTAGGTCAAACAGTCAAAAATTGCCTTTGTGCAGTCAAAACCCTAAAAATGACCATTTTGCCCTTTTGGTGATCTGATCAAATTTCTTGTGGAATTGTGATCCAAACTTGACCAAATGGTTCATGTGAGCTCAATATGTTGATGTGGGTAAAAAATCATGAAGTTTGACTGTCAATTGGCCACAGTTGACTTTTTCCCCAATACAATTGATTTCTAGGTCAACTGTCCAATTGACTAGGCAAAGATTGGAATCAAGGCTTGAAACTTGGTATGGATAAACTTGTGAGTCCAACATGAAGCATAAAAGTCACTTTGGGCATTTTAGGTCAAAACATCTTTGTGCAAACTCAAACCCTAATTTGGGTCAACAGTGCAAGGAGGAGTCTTGAGCAGAGCAAATCCTAACTTGATCTTGAGTTCCAAGAGTCTTGTGATGAGAAAATGTTGATGAAATGAGAGGTCAAATTTTGTGGTACAACAGTTGCCCCTGTTCAATCTTCTTGAACCTGAAGAGTTAGATTGGCAGGTTTGCCTTTCGCGACTCGAGGGTAAAAGGAGATTGGACACTAGAGTGCCCGTAAATTTGCACTTGTCACGACATGGATGCGGGAAGGGGCTTAAAGATGCCATCTGGAGATGTGACAGAATCTTATCGGGGGATGGGCTTAAAGATGCCATCTAGAATGTTTGTTGAACTGTATGTCGTTGATGAGTGAGTGAGTATCAGAAAGGTATCCTTGTTTGGAATATCTCTGGACTGGGGATCTGAATAAGCAATAGATCAGCATCCATGTTTGGAGGCATCCGTAAACTGTTTTCAAAAGTTGAATCTGAACAAGCGATAAATTAACATTCGTGTTTGGAGAATTCGTAAACTATTTTCAGAAGTTGAAGTTGAATAAGCAATAGATCAGCATCCGTGTTTGGAGGCATCTGTAAATTGTTTTCAAAAGTTGAGTCTAAACAAGCGATAGATTAACATCCGTGTTTGGAGAATCCGTAAACTATTTTCAGAAGTCTTGGAGTCGAATAAGCAATAGATCAGCATCCATGTTGGGAAGCGTCCGTAAACTGTTTTCAAAAGTTGAGTCTGAACAAGCGATAGATTAACATCCGTGTTTGGAGAATCCGTAAACTGTTTTCAGAAGTCTTGGAGTTGAATAAGCAATAGATCAGCATCCATGTTGGGAAGCGTCCGTAAACTGTTTTCAAAAGTTGAGTCTGAACAAGCGATAGATTAACATCCGTGTTTGGAGAATCCGTAAACTGTTTTCAGAAGTCTTGGAGTTGAATAAGCAATAGATCAGCATCCATGTTGGGAAGCGTCCGTAAACTATTTTCAAAAGATGAGTCTGAACAAGCGATAGATTAACATCCGTGTTTGGAGAATCCGTAAACTGTTTTCAGAAGTCTTGGAGTTGAATAAGCAATAGATCATCATCCATGTTGGGAAGCATCCGTAAACTGTTTTCAAAAGTTGAGTCTGAACAAGCGATAGATTAACATCCGTGTTTGGAGAATCCATAAACTGTTTTCAGAAGTCTTGGAGTTGAATAAGCAATAGATCAGCATCCATGTTGGGAAGCGTCCGTAAACTGTTTTCAAAAGTTGAGTCTGAACAAGCGATAGATTAACATCCGTGTTTGGAGAATCCGTAAACTGTTTTCAGAAGATTGAAGCTTATTAATCTTATCCTGAAAAGGATAAAATATTAGCTGAAACACAAAGTCATGTTGCATGAAATGTATGATGCAGTATATATGCTATATCAATGTTTATGATATATGAATGTAATGAATGCGCATGTAAGCTGAGCAGCTGTCTTGCTGAGGATGGACGAATCCTGGATAGCCGGAGATGATAGAATCTTGACTGTTGCCGGGGAAAGTGAATCCTTGACTGCTGCAGGGGATTGCAGGAATCTTTGATTGCTGAAGCTGAGACATCCTTGTTGACTGCTGACTGCTTGGGGAACAAGATCTTCAGTTGTTGAGGGATTTCCGGACCACTGTTGGGGATTGAAAATCCTTGGTGACTTGTGGAGAATGAGAATTCTGACGATCTATACTGGGGAGTCCAGAACCTGGTAGACTTATGCTGGAGAAGTAAGATTGAGAATCTTCAATCTGATGGGAAGTATCTTTGTGGGGAGAGTGTTCACTAATCTGGTTCCGCTGGGGATTGATAGTTGGAAGTTTTAGCTCCGCTGGGGATCAACGGTTTTGCCTCCACTGGGAATCTTGAAACTTAACTCTGAGGGGAATTAGATTCTGGAAGGCTCTCTGGCCGGGGAAATCAGCTTTGAGAAAGCTTTTGTTCTGCTGAGGATCCTGAGGTTTAACTCTGTTTGGGGAATTAAGTTCTGGATTTTAACCTTGTTGAGGAATTTGGAGTTTAATTCTGATGGGGATTTCTTCTGAAAGGGAATCAAGATATCTATCTGTACCTTCAACCTATCAGCAATCATGTTTCTTGATTTGTAAGAAAATGATTATGTTCAAATGCATATGCCTATTTAACAAAACATTGGACGTTTCTCAAATAAAACATAAGTGTAAAAAAAAAGAAGCCAAAGCAAATTTTTGCACTGGGAAAAGTATTTGTATTAACTTTTTATGAGTATCTTTTGTACAAAGGAGACAGACATCCTAGTAGGAGGATGTTGTCGTAAAAATAGAAAATTTTATACAGAAGAAAAAATGGCTATGTGTAACAATTCCATGGGATTCCATTTTGTTATAGCCTTCACAACTCTGAATATCTTGTCCATTCAATGCTTCGTCCGCCGATGATTGGATTGATCAGAAGCTCGGAGCTTGTTGATGAAGAGATTGCTCTTTAAAGTGATCCGACGAGACATAGTCATACGCTTTAATTCCCTAACTTTTGCCTGAATCTCCCTTTCGGGTTTTCGATCCACCGGGAAACCCTTTTTTGCCCAAGTCGCCCTTTCGGGTTTTCAACTTGCCGGGTGTACAGATTTTTTTTGTTTTATCCCTAATTTTTTCCTGAACCGCCCTTTCGGGTTTTCGGTTCACCGGGATGCCCCTTTTTGCCCAAGTCGCCCTTTCGGGTTTTCGACTTGTCGGGTTGTTTCATGCGTAGTATTTTTTGACTATGTCTGCGTTCGCAGGGTGTGGCAAATCATCGCCGTCCATGGTGGTCAGAATCATTGCACCACCAGAAAATATGCTCTTGATCATAAACGGTCCTTCGTAAGTAGGAGTCCATTTGCCCCTGGGATCACTTTGCGGCAAGATAATCCGCTTGATTACAAGGTCTCCGACTTGATATACTTGTCATCTTACTTTCTTGTTGAAAGCCTTGATCATCCGTTTTTGGTACGTCTGACCATGGCAAACAGCAGTGAGTCGCTTCTCATCAATCAAATTGAGTTGATCAAGTCGGGTCTGAATCAAATCGTCTTCACTCAAACCAGCGTCCTTCATAATCCTTAAAGAAGGAATATGAACTTCCATAGGTAGGACAGCTTCCATGCCATATACTAAAGAAAATGGGGTTGCCCCTGTTGAAGTACGTGTCGTGGTACGATATCCATGCAGAGCAAATGGTAACATCTCATGCCAGCCCTTGTAGGTAACTGTCATTTTCTGAATAATCTTCTTGATGTTTTTGTTTGCAGCTTCAACAACACCGTTCATCTTCGGCCGATAGGGAGATGAATTGTGATGATAAATCTTGAACTGTTCGCATAGGGCGGTGATCATAGTATTGTTTAGATTTGTTCCGTTGTCTGTGATGATCCTATCGGGGACACCGTACTGGCATATGAGGTTCTGCTTAATGAAGCGGGCAACCACATTTTTTGTAACAGAGGCAAAGGAAGCTGCTTCGACCCACTTGGTGAAATAGTCAATAGCGACCAAGATGAAGCGATGTCCATTGGATGCCGTGGGCTTGATCTCTCCAATCATGTCAATGCCCCATATTGCGAATGGCCAAGGAGCTTTCAGAACATTGAGAGGAACAGGAGGAATGTGAATCTTGTCGGCGTAGACTTGACATTTGTGGCAAGTACGGGAATGTTGATAGCAATCAGCTTCCATGGTAGACCAGTAATAGCCTGCCCTTAGAATCTTCTTAGCCATCGTATGTCCGCTCAAGTGGGTGCCAAACGTGCCACTGTGTATCTCAGTCATGATTAACTCTGCTTCAGCTTTGTCTACACATCGGAGTAAAACACAATCATGGCTGCGTTTATAAAGGATGACATTGCTCAGGAAGAACTTGGCTGCAAATCTCCTTAAGAACTTTTTGTCATTGACGGAAGCTCCTTCGAGATATTCTCTAGTCTGGAGATACCTTTTGATTTCATGAAACCAAGGTTGTTCCACTACTTCTTCGGTATTAATCTCATGACAATGCGCAGGTTCATCCATTCGCTCGATGGTGATTTGGGGAGCCTCGTTATCCCAGTTGAGTTTAAACATGGAAGACATTGTAGCCAGAGCATCTGCTAGCTGATTTTCTTCTTGCGGGAAATGCTCGAAGGTGATCTGCTTGAAATGAGGCAGCAATGTCAGGACATGTTCTTTGTATGGGATAAGATTAGGATGTTTGGTGTCCCACTCTCCTTTGATTTGACTAATAACCAAAGCCGAGTTCCTAAATACAACCAAATATTTGATCCCCAAGTCTATAGCAGCCTTGAGACCAAAAATGCAAGCTTCATATTCGGCCATGTTGTTGGTACAGCTGAAACAAAGTCGGGCCGTGAAAGGTGTATGGCAACCTTCCGGGGAAATGAGTACCGCACCGATACCGTTTCCAAGTGCATTTGAAGCACCATCAAAGTATAGAAGTTAACAAGCAACTGATAATTGAAGAGGCAATTGTTGCAGAAGTGGAGAAAAAGCTTAAAGCAATGAACATGGATATTCAACAGGTAGCTCAGGTTCAACAGGTACAAAAGGTTGTTTGTGAAATTTGTAGTAGATCATACATTATTGTGCAATGTCTTGCAACTCCACAACAAATTGAGCAGATAAAACTTTTGAAGTAGAATAACCAATATTCTAACACCTACAATCCTGGGTGAAAAAAATCATCCTAACTTCTCCTGGAAATACCAGAAACAATAAGCTTATCAGAAGGCAGAGTGGAAGGTAGCTATTGAAAGGTTGGCTGCCCACACTTCTCAGTTCCAAGAAGGAACAAGGAGCAACCACAGGAATACCACAGCTACAATAAAAAAATTTGGAAGTTCAAATGGGAAAGATTTCAAATTATTATCTCAGCAAACACAAGGCCATCAAAAAACACATGAGAATGTTAATATTGTTACAACAAGAAGTCAGAAGCGGTCAGAAAGCGAAGATGAGGTAAAATTTGATGATAGTATCATAGAAGTTGATCTAGAAGTGAGAGAGAGCAAGAAAAAGGTGGAAGATGAGGTATCACCTATGAAGCCAATTGAAGTGAAGAGTGCAAAGAGTTATAAACCAGTTATCAAGTTGCAATATCCCTCTCGAGTGGAAAAGAAGGACACAAAATAGAAAGAGTTTGATAAATTTGTCAAATTATTTAAAAAGCTGGAGATTAACATACCGTTCTTTCAAGCACTTGAGAAAAAACCATTGTACCAGAAATTCATGAAGGAGGTACTATCAAAAAAGCTATCAACAAAAGATGAAGAGGTACACATTGATGAGATATTATATGCAATTACGCCTGAGAGGAAAATACCTATCAAGCAGAAGGACCCTAGATCATTGGCAATATTGTGCACCATAAAAGACAGAACTTTCAAGAGGGTTCTGATTAATTCTAGCTCTAGTGTGAGTTTAATGCCATTATGTATCTTCAGAAAGCTGGATATTGAGAAGATAAGCGAGAGTGGGACAAAATTGAAATTTGATGATCATACCATCAAGCAGTCATATGGGATAGCTGAAGATGTATTGGTGGAAATTGACAATTTTGTTTTTCTAGTTGATTTTCAGATCATGGATATTCCTGAATATGAAGAGACTCCTACCATTCTTGGCCTACCATTTTTGCTTACTAGTCTGTGCAATTTTGAAATCGAGACAGGTAATCTTACATTAAAATCATTTGATGAAGAGATAACCTTGAAAGTGTTGGAGATCAAGAAGCAGGGTGCTGATAGAAAGAAATAATCTTTAGTTAGAATGATCAAAGTAGAAGGAGAACGCAAAATTTCAAAATCACTCCCAAAAGAAGTCTCGGGCATAATCTCTCAGGTGGCATCAATAAAAAAATTTAAACTCAGTCAAGAAGGTAAGAAGAAAAAGAAGAAGCAACAACGATCTAAGAAGATGGAAGTTAGAAGTGGTTGGAAGCACGAATAGGTTGATACTTTTAATCTGAAAGAGTTATGGGTTGCTGAAAGGACAGGCAACAAGGTGTGGAAGAGGAAGTACCCCCCATAAGAGGATGAACCATCGAGCCATGCAACGTTAAGCAAAGCACTTCGTGGGAGGAAAGCCACGCGTTTTGATTCTAACTATTGTCTTTGTTATGTCATATGTTTGTTAATTTTGTGTAGGTAACCACAGTGTCTTGTAAAGGAGTAAAGTGCACTACAAGAGAGTGTACAGAGAAAGAGGAGAAATTCTACAAAAGAGAAAAAAATTCAAAAAATCAGATCCCTGACACGGCCACCTGTGTCAGGTAACACGGGCCGTGTCCGGCTCACTAAAGCAGAAATATTTTGGGATAAAAATTATCAAAATCATCTTCTTGACACGGTCACCCGTGTTACGCAAAACGGCCTGTGTCAATCTTCCTGAAGGCACTGCATGCTAATAACATTTTTGGCATCTCAGATGAGTAACATGGTCGGCTATGTCACAGGACACGGCCCGTGTCAGGCTAGCGGACTTTGAATTTTTTTTGTTTTCTCTTGTTCCACGTGGGACCCACAGTCACTTAAACACAAACTTCACTTTCACCAAAGAGGACCCCACGATTTATCCCTTCATTCACTTATTTTTCACTTTTCTCTTCATCCCTAACCTTTTTCTCTCTCACAAAACCTAAAACCCCATAACCACCACTACTAAAAGCTCCCTCCTTTGTCATTAATCCCTCTCCAATTCAAGGACACCCTTCACGAAACTTATCACTTTTTCCATCCTCTCTATTTTGACGGTAACTTTTTCTGCTAATTCCATATTTCATGCTCGCTCATTTTTTATCAAGTTCCAAAAATGCCCCCAAAGAGGACCGATAGAGGAAAGGCAGTAGCAGAGACATCCGGGCCAAGGAAAAGGACGATCCGTGCACCCAACGCGTATGATAAAATTTTTGAAGAATCAGACCATGCATGTAGGTATGCTGCTCATGTTAAGCGAAAGATGACACCTACCAGGCATATGTGCGATAAAACTCTTTGTAATTTAGGGTTGCAGGATGAGATAGATAGGATATTTCATATTTTAGGGATGCTAGAGTTTATGCATTTAGAGGCGCTGACCTATGAGCGCATTACCTTGGAATTTCTAAGCATTATTGAGTTTAAGCTGGAAAGGCGGTGGTCGGGTACCACCAGAGAATATCATGGTACTTTGAAATTCCGCCTTTAAAATGATGATTATGAAACGTCTATTGAGGATTTAGGATGGTGTTTCCGTCTCCCACGGGTAGGACCAGGAGTTGTGCCTGATACTTTTGTTGCAGGTGATTTTTGGACAGCCATTACAGGCCTTCCAGTATACACTCCTAAGAGTACGAAATCATCATGGATCCAAAACCCTTGCTTCAGATACGCTCAGAAAGGGTTAGCTTACACCTTGTTTGGGCGAGGTGATAGTACATGAATGGCCGCTAAGAGAGAAATGTTATTGTTATTCTTTGTGGTGCATGATTCACAAGTGAATGTCGCGGCCTTTACGGCTAATCACTTGGGGAAAGTAGGGAACGCCACCTTCGGTGACATTTTGGTTGGCGGCATGATAACTCAAATTGCTGAATATTATGGGTGTGGAGCGATATTGGATATAGAAACCCCGGTGGAACCTTTGAGAAAAATTGACCTACACGCTTTTAACTAGCAGGGTATGATTGAGGTTAAGAGATATTATTACGCTTTGATGAGTCGTAAGAGATGTATTTTGAAGTTTCCTAACTCTGCTAAAATTAGTATTTCTGACTATGCTAACTGGTTATATGTTGTCGTTGTCCTAGAAGAAGGGGATGGCGACCAAGCTGATAATTTTGTGGCAGGTAATGATATGGAGGAAGATGCTCCAACTCATGAGCAGTTTGTACATGCCCACCTTGACTCGACCCATCTAGGTACCGAGTCCTCTTCCATGTCTCGTGATCAATGGGGATGGGTGCATATGGAGATGGGCTATCTTCGCATAGAGAAAACTAGACAAGGTGTAGAGCTTTTCAGGCAAGGTGGAGATCTATTCAGGAAGGGAGTGGAGCAGACCCGACAAAGGACTTCTATTGATGAGATGCATGCTATGATGCAATGCTTGATATTGCACTTTCCACCCTCCTTCTCCTCCTCAGTAAGCATTGTGAGTTTCCCATTTTCATCTTGGTCTAAAACATTGAGGTTAATGTTTAGTTCAGGTGTGGGGGGGCTTTATTTATTGCATTTGTTTATTGCTTTTGTTAGTGTTGGTTGAGTATTTTATTTCTTTTTGCATTGTTTGTTGTTGTTATCATTGATTTGTTGTTGAGTCATTTAGTGCAGGATAATGGTATTATATCTAGACATAGTGGATGAAAGATCACTTTGTTTACTGTGCTCGTTGTGAAAGACCCCCCAAAGTTGGTACTGCTTAGGTGAATGATTGGACGCAACTTTTCGACACTGGCATTTGTACATTACACTAGAGGTATTTTGGAACCTGTGAGATATACCAAACATGGTGAGGATTATAAAAAGACAAACACAATATCATCATGAGAGTTCTTCAAATATGTAATTGTGACTCTTAGTTTGCATAAGCATTTGTTGGAATTTCTACGCACACGTATACACACTGAGGCACTTGTTTGTTTTTAACCCTGAGCCTTTCGAGCCAGCATTTTTCATGTTATCCTTTGTTAACCCCACTCGAGCCTTGTTCCCTTTTGTTTTTTTTGTTAACCACATAATTTAACCATGAGCCCAAACACTCCCTCACCCTGCTTAGATAAGTGTTATTGATTTCTGATCTGTAAAACATCTTAAGTTTGGGGTTGAGACATTGTAAATAGTTAGGAAAAAATATAGGTAGGTGCAGTAAAAAGAAACAGAAAAATTTTTAAAAAAAAAAAGAGAAAAGAAATGAGAAATAGAATAAAGCACTTACCTAGAGGAGGATTTAGTTTGAAAAGAAAGAAATGCTCAAAGAAATACTTGAGTAGGAAATAAAGAATACTAAGAGAATGATGTCCTATACTCGTGATTGTGAACAATGTAAATAACACAGTGATGAAAGTAGCAACACTGACTCTAAGTCAAAAACATCTTATTTTCCATTTTGTTTGTTTATCTCACCTTGTCCCTAAGCCCCGTTACAACCGTAAAAGCCCTCAAAAAATGCGTGTAGTGTATGTATGAGATAAAGATAAATGTTATTCAAGCTTAAGAGTTGAATTTGTATGCTTTGGTTATTGAGTGTAAACACTTTAACCCGAGAGATTTGGTGAGAGTGTGAAAAGATGACAGGTAAAGAGATACCCTGATGTGGAAGTGTAGTGAAACATCAAAATTTGGGGAAGAAGGAAACCTTAAAAGGAAAGTAAAAAGAGAGTCGTGAAATATCGAGGTGGTATTATGGTAAGGTGATAGTTTGGGGTGTTTGATTCTATTTGACCTTAACGTTGCTTGAGGATAATCAACGAGCTAAGATTGGGGTTGTGATCGGTCACCATTTTCATCATGTTTTTTTCACTTGTATGATGATAATCTAGGTATTTTGCATCGTTTTATGTCGTATTTTGCTTCTCTTTGAATGATTTCATATTTCTTGAGTTTCTACGCATTTTATGTTTTCTTAAGTTTATTTCAAATTATTTCTCGTTTTATGCTTTGGTTGGTTGTTACGATTGTTTCAGGTTCAGGAGAAGGATCTTAGGTACTCGGTACGAGAAAAGTCAAGAAATCAGAGGTCTCAGAGAAGTTTCAGCAAGCCTGACATGGCCACCCGTATCACCTAACACGGGCGGTGTCAGGCAGAGGAGCACATGAAGAGGTAAAAAACCAGAGTTCCAACATGGCCACCCGTGTCACACGACATGGGCCATGTCAGCTATGCAGAGACTTAAAGACTCGTGGGGACTAGATAGATGACCAATATGGTTGGCCGTGTCACCTGACACGGGTTGTGTTGGTCCAAACACTGAGTTTTTCTAATTTTCCTATTTGACTTAAAGTGAGGCCAAGAAGGGCATTTTGGATATTTCGGACCGAGAATAATTGATTCTGACTATTTGATGCAGTTTTGACAACCAAATGAGGTACTTTTTATGAGCAACCCCTTCATAATTGGTTTTGAATTATTGCAAATATATGTGAAATAATCAATAAATGTTATCTACATGTGTGCATTACAAAAATATAGTATAACATGTTTAAAATGAGTTAAACATGTGTTTTACACATAAAGCATCGTTATGAGTCGACACAACCTGTTTTTCATCGACACATACTCAAGCAAAGAATCATAGAAACGATTCATCTTCAGTAAGAGTCGATACATCCATGCTATGCATCGACTCATAACATGTTGATGCCCCTGGAATGCTATCTTCAACTATTATGCATCGATACATAACCTCATGCATCGACACATAACATATTGATGTCCCTGTAATACAATCTTACACTTTTATGCATCGATACATAACATCATGCATTGACTCATAACACGTTTTATGTTCAAACTTTAAAAGTTCAATCAGTATGTATCGACACATACATGTTATGCGTCGACTCATGTAAAATAGTTGGTTCTGTAATATGTTATGATATATGCTTGCATCGAATCATAACAACATGTATCGACTCATCTTGTATTTCATAACTAACATGAGTCGACTCATGCTAAGATGCATCGACTCATAATACGTTTTTCTTCCTCTAACCATTTTCTGTTATATATATAAGGAAGTGTTTTCAGCAGCAAAAGTTATGTCACATATTAGAATTGTGAGCATCAATTATGAGCAGTAAGAAGCCTGAAAGATACTTAATCTTCATCATCTTCTCAATCATCTTCATTCAACAACAACAACGAAAATCAAACATCTTTGTTCAATTGGATCAAGAGATCAAGAGAAAATGTTCAGTTGTGCATTCAAGGGATCTCAGTTGGGTTGAATAGTGTGAAGGGGGCTTCAAGGAAAAACCAAGGGGTTTGTTCTTCAAGAACAGGCATGTTCTTAAGGGTTTGTTAGTCACAGTCGCACAAGACGGATTCAGCCGTAGCAAGGGGTTTGGAAATCAGAGGGATTTTCGCAAACAGGTTGTGGAAGGGGAGGATTGATTATGGATCTTGCAGGGAATCTTGATACAGCTCGTATCAAGTGGAGGTTCTTACTAGAAGAATAAGATCATAGGGATTTATTTCTGTCTGTTTAGTGTAACCTTGTATTCAATATTTAGCAAATTATTATAACAGTTCTCAGTTTCAATTCTGAAATTGAGAGGGAGACGTACCCACACGCGAGGACGACAGTGGGGAACTTCCTTACCAAACGGCCAGCGTATTGTTCTTTCTTTCTCTCTATCTCTTTAGATTTTCCATAATTTTGTGATTCAATTAGCTTGTTGAGTTTTATGTTTAATGATAAAATAGTGGTTCAAATACTTTTATCAAATTACCATTATTAAATCATCAAACAAGCATATGCCATGTGTTTGACAAAATCCCTAACAAGTTTTAATTCATTAGAAACACTGCTTTAGTGATAAGTGCATTAAAAACGTTAAGTAATTTGTGTTGTATATTCATCCATTTCATATAATAAAATCTAACAAGTTTTTCACATGTCCGATTTTCTAGTAGTCGGTTCAAAATAGGCGGAATTTGATTCAGGACATTAGTTTTCCACTGCTTTCAATAAACTTTGATAAAAAGATTTTAAATCATTGAAAATTAGGAGGTGATCTATTCACCCCCCCCCCCCCTCTCGATCACTTGCCACGCCATCTAACAAGTGGTATCAGAGTGCCGGTTAGCTGGTGCTTTGTGTCTACTAGTAACTATGGCCTTTGAACCAAAGGGCCGTATAATAGAGCTCTTGTTTTCAATGGTGAAAACTATGGCTACTAGAAAGATTGCATGCAAGTACACATAAATTCCATTGATAGGAATGTATGGACTACCATTCAGAATGGTCCCTTTCGAATTACCATGAGGAATGATACAGGTGAAATAGTACCTAAACCTGAGGATCAATGGAATGAAATAGATGAAAATAAATGGTCGTGCGATTGGAGAGGAAGAAATATGATAATCTCAGAACTTGGTATTGATGAGTATTATAGGGTGTCTCATTTCACATTCGCTAAAGAAATGTGGGATGCTTTAGAAATTGCACATGAGAGCACTACTGAAGTTAAACAGTCCCGCATCAACATGCTCAATCAAGAGTTCGAGCTCTTTCGCATGAAACAAGGAGAATCTATCTTCGACATGCAAAAGATATTCGTCCATCTTGTGAGTCGTTTAAATGCACTTGGAAAACCTTTTTCCAATGAAATTGCTACTAATAAAATTATGATATGTCTTAGCAGGGAATGGCAACCTAAAGTAACAGCTATCAAGGAAGCCAATGACCTCACTACGCTTACCATTACAACTCTGTTTGGAAAGCTGGAAGAACATCAACAAGAATTGCATAGTCTTGAAAAATATGAAAACAAGAGTAAGAAGGAGAAGAATAAATACAGGGAAGGTGAGAAGAAGTTAATAGATCTAATGGCTTCTAGCTCTAAGTCCTCAAACAAATAGCAAGATGATAATGACTCAACTAGTGATGAAAATTCTGATGATGAAGAAATGGGACTTTTTGTTCAGAGATACAATAGGTTTATTCGAAAGAATGGAATCAAGCACTCCGATAAGAATCTCATAAGCTTTCGAAAATAATCCAAAGAACCAAGGCAAGAAGAAAGTAAAAAGCAAAGAAGTAAACGACCTTTCTACAATTGTGGTAAAGTTGGACATTACAAACCGGTTTGTCCAAAGATGAAAAAGGACAAAGGAAAAGTTCCACCAAAAAAGTTCAACAAACAAAGAAAAGCTTACATTGCATGGGAAAATGATAGTGATTCATCAAACAATGACAGTTCAAGTGATAATGATGAGACTACAAATTTATGTCTCATGGCACACACCAAAAATCAGTCCTACCACAAGAAAGACAACCACGACAAGCAAGAAAAGTGTCTCGCATTCGTGGATAGAAGATGGTTTCTAGATAGTGGGTGTTCAAGGCACATGACCGGTGACATATCGTTTTTCATTGACTTCAAATTAAAGAAAAAGGGATTTGTTACTTATGGAGACAATAACAAAGGAGCTATACTCGATAAAGGTAGTGTAGGTAATCCCTCTACCACTACTATTTCTGATGTCCATTTCGTATAGAGGCTTGAGCATAATTTATTAAGTATTAGTCAATTGTGTGACAAGGGTTATAAAGTTAATTTCATAAACACTTGATGCATAATTGAAAATACTGAACAGGATATTGTGTTTAAGGGTATTAGAGTAAACAACGTCTATATGCTTGACTCTTTTGATGTATCATTAACAAGCACTAAGTGTCTAGTCACCTTGAGTGATGATTCTTGGCTTTGGCATAGACTAGCGCATGTTAACTTTGATTTGCTTAATAAGGTTGTATCCAAGGATCTAGTAGTGGGTCTTCCAAAGATAAAATTTACAAAGGATCACCTATCTAATGCGCGTCAAATGGGAAAGCAAATGAGGGTCTCTTTCAATTCTAAAAATATGATTTCCACTTCACGACCCCTTGAGCTTCTCCATATGGATCTCTTTGGACCTTCTAGAACAAAAAGTCTAGGTGGAAATTATTATGGTTTTGTAATTGCTGACGACTACTCTATATTTACTTGGACTATAATCCTTCGTAGCAAAGATGAAACTTTTTCTGCTTTTAAGAGTTTTGCAAAACTGCCTCAAAACAGAATGGAATTAAAAATAATTACAATTCGAAGCGATCATGGAGGTGAATTTCAAAACCATCTCTTTGATAAGTATTGTGAAAAGCATGGTATTGAGCATAACTTTTCAGCACCTCGAACTCCATGGCAGAATGGAGTTGTGGAGCGCAAAAATCGTGTTTTAGAGGAGTTGGCGAGAACAATGCTCAATGAAGGTGGATTACCAAAATATTTTTGGGATGATGCAATTAGCACAGCTTGTTATGATTTAAACAGAATATTAATCCGTCCCATTTTGGATAAAACACCTTGTGAACTTTTAAAAGGAAGAAAGTCAAACTTGCCACATCTTCATGTATTTAGTTGCAGATGTTTTGTTTTGAATAATGGAAAAGAAAGTCTTGGAAAATTCGATGCAAAAGCAGATGAAGGTATCTTTCTCGGATACTCACAATCAAGTAAAGCATATAGGGTATATAATAAGCATTTACTTACTATTGAGGAGTCAGTCCATGTCTCTTTTGATGAATCTTATCTGAAACATGTCAGAAAAGGTATTTCTCTTGATGGTGCAGGTGTATCTACTGAAGACATACTCAAAGAATTTGTTGAGGAAATTGATCATTCCAAAACAGTTGACGATGAGGAGAAAAAAGATACAAGCCATACAAAAGATAAGGAAGAAGAGCCAACGGAAGTAAATGATCTTCCACCAGCTTGGAAGTCCTCTAAAGACCATCCCGTTGACAACATATTGGGAGATATCTCAAAAGGAGTGATGACTCGCTCTAAGATAAGTAATTTTTGTTATCACTTTGCTTTTATTTCACAAGTAGAACCTAAAAATGCCAAAGAGGTCTTGATTGATGAATTTTGGCTAATGGCCATGCAAGAAGATCTCAATCAGTTTAAAAGAAATGACGTTTAGGAACTTGTCCCTCATCCGCGAGACTATCATATCATAGGCACCAAGTGGGTTTTTAGAAATAAACTTCAAGAAAACAGAGTGATAACCCACAATAAAGCACGCTTAGTAGCACAAGGGTATAACCAAGAGGAGGGAATTTATTATGAGGAGACTTATGCTACAGTTTCTCGCCTTGAGGCTATACGTCTCTTGCTCGCTTATGTGTGTGCAAAAAAATTTAAGCTTTATCAAATGGACGTAAAGAGTGCTTTTATAAACGGAGTCATAAGTGAAGAAGTGTATGTCTCACAACCTCATGGTTTTGAAAATAATGAATATCCAAATCATGTTTTCAAATTAAAATAAGCTTTATACGGTCTTAAACAGGCCCCTCGGGTCTGGTATGAAAGACTTAGTAAATTTCTACTTGATCATGGTTATTCAAGAGGTAAATTAGATACCACTCATTTCATAAGACGTACAGGAAAGCACATGCTTTTAGTTCAAATATATGTAGATGATATTATTTTTGGTTTGACTAACCTACATTTGGTCGAAGAATTTTCTAAGGTTATGCAGGGTGAATTTGAAATGAGTCTTATGGGGGAGATAAATTACTTTCTCGGTCTTCAAATAAAGCAGCTCAATGAAGGCACAATTGTATGTCAAAAAAAATATTGCAAAGATTTGCTTAAACGATTTGGAATGGACAACTTAAAATCAATTGACACCCCTATGCCTACCAACGGAAATTTAGATTAGGACGAACATGGCAAGAGTGTTGATGTCAAGAAATATAGAGGTATAATTGGATCCCTTTTGTATCTTACAACATTTAGGCCTGACTTCATGTTTAGTGTTTTCATGTGTGCACGATATCAATCAAATCCTAAGGAATCCCACTTGAAAGCTATCAAGTGTATACTTAGGTATCTCAATAGTACATCTAAGTATGGGCTATGGTATTCCAAGGGAAGCGATTGCAGTTTAGTGGGTTACTCCGATTCTGATTTTGCTGGCTGCAAATCAGATAGGAAAAGCACTAGTGGAACATGTCATTTGTTTTCAAACTCTCTAGTGAATACGTTACAGCGGGTAGTTGTTGTGCTCAGATCTTATGGCTGAAGCAACAATTACAAGACTATGATATTTAATTAAAACGTATTCCAATAAAATGTGACAACACAAGTGCTATAAATCTTACTAAGAATCCTGTCTTACACTCAGGCACTAAACACATAGAGATTAGGAATCACTTTCTTCGCGATCATGTTGAAAATGAGAATGTTACGTTTGAGCATGTTGATACTAAAAATCAACTAGCTGACATTTTTACAAAACCACTAGCAACGAAACCTTTCTTCAACATTCATCGTGAGGTAGGGATTTTAGATCTCTCTTGCTTGATGTCTTAAGCATACATGTACTTAAATTATATCTATGTCTCGCCATGCTATTGAGATGTGTTTTTAGCTTTCGTATGTGTGTCTTAAAATCTCATCAAATGAGGTAATATCTTTCCTCTCTACTTTATCTGTAAGAATTCTCGATTACTTATAAATTGACCTTAATTGTTCCACTAATAATATATAAATATATATATATATATATATATATATATATATATATATATATATATATATATATATATATATATATATATATATATATATATATATATATATATATATATATATATATATATATATATATATATATATATATATATATATATATATATATATATATATATATATATATATATATATATATATATATATATATATATATATATATATATATATATATATATATATATATATATATATATATATATATATATATATCTTTTACATAAATTGTTTGAACTTGACATATGCAAATTGCATTACATCATTATATATGCATAATACTCTTTAGATAATTCATTTTTCATAATCATATAAGTCCAAACGAGTCTCATATCCAACTGTTCAAAGAAACTTGTAGAAAACTAGACTTTTATTGAAATTTACTGTTATGAGTCAGCTCATACAGTTATGAGTCGACTCATACTGAAGAAAATGCAAAAACAGAAATCAAAATTGTTTTCTGGTCGACACATTAAGGTTTGCATCAACACATGTTACTTCCGGTCGACACATGCGATTCTTGGGTCGATGCGAAATATTAAAAACAGTTCTTCAATACAGGATGTGTAGACACATACATGTTTCGTGTCGACACATAAGGATAATAAATGCCTTTTAACTGATGTTTATATTAATGTCCCCTTCAAACAATTTACTTTGCTTATGTAAACTGAATATTATCTGCATTAATTACTTTCACCCTAATTACTTCTTGTTTACTCATTTATTTACTTAGTTATTACCATGATTATACCGAGACTCGTTCTGTGTGAATGACATTGGTTCCTCTTTTGATTGCAATGATTACTGAGATTGCATCTCAATTTTCTTGTGTGCTGAGATTGCTGAAAATATTTCTTATTCTCTTTTTGATGTTGTCAAAGGGGTAGAAGAAGATGGTGTTAGTGTTAGAAAATAATTCTTAAGATGCACAAACTCAGGGGGAGCAAGTTTATTCATCCATATTATTTCATCACACATCATCAAAATATTTACCATCATCAAAAAGGGGGAGTTTGTGAGCAACCCCTTCATAATTGATATTGAATGATTGCAAATATATGTGGAATAATAAATAAATGTTATCTACATGTGTGCATTACAAAAATATAGTATAACATGTTTAAAATGAGTTAAACATGTGTTTTACACATAAAGCATCGTTATGAGTCGACACAACCTGTTTTACATTGACACATACTCAAGCAAAGAGTCATAAAAATTGTTGTACCCCAAAATTTGACCTCTAATTTTATTTAAAACATACTCCTAGAGGTCCTCAACTTGCCCAAGGATGCCTAAGGATTGGCCAGACAAATCCTCCTCCTAAGGCAATGAGCCTCAAACTAGGGTTTCCATTTTCATCAAGATGTTTGAGTTCCAAGGGTCCAAAATTATTTCCATTTCCCTAATATGTTCTCAAGATCGTCCATGCCAAGTTTCATGCCTTGCACTACAAGTTTGCTCAGTCAACTGCTTAGATGCCTGAAAATCAACTATACAAGGTCAAAAGTCAATTGTGACCCTCATGCAGTCAAACTTCAAGATTTTTGGTCAACATAAACATTTTGAAGTAATATTCATCATTTGATCTAGGGTTTATCATGATTCCTCAAGGAATGCCCCAAATTCATCAAAACTCAAAAGTTGCTAAATTAGGGTTTCTATAGGAAAAGTCAACCAAATTTTGACCAGACATAACTCTCTCATACTTTATTAGAAATTTCCCATCCAAGGCTAATTTTGAAGAGGATTCTATTACCTACAACTCATCTTCATACCTCAAGTTCAAAAAATACACTCATGAAAAGATATAAATTCAGACATTATAGGTCATTTCAAAAAGTCAACAAAAACACCTTTTGGGTCAAAGATTCTTACATGAACATGGATGATATAATTGAGATGAAACAAAAGAGGTTTTTTAGAGGACATCCTAAGCTTTCTAAAAAGTCAAAGAACACCTTCTTAGGGTTAAAATTGAGGGAGATATGTATTGTCAAAGTTGACCAATTTTTGGAAATATGCATGAAGTCAACATTGATCAAAATGACTTTTATTTCCAAATGGGCCCATGTTTTCTTGTTTTAAACTTGTTCCTAATAGGACCCACGACCCCTGAGCTTATCCAATTATTATTTTATTATTTTTATTATTTATTTTGATTTTTTATCCATTTAAATCAAAATAAATCAATTTAAATAGTAGAATAATAAAATAAAATCAAAGATTTGATTCTATGAGCATTTTATGAGTCAATGAACAGCTAGAAAATCATCCAAATCATGCAAGAGCTAATTGATTGGAAAATATCTTAATTTGGTCTATTTTAGAAACAAATCATACAAGGCAAAGAATGAAATCAAATCTCCATAATTTGCAAATATATGATCAGTTTTTGTTGACCTAAATCATTCCATCATATATACACAACATATCCAAAGCATAAAAGACAAGGATTGGGTCGTGCAAACAAAAAAACAAAAACTCAACTTCTTGTCAAAAAGTGCAGACTGGATCTTTCTCTACAGACCAATTCAAGCGATTTCAAAGCCAGCAAATTGTTCCTGGACGTGTTCTGAAGCTAGTCCAATCATTCTCAAGTCACAAAACATCCAGAATCGTAAGATACAGGATTCGATTTTCCAACTTTTTTTATTTTTGATTACATGCATACATGCGTTTTCAATGAAATTTAACCATGCATTCTTGTTTATTATAAGGTTTTGATGTTATCTGAATTGTTTGATTGAGTTTTAAGTGCAGGAATCAAAAGATATCATTCTTAGGGTTTCCAAACTCGTTTTAAGGCTTCCTGATACAGGCAAAATTAGGGTTAGATATGGGTACCATGGTGTGATACGGTGGGAGAACTGACTTGAGGTTTTGCGTTTGTGTTCGCAATTATGCGGTTTAGCAAGAGTCGCCACCGACTTTTTATTTTATCCTAAGGAAAGGTCAAAAAGCACAGGAAAGACCTTTGAGATGTTTTCTCGGGTTCAGAGGGTAGATTATGAAAAGGGAAGGTGCTAGCACCATTTTCATCCATAGTTTTCCATGGGCTCTTAGTTACTTGTTTTAGATCACTTGCTTTTGCTTTTCAATTGTTTGAAATGGTGCTTTGTGTGTGGTTTTTGAAAATGCTTTGAAAAAGAGGCCTTGTCTAGGAAACCTTTGTAATGATTCTCGTTTGAATATATACAAAGGTGTGTGTCTTTTGAAAAGATATTTCAATGTTTGAAAGTTGTTTTTTTGGAAAATGTTTTGAAGTTGTGTTGTGAAGTGTGTTTGAAAATAGCAAGGATATTTTTGCAAGTTTGATTAAGTAACTAAGAGTTATCTACCCTATTTTACTCAAAGACCTTTTCTATGCGTTTTTAACCCTTTTGACAGTGTTATTTCACCATTGCATTTGGTGAAAAACCTTGTATTAGGATGTTAAACGGGACAGGCGCGAGTCACCGCATACAATCATTGAAAGCAACTTGTGAGACGCTCTAGCAATTTTGTAAGGGACGAGATCGTTTTATCAAAGGCAACATTGAGGATCATCGATGGACTACGATCTTTGTTTATCGAAGAGGCATTTGCTAGAGTGTCTCATATTCGAGGGACATGATTGCATTTTCCGAGGCAACAAGCGAGGTTACCCTAGAGGTGCAAGTGTGCATTGTGTTTGTCATTTTCATGCATTTAAGTCTTGTATTAGGTCATCTAGCGATTGATTTTGGATTTTTCGCATACAAACCCTAATCTCTAATCATGGCATATTTGAAAGTATAAAGTGTGAGAATTAAAATCTAAACTATTACAAAAGTATCCGGGGATGGGGTTACAATTATTTACAAATGGGGATGAGTCTTCACAAGAATAATAATGCCCAAATATTTCAACCAAATCGAATCGTCGCAATTAAAATATAAAGCTATAACAAAACATAAAAATAAAGAGAATTGATAAATTATGAAATGCATGTATAACTAAAAATCTATTCTAAAAAAGAAAGATTAAATATTTTATTCTTTTGTGTTTTATTAATTATGAAAAGAAAAAGTTTTAAAGAAAGAAAATTTAATTTAAACTAAATCTCTATTATTTTTGGTATTTTCATGCTAAGTGTAAGAAATAAATGAAAAGAAAAATGATTAAAACTAATTTTAAGAAAAAGACAAAGTTTTAATATTATTTATCAAAAATAAAACAAATTAATTTTAAATGAATTAATTAAAAAAACAAGCATTTGTTAATTAAAAGAAAGAAGGAAAAAAGAAGAATGGGCTTTAGGTTCTTGGTGTGGATGCTAGGCCCAATTAAAAAGGAAAAAAGGGGTCAGATTGAGAAATGGGGGGGGGGGGGGGGCGCTAGCAGATTCAAATAGGCTCAAGGAAATGTTTGGGCCGGACAGGCCCAGTGCAAAGATTGTTCACATTTATTAGGGTTCATCAGAAATTAGGGTTAGTGTGAATCTCTTCCAGCGGCGCCGCTCTCTCGTTCTCTTATTCGTCTCTCTCAAACAAGCGCACTGATTCTCCCTTAAGCCCTAGGCCACTGGAGCACCCTCGCTCTCCTCCTCTTCCTATCATTCAATGGCCTGGGTTGTATTATGGTATGGTTTGTTTCTTGACTCGAGTTTTATAGTTTTTGTTTGTTTATGTGGTTTTACAGTTTTGAGCTTATTTATTGTTCATGACTTATTTGAAGTGAAGAAATGTACCTTGGGGTTTTCTTTAGACAAGAGAGATGGAGGGTGAGACGGTGCTCCTCGGTGGCTAGAGGAACAAAGAGAGGAAATGATGACGAGCTTCGCGCTTATGGTGATTCCTTTCCTTTGCTATTGTTGTTTTCTTTCGTTGATGATGATTATCTGAAACTTGATTGTTGGTAGTTGCTTTTGAAATTCTCTTCCTTTTTAATGTTGATGATGATGTTCTGAAACTGATTTTGATGGATTTTGTTGATGATTGTTTTCTTTGAAACTCTTTTCCTCTCTCTTAGAGCTTGATGATGACAATAGTTCTGAAAATTTGTTGTTTCTGAAACTCTTTTTGGTTGGTTGTTGCTTCTGAAATTCTCTTCCTCTTTTCTTGAAGTTAGAAGGTTGATGATGAAACTTTGTTCTGAAACTTGTTGTTTGTTACTTCTGAACCTCTTTCTTTCTCTCTTGGAATGTTGATGATGATAATATCTCTGAAACTTGTTTTGAAACTTTTGTTGGCAGCTTCTCTTCTGATTTGAACTGTAATGCAAGTTGTGGTTTTTTCAATTTGGTAGTGGATGTTGATATTTTTTGGTTGATGATGATGCTTGTTTCAAGCTTCTGAAACCTTATTGTTGATGGTTTGGTTCTGTAGTTTGGCAAGCCTGCAGTTGGTTCACAATTTGGCCAACTGGTTTGTGGTTATTGTTGCAGCTTGTGCAGGTTTTTGAGTATTTTGTTTGATTATGCGGGTTGGGATCTTGAAACTGTTAACAGTTTTGGGCTATGTAGGTTGTGTAGTTGTTGTGAAACTGTTTGGTTTTTGGACTTTGTTTTGCAGCCTTTATAGTTTTGCAGTTTGGGCAAGCTGGTTACAGTTGGTTGGCCTTTTAAACTGTTATTCAATTTAAGAGTTTTGTTGTGGGTTATACAGTTTGGTTATCTTTGAGTTTGATAACTGTTACAGGCTTGTGGTGTTCTTGCTGCTACAGGTTTGGTTGGGCTTGTTTTGCAGTTGCTTTGAAAACTGTTAGGCAAGCTTGGAAATTTTGTGAAACTGTTAACATTTTGGTAACAATTTGGCCAACTGGTTTTGGAATTAGTTCTTTCAGGTTATGGAAGTTTTACAGGCTTGGCTATGCAGGTTTGGCAAGTTTTTGCTGGTTGTTCTGTTGGGTTAGCTTGCAGCTTGGTAACAGGTTTGGATACCTGTTGTTTTGTGAGTTTTCAGCTTGAGTAGTTTTTAAAGGCTTTGAGGGTTTTGTGGTTTTTGACCAAGTGTTTTTTTTCCTCCCTTAAACTGTTATGCAGTCTTGAGTTTTATATCTTTCTTAGCTTTTTGTTAACTTGTGACAGCTTGTTCTTGCCAAACTGTAAAACTCTCACCCAAGGTGATATCTTTTTCTCTTTCTCTCTCCATGAAACAAGCATTTTAGCTTTTTTTTATTATATTCTGAAAAGTTTGCTATGTATGGAAAATGATGATAGCTTATGATAGGTCTTTTGGCTTATAAATTGGTTTTCCTGCTGCATTACCCGCTATTTACTTTTGCTTTTGTTGTACTTTCTGCATTTGTAGAGTTGCATTGCTGCTGCCTTTGGTTTTCTTTGTACAGCATGTTTGCATCTGTAACTTGCTTTGTACCTTTGTATGCTATTGTTGCAGCTTGTGCAGTTTGCTTAGTTTGACAGTTTGGTTAGCTTGCAATGTTAGACAGTTTGCATCTAGTTTGCTTAGCTTGCAATGTTTGGCTATGCAGGTTTGTACAGTTTGCTGCAAGTTTACTTTGTATTCCATGTTTTAAAGTTTTAGCGCCTTGCTATGTTTGCATAATAGTTTTCCTTAGCTGCTGCAATATTTGCCTTTGTATGCTTGCTTTTGTACAGCATGTTTCAGTTTGGCCCATGTTAGCATTTGAACTAATTGCTTTTGTATGCTTGCATTTGCATTTTTTACTTTTCTCTTTGTGAACCAAGAAGAGCAATCTTCTTGTGATTTGCAAAGAGAAAAATAAAAACATGATGACCAATAGCATTCTGATTCCAGACGGCAAACTTTAATGATGATTTTTTCCTTTCTTTTTCTGTTTGAAAGATTAACTGTACTAATCTTCTTTTCTTTGCCTTTTTTCATGTGAGCACAAATTGGACGGCGACAAAACAAAGGAAGCAGAATACTTCGAGAATATGAGCAATGGAGTTTAGGAGGCTTAGGCTTAGATTTATTTTCCACTTATTGTAATAATTTATTCTTCAAATACTATAAGTTGTAAAATGTACAGTATTCAAACAATAAACTATTTTTGTAACAACATTTGCAATGAATGGAAAAAAAAGCTTTTCCCAGTAAAACTCTTCTATTGTCAATAATTTGCAACTCTCTCTCTGCATCTTTACTTAACCCTTTAAGATTCTCAGATAAAAATAATTGAAATTGCATTCCAATATTTTTAATACAGATAACTTAAATTCCAAGTAATCCCAAGAAATTTGCAATCTCATAACTTTGCAACAGCATTCTAATCATAATACGCATTGTATTCCAATAAACAAGCAAGCATCTCATTAACCGGCAAACATTTCATTCCATTAACAAGCAGATGTCTTGATATTCCGAATAACAGTCTCGGCTCCTATCTCTTATCCCAGATAATCAAGCTTTGAGAACAATTAGTTAACCTTTCAGCAAACTTGAAAAAGTGAGAAAATAATGTAACAGTAAACTGAATTTCTGAGGATTCAATTTCTTCTGAGAAATGCGAGAGAAACCCCGATTCTTGGTTTACTGCCAAAGAAAAGTTTGTTTGATCGATTCCTGAGACAATCTTAAAAATCATAGAAAACCCTAGGGTTGTGATTTCTTGTGAGAAAGGGAGGGAAAATTTTGGGATACAACAGCTGCCCCTGTTCAATCTTTTTGAACTTGAAGAGTTAGATTGGCAAGTTTTCCGTTCGCGACTCGAAGGTAAAAGATGATTGGACACTAGAGTGCCCATAAATTTGAGCTCATCAAAGCATAGTTGAGGGAATGGGGTTAAAGATGCCATTTGGAGATGTGACAGAATCTTGTTGGAGATGGGCTTAAAGATGCCATCCAAGAATGTTTGTTGAACTGTATGTTGTAGGTGAAAGGATGAGTATCAGAAAAGTATCCATATTTGGAACGTCTCTGAGCTGGAGGTTTGAATAAGCAATAGATTAACATCCATGTTTGGATAATCCGTAAACTGTTTTCATGAGTTGAATCTGAACAAGCGGTAGATTAGCATCCATGTTTGGAAGCGTCCGTAAACTGTTTTCAGAAGTTGAATCTGAACAAGCGATAGATTAGCATCCATGTTTGGAAGCGTCCGTAAACTAATTTCAGAAGTTGAATCTAAACAAGCGATAGATTGACATCCATGTTGGGAAGCATCCGTAAACTGTTTTCAGAAGTCCTTGAAGTTGAATAAGCAATAGATTAACATCCGTGTTTGGAAGCATTCGTAAACTGTTTTCAGAAGTCCTTGAAGTTGAATAAGCAATAGATTAACATCCGTGTTTGGAAGCATCCGTAAACTGTTTTCAATGAGTTGAATCTGAACAAGCGATAGATTAACATCCATGTTGGGAAGCATCTGTAAACTGTTTTCATGATCCTTGAAGTTGAATAATGATCAGTTAGTGTAAAACTTCATCCGAAATTTCCTGAAAAGGAACCTGTGTAGAGTTGCTTCATGATGAGTCCGTGTAAAACTGCACCTGAAATGGAAGGAACCGGTGTAGGGTTGCTTCATGAGGAGTCTGTGTAAAACCGCATCTGAAATGGAGAAGGAACCGGTGTAGGGTTGCTTCATGATGAGTCCGTGTAAAACTGCATCTGAAATGGAGAAGGAACCGGTGTAGGGTTGCTTCATGATGAGTTTGTGTAAAACTGCATCTGAAATGGAGAAGGAACCGGTGTAGGGTTGCTTCATGATGAGTCAGTGTAAAACTGCATCTGAATTTGAGAAGGAACCAGTGTAGGGTTGCTTCATGATGAGTCCGTGTAAAACTGCATCTGAATTTGAGAAGGAACCGGTGTAGGGTTGCTTCATGATGAGTCTGTGTAAAACTGCATCTGAATTGGAGAAGGAACCGGTGTAGGGTTGCTTCATGATGGTCGAGTAAATAGTTATCCTGGCTTGTTACAGGTGTTAATCTGGAACTTACAAAAGGCTGTTGTTGACCTTTTGCTGAAAAAGGTAAAATGTTAGTTGAAACATAAAGTTATGTTGCATGCAATGTATAATGCAATATATATGTTTTGTCAATGCTCATGATTTATGAACGTGATGTATGTGCATGTAAGCTAATGAGTTGTCTTGCTGAGGAAAAATAAATCCTGGATAGCTGGAGATAATAAAATCTTTGACTGTTGTCGGGGAAAATAAATCCTGGACCACTGTTGGAGATTCAAGATTTTTGACAACCTCTGTGGGGAGAAGCTATACTGCTGGGGAAAATCAGGAGTTTGAGTTGTATGCCAATCTACTGGAGATTTCTGTTTTGTTGTTTCTAGGAGAACTCCGCTGGGGAATATTGAAAACTCTGTAGGGAATTGAGAATGAGAACCTTCATTCTGCCAGGGGAATTTGTGCTGAGAAGTCAAGAACGAGAATCTTCTATCTGTAGTGGATTAAAAACTCTGACAAATTTATGCTGAGAGTAAAGAAGGCTCTGGAGAATCAAGGATGAGAATCTTGATTTTGTTGGGGAGTAAAAACTCTGTGAGGAATAGCTATAATGTTGGGGAGTAAGCTCGGGACTCTGGGAAAAGTTTATTCTTGTTTGGAAGAAAGTTCAGGATTTTAAGTTGTATGCCACTTTGAGAATGAGAATCTTCATTATATCGGGAATAACAGAAATTCAGGTTATATACCACTTTGAGAATGAGAATCTTCATTATGTCGGGAATATCAGAAGCTTGGGTGTGTGTGAATCTTCTGCGGAAGCAAGAATGAGAATCTTAATTCAGGCGTTTGGGTCAGGAGGTTGGGTGTATGACAATCTACTGGGGTTTCAAGGATGAGAATCTTCATTCTGTTAACGGTATCAGGAGCTTCGGAGTATACCAATCTTCTGAGGTTTCAAGGATGAGAATCTTCATTCTGTTAACAGTATCAGGAGCTTGGGAGTATACCAATCTTCTGAGGTTTCAAGGATGAGAATCTTCATTCTGTTAACGGTATCAAGAGCTTGGGAGTATACCAATCTTCTGAGGTTTCAAGGATGAGAATCTTCATTCTGTTAACGGTATCAGGAGCTTGGGAGTATACCAATCTTCTGAGGTTTTAAGAATGAGAATCTTCATTCTGTTAACGGTTAACTGTTATCTGGTCAATGTCCAGTCTTCAGAAGGAAATCAAATGGTTATCCAGTCGCTTTCGGTTTTCCTTTTGATTTTGGGGCCTACTAATATCCGGTTGAATCTGGGCTTCAAAGTAATTGGCTGAGTAAACTGCTATTTGGTCAACATCCAAGTTTCACAGTATACCTTACTGCTATCTGGTCAACGTCCAGGTTTCACAGTCTTGTATCGTTATCTGGTCAATGTCCAGGCTTCACGATACGAATTTTTGGTGAGAAATTGATTGTATCTTTCCTGAAAGGCAAAGGTTAGTGGCATGACATATATCAAACAATGACGTTCTCAAAATAAATGAGATTGCGTTGTATGATGTCATGATGCACGGAGGTGTAATGTTTTTCAAGATAACCCTTCGCTGGGGAAAATAAATCCCGAGCTGGTGATGGAGAAAAGAGTTGGATTCTTTGTCTCTGATAGTGAAAAATCTGGAAGTGGATCAGAATAAATCGTTGAGAGATTTATCTGAAACAACAAAACCCGGAATATCTTCCACTGGAATAAGAATCAGGGAGATCTTGGTGTTGATCTGACTGAGCCAGAGAAGGTCTTGGATTAACTTTGACCCAACCGGATGATGAAGGAATCTTCGACGACTGCAACTCCAAAAGTTGATGAAGGAATCTTTGACGACTTCTATTCCAAAAGGTGGTGAAGGAATCTTGGACGATTGCAACTCCAAAAGGTAATGATAACCTTTACCTGCCAATCAATCTGCATATGTTATGAACGTCGTTGAAATGTAATTTTGTTTTGGAGCATAAATCCTTGACAAGTGTTGGGGAAATAAACCCATGACCGCTGGTCTGCTAGAGAGGTGATAGACTTCTCAAGGATTCTAGATAGATTCGTCATTGCCCCTAGTATCAAATGTTTGTGATACTGCCAGGAAACTTGGACTGTATGTAACCCTTTGATGAGATCGACGTTTAATGCCCCAAGTGATGGAGATGGAGACTTGGCCCAGGTTACTCTGCAATTGAGAGATTTCTTGAAATCTTGACTGGATTGCCCCAGGTTTACTGGACTATGCCATGGCAGGTCCCCTTTTGTTGATAGGAGATTTTTGCGACGAAAGTGTCATTCCACTTGAAGCGATTTTGTTCACTGAGAGAGCTTTCGTTCATCGGAACATTCATTGTATGAATCTCTTTGCTGTCAAATAAATAGCCATATGCAAACAATGATTTTTTGAATAATGCAAAGTTTATACTTGTCTTGAAATTTTGAAAAATGCATTTTTTAGCAGAAAACTTTTTATAGAAAAAAAAATTCAACTCAAGATTTAGAGCAAAGCCTTACAGGAGTCAGGATACCTTTTGTAACAGTATGCTTTCGAACTAACCCATGCTTCAATTAGGACTTTTGAAGGGTTGTAACGTGGCTTGGTTCACGGTTTAAGAAACAAAGGATAAAGGCTCAAAGTATATTTTTACCCACCCGCTCTTCGTGATGTTCTTCAATCCTAAACTCAGTTAATTGTGCGTTTGAACTCCAAATGAGTCTGGAACAACGTTTTTGGTGATGGTTCACACAAGTTGAATTTGTTGGAAGGCAGTCATTTTCTGCAACATTTTTCATGTTGTTGAGGATTTGTGGTGACCTCGTTCTTTTTATTTTTTGTTATCCCTAATTTTTGCCTGACTGTTCTTGTTTTTGAGATTAGTCATCGGGATGCCCCAACTTTCTTAAGCCTCCTTCGTAGGTTTTGACTTAGTGGGCTTTTCTTTTTTTTCTTTTTTTTATAGATAATGACTGCCTATGAGATAAGGGACCATCACTGTCTTTTGGTTCCAAAAGAATGTTTTTGATGTCATTCGCTGTATTACGAAATGAGAGTTTGCGGCTAAACGTGCATTTTGAATTAACTGAGAGACTACCCTGCCCCTGGTTTGATTAAAAGGTTTCAATTTGTGTTTAAAATAGAAAACTTCTACTTCTTTGGCTCGAAGGGGTTGACTAGGGATCATCTTCCTTATAACTCCAGTGTTTAGGATTTAAAAGAAACACCTGTATATCGTCAACAAGGTATGTCCAAAAGCATACTGTATGAGATTATGGCATTGTTTTCGTCATCCTCCCTCTAAAGGCTTGTAACTTTTAGCAAGAGTTAAATTTCATAAAGAAAGTAGAAAGCATAGTTCAAGAATAGTGAAAACGAATGGATGAATGCAAGACAAACATATGCAATGCATTAATGAAACAGAGTTCGACATTAATAGATAATTGTTCAAATAACAAAAAAGATTACAACTTGAAAAATCAAATGAAACAAAGACGCTCTCAATGATTCGTCAAAGGAGCAGTGATTATGCTAGAGTCTCCGGAGGACCAAACTCAATCTCCTTGGCATCAATAAAATTCTGAATCTTGTACTTCAATGCCCAATAATCGTTAGTATTATGCCCGGGACTGTCAGAATGATAAGCGCACGTCGCATTAGGATTGTAGTTAGGAGAAGAAGTCTTGGGGTTTGGATGAGGTCCTATCAATGCAATCAGGTTCATCCTCAACAAGTGTTGCAGCGCTTGAGACAGCGGCATGTTGATGTTGGTGAACTATCTTTTAGGCTCGTCTGGCCTTCGTTGATTTCCCTTTTGTTGTTGTCAGTGTGACGCAGAACCAGAGATCAGGACTGCCCCTACGTGCTGGTCACGGTGACTCTTTTGACTATTCACAGCATTGGACTCTTTCTTCCCATTGTAGGGAATTTTCTGAGCATCAGAGGGTGTAGCTGCTTGGATCTTTCCATTTTTGAAGCCAGCTTCAACCCTTTCGCCGGTTAGTATTAGCTCGGTGAACCCGGCTGAGGAGATTCCAATTAAGTGATTAAAGAAAGGCCCTGTCAAAGTTCCCATGAAGATGTCAATCAGCTCCCTGTCAGTTAAAGGAGGTTGTACCCTACCAGCCAGATCTCTCCATTTTTTAGTGTATCCCTTGAAGTTCTCGTCAGAACCCATGGTCATGTTCTGCAATTGCACACGAGTTGGTGCAAGATCAGCATTGTACCGGTACTGTTTGTAAAAAGCAGCACCTAAATCCTCCCAGGTGTGGATGCGAGAGCTCTCCAATTGATAAAACCACTCGAGTTGAGTCCCTACTAGGCTTTCTTGGAAGAAATGGATCCAAAGCTTTGGATCAGTTGTGTATGGTTGAACCTTGCGGACATAAGACTTTAAATGCATCTTAGGGCAAGAGACTCCATCGTACAGGGCAAAGATAGGGACTTTGAACTTTGGCGGGATGACCAATCCAGAAAATAAACCCATGTCTCCTAAATCCAAGCCAGGTATCTATTGAATCTCCATTTCATTGAGGCGATCCTCCAACTGTTTATATTTGTCATCAGCGGGAGGATATTGTTCCTCGGAGTAGTCAGCTTCAACATCATCGATCTATAAATTGTGATCTCCTTCAAGACTATCCCCTATGTTGGATGAAGTTGAAAGATATAGGGTTTTAGGTCTTCTTCTCAAGTTCAGGATGCCCGTTGCCTTTTTGGACTTCTTCTTCTTGTCTTTGAGAAGGAGAGCTTTCAGATCCTCTTGCCCTTTACCCATATCCAGAAGCATTTGTTGGAATTGAGCGTTTTGAGCTTGGAGATCTTTCATCGTTTGTTCCATATCCACCTTACTGAAATAAACAGTAGGAAGATAAGGAGACTTGTATGGGAGAAACCTGTCATGATGCGATGCATGATATGTGGATGCATGTTTTCAAGGATCTCGCGGGGTAAACACAAGAAAATGTTAGAGGTTGAACTTCGATCAACATCTTTGACTGGAGAACATTACATTGGTGGATGTCTTTCCATGAGAATCAAGCTCACCATGTCAAGTGGGTCATAGCCCTCGATTCAAGTTGTTGTAGACGGTGTTTGTTTAGAGGAAAATGAATCCTCTTGCCCTTTGGTAGACGTTTGGTTCAACGTGACCCTGCATCAAAGACCCTTGAGATCCTTGAAATGGTTATTGAAAATGCTATGGTATGATGTTATGATGTTATGTACCAGTATGCAAAAGTAAGCAAGTGTATATACAGATAATCACATTCACACAAAGTAGACAAGTCCTTAGGTTTAGGCTTGCATGGGGTTCGTAGGTAAGTACCCTCTTGAAGTTAGTTGGCTCAACCTATCCTAGAAATAGTAACCGGGTTCTAAGGATCTCAATATCACTGGATTATTTTCTGTGTTCATTGTTTCAGTTTAGCCACTTTACTGGCGACCGAAATATTCCAAGAAAACAACCCTCAATGAGTGTAGTATCGAGTATCTACCAACTTCGGACTGCACCAAAGTCGGTCATCTCACTACCCCTAAAAAGGACAAGATGGTCAAGTAAGGTCCTAAGAGTTCATTAGTCCTTCATGACATCACTCAGCGGCCTCGTATTCTCTTTGATTGACTCAAAGGCTACCGGTACCCACAAATATGTCGCACTAACGTAGCCACTGCTTCAACCATGTCGGTATACCCCGCACAGTTCCCTCGCAGTTTATTGCTACTTACCTAAAAGGTGCCCCCAAATCCGGGTGTAGGATTTAAAACAAACCCAAACAAGGAACCAAAAAGTAAAGCACACAAATCAATCAAGGTAAGCATGTAAAGGTGATCTAAAACCCTAAGGTAACCCCACTTTTGGAAAATTCCCCAGCAGAGTCGCCAGTTCTGTGATACGGTGGGAGAACTGACTTGAGGTTTTGCGTTTGTGTTCGCAATTGTGCGGTTTAGCAAGAGTCGCCACCGACTTTTTATTTTATCCTAAGGAAAGGTCAAAATACACAGGAAATACCTTTGAGATGTTTTCTCGGGTTCGGGGGGTAGATTATGAAAAGGGAAGGTGCTAGCACCCTTTTCATCCATGGTTTTCCATGAGCTCATAGTTACTTGTTTTAGATCACTTGCTTTCGCTTTTCAATTGTTTGAAATGGTGCTTTGTGTGTGGTTTTTGAAAATGCTTTGAAAAAGAGGCCTTGTCTAGGCAACCTTTATAATGATTCTCGTTTGAATATATACAAAGGTGTGTGTCTTTTGAAAAGATATTTCAATGTTTGAAAGTTGTTTTTTTGGAAAATGTTTTGAAGTTGTGTTGTGAAGTGTGTTTGAAAATAGCAAGGATGTTTTTGCAAGTTTGATCAAGTAACTAAGAGTTATCTACCCTATTTTACTCAAACATCTTTTCTATGCGTTTTTAACCCTTTTGACAGTGTTATTTCACCATTGCATTTAGTGAACAACCTTGTATTAGGATGTTAAACGGGACAGGCGCGGGTCATCGCATACAATCATTGAAAGCAACTTGTGAGACGCTCTAGAAATTTTGTAAGAGACGAGATCGTTTTATCAAAGGCAACATCGAGGGTCATCGAGGGACTACGATCTTTGTTTATCGAAGGGGCATTTGCTAGAGTGTCTCATATTCGAGGGACTTGATTGCATTTTACGATGCAACAAGCGAGGTTACCCTAGAGGTGCAAGTGTGCATTGTGTTTGTCATTTTCATGCATTTAAGTCTTGTATTAGGTCATCTAGCGATTGATTTTGGATTTTTCGCATACAAACCCTAATCTCTAATCATGGCATATTTGAAAGTATAAAGTGTGAGAATTAAAATCTAAACTATTACAAAAGTATCCGGGGATGGGGGTACAATTATTTACAAATGGGGATGAGTCTTCACAAGAATAATAATGCCCAAATATTACAACCAAATCGAATCGTCGCAATTCAAATATAAAGCTATAACAAAACATAAAAATAAAGAGAATTGATAAATTATGAAATGCATGTATAACTAAAAATCTATTCTAAAAAAAGAAAGATTAAATATTTTATTCTTTTGTGTTTTATTAATTATGAAAAGAAAAAGTTTTAAAGAAATAAGATTTAATTTAAACTAAATCTCTATTATTTTTGGTATTTTCATGTTAAGTATAAGAAATAAATGAAAAGAAAAATGATTAAAACTAATTTTAAGAAAAAGAAAAAGTTTTAATATTATTTGTCAAAAATAAAACAAATTAATTTTAAATGAATTAATTAAAAAAAATAAGCATTTGTTAATTAAAAGAAAGAAGGAAAAAAGAAGAATGGGCTTTAGGTTCTTGGTGTGGATGCTAGGCCCAATTAAAAAAGGAAAAAAGGGGTCAGATTGAGAAATGGGGGGGGGCGCTAGCAGATTCAAATGGGCTCAAGGAAATGTTTGGGGCGGACAGGCCCAGTGCAAAGTTTGTTCACATTTGTTAGGGTTCATCAGAAATTAGGGTTAGTGTGAATCTCTTCCAACGGCGCCGCTCTCTCGTTCTCTTCTTCGTCTCTCTCAAACAAGCGCACTGATTCTCCCTTAATCCCTAGGCCGCTGGAGCGCCCTTGCTCTCCTCCTCTTCCTATCATTCAATGACATGGGTTGTATTAGGGTACGATTTGTTTCTTGACTCGAGTTTTATAGTTTTCGTTTATTTATGTGATTTTACAGTTTTGAGCTTATTTATTGTTCATGGCTTATTTGAAGTGAAGAAATGTACCTTGGGGTTTTCTTTGGACAAGAGAGATGGAGGTTGAGACGGTGCTCCTCGGTGGCTAGAGGCACAAGGAGAGGAAATGATGATGAGCTTTGCGCTTTTGGTGATTCCTTTCCTTTGCTATTGTTGTTTTCTTTCGTTGATGATGATTATCTGAAACTTGATTGTTGGTAGTTGCTTCTGAAATTCTCTTCCATTTGAATGTTGATGATGATGTTCTGAAACTGATTTTGATGGATTTTGTTGATGATTGTTTTCTTTGAAACCCTTTTCATCTCTCTTAGAGCTTGATGATGACAATAGTTCTGAAAATTTGTTGTTTCTGAAACTCTTTTTGGTTGGTTGTTGCTTCTGAAGTTCTCTTCCTCTTTTCTTGAAGTTAGAAGGTTGATGATGAAACTTTGTTCTGAAACTTGTTGTTTGTTACTTCTGAACATCTTTCTTTCTCTCTTGGAATGTTGATGATGATAATATCTCTGAAACTTATTTTGAAACTTTTGTCGGTAGCTTCTCTTCTGATTTGAACTGTAATGCAAGTTGTGGTTTTTGCAATTTGGTAGTGGATGTTGATATTTTTTGGTTGATGATGATGCTTGTTGCAAGCTTCTGAAACCTTGTTGTTGATGGTTTGGTTCTGTAGTTTGGCAAGCCTGTTGTTGGTTCACAGTTTGGCCAACTGGTTTGTGGTTATTGTTGCAGCTTGTGCAGGTTTTTGAGTATTTTGTTTGATTGTGCAGGTTGGGATCTTGAAACTGTTAACAATTTTGGGCTATGCAGGTTGTGTAGTTGTTGTGAAACTGTTTGGTTTTTGGACTTTGTTTTGCAGCCTTTACAGTTTTGCAGTTTGGACAAGCTGGTTACAGTTAGTTGGCCTTTTAAACTGTTATGCAATTTCTGAGTTTTGTTGCAGGTTATACAGTTTGGTTATCTTTGAGTTTGATAACTGTTACAGGCTTGTGGTGTTCTTGCTGCTACAGGTTTGGTTGGGCTTGTTTTGCAGTTGCTTTGAAAACTATTAGGAAAGCTTGGAAATTTTGTGAAACTGTTAACAGTTTGGTAACAATTTGGCCAACTGGTTTTGGAATTGGTTGTTTCAGGTTATGGAAGTTTTACAGGCTTGGCTATGCAGGTTTGGCAAGTTTTTGCTTGCTATTCTGTTGGGTTAGCTTGCAGCTTGGTAATAGGTTTGGATACCTATTGTTTTGTGAGTTTTCAGCTTGAGTAGTTTTTAAAGGCTTGGAGGGTTTTGTGGTTTTTGACCAAGTGTTTTTTTTCCTCCCTTAAACTGTTATGCAGTCTTGAGTTTTATATCTTTCTTAGCTTTTTGTTAACTTGTGACAGCCTGTTCTTGCCAAATTGTAAAACTCTCACCCAAGGTGATCTCTCTCTCTCCATGAAACAAGCATTTTTTCTTTTTTTATTATATTCTGAAAAGTTTGCTATGTCTGGAAAATGATTGTGATACAGTGGGAGAACTGACTATGGTTTTGCATTTGTTTTCGCAAATGTTTCGGTTGAGCAAGAGTCGCCACCGACTTTTTATTTTATCCTAAGGAAAGGTTAAAAAGCACAGCAAAAACCTTTGAGATGTTTTCTTGGGTTCGGGGAGTAGATTATAGAAAGGGAAGGTATTAGCACCCTTTCTATCCATGGTTATCCATGGGCTCTTAGTTACTTGCTTAGATCAACTTGCCTTAATTTTCAATTGTTTGAAATGGTGCTTTGTGTGTGTGTGGGTTTGAAAATTGTTTTGAAAAGAGGCCAATGTGGTGGCAACCTTTGTAATGATCCATGTTGGGATGTATGCAAAGGTGTATGTCTTTAAAAGGTTTTCATTTGTTTTTGAAAGTTTGTTTTTGAAGGTGTTGTGAAGTGTGGTTTTAGAAAATAGGCAAGTGTTTTATTTTTGCAAGTTTGATTCAAGTAACTAAGAGGCTATCTACGCCTAAATTTCTCAAAGATTATTGCTATGTTTTAACCCTTTTGACAAGTTTGTTCCACCATTGTATTTGGTGGACAATCTCATGTTAGGATGTGAAAGGGACGGGCGTGGGTCATCATTTAGACCATAATTGCAATAGTGTTAAGTGTCTTTGGGCAATTTTTCTTTGAAAGGGACTTGATCATTTTAGGCAACTTTTCGAAAGCGTCATCGAGGGACTATGACCATTTGATTGTTTGTTTTTACCCAAAGAAACCTAACATGCAATATGGCCCATTTATTTGAAGGCAACAAGTGGAATACCCTAGGGGTGCAAGTGTGATATGTGTTATCCATTTTCATGCTTTGATTATCTTGAAATTAGGTCAAACTATTTTGTTCTTTTTATTTGCATACAAACCCTAATTCTAGCATGGCATATTTAGAAAGCGTTAAAGTGCGAAAAGTAAAGTTCTAAACTATTACAACACAATATGGGAAGGGGGGTACAAATGTTCAAATGGGGGATATTTAGACAAGGAAATTAAACCTAGCTATTACATCAATTTTGGAATATTTACAAGATAATTAATTACATAAATTCAATGGAAAATAAAATAAAGATGCAAAAATGCAAAAAGGGTTTTCATATGTATGGAAAAAGAATGTTTTTTTTATGTCCAATAAATAAAATGAAAAAAGTAATATTTTTGGAGTTTTGTGTTTTAAGGGTAAAACCCTAATTTCATTAAATAAGTATATTAACTATTTAATATGTATAATATTTAATAATTATATACAAAAGATAAAATAAAATGGAGTATATTTATAAAAAAAGTATTTTTTGAAGTCAAATATTAATAAAAGAAAAATATGTATGTATTTTGATATTTTTGCCCTAAGTATATTAATATATATAAATATCTTTATTATTTACTAAATAAATATTATATATACAAAAAATAATAATATTTAATGTTTATAAAAAAGTATTTTTGATACAAAATATTTTCAAAAGAGAAAATGAAATAAAAAATCAGGAATAAACTATATTTGCATTGTTTTCTAGTTTTTTTCTAAATAATAGTATGTATATATATTTATGTACAAATGTCCATATAAACAAATAAATACCTAAAAAATATAAAAATGGTGTAAAAAATACTTTTCATGTTTTTAATATTATTAGCAAAAATAAATAAGTCAAAATGAAAAAAGAAAAGTCAAAAAATCATGAAAATAAACATAATGGGCTCAGGGGGTATGAAAATGAAAATAGGGTGTGAAAAGAAAAGACAAAGCAGGCCCAGCCCATGTGGCTTCTTCTTCAACCTTCAGACAAAAAGATATTCAAAAAACGCGCGCCTGAGCATCCATTCAAACACCTGGATTCTTTGATCTTTTGCACAAACTTCCAACATAAGAAATGTTAAGCATTGAATCATGATTCTAAATATATAAAGAACTCATCCTAACTCTCAGAAATGAGAGAGAATTTTGACATTCCCAAATCCTGACCTAACTTTTCTTCCATATTCAAAACCTAAATTCTCACAGCTCAGGCAAAATAAATGAAAAGTAAAAGCATGTACAGATTCAGGGGCATGAGTAGAACATTTCTTATTCACAAACCTAGAGCTAATGATGCCTACACTAAGAGTTAGAAGTTCAAAAAGATACCTGTTCAGCTGAAGTTCTATCTGGCAATGGGGGAGCTTTCAGGGCAAGATGATGATCTGTATAGCTTGCCTGAAGTGTGGTGATACTATTCCAATGCTTACTTTGCTTTGAAACTCCTTGAATCGAGCTATGGACCTTCAACTGCAAAACAAGAAAGTGAAAATGGTGGAACTGGTTAGAGGAGTTACAGGTGGTGTTTCATGTTTTGGATAGTTTGGATTGATGGTAGGGAAGGTGTTTGATGAGCTTTGAGCAAGAAAGCATGAAAGGAATGAGAGATGGCACTCAAACTGCAGACCCTGCCCTGTTTTTGCAGTTTGAGAGTGATTCTGGGAATGGGAGTGTTTGGGACCTTGTTTGCTCGTGTTCTAGCTTATGCTTGATGATTAGAAAGTGTATACAATATTTGCTTAGGCTTGCCTTTGCTGAGATCACAGTTATGTTATGTTATGCCAAGTTTCTTAACACTTAAGCAAACAAAGGCCACTTGAGTTTCTAGGCAGGTAGAGGCCCCTTAAACATGCTGCTAACCTTGTCTTGATCAGTGTGTTTTGCTCATAATCTTGTTCCAAAGTGATTTGATTTGTACTTGTGGATTTGCAACTTTGACATAAAGCTTGCTTTTGCAAAAATGGCTATTTCACTTTTTCCATTTATGGCCTAATCCAACATGTAATGCTTAAACTCAAGAAACAAAGACTTAGCACAATGAACATGCATTAAATTATTGAGTGTTGGATGGTTTAAGGGCCTTTAATCAAGTGGCATGCTGGTTTGAGAAATTTGCACAAGTTATGAACATGTACATGGCCATGAATCAAAGTGACTTTTTGCCATATTGCAAAATTCGAATCTCTCAAGTTATGAGGTTGTTTGATGAGTTCTTGGACATTTTGGAAATCTTGGAATGTGTACTATAATCCATCTTTGAAGTGCAAATTGAAATTCCAAGTGGAAGTGTATGGAAAATGGTCTTGAAGTTAGGTAGAAAACCTTGCCAAAATAGGTCAAATTTCACTAAGTTAAGAATGGTTTGGTACCCTTGTTCCAAAAATTGTAACTTGAGATACAAGCTTATTTTGGGAAAACTTTGTGAATCAAAGTTGTAGTTTTTGCAACAAGATACAACTTTCATGTTTTGACTTTTGCTTGAATACAAATGAATCTTGGTGAGAAAGTGGGTCAAAGTTAGGAAAAAATTAGGATTTTTCATAACTTAGAAAAATTCTAAGTTATGAAAAATTCTCATTTCAAACCCTAATTTGCAAATTTGGATTTCTAGATGAACAAGTTTCATGATTTGGCATGTTTTGATGAAAAATGAATCTTGACTCTTGATTTTGACCAAAAAAAGTCAAAGTTTGACTTTTCAGTATACATTCAAAATTGATCAATTGACTGGGAAATTCAACTGTCAATCTTGTGTACTTGGGATCTTTTGAACTTGTTGAGCATGTCAATATAATTCCATGGGGTCCTTGAGTCCATATGTGAGCTTGGTTTTCCATTGGCTAGGTCAAACAGTCAAAAATTTCCTTTGTGCAGTCAAAACCCTAAAAATGACCATTTTGCCCTTTTGATGATCTGATCAAATTTCTTGTGGAATTGTGATCCAAACTTGATCAAATGGTCCATGTGAGTTCATAATGTTGATGTGGGTCAATTTTCATGAGATTTGACTGTCAATTGGCCACAGTTGACTTTTTCCCCAATACAGTTGATTTCTAGGTCAACTGTCCAATTGACTGGGCAAAATTTGGAATCAAGACTTGAAACTTGGTATGGATAAACTTGGGAGTCCAACATGAAGCATGAAAGTCATATTAGGCATTTTGGGTCAAAATATCTTTGTGCAAACACAAACCCTAATTTGGGTCAACAGTGCAAGGAGAAGTCTTGAGTAGAGGAAACCCTAACTTGGTCTTGAGCTTCAAGGGTCTCGTGATGAGAAAATGTTGAGGAAAATGGGAGGGAAAATTTTGGGGTACAACAGTTGCCCCTGTTCAATCTTCTTGAACTTGAAGAGTTATATTGGCAAGTTTGCCTTTCGTGACTCGAGGGTAAAAGGAGATTGGACACTAGAGTGCCCGGAAATTTGCACTCGCATGTTGGAGTATCAGCAATGTGATGTCGGGAATGGGATTATAGATGCCATTTGGAGAGATGGTGGATAGGGAGATGGGATTATAGATGCCATCTGGAGATGTGACAGAACCTTGTCGGGAATGGGCTTATAGATGCCATTTGGAAGTGTTGATCGCATAAGAGATTCCTTAGCGAGAACTTGTGTATTTGAGAAAGACGGATGTTTTCCTGGCTTGTTACAGGTGTTTGATCTTCAATCTCTTCATGTAGATATGCCCTGGCTAGATATAGGTGTCGAATCTACAATCAGTTACTCACAGATGTGCCCTTGCTGGATACATGAATCGAATCCGGAAATAGTCGTCAACAGATATGCCCTGGCTGGATACAGGAATCAAATCTGGAAATCTTCAGACGTGCCCTGGCTAGATACAGAAATCGAGTCTGGAAACGTGGTCAATAGATATGCCCTGGCTGGATACAGGAGTCGAATCTGGAATTGTTGTAGTTGATAGATGTGCCCTGGCTGGATACAGGAATCGAATCTTCGAACTCTTCAGACGTGCCCTGGCTAGATACAGGAATCGAGTCTGGAAACTGATCACTCTCAGATGTACCCTGGCTAGATACAAGTATCAAATCTGGAATTGTGACAGTTGAAGGTAGTTGTCTTTGAGATTGTCTTTTTCCCTGAAAAGGCAAAAACATCAGTTGTATGCAATGTCATGATGCATGAAATGCATGATGTCATGAGATAATTTTGGGTGCATTTTATCATGTATGTAAGCAAGATGTATGAAATATGAAGTGTTTATGAATGTATTTTCGTCTTAGGAAAATAAATCCTTGACGACCGGCCGGGGAATTGAATTCTGGGCTGATATTGAAGAATAGAGCTCTTCGCTTCCGCTGGGGGACGATGGTGATAAACTCCGCTGGGGATTGTGTTGATAAGTTATGGGGGAACTTTGATGAACTCCGCTGGGGGATAGGAAGAACTTTGCCGAGGGCGATCTTCTGTGGCCAATAGCTGAGGATAACTCAGTTATAAGCCTTTGTAAGGAATAACTTTGAATAAAGCTCGGGAGAGACGTCCGTACTCTGCAGGGGATAAGCTTCCGGAATCTACTGGGGATAAGCTTTAAGACCTGTCGGGGATATGAATTCCACATTTCTGGGGAAACTTTTGAACTGTACTGATAAATGGTTCTACTGGGGTGTCTGTATTCCGCCGGGGAACAATCTTAGATCAAGACTGCCGGGGATGCTTGCTGATGAATGCCTATACTCCACTGGGGAATGTTGTGCCTTTTCAGGATTGACGGGGAACCAATTCTGCTTGGGGAAAGTATTGCTGAATCTTGTTTTATTCTGCAGGGAGTTGAGATGATTTGGTCACATTCCTCAGTTAGAATCTACCTTGGTACCTTGGCAGACAAAGCAACCAGACTGCATTAAATAACTCTATATTGCCCATGTTTCTGATGTCACCTGTAATTAGTCTTTTGTTTCATATGCAAATATTTATGAATTGGTAATTTAATGTCAAATGCATATATCAAAAATGAACATTGGACGTTCTTCGCAAGACAAAACAGAAAAAAGAAAAACAATGGTAATTTGTATGGAAAAGTGAATTTGTATTGATTTTGAATTTTGCCTGTGAATAGGCGTTTTTGTACAAGAGGATGACATCCTAGTAAGAGAATGCCGCCGAATAACATAGAATTTACAATTTTGAAAAGGAAACAAAACAGCTATGTGAACAATCCCACTGGGTTCCAACTCTGCTATCGCCTTTATGTCTTCAAGCGTCTCATCACTTTGCTTCCTGGTTGAAGATGAAGCTGATTGGTCGATGCCGAAGTCTGAGCCAGATAGTTGATGCCGAATTCTGGATGCAAGGTGATCCAATGAGACATAGTGTTACGCTTTATCCCTAACTTTTGCCTGGACCTCCCTTTCGGGTTTTCAGACCACCGGGATACCCATTTTTGCCCAAGTCGCCTTTTCAGGTTTTCGACTTGCCGGGTGTACAGATTTTTTTCATTTCATCCCTTATTTTTGCCCGAACCCTTTTGGTTCGCCAGGAAGCCCTTATTTTTTCCTAGGTATGTCAACCTAGCGGGTCTTTTATTTATGCATAGTATCTTTTTACTATGTCTGCATTGGCGGGGTGAGGAAGGTCGTCACCATCCATGGTGGTTAGAATCATGGCTCCTTCTGAGAACACATGTTTAACCACAAATGGCCCTTCGTACGTAGGGGTCCATTTGCCCCGGGGATCACTTTGAGGAAGGATGATGCGATTGATTACCAGGTCTCCGACTTGATACTCTTGTGGTCTAACTTTCTTGTTAAATGCCCTGATCATCCGCTTTTGATACGTTTGACCATGACAAATAGCAGTGAGTCTCTTTTCGTCGATTAGGTTTAATTGATCAAGTCGAGTTTGGATCCAGTCATCTTCACTCAAGTCTGCATCCTTCATTATCCGGAGAGAGGGTATCTGGACTTCAATCGGCAAGACTGCCTCCATGCCATAGACCAAGGAAAAGGGTGTTTCCCCGGTTGACGTCCTTGCTGAGGTACGGTACCCATGAAGAGCAAACGGTAACATCTCGTGCCAATCTTTATAGGTCACTGTCATCTTCTGCACAATCTTTTTGATATTCTTATTAGCTGCCTCTACAGCCCCATTCATCTTCGGTCGGTAAGGAGAAGAGTTATGGTGTTGTATCTTGAATTGTTCGCAGAGCTCAGTGATCATTTTGTTATTAAGATTGGTACCATTGTCCGTAATGATTCTTTCCGGGACGCCGTACCAACAGATCAGGTTATGCCGGATGAAACGTGCCACGACGCTCTTGGTTACCGTGGCGTAGGAAGCTGCCTCAACCCACTTCGTGAAGTAATCGATCGCTACCAAGATGAAGCGATGCCCGTTGGTTGCCTTCGGTCGGATCTCGCCGATCATATCAATGCCCCACATTGCAAAAGGCCAAGGTGCCGTCAGGACGTTCAGAGGAACTGGAGGGATATGCATTTTATCAGCATAAATCTGGCATTTATGACAAGTCCGAGAATGTTGGTAACAATCGGCTTCCATTGTGGACCAGAAATATCCTGCCCGAAGGATTTTCTTTGCCATGGTGTGTCCACTGGAATGCGTTCCGAATGTTCCTTCATGCAGTTCTATCATGATCTTCTCTGCTTCAGCCTTATCCACACAACGTAGTAGAGTTGAATCATGATTCCGTTTGTAGAGAATGTCGTTACTGAGGAAGAATTTTGCAGCAAACCTTCTCATGAACTTCTTGTCATTGACAGATGCACCTTCAGGGTATTCCTGAGCTTCCAAGTACCTCTTCACCTCATGATACCAGGGTTTTTCAGTCACCTTTTCGGCCTCAAGATCGCAGTAGTATGCCGGTTCGTCCAACTTCCAGATAATGATCTGGGGAGCCTCATTGTCCCATTTAACTTTGAACATTGAAGACATCGTAGCTAGTGCGTCCGCTAGCTGATTCTCCTCTCTTGGGAAGTGCTCAAAAGTTATCTCCTCAAAGTGGGGAAGCAAAGTCAACACATACTCCTTGTAAGGAATAAGATTCGGGTGTTTCGTATCCCACTCGCCTTTGATCTGATTGATCACGAGAGCGGAATCTCCGAAGACACTCAGAAATTTGATCCTTAAGTCGATTGCAGCTTGTAGACCCATGATACATGCCTCATATTCTACCATGTTGTTGGTGCAGTTGAAACATAATCGGGCGGTGAGTGGAGTATGAGTTCCTTTGGGAGATATGATTACAGCGCCGATGCTGTTACCCAAAGCATTGGAGGCTCCGTCAAAATGCATGGACCATCGGGATCCTTCCTCAGGTCCTTCATCCGGTCCAGGTACTTCACAGTCAGTTACCACCATGATATCTTCGTCCGGAAAATCAAAGTTCAATGATTGGTAATCGTCCACAGGTTGGTGTGCCAAATGATCTGCCAGTACACTCCCTTTAATTGCTTTCTGAGTTGTATACTGGATATCATATTCTGTCAAGATCATTTGCCATCTCGCTATTCTTCCAGACATAGCAGGCTTTTCAAATATGTACTTGATGGGATCCATCTTTGAAATCAACAAAGTAGTGTGAGTCAACATATACTGTCTCAACCGGCGAGCAGCCCATACTAGAGCGCAGCAAGTTTTCTCAAACAGTGAGTAACGAGACTCACAATCGGTAAACTTTTTGCTCAGGTAATAAATAGCGTGCTCTTTTCGGCCAGACTCGTCATGCTGCCCCAGCACACACCCCATTGAATTGTCAAGTACTGTTAAGTATAGTATTAGAGGTCTCCCTTCCACTGGTGGCATAAGAATGGGTGGCTCTTGGAGATATTCCTTTATCTTTTCAAAGGCAGCCTGACATTCATCGTTCCAGCGTACTACTTGATCTTTCTTCAGTAACTTGAAGATTGGCTCACAAGTAACAGTCAGATGTGAGATGAAACGGGCAATGTAATTCAGTCGTCCCAGAAAGCCTCTGACTTCTTTCTCTGTCTTTGGAGTTGGCATCTCTTGTATGGCTTTTACCTTGGCAGGGTCCACCTGAATACCTTTATCACTTACGATGAAACCTAGCAATTTTCCGGACCTCACCCCAAAGGTGCATTTGTTGGGATTCAACCTCAGCTTGTATAACTTCAAACGGTCAAACAACTTCCGCAGATGATCAAGGTGCTCCTCCTCAGTTTAGGACCTTGCAATCATGTCATCAACATATACTTCAATCTCATGATGGATCATATCATGAAATAAAGCAACCATGGCACGTTGGTAGGTTTCCCCAGCATTTTTCAACCCGAATGGCATGACCTTGTAGCAGAAGGTCCCCCACTGAGTCACAAAGGTAGTCTTTTCCATATCTTCCAGAGCCATCTTGATCTGATTATACCCTGAAAAACCATCCATGAAGGAGAACACCTTGTGTTGAGCAGTATTGTCAACAAGAACGTCGATGTGAGGTAGAGGAAAATCATCTTTGGGGCTTGCCCTGTTCAAATCCCTGTAGTCGACGCACATTCTGACTTTACCATCCGTTTTTGGTACTGGCACCACATTGGCAACCCACTGAGGGTAAGAGGTCACTGCTAGAAACCCGGCATCGAATTTCTTCATAACCTCAGCCTTGATCTTTTCGGACATCTCTGGGCGCATACGGCGGACCTTTTGCTTTACCGGAGGGCAGTCTTCCTTGGTTGGCAGGTGATGAACTACAATGTCGGCATCCAAACCAGGCATGTCCTCGTAGGACCAAGCAAATATCTCCATGTAATCATGTAGCATCTGGATCAATCGTTGCTTCACGCTGAGCTCTAGATTGGCACCAATCTTGACCTCTTTCCTATCTGTCTCAGTACCCAGGTTAACTGTTTCCACCGGCTCTTCATGTGGTTGAATAGCCCTCTCTTCCTGGAGTAGCAGTCTTGCGAGTTCACCAGGCACTTCGCAATCATCTTCACCTTCGTCTTCGGCCAAGTTGATCGGATTCTCGAAGTCATAACTGGTGGTAGCAGAGCTGTTACCAGTGGGATCCAGAGTGGATTGAAACCTGTATAAGTGAGTGTGTGTAAATATAGCTGTTTTGCAATATATAACACAGAAAGAAAAAGAGCACAAGATTTGAAATGCAACAAACGTCCAATGTTTTGATTGATGATATATGGAAATGTCATACAAAAAACCCTCACAAATGGAGCTACGATGCCCCGGGTAGGAGACCGAGCCAACAAAGTTTTAACATATTGTTTGTTACAAATTGAAAATCAAAAGAGTTAATTACTGCGTGACAAATGTGATAGGTGTAAAATCTTTTACCGTCCAGTTGCTTGGTCCGTTGTTGGTGGTTGGATAGATCCCACTATCAAACTCTGCTTCCTCTATATCTTCCTCGATAGCATTCACCCTTGGACTGGTGATAAACACTGGAGCCTTTCTGATCTTTTCCTTGCGCACAGCCCTCTGAGCCTCTGCAGTAAAGCCCAGCCCAAACTTGTCGTTCTTTTGAGTGAAGTCAGGAAGCTGACCCCAGTTTGCATAATTGCCTTTCTCGATTACAGCCCGGGCATCCTTCAAGGACGCCATCTTCAACGGAAAGTCTTCTTCAACCACTGTTTCAGCCGATGCCAACGTTGGAGGAACCTCCTCAAAATGCTGAAAGGGGGTTTCAATAAACTCCCCGTCCATCTCGATATACCGGAATGAATTCAAGTGACTAACCATGTATTCCTCCTCACCTTGCACAGTAACAATTTTCCCTTTGACAGGGTATTTGAGCTTCTGGTGTAGAGTGGATGTTACTGCCCCAGCCTTGTGAATCCAGGGTCGACCCAACAAGCAGGAGTAAGATGGACGAATATCCATTACATAGAACGTTGAGTTGAAAACCTGGGAACCCACATGAATAGGGATGTCTACTTCACCGTGCACCATCCTCTTAGAACCGTCGAAGGCTCTAACAATGATGTTACTAGGCTTCAATTCCAGACCCTCACAATCCAAGCGATCTAATGCCTTCTTGGGCAAGACATTCAGGGAGGAACCGGTATCCACTAACACGTGTGCGAGAGTAGTGCCCCTGCACTCTATAGAGACGTGCAGGGCATCATTGTGATTTTTCCCTTTGGCGGTAAGATCAGCATTTGAGAACCCCAAACCATTGTCAGCTGTCAAATTGGCCACACAGTCAGTGAATTGATCTGCGGAGGTCTCTTGCGGCACATGGGTCGTTTTAAGAAATGAAATCAGGGCTTTTGCATGGGCCTCTGAGCATAGCAGCAATGATAGCATAGAGATTTTGGAGGGGGTATGCCCCAACTGTTCAACAACATTGAAGTCACTTTTTTTAATGATTTTAAGGATTTCCTCCATTTCTTGTTGGGAGGCTTCAACAACAGTCTTTTTTGGTGCCTCCGTCCTGGCAGGCAAATCAGTAGCAACTTCTTTGCTCCGAGTATCAGAGGGCTCGGCGGCAGTAGTAGACACAGGAACTTGAATTGGAACATGCACACTTGCGGGTGTGATGGTAAGAGGTTTTCGGATAACTGGAGGTGCAATGTCAGGCGAGAAGAGCCTGCCACTGCGGGTAATCTTGGCGGGACCAGTGATGTTACTGATACTGGTATCGGTGTTGAACTCTTGCTTCACTCCAAGCACATACACGTCGGCCCCATAATGCCATGGGACCGCTTTATCATACTCATAGGGGAGAGGCCCCGAAACAGTAATAGTGATGGGTGCAACAGACAGAATTTGGACTGGCTTCCTCGGGGGAGCTTTGGCAGGGTTATAAATTGTGACAACAGATACTTCTTCAGCGGAAACAAATGGAGCAGCAGTTTTCTTGAACAGAATTTCTTTGCTATCCATCAGGCTTTGGATGCCTGATTTCAGCAGTGGACAATCGGTAGGGATAACAGCACACAGGAGGCAACCCTTGCTACAACCCGGAAATAAACCGGCTAGTAGTAAGTTCCTTTTAATAGTCAAAAGAGGGGTAGCAACGTCATTTACCGAAACAGCATATAAATCTTCCTCAATGGCATTTACTCTATGCTGGGGCATAGGAGCAGTTACAACATTTGGCCTCTCAGGCGCTTCAAACTGAATTTCCTTCGCATCGATAAGGTCTTGCACCTTATTTCTCAGGGCCCAGCAATCATCAGTAGTATGCCCGGGGCTATCGGAATGATAAGCACAATGGGCATTTGGGTTATACTTAGGAGATGCAGTATTCACGACCTTTGGCGCTTCTTTGATGGTAACCAAGTTGGTTGATAGCAGTTGTGGTAAAATTTGTGACAAGGTCATACTCAACCGAGTATACTGTCTCTTGGGCCTTTCACCTCTTTGTTGATTGTATTGCTGAGGAGCAGCAACAGGTTTTGAAATGACCAAAGCATTGACGGCTTGGCGACTTTCTGGCTTGACTTGTCTTCTAGGACCATAGACGGCACTTGCCTCTTTCTTAAAAGGCCTCTTCTCAGTACTTGCAGCAACACCCTTCTGAATCTTTCCTGACTTGATGCCAGCTTCTATTCTTTCGCCCGTTAAGATCAAATCGGTAAACCCCGCGGAAGAGTTACCAATCAGATGATTGAAAAATGGCCCAGATAGGGTCCCTAGAAACATATCAACAAGCTCACGGTCGGTTAAAGGAGGCTGCACCCTGCCAGCCAAATCCCTCCATTTTTGTGCATATTCTTTGAATCCTTCGCCTGTTCCCAATGACATACCCTGAAGTTGGGTACGAGTAGGGGCAAGGTCAGAATTGTATTGGTATTGTTTGTAAAAAGCGGTGGCCAAGTCTTCCCAATTTCGGACGCTGGTTCCTTCTAGCTGATAAAACCACTCCAATTGAGCCCCAGAAAGGTTGTCTTGAAAGAAATGAATCCAAAGGTTTTTATCTGCCGTATAGAGTTGGATCTTTCTCACGTAGGACCTGAGATGCATTTTTGGACAGGACAGCCCATCATACCTTACAAACACTGGCACTTTGAATTTTGGGGGAATCACAATCCCGGCAACCAAACCCAAGTCTTCAAAATCCAAATCCGGTACTCTTTGTAGTTCCATGGCGGCCAACCCGTCTTCTAGCCCTTTGTATTTATCATCATCTGGAGGGTATTGTTGATCAGAATAGTCTTCATCCTCTTCAACCTCCTCTTCTTCCGCATCGGATTCGGAAGGTACCGCAGCCCCACCTCCTTTGCTGGTTCCTTCATCAGAAATAGGAGGAAATTCAAGCACTCTCCAAGCTTCTCCATTAAATCTTCTCCCCAAAGTAGCCACCCCGAGTCTCTTTTTCTTCTTTTTCACTAGGTCTTTGTTCCCTAATTGGGTCTTGATATCCTCCTGACCCTTAGCCAAGGTCATCAGGAGTTGCTGGAACTGTGCATTTTGAGCTTGTAGGTCTTTGACTGTTTGCTCGAGATCCATCCTACTGAAATAAACAGCAGACAGATAAGGAAACCTGGAATGAGACCTGCTTATGCACATGATGAATGGTATGCTTATGTATGCAATGTATTCAAGGATTTAGAACATTCAAAATTGTTGTAGACAAAGAAGAACGCACGTCATATTAATAAGAAGAAATTTGTTAGTACATAAATGCCCCATGGGCCAAATATTACAAAAACTTCTCAAGGCAAAAAGACATTGCGCATCCTCTTTGGTGCGATGTAGGTGTTGAGAGCCTCTTGCTCATGGAGTCGGCGGGTAAGCTCTAAAACCTTCTTCTCACTGGCGTAGAAGCTAGCTTCAAAAGTATTCCGCTCCTCCTTGAGCTGAATCCAACTTTTCTGCATTTCCTCCCACGATGTAGGCATGTCAGGATGTAGGATGGTGTAGGGAACCTCTCCTTCCTTAACAGGCTCTTTAATCACAGGGAGAACATGAGGATAAGGCATCATCAGACTTTGGGCTCGGGCTCGTACCCACTTGAGATAAGGCTCAAGAGGGATGGAGTTCTTGTGCCCCAGAGTCTTGCTATCAACCTTGTTGGGTTTTCCCCAAGCTCTGATGAATCTTTGGCGAAGTCCTTGCGCATCATTGTCGAAGTCAAAAACTAGGTCAGGAATCAACATGTCATGAGGGCCATCCCTCCGTGCATATCCAAATTGCCTCAAAGCTAGGCAAGGGTTGTAGGTGATACCTTCTCTGATTCCAAGTAAAGGAACATTAGGAAACTCTCCACAACGATCGACGATGATGACATTTTCTCTGGACCGAGAACACCAATGTACATCAGAGTGAGTAAGAGTCATCAACCCTTGGTACCACCTTGAGCCTTGGTCATTCTTCAAGACATATTGTGGAAGGTGCGAAATAAACCACCTTGCAAGGAGAGGAGTACAACACATGAGAACACCCCTCTTTCTCATTGTTCGTGTGTAAAATGAGTGAAGAATGTCCCCAAGCAATGTTGGTATTGGATTTCTGGACAAGAAGATTTTGACGGCATTGACATCTACCAATTGGTCAGGATTTGGGAACAAGACCAACCCATAGATAAGGAGTGCCACAATCTCTTCAAAGGCTTGTAGGTCCAATGAGTTCCAACATTCTTGTGCCTTCTCAAACAAGAATTTTGCTAAGAATCCCTTGACGTCGCTTCTGGTTTCCCAATGCCCCTTGACGTCGGATGGTTGTAGATGTAATGCTCGAGCAATATCTTCCGGCTTTGGTTCCTTTTCCGTACCGTTGAAGGGTAGTTGATTAAGGATAGGAATTCTCAGGAGTTGAGAAAACTCCTCCAAAGTGGGCACCAACTGGTAATCAAGGAAAGTGAAACAGTGGTGAAGAGGGTCAAAGAACTGGAATAGCACTTTCATCATGTCTTCTTCAATGTTGGTGTTGACTAGGCTGAGCAGTCTACCATGTCTTTCACTGAAGGATGAGTTTTCCGGAATTCTTGAGGTGAGCTCCTTGAGTTGAGGAGAGATTCTCACAAGGCTGACTTGGATAGTATTTCTGCGAGGAATTTCCATGACCTACAAAACAGGAACAAAGATGAAGATCCAAACCCTTGAAATGGTTAGTGAATGCATATGATGTTTTATGATGTTCATGATGTATGCATAAAACATATGTACAAGCAATTCACACCAAAACCCTAGTTTCAGGCTTGCATGGGGTTTCATAGGTAAGTACCCTCTTGAGTGTAGTTGACTTAAAAAAACCTGTCCTATAAATAGTAACCGGGTTCTAAGGAGCTCAATATCATTGGATTGTTTTCATTGTTCATTGTTTTGGTTTCGCCACTTAACTAGCGACCAAAATATTCCAAGAAAACAACCCTCAATGAGTGTAGTATCGAGTATCTACCAACTTCGGACTGCACCAAAGTCGGTCATCTCACTACCCCTAATGAAAGGCCAAGATGGTCAAGTAAGGTTCTAGGTCATTAGTGCTTAGTGACATCACTCAGCGGCCCCGTACTCTCCTTGATTGAACTCAAGGGTTACCGGTACTCACAAATATGCCGCACTAATTTAGCTATTGCTTCGACCGTGTCGGTATACCCCGCACAGTTTCCACAACGTATTGCTATCTATGAATGTTTCCCATAATCCGGGTGTAGGATTGCAAACCCAAACAATAGAGCCAAGATGTAAAGCAATCAAGACAAACAATTAATCATGCAAGAGGGTGGTCTAAGCCCTAAGGTTACTCCACTTTTAAAGTTATCCCCAGCAGAGTCGCCAGTTCTGTGATACGGTGGGAGAACTGACTAAGGTTTTGCGTTTGTTTTCGCAAATGTTTCGTTGAGCAAGAGTCGCCACCGACTTTTTATTTTATTCTAAGGAAAGGTTAAAAAGCACAGCAAAAACCTTTGAGATGTTTTCTTGGGTTCGGGGAGTAGATTATAGAAAGGGAAGGTATTAGCACCCTTTCTATCCATGGTTATCCATGGGCTCTTAGTTACTTGCTTAGATCAACTTGCCTTAATTTTCAATTGTTTGAAATGGTGCTTTGTGTGTGTGTGGGTTTGAAAATTGTTTTGAAAAGAGGCCAATGTGGTGGCAACCTTTGTAATGATCCATGTTGGGATGTATGCAAAGGTGTATGTCTTTAAAAGGTTTTCATTTGTTTTTGAAAGTTTGTTTTGAAGGTGTTGTGAAGTGTGGTTTTAGAAAATAGGCAAGTGTTTTGTTTTTGCAAGTTTGATTCAAGTAACTAAGAGGTTATCTACTCCTAAATTTCTCAAAGATTATTGCTATGTTTTAACCCTTTTGACAAGTTTGTTCCACCATTGTATTTGGTGGACAATCTCATGTTAGGATGTGAAAGGGACGGGCGTGGGTCATCATTTAGACCATAATTGCAATAGTGTTAAGTGTCTTTGGGCAATTTTTCTTTGAAAGGGACTTGATCATTTTAGGCAACTTTTCGAAAGCGTCATCGAGGGACTATGACCATTTGATTGTTTGTTTTTACCCAAAGAAACCTAACATGCAATATTGTCCATTTATTTGAAGGCAACAAGTGGAATACCCTAGGGGTGCAAGTGTGATATGTGTTATCCATTTTCATGTTTTGATTATCTTGAAATTAGGTCAAACTATTTTGTTCTTTTTATTTGCATACAAACCCTAATTCTAGCATGGCATATTTAGAAAGCGTTAAAGTGTGAAAAGTAAAGTTCTAAACTATTACAACACAATATGGGAAGGGGGGTACAAATGTTCAAATGGGGGATATTTAGACAAGGAAATTAAACCTAGCTATTACATCAATTTTGGAATATTTACAAGATAATTAATTGCATAAATTCAATGGAAAATAAAATAAAGATGCAAAAATGCAAAAAGGGTTTTCATATGTATGGAAAAAGAATGTTTTTTTTATGTCTAATAAATAAAATGAAAAAAGTAATATTTTTGGAGTTTTGTGTTTTAAGGGTAAAACCCTAATTTCATTAAATAAGTATATTAACTATTTAATATGTATAATATTTAATAATTATATACAAAAGATAAAATAAAATGGAGTATATTTATAAAAAAGTATTTTTTTGAAGTCAAATATTAATAAAAGAAAAATATGTATGTATTTTGATATTTTTGCCCTAAGTATATTAATATATATAAATATCTTTATTATTTACTAAATAAATATTATATATACAAAAAATAATAATATTTAATGTTTATAAAAAAGTATTTTTGATACAAAATATTTTCAAAAGAGAAAATGAAATAAAAAATCAGGAATAAACTATATTTGCATTGTTTTCTAGTTTTTTCTAAATAATAGTATGTATATATATTTATGTACAAATATCCATATAAACAAATAAATACCTAAAAAATATAAAAATGGTGTAAAAAATACTTTTCATGTTTTTAATATTATTAGCAAAAATAAATAAGTCAAAATGAAAAAAGAAAAGTCAAAAAATCATGAAAATAAACATAATGGGCTCAGGGGTTATGAAAATGAAAATAGGGTGTGAAAAGAAAAGACAAAGCAGGCCCAGCCCATGTGGCTTCTTCTTCAACCTTCAGACAAAAAGATATTCAAAAAACGCGCGCCTGAGCATCCATTCAAACACCTGGATTCTTTGATCTTTTGCACAAACTTCCAACATAAGAAATGTTAAGCATTGAATCACGATTCTAAATATATAAAGAACTCATCCTAACTCTCAGAAATGAGAGAGAATTTTGACATTCCCAAATCCTGACCTAACTTTTCTTCCATATTCAAAACCTAAATTCTCACAGCTCAGGCAAAATAAATGAAAAGTAAAAGCATGTACAGATTCAGGGGCATGAGTAGAACATTTCTTATTCACAAACCTAGAGCTAATGATGCCTACACTAAGAGTTAGAAGTTCAAAAAGATACCTGTTCAGCTGAAGTTCTATCTGGCAATGGGGGAGCTTTCAGGGCAAGATGATGATCTGTATAGCTTGCCTGAAGTGTGGTGATACTATTCCAATGCTTACTTTGCTTTGAAACTCCTTGAATCGAGCTATGGACCTTCAACTGCAAAACAAGAAAGTGAAAATGGTGGAACTGGTTAGAAGAGTTACAAGTCGTGTTTCATGTTTTGGATAGTTTGGATTGATGGTAGGGAAGGTGTTTGATGAGCTTTGAGCAAGAAAGCATGAAAGGAATGAGAGATGGCACTCAAACTGCAGACCCTGCCCTGTTTTTGCAGTTTGAGAGTGATTCTGGGAATGGGAGTGTTTGGGACCTTGTTTGCTCGTGTTCTAGATTATGCTTGATGATTAGAAAGTGTATACAATATTTGCTTAGGCTTGCCTTTGCTGAGATCACAGTTATGTTATGTTATGCCAAGTTTCTTAACACTTAAGCAAACAAAGGCCACTTGAGTTTCTAGGCAGGTAGAGGCCCCCTAAACATGCTGCTAACCTTGTCTTGATCAGTGTGTTTTGCTCATAATCTTGTGCCAAAGTGATTTGATATGTACTTGTGGATTTGCAACTTTGACATAAAGCTTGCTTTTGCAAAAATGGTTATTTCACTTTTTCCATTTATGGCCTAATCCAACATGTAATGCTTAAACTCAAGAAATAAGGCCTTAGCACAATGAACATGCATTAAATTATTGAGTGTTGAATGGTTTTAGGGCCTGTAATCAAGTGGCATGCTGGTTTGAGAAATTTGCACAAGTTATGAACATGTACATGGCCATGAATCAAAGTGACTTTTTGCCATATTGCAAAATTCGAATCTCTCAAGTTATGAGGTTGTTTGATGAGTTCTTGGACATTTTGGAAAGCTTGGAATGTGTACTACAATCCATCTTTGAAGTGCAAATTGAAATTCCAAGTGAAAGTGTATGGAAAATGGTCTTGAAGTTAGGTAGAAAACCTTGCCAAAATAGGTCAAATTTCACTAAGTTAAGAATGGTTTGGTACCCTTGTTCCAAAAATTGTAACTTGAGATACAGGCTTCTTTTGGGAAAACTTTGTGTATAAAAGTTGTATATTTTGCAACAAGCTACAACTTTCATGTTTTGACTTTTGCTTGAATACAAATGAATCTTGGTGAGAAAGTGGGGCAAAGTTAGGAAAAAATTAGGGTTTTTCATAACTTAGAAAAATTCTAAGTTATGAAAAATTCTCATTTCAAACCCTAATTTGAAAATTTGGATTTCTAGATGAACAAGTTTCATGATTTGGCATGTTTTTATGAAAAATGAATCTTGACTCTTGATTTTGACCAAAAAAAGTTAAAGTTTGACTTTTCAGTATACATTCAAAATTGATCAATTGACTGGGAAATTCAACTGTCAATCTTGTGTACTTGGGATCTTTTAAACTTGTTGAGCATGTCAAGATAATTCCATGGGGTCCTTGAGTCCATATGTGAGCTTGGTTTGCCATTGGCTAGGTCAAACAGTCAAAAATTGCCTTTGTGCAGTCAAAACCCTAAAAATGACCATTTTTCCCTTTTGATGATCTGATCAAATTTCTTGTGGAATTGTGATCCAAACTTGATCAAATGGTCCATGTGAGTTCATAATGTTGATGTGGGTCAATTTTCATGAGATTTGACTGTCAATTGGCCACAGTTGACTTTTTCCCCAATATAGTTGATTTCTAGGTCAACTGTCCAATTGACTGGGCAAAATTTGGAATCAAGACTTGAAACTTGGTATGGATAAACTTGGGAGTCCAACATGAAGCATGAAAGTCATCTTAGGCATTTTGGGTCAAAATATCTTTGTGCAAACACAAACCCTAATTTGGGTCAACAGTGCAAGGAGAAGTCTTGAGTAGAGGAAACCCTAACTTGGTCTTGAGCTTCAAGGGTCTCGTGATGAGAAAATGTTGAGGAAAATGGGAGGGAAAATTTTGGGGTACAACAATGATGATAGCTTATGACAGGTCTTTTGGCTTGTAAATTGGTTTTCCTGCTGCATTACCTGCTATTTACTTTTGCTTTTGTTGTACTTTCTGCATTTGTACAGTTGCATTGCTGCTGCCTTTGGTTTGCTTTATACAGCATGTTTACATCTGTAACTTGCTTTGTACCTTTGTATGCTATTGTTGCAGCTTGTGCAGTTTGCTTAGTTTGACAGTTTGGTTAGCTTGCAATGTTAGACAGTTTGCATTTAGTTTGCTTAGCTTGCAATGTTTGGCTATGCAGGTTTGTACAGTTTGCTGCAAGTTTACTTTGTATGCCATGTTTTGCAGTTTTGGCGCCTTGCTATGTTTGCATAACAATTTGCCTTAGCTGCTGCAATATTTGCCTTTGTATGCTTGATTTTGTACAGCATGTTTCAGTTTGGCCCATGTTAGCATTTGAACCAATTGTTTTTTCATGCTTGCATTTGCATTTTTTACTTTTCTCTTTGTGAACCAAGAAGAGCAATCTTCTTGTGATTTGCAAAGAGAAAAATAAAAACATGATGACCAATAGCATTCTGATTCTGGACGGCAAACTTTAATGATGACTTTTTCCTTTCTTTTTCTGTTTGAAAGATTAACTTTACTAATCTTATTTTCTTTGCCTTTTTTCATGTGAGCACAAATTGGACGGCGACAAAGCAAAGGAAGCAGCATACTTCGAGCATAGGAGCAATGGAGTTTAGGAGGCTTAGGCTTAGATTTATTTTCCACTTATTGTAATAATTTATTCTTCAAATACTATAAGTTGTAAAACATACAGTATTTAAACAATAAACTATTTTTGTAACAACATTTGCAATGAATGAAAAAAAATGCTTTTCCCAAGAAAACTCTTCTACTGTCAATAATTTGCAACTCTCTCTCTCTGCATCTTTACTTAACCCTTTAAGATTCTCAGATAAAAATAATTGAAATTGCATTCCAATATTTTTAATATAGATAACTTAAATTACAAGTAATCCTAAGAACTTTGCAATCTCATATTTTTGCAACAGCATTCTAATCATAATACGCATTGTATTCCAATAAACAAGCAAGCATCTCATTAACCGGCAAACATTTCATTCCATTAACAAGCAGATGTCTTGATATTTCAAATAACAGTCTCAGCTCCTATCTCTTATCCCAGATAATCAGGCCTTGAGAACAATTAGTTAACCTTTCAGCAAACTTGAAAAAGTGAGAAAACAATGTAATAGTAAACTGAATTTCTGAGGATTCAATTTCTTCTAAGAAATGTGAGAGAAACCCTGATTCTTGGTTTACTACCAAAGAAAAGTTTGTTTGATCGATTCCTGAGCCAATCTTAAAAATTATAGAAAACCCTAGGGTTGTGATTTCTTGTGAGAAAGGGAGGAAAAATTTTGGGGTACAACACATGGTGTTCAGGGCTTCAATCTCAGTTGATTCATGGTCTCCATTAGGATTGATGTCGCTTGTATTTAATTTTTGAATGATGCAGGATTATAGCTATAGACATCGTCTGTAGGTAAAGGTTCAGGCCTAAAATGACAGTTTGAGGAAGAAGACAATGAGGTGGCAACGTCCTACTGGTTGGTTTAAATAGCGCGCGCATTTGTTATGATAACTGCCAATTATTGAATATATTACATTTTATTCATTATTATTATCAAAAGGCCAATTGGCCCAGTGGAAAACAGGAAGAGCTTCAGGACGCGTGTGTGTAGGAGGTCAGGGGTTTGATCCCTGCCTCCTACATAATGTTTTCTCAGTGTTTAACTGCAGATTTCATGCGCCTCACAATCAAGCGCCTATCATGCGCCCAAGATCCACACCATCAGATCATGTCCTGGCCAAATCTCATGCCTTTAGGAAGCTGCTCATGGTGAACCTCCAAAGGGGATTTTCACTGGATCACACACCAACCTTGGGTCAACACAACTTGGGCCTAACAATTCAGCTTCACACCCCCAAGCTGGAAACAGTGACAGGCCCAATTTATTTCTTTTTTTTCTTTTGTTTTAATTATTTGTTTAATTATTTTTACAAAAACAAAAATTATTTTTTTTATTAAATCAAAAAATCACAAAAAACATAAAAATCATATTTTTTTTATAAAATATTTCATTTCATTTAATTAATTAGATTAATTTAATTAGGGCAATTTAAAAAAAAAATCCATAATTAAAATTAATTAGAAAATTAGGGTTAATTGCAAATAGTTAAGTTTCTCAATCAAAAATAACAAAAATATTTTCTTGGATTCCCTTTGAATTTAGACTTTGATTCTCGTATTTAATTCTCGCGTGCAATATTTTATTTTTCAATTATTGTATTTGCTTCGGTTTTGTAATAGTTTTTAATTAGGTTTACCGTATATTATTTACTGTTTAATCCCGAGTTTTTGGTTATGTAATCCCCTCCCCAAAACCTTGTAATAGTGTAGATTTACTTTTCCACTTTTATTTTCCGCAACTATAAACTGCTTAGACTAATAGGCTTGTATGGAAAGAATAACGATTAAAACGGTAGATAACCCTAATTGTGCAAAGATAAATAAACTGAAAAATAACACATGCACATGTTCACTCCTAGGATTCAGAGAACGGAGATTTTTCAAGAGCAATCGCGATTGAAGATCAACGGAATCCAACTATCTTGTAATGTCTAACTTTCTTATTGTAATTTCTTTGAATATTATGTGCGTCTAAACCCCCAATGCTAGGGGGTGTCAGTGTAATGACTATGAATTATTTATTTTTAATCCAATAGTTTCCTTTCAATTTAATCGTTCAATATTTCTAATGCTTTCCTGATCGGACCAATTAGGATTCATCTATGATTAACAATTAGGGTTGAACCGACATTATTAAGGTTCTTTTATACGATTAAACTGTATTAGATATCACCTAGGACTATGGATACCATATAGTTACCGGTGAAATGTTGATAATATAGCAGGCTTGGTAGCATCATAATTTTCTAAGGACTTAGATATTAGGATGGTTGATCAAAATTTTTCCCATTAAGGACTTGGGGGAAAACAACCTAAAGATCTGGTAGTTGAAGGTTATGAACTGGTTGAAGAGATCAATATTTAGGGTCATTACAGGGAAAATCACACACTTACCCCAAGCATAATATTCGTACTAGTAAAAAAGGTCATAATTTACATTCTGTTTATTTTCATAATTGTTAAGGTTAAATCCAAAACCAAAGCAAACATTTAGTTTTTTTTAATTGAACTACGCATTAAACTCGGTATTATACACAGTCCTCGAGATCGATATCTAGGGGAAATTCCCTCTTATTACTACAAGGCAAAATAGTACAATTGTTATTTTCCCTATCACCTTTCTTTGACATTTGAAATTCCATGCCTAGGAAATAAGACAATATTCCTAAATCTGACATTTCAAATTCCTTCATCATCAGCTCTTTGAATTTAGACAAGTTCTTCAAACTGTTTCTAGTTACTAGCAAGTCATCAACATATAAGCATATGATTGTTATATCTTGTGTTACAACCTGAACATAGATACCATACTCAGATTTGCATTTGATAAATCCCAATTCGACTAAGTATGACTTCTTGTTCCACGCCCTAGGTGCTTGCTTGAGGCCATAGAGCACTTTGTGCAACTTATATACTTTACTCGCTTCCTTCTGAATCACAAACCCTGGAGGTTTTTTGACATATACCTCTTCATATAAAGGACCATTTAGAAATGCTAATTTCACATCTAAATGAAATGTCGACCAGCCTTGGTTGCATGCCCATGCTACCACTAGTCGAACAATATACAATCTTTTTACTGGAGCAAATACTTCAGATAAGTTGAGTCTTTCTCGTTGAAGAAACCCTCGAGCTACTAAGCTTGCTTTATGTCTTGCTATCGAATCATCGGCATTATGTTTCAACTTGAACACCCATTTCACTTCGATAGATTTTGTATGTGTTGGCAATTCAAATAACTTCCATGTATTGTTTCTTTCGATTGCTTGTAACTCTTCGACCATAGCTAACTTCCAATGTTTAATCTTCAAAGCTTCGTTATGGTTGATTGGTTCAGCACCTACAAGTAAATCAAAATGAACTAATTCTCCATCTGGTGTGACTTCATCATCACCTACTACCTCATAATCATGAAGTCTTGTTGGAAGGACTCTATTTCTTTGAGGTCTTTGGTTTGTTTTAGCCATAGCCTATTCAACTTTTCTTATTTCTGGAATGTCAGCAACTGCTTCTACTTCGACTTCGACTGGATTCTCAGCAATTCCTTCGAATTTGACTTCATCAGTTTCTTCGTCAAAATCAGAGCTCGTCAATGGCTTGTTAATTGAATTACTAGAATTCCCATCCCATGCAGAATTTTCATCAATCGCAATATCTCGACTTAACACAATCTTCTCATTAATTGGATTGAATAGCCTGTATACACCAGTCTTGTAATATCCTACTAGAATCATTGGTTCACTCTTGTCGTCAAGCTTCCTTCTTCTCGCATCAGGAACATGCTTGTAACATATAGAGCCAAACACCTTTAAATGACTCACTGGTGGTCGTTTGCCACTCCATACTTCTTCAGAAACCTTGTTCTTTAATATCTTAGTATAACACCTATTAAGGATATAAATTATATTTGAAACATCTTCACCTCATAAATATTTTAGCAAATTCTTTTGCTTCAGCATGCATCTCACCATATCCAATATAGTTATGTTTCTTCTTCCTACAATTCCATTATGATGACACGTATAAGGAGCAGTTACCTCGTGATCAACACCATGTTCTGCACATAATTTTTCAAACATCTTTGAAGTATATTCGCCACCTCTGTCTGTTCTCAGAACTTTGATCCTTTTCTCACTCTGGTTTTCGACAAGCATCTTGAATCTCTTAAAGATTCCAAATACTTTGTATTTTCTCTTGATCACATAGATCCACAACTTTGGCTAAAATCATAGACAAATGAAACAAAATATATGTTTCCACCAATGGTATGTTCTTCGAACGGAACACATACATCTGAATGTACCACTTCGATTATGCATGATGATCTCATTGGCATAGTCAAAACAGAAGAGTTTTTGGATTAATTTCTGACTAAACAACCTTCACAAAGTTTTTCGGGTATCTCATACTTGGGATACCATATACCATATCTTGAGTAATCAGCTAATAGAGTGATCGAAAATTCAAATGTCTAAACCTCAAATGCCACAACCAACTATCCTTGTGGCCGACAACATTTTTAAACATTGTACTTCGGTCGAACTGATCGTGGTCTTAAACATCCTATTCTTCGACAGAGGAGATTTTAATACCAAATTGTTCTTGGTGTCGAAAATTTTTAAAACTCCATCTTTCATGACAACTGAGAAACCTTTTTCGACTAGTTATCCAACACTTAGCAAGTTGCACTTCATTCCAGTTACATAGAGCATATCTTTTATCATAGCTTTCACTCTATTACTAATTTGAAAGACTATGTTGTCAATACCTTCTGCTTGCAACGAAATATTATTAGCAAGTTTTACCTTGTTCTTCTTCGACTCATCAAAATCTGTCAACCACTCCTTTCGAGCGGTCATGTGGTTCGAGCAGCCTGAGTCAAGAAACCAGATCTTGGACTCGACATGGTTATCTGGAACTACAACCATAACCACCATACCACCTTCAGAATCATCTGAATCTTGGTGTGTAAGGACTGCTCCTTTATCCTTGCCTGTCGATCCCTTTTCTTTTTTGTAACAACAATTCTTGGCTACGTGACCCCATTTTTCACAGTTATAGAAATGCACACATTTTCTTTGTCCTTTCCATAATTTCCTCCTCCTCTTTTCGAGGATTCCTAAGTTATATCTTTGACCTGATGCTTGTGAGGATTCGACCAAGACTTATTTCTCTGAGTCTTATCGATATTGCCTTTGAACTTGTTGGAACCACCATTCCTTTTCCATGTCTGAGCTTGCAATTCCTGTATCAAGTCATGAACTCCATTTCTTTCGACAATCTTTATCTCATGTGCCTCCAACAAACCAACCAAGTCATCCACTTTTAGGGTTTCAAGTTTATTGGATTCTTTAATAGCTACGATAATGTGATCAAAGTGAGAGGTTAACGTTCTTATCACCTTCTCAACTATCATCTTATCAGTTATGGTTTCACCACAACCCTTTATTATATGGACAAGTTTCTGAACCTTCGACACATATTCTACAACTTTTTCATCTTTTCCCATCGACAACAACGTATATTTTCGATGCGGGGTTTATAACTTGACAACCTTAACCTTCTCACCTCCTTCGTAATACTTCACCAGAATATCCCATGCCTCCTTCGTTGTTTCAGCATGAGAAATCCTGTCGAAGTTAGCAGCATCGGTTTCAGCCTGAATGCAATAAGTAGCCTTGCAATATTTTTTTCTTGACTTTGTTGTGGGGTTTTTTCTGTTCATCGGTTGCATTTGAAGTCAATGCAGGAATGTCGTCAGTAACCACTTCTAGGGTTTCATGGAAGCCAAACAAGGATTGCATCTATTTTTCCATTGAATCCAATTTTTACAGTCAAGCATTAGAAGAGAATTTAGATTTCCCTTATCACAAGCGATCTTTGCATAAGTTGATTACTTGCCCTTGAAACACGATATCTGACGTGAGTTTCTTGAAAACTAGATCAAGAACAATAACCGGAAGCTCTGGATACCAATTTGTTAGTGTGTGAGGCACTTTTAGTGATGAGAGAAAGAGAGAATAATAAAGGAAATAAGGATTCTATTATTCACTTAATAAATTGTATACATACTATAACTATTTATATACAGCCTTAATTGGATTTGGGCTAACACAACTTGGATTATATTTAAATATTAAATATAATCAAATCTAATCGAATCTATTTTAATATTTCAACACTTTGCACATTTGTTATTATTTTGTGTGTTGAGAGGGAATACAGATTGATACTGTGAAATTCAAGAGGTTGATAATGGTTGTGTTGATGAATGAGTGGATTGAAGGTGACTGATGAAAGATTGAAGGTTGTTTGGAGGTATGTTTTATGTGATATTTCTATCTGTGAAAAAAATTATGTCTCTATTGCCTCCCCCTTTTCTGTTGAACAAAGTCTTAATTTATAGAGAAAAAAGATGAAATTTAGGGAGAAAAGATTGGTGAAATTTGAACAAATGTGATAGTCTTTGAAATGCTTTTTTGGTTGTAATTTATCTTAACCGTCTTTGTATAATTGTTGAAATAGTGTGGTGCAGATTTAGAAAGCTTAACAACATGTTTTTGGATTGGTTTTAATGTATATCAGTAGGAGCATATGAGTTATTTTGGTGAAGGTTTTGTTTGTATTGTTGTGAATTATGCATGAAGCATAAAGTCCACTACAAGAAATATCATCTCCAGCCACGTGTTTTTGCCACGTGATTATCATGTGGCTAAAAAAAGCCAGTTGCGACGTGATAATCACGTGGCAACATGTTTTATTAATAAAATAAAGAAGTAGGATGGTTGTCTGACTTTTTTAAAAAAAAATGTTGTGACGTGGGAATCACGTCGCTAGTAAAAATATAATATAAAATATTTTAATTGGTCTAACGTTCAGATGGATGGGTTTTTGAAATTTTGAAAAAGTAAGTTGTGACATGGTATTTACGTCACAACATTTAAGATGGAAAATCAAATTAATACAGTTGGCATGATCAGCTTTTGCAGGTATGTAAAGAAAGAGAATATGATTGTTGGCATTGTTGCGACGTGAAAGTCACGTGGCAAAGTTGCAGCGTGATTTTCACGTCGCTAAATGGTTTATATATTTAATTCCATCACGTTACACCAAAGCAGACAGTATGTTGTCATCAAACAATCAAACACTCCTCTTCTTCATTAACTCTCTTCTCATTCCATCCCAATCTCCATTAACCCTCTTCTTCTTCATAAAACCTCTTCTTCTCCATTATAAAACCTCTTCTTTTTCATAAAATCCAACTTCAATCTCCATTAATCCTTATTTTTTCAGGTAAATTTAATTTAATTTTGTCTCTATTTTGTTTACATGTTTTTATTTATTGTATTATGGAATTGTAATTTATTTTAATTTTTCTTTGAATAGAAGAATATTGATATAGTAGAAGTAGATTACAAAAAGGTTGGACAAGAAGATTGAAGGAGTTAGAAGAGAAGATGTATTTCTTGGAATTTTTTTTACATTTAGTATATTTTCTGAATTTAGTTAGATTTTAGGTTGAATTTGGTTAAATTATAATATTGTAATTTTCATTAAATATATATCTTGATTTATTTAATTTATAAAAATAGAATAATATATAAATTTTATAAAAACAGTTTTAATGTTAATATATATTTCATTTAAAACAAATATAATATAATATTTTATGTATTGATTAAAAACATATATAAAAAAAATAGTTTTTTGTATTGAATAAAAACATATTTAAAAAACTGTTTTAATATGTATATATTTAGTAAAAACTGTTTAATATTATTATTATAAAATCTGTTTTATAATTAAAATATATATATATTTAATGTTATTATTTTAAAACTCTTTTATAATTATGCATATATAAAAAACAGTATAATATTATAAAAAACAGTATAATATCATAAAAAATAATATATATTTGATGTAAATATATATTTTTTAAACAAATATTATATTATATTTTATGTAGAATGTTAATAAAAATGGTTTTATAATTAAAAAAAATTATATAAAAACTGTATTATATGTTAATAAAAAATATTTATATATCATATATATAGAATGTTAATAAAAACTGTTTTATAATTAAAAAAATTATATAAAAACTATTATATGTCAATAAAACATTATATATAGTATGTTATAAAATATTATATATAAAAAACTGGTTTATGTATTTAATTATTATATATTATATGTATGTTAATAAAAACGGTTTTATAATTAAAAATTGTTTTATAAAAACTATATTATATGTCAATAAAAAATATTATATTAATTATTATATATTTAATAAACTATATTAATAGTATATTTAATAATATATAATAAAAAACATTATATATTAAAAATAGTTAAAGTAAAAGCATATGTTTATGTTTAATAGTATATATACATAGTATATTTTTAGTAGTAACAAGAACAAGAATAATATGTTTAGAATTATTATTAAGTTGATTAATTAATATTTCTAATTAAAAAAGTTTTGATTATATAAATTTGCAATAAATGGAATATTATAGGTATTATCGTAATTGGATGTACGATAGACTATATCCAGGAAGACGTGCACTTAAACTCAATTTTATAGACGGAGTTAATGATTTTATCACGTGGACATTTGCTTAGGAATATTGTCGAAGTGAAGGAGGAGTTAGGTGTTCTTATTTTAAATGTGGATGTAGATATATAATTAGTGATCCCAATGACTTTTTTATTTCTATATTTTTTTTGACATAATAACAACAATATACTAATACCAATAATAATAATAATAATAAACAAAACTGAAAATTGTTAATAACAAACATAAACTAAAATAAAAATGCAAATAAAAGTGACAATAACAAAAATAATTTTGATTTTATAACAATAATAATAATAATAATAATAATAATAATAATAATAATAATAATAATAATAATAATAATAATAATAATAATAATAATAATAATAATAATAATAACTAAAAGAAAATAAAATGGAATTAAAGTTGAAATTTTTTAATTCTCTTTTTTTTTTAATAAGAATAAATAAAAAAGAAAAGTAATTCAAAAGATGAAAAGAATTACATATAGAAATGAAAAAGGCCTATCTTTTTTTTTTAGATTTTTGACTAAAATGATATAAAAATATAAACCTAAATGAAACTAATATTTTTTTTTTGATATTTTGAATAAAGAAAGAATAAGAATTACAATTTAAAATACTATGATGCTAATCATCTTTTTTTATATTTTTGAAATGGAAAAGAAATTATGAATAAAACACAATCGAAAATCAAATTCCACTGAATTTACAAAACGACTTCCAACGTTTCTTTTTTTTCGTAATTTTTCAAACATAATCAGCACTTGACTTGTAAAGCGAAGTTGTAGATGACGTCAAAGAAAATCATATGTAAAAAGAACCGCTTAAAAATATTGAAATTTGAAGAAGTTGTGAAATTTTTGAAATTTGACTCGAGAATCGGCAAAAATAAATTAAACCACTCGTAAATACTTGTTATGCAATTATGCAAATGGAAAGTGGAATCATAGATCAAAAATTAGAGTATGACAAGTGTTGAAATTGGAAGAGTCAAGAAGTTGAATCATATTCAAATGTGTCATTTGTATTCATTAATGATTAGAGTAAGCGTCATATACTTGAAAGAGGTGTTACACACTACAAAATAAGTTGTATTTTTCCACGTGATTTCTATGTCGCTAACACCAAAATCATGTCACAACTTTATTTTTTTCGCCTGAAGAAACACGTCGCTGGAGAGCGTGTGGCAATATTGTTGCAACGTGAGAAATATGTCACAACTGTTAGACGGTGTGGCAAGTGATCGAGAGGGGGGGTGAATAGATCACTTCTTACTTTTTCAAGGATTTAAAATTGTTTTATCAAAGCGAGTTGAAAGCAGCGAAAATCAATGTCCTGAATCAATTCCATCTACTTTGAACCGACTACTAGAAAACTTGACATGTGAAAACTTTGTTGGATTTTTATTAAATGGAATGGATGAATGTACAACTCAGAAATCTTGACGTTTCAATGCACTTATCATAAAACATTATTTCCAATGAATTTAGAAATTTGATAGGAATTTTGTCAAACACTTGGCATATGCTTGTATAATGATTTAATAGTGGTGGTTTGGTGAAAATGTTTGAGCCACTATGTTTATCATTAGACTGTAAAACTTAGCACGTCAATTGAATTGCAAAATTATAGAATATGTAAAATTGTAAAGAGAAATAAAGAGAGAACGATACACAGGAAGTTTGGTAAGAAAGTTCCCCACTGTCGTCCTCGCGTGTGGGTATGTCTCCCTCTCAATTTCACAATTGAAACTGAGAACATTTATATCAATATGTTGAATGTTTGATAGCAAGGTTACACTACACAGAAAGAAAGAAATCCCTATGATCTTCTTCTTCTTGTAAGAACCACCACTTGATATGAGCTCTATCAAGATTCCCTGTAAAGTCACTGAATGATCCTCCGCTTCCATGACATGTTTGTTCAAAATCCTTCTGATTTCCAAACCCCTCGCTACGGCTGAATCCGACTCGCGTGACTGTGGCTGACAAAACCCTCAAGAACACACCTGTTCTTGAAGGACAAAACCTCTGGTTTATTTCTTGAAGCTTCCTCTTCAACCTTCAACTCAGCTAGACTTCTTCAATACTCAACTGAACGTTATCTCAAACCGCTTGATTCAATTCAACAAGGATGTTTGATTTTCTTTGTTGTTGTTGAATGTAAGATGGTTGAGAAGATGATGAAGATGAAGGGATGAAAGGCTTCTGGTTGCTCAGAATTGTTTTGCACACAATCTTCTATGTTGTTATATATGTTTTCTAAAGAAATGCTTGCTTATATTTATAACAGAAAACGGTTAGTCAAAAAGAAAGTGATATGAGTCGATGCATGTTGGTTATGTGTCGAATCATGTTAGTTATATGTAACAGGATGAGTCGATACATTATGTTTTGAGTCGATACAAAATTATGTTATAGCGTTTTACAGAACCAACACTTTTATACCCGTCGACACATAACGCGTATGTGTCGATACATACTGATTGTAAATTTATCTTTTGAATTTAAAACATAGTATGAGTCGACACATGATATTATGTATCAATACATATAAGTTTCAAAACGTTTTCCAGAATCATCAGAATGTTTTGTGTCGATACATAATGCGTATGTGTCGATATATACTGATTATAAATTTAACTTTTGAATTTAAAGCATAGTATGAGTCGACACATGACATTATGTATCGATACATATCAGTTTCAAAATGTTTTCCAGGATCATCAGAATGTTTTGTGTCGATACATAAGGTTTTGTGTCGATTCATACAAGTATTACAGACGCATCAAAATATTATGTGTCCATGCATGAAATTTATGTATCAATACATGCAGTTTTTAGATTTACATTCCAGGATCATCAAAGAGTTATGTATTGACTCATAAGCTTTTGTATCGATACATAATAGTTTTGAGATACAATTCCAGGGACTTCAGAAAGCTATGTATCGATACAAAACTTGATGTGTCGACTCATAATGATGCATTATGAGAGAAATGTAATTTTGGCTTATTCAAACATGTTATATTATATTTGCAATCATTCAAAATCAATCTATGAAGGGGTTGCTCACAACAACGTTGCCACGTGAAATTCACGCCGCAATAAACTTTATGGGGTCAAAGGCAATCAGAGCAGAGCAGAGGTTAGAGCAGGTTTTATATTCACTTTTACATTGTGTGTTGCGGCGTGTTTTTCATGTCACTAATTTGTGACGTGGAAAACACGTCGCAACTTTTTTTTTTAATTATTTTCTGTTTTAAATATAATAATTCTGATATAATAATTAATATTATTTTCTGTTTCATTAAATTTATAAATTAAATATTATAATTTATTTATTAAATTCAATATTATAAATCAAATTATCAAAAATAAAACTAAATATATCAAAATATATAAATTAATATACTTAATATAATAAAATTAATAAACTAAAATTTAAATTTAATATTTTTAAATATAAAATATGATTATAAATTTATATTAGTACACAAATAAAAAACTAAATAGAAAATAAAAATAAAAATAAGTAGAAGGATCATTCGAGACGTCGAAAAAGTCGCGAAGAAAGTCATCATTATTTTGGTGGTTATTATTTTGGCCACCATTGTTGGGATTTCCACCAAATGCTTGCATAAATTGTCGCATTTGCTCCTCTATATCAGCCTGCCTCTTCGCCATTGCCTCCATTTCTCTATTATGGTCACCCCTTATTGCCTCCATTTGGATCTTCAATGCGGCCTCACGTTCTTCGGACTCGCGTCTAGCCAATTGTCTTACCGTTTCTAACTGATCTGGTGTCAAATTTGTTTGACGTGACCCTCCTTCACCGTCTGTAGCTCTCTGATACAAAGTTCTATCCCCACTCATCAAGGTGTCCGTCAAATTTCCACCACCAAAAAAGAACCCGTTAGGCCTCTTTCCCCCAACAACTTGACTCCAAATATAGAAATCCACATCTAGATGAACCGATTTTCCCGGAGGAGGAGTATACTGAGGATTATGGGTCAGAAATTCTACAAGCAAGGCATGATAATCCTCCTATACATACAATAAAAAAATCAAGTTAAATATATAAGTAAAGTTAATGAAATTAAATTAAATAAAAATAATAATAAAAAACATATAGCCACGTGATTGTAACGCCACAACTTATCAGTTGCCACTCAATTTTCACGCCACAACATCTCACTTGCCACGTGAAAATCACGTCATAAAATTGCTTAAAAAATAAAAAATATAAACATAAATTTACTTACCAGGGCTTTTTTTTGTACGCTCATCAATAAATTCCCCTGATTTCTTTGTCCGAGTTTCGGTAACCAGCTCAGTCATCAATGGTTGTCTCTCCAAACGCTTAGCCTAAATAAAAAAAATTAACTTAAATTAATAATATATGTTATAAATCCAAATATGACTTTAAAAAGTGGTAATAATTACCATGCGTCAAGCATGCTCAGCAGTACTAATACTTCCAACAGCATTAAGGCAACCCCCTTTTTCCAATGTCCTCATCTTCTTTGCAATTTCAGATTTAGCCTTAAATTCATCTGATTCCCAATACTTAAGAAGTTGTTCAAAAACTTATTTGCCTATCCATTTGGGACGAATGCCCAAAAGTTGCCAATTCTCTCTAACACGTCGTAACATGTCAGAAAGTCGTCTTGAACTCCTGCCAAAATAATTTTTTTAACTTTGTTATGGTTCAGTGGATCCCAAACACATTTCGCCTGCAATGTTGTATGACATTAAAATAAATAGTTAGATAAATTATACCAATAATGAAAAGGTCATTTAAATAAAAATAACTTAAGAAATAAATTAATTATACCTGAAATTTTTTAAATCATTCGTCTTTATCCGAAACTTCTCTAAAACTCTTCAAAAAAATTGTATAATTCTGCTGAATTATATAATTTATAACCCTGGCAGCAGTCCGACTCGGCCCGAAACTAAAATAACAATAATTGAATTAGCATAATTAAGTATATAAAGTTATATTAAAAATGGAAATGTGTACTTATAAATAAAAATCAATAAATAAGAAACTTACGAGTTCCCTTCAGGCCAAATCCAAAATCTCCCATCAATGGTATGAATCTCACTCGGATCATCATCCCCTCGAAGATCTCTCCCATCTATCTGATCATCGTCCACACCAAGATCATCATCATCTAACTCTGCATGATCATCGGATGCAGGTACATGTGTGGGATGTGGGGTGCGACCAATTTGTGTGGGTTGTGAAGAGGTGGATCCTCCAGGCTGCTGGATGGATGAGGGCATATGTGTAGGAAGTGGGGTGCTGGATCCTCCAGGCTGCTGCACGAATGAGGGTACCTGTGTAGGAAGTGGGGTGCTGGATCCTCCAGGCTACTTAACGAATGAGGGTATCTGTGTGGGAAATGGAAAATTGTGCTGGAAGAATAAGGGCATCTGTGTCTGCTAGAATGGTAAACCAGGTGGGGCCCCAAATGGACTAATAAAAGATGGACTCCCAGATGAGAATTGAAGAGGACTCTGAGAGGATAGTAATGGCGTAAAAGGCATAATATTATCCATAGACATATGATGAACCTGACTCTGCGGGGGAGGACACGTGGCAGAGTGAGGTGACTGGCATACTACTACCCTTGTACGCCTGGGCTTCCTACCACTATCACTAGGACCTTTACCCTTATTATCCTTGGGTGGAATTTTTACCTATTTATAGAAAATAAAAGTTAACATATAATATATTTAAAAAGCACAATTCTCATTAATACATATTCATTAACTCATTCAAGAGATGGTTCGTTAAGTAAAATTACAAGACACAATTCTCATGAATACATATTCATTAACTCATTCAATAGATGGTTCGTTAAGTAAAATTACAAGACACAATTATCATTAATATAGGTTCATTATTCTAAATCGTCATGCTCTTCATCCATATCATCCTCGTCATCTGATGTGATATTGTCCTCGGATCTATAATCTTCATGATTTTCATCCTTATCAACTTGATTCCCCTCAACCATTGTATCAGACAAACTTGTAGTGTGTTCATCTGGAATCACATCATTAACTTAAACTTCATCAACTTGGTAAGCAACATCTTTCACTAGATCGTCAGTTTCAATATGACCCAATGGTTTTGTTTTTATTACAACACAACATCGCCGTTTACGTGGCACAAATGAAGGATAAGGAACATAATAAACTTGCTTAACAATATTTGACATTATGAAAGGGTCGTACTCTTTGTACCTCTGGTCCATTTGAATCTCAACAGTACCATATGTCTTATCTATTTTTGTGCCTCTTGTTGGATCATATCATTCACAATAAAACAAGACAAATTTATTTTCCGAGTCCAAGTAATTGTATACTAACTCGTAGATATGTTTAACAAAACCATAGAAGTCATCTTCGCCACCATCTGTAACTCCTTTCACAAATACGCCATTGTTTATGGTCTTTTTCCCTTCAGTCCATTCATGAGTGTGAAATTTATATCCGTTCACGAAGTATGTGTGCCATTTGTTTACGCTTTGACGAGGGCCATTAGACAAGTTTCTCAAATGGAGTATTTCTGGAGTCGGTGCAACAACCCTATACAATTTCTCCTTGAACCATGTTGGAAATTGGGCATGAATGACACCGGATATTGATTGTACACCAGTACTATCAAAATAGGCGTTGTTAAATTCCCTAAAAAGAAACACACTATAAGTTTCAAGGTAATCAATTTTATATTCACACTGTAAAGAAAATTAAAAAGTTATATTATACTTACTCAAGATATGGTTTAACTTCAATGCAGTTGATCAAGACATGAACATGTGCAGATTGCATTTCTTGTTGGGTCAACTAATGCTCACCCTTCTCAAACCTTTTAGCCATCCACAAACCGCTTTAGCCTCTTGGGGGGTCAGACTGAAATAAGATTTGGGTTTAAATAATTTTCCATTTGGTTGAGGCTTCAATTCCAACTCTTTACGATTACACCAAATTTCCATGTCTTGTCTAGCCTTCACATTATCTTTTGATCTGTCTTTAACATCCATCACTGTGTTAAATATGTTATCAAAAAAATTCTTCTCAATATGCATAACATCAAGATTATGGCGCAACAAATTATCTTTCCAACATGGAAGGTCCCAAAATATGCTTCTTTTTGTCCAATCATATTGTTCACAGTGATTTCTGGTGAACAACCGCTAGTCTTCCAAACTATCGAATAAACTTAATGACTGTTATTCAATTTCTCTGGTAACTTGCAGGATCGACTAGATTGATCCTATGGAACATGGTTATTTGGTTAAGTCTAATTGTAAAACTGGTATTCATATTCAGGACTTCGAATTAGAATTGTTTCTAAGATATCCAATCCACTTCGATTACTATATTGAATGGTTCGAAGGATAACTTCTATACGGTATTAGGAATGTTCATGAAAAAAGTTTAAAGACTTAAAATTTGGGTAACTGGCAGGATTAAATGAGTGGATGCAAAAGTTACTAAATGTTTAGAGGGTTCTAACATAAGAAAAGTATTTAAATGCAGAAAGGAATAAATGACTTCAAATGTAAAGGCTTTAATGTAAAGGCAAGAAATGTAAAATGTTTGAAGCACAAATGAAACGAAAATGAAAGACAAAACTGGAAAATGTAAAGAGTTTTCATTGAATTGTAAATGCTGGTGTTATCATACGTACATATTTCGAGCATTCGTTTCCCTATCCACGCGGTATTTCGAATGTTTATTGGATTTGTACAATAGATATGACACACGAAATCCTAATACTAAGACCTCTATTTATACTATTTCGACCATAACGGTCTTGTTATCAGAATTTGCCACGTTCGAAGCATGCAGAGCAATACTTCCCTCTAGCCTCCACGCGTCCTCGAACGTTTCCAATGCTTATGTATTTTGAATTTCCAATATCCCGCTCACGTTTAAATTTCAAACGCCTTGGTACCTTCATTTCGAATTCGTGTCAAAAATAACCCTCACAGATATAGTCTCCTCATTATTTCGAACAATGCTTTAGACTTACACTCCACAACTACCATTTGAAACCTTGAACTTTAATATTTCCATTCGAAACCAACATTCTCTTCCATTCTAAATCATCAAACTTGCTTTATTCAAACAAAGCCCAATCATTTTATTTCGAATCATAATATCAAAATCTTCAGCTAACAAAATGCCCCTTTAAAATATGTATTTCGAACCCTTTGAGAAATATTTATTTTAAATAGATTCACAAGATTTTGATAGGTCTTTTTGAAGAATCATGACATTTAATGTGTATGACTTTACCCACGTCAATCAAGACGCTTTTTTGAGCACCTAACCGTCTTGGACCAGTTACCACAGCATGGTGCGGTTTCAAAATAATGATTACTATTAATCACACTTATTACTAACACTAGCCCTTACGCCACCTCCCTCTGAATCCAATCAACGACTTCCACGTACTCCTAGTCCCTTTAGTGGGTGTTTACACTCACTCTACAAAACTTATAAGTTTAGTCTTTTCTTCTTTTTCTCCAAAATTCTAAAATCCTCCTCCTTTTCACTAAACCCTAAAACTTCCAGCAATCTTAACAATGTCTTCATCAACATCATCACAATTGAAGAAATTATCAAAGAAGAAGAACAAGAAAATCAACACGGAAACCATCATGGAGAGCAAAGTGAGTATTTATCAGAATCAATCTGTACTCAATCCTCAAGTGATCTCCAAAGAGAAAGAAATGTTGTACGCTTCTCAGGTATTAATCCCTACCACTGTTGCTGGAAAAAGGTTTGCCCTAATGGCTCCTTTAACTGTTTTTGAAATTCTGAAAGATACTAGGAAATTTTTTCCTGTTTGCTATAAATTCAAACCCTTATTCAACAAGATGGATGCCCCTAAGGCAGGAACTGAAGACCTCAGCGAATCATCTGATTCAAAAACCACTGAAACTCCAACCTTACCTCCAAAAGATCCTTTTATTTTAGATTACATTAAAAGTAATTTCAAACCATTTCGATCCCGCCCCACTTCAGATGTAGCATATCAAAACTGGTTCACTAAGGTGGAATCCAAAAAATCTCAACAATGGGAAGAATTAGGAATTTATAACTTAATCAAACTGTCGAAACCAGGCTTCACCTACAGTCACCCATTGCTATTTGCTTCATTATACTTCTGGGACAACACTTATAACACTTTCCATCTTTCGGGCGGAATGATAACACCCACCTTCTTCGATATAGCTGCCATCGCTGGTCTTTCACCAGTGGGGGAAACTTACATCTCTGACAACGAAGAACATTCCAGCATTATTGACTTCGATGTCAAACTAGCCAGCTTTTCAAAATTCATCAGCCATTATCATACTAAAAGGGATGATGTCTCAGATGTAGAACATATCGCTTTCCTCACCTTGTGGCTATCACGATATGTGTTTTGCAGCAAATCCCTGCAAGTGGCGAGTAGGTTCATTCCCCTAGCCAGGGATTTCCATGAAAATAGGAAAGTATGCCTGAGTGAACTGTTACTTGTCGATCTTTATGAGAGTTTAAGGTCAGCAGTTTCTAGTTTAAAATCCCATGCTCCAAAGAACATTCTTCTGGCTGGACCCTTTTGGTTGCTTCAATTATGGCTTAATGCCATGTTCGAATCTTCTTTATCAACCGTTGATACCATCATCGAACAAGATCCATAAATAGCTTACAGGAGCATCGAAGGCACGAGGCTTCGAAAACTCACTCCAAATGATGACAAGGATGATTTCAAAGTCCAATTTTCTAAATACATCATGATCTTCTCCAAAAGACACAAGTTCGAAGAGTCCATGGCACCTTTTGCTCAAAGGACTTGTGGACCATCATGGTTCATAATGCCTCTCTCAGAAGCCGTCAAGAGCAAAGAGATGCAGGATATTTGGAAAGCATTTCTTCTCCTTAGGCTAATCTCCTCAAGAATTACTCCAACAAAGAATCAGATTTTCCTTCTGGCTTATCAACCCAATTTTGTTTCTCGATAATTTGGCATGTGCCAATTAATTCCTGAACCTTTGTTCCAAACACAAAGTGCCATAACCTCAGGCAAAACGTTCAAATCAAGAGAGGCCAAATTGCAACAAGAGCAATACATAGACTTTGCTCAGTTTGAGCTTTTACCTTTCGAGCCAACACACTTTACAGCAAAAGGATTTCTTGAATGGTGGACTAAGTTCTACCAGACATATATGTTTGACACACTCACCATTAAACAAAAGCTAACGGGCGCGTTCAATGTGCAGGTACACTCCAAGAAAGGTATGTTCACTCACGTCAAAGAAATTACGGCTTTTCAAAATTATTTCGAAACCACTTATGATCTCACACACTTGGGAACCACTGTACATCAAGCGGCCGAGACCTTGAAGGAAAAATTTAAAGAAAAAATTTCTAAGCTCAAACTTCCTTCAGGGTTGTCACCTGAGGATAGGTATAGGTTGGCACTCGAAATGCACCCACCTAAATTTCCTAGGTTGCCTACCTCAGAACTGGCTCTGGCTTGGTTTCCTCCATACCCTTGGTGGTTCACTTGCAAAGAAATGTTCAAATACCAGTCTCTAAAGAAATTAAAGCCATCTGAGACTGTGACATGGGCTCTCTACTGGCTTCATAATTTCCCAGGACATCTTTTCTATGACCTTCCTGCCATTTCGATTACATCAAATCAAGGCACATGTGCGAATGCTTGGGAAAATTACAATTGTATTCTAATTCCCTTATCCTTAACACTTTACCTTAATTGTTTCACTTTTCAGCCATTAGGATAAAGAATGTTACTTCAAAATCCAAGGAAGGGAACACTTCTCAACAAGCTATTGAAGTTAGTGATGATGCAACTCCAACAATACCAATAACAACGATAACTACTACAACAACAACACCGGCAGCAGCAGACATTTCCATTCCAAAGGTACTCAACTAACCCTGTTGTTTCAAGTAAACTGAAGTTTATGATTTAGATCTAACTTTTGTCTAACCCTTTTCAGACTAGCAAACTTCCACCAACAACTCCCAAGAAACGGAAACAAGGCCCCACTGACAAGGACCCCAAAACTGGTGAAAATTCTCCAACAGCTTCTAAGAAGAAGAAGAAGAAAGAAAGCTCCAAAGGCCATGAGCCTACTAACGTTCTTGGGCTTGATCCCAAATACGTTGCTCCCTCAACAACATCCAAAATTCCACCTTCGACATCCAATGTAATATTGGAACATATTGACAGCAACATTTCTTCCGATAATCCACAGGTAATTGAATTCGAATTCATAACAAAGATAGTTATTCATCGCTTATTGCATACTCTTAATTTTTCTTTGTTTATGCAGGATACTTAGAATGCAAATCCCAATGCTTCAAATCCTCCAACCTGGATTCATGCTCCAATCACTTCCTCTATTCATGGGGACTCCAACAACTATGTGCAAAACAAAGGATCTTCCAACATGGCAGTCCTGACTAGAACTTCGGAGGCACACGATGATCAAGGCACATCGCCCCCTTTGAAGGAAGCAAACGAAGGACCACCCCACAAGTCCAAAGAAAATCCACCAGAAACTTCCCTTCTGAAATCTCCTCTTGGAACTCTTCAAGAGAATCCAACAATCACTCATGCTGAAAAGGACAAGACTTATTCTTCTCAAGAGAGTGAAGAAACTACAGAAGAAAGTTCTGGTGAAGACGAAACCCAAAGTGGTTCATCCGGTGGAACGAAATCTGATGCTATTAGCAGCGAGACCAATACCATCGATGTGGTGGATCCGTGCGATGAAGGAGAAAGCGATCAGCAAGGCAAGGATGAAGATGATGAGGGTAAGACTAAAGAAACTATGGAGGTCGAAATGGACGCGACTCCTTTGAACAAGGAACTTTCCCCAACTTCCCAACCTCGAATGACTGAAGAGGAACTAGCTCTCCTAAAACAAAATGACCCAATTGGGTATATGAAAATTAAATTGTCCCAAAAGGACATCCCTTTCACTAGGGTTGGCACTGGTTCAACTAGCAACACATTATCCCCGGATGCTAGAGTTGTACTCCTTAACAAAGTCAGGAAAATAATCCTTGATGTAGACCTATTCGAAGTTCTTAAAAAGGATAGCACTGCTTGATATACAATGAAGGAACTTCTTACTCATGTTAACTCCACAACTTGCTCCTTGCCAGTCAGCACTATAATGTTCGATCTCCAAGTTCTATTGGACGATGTAACTGGATGTCTCCTATAAGATGAATTGGTTGCTGCTAAAGTTCAGGAGAAACGAAACACCATGGATGCTGCTTATGAGCGCGCTTCGAAACTTTCTACAGAGGCTGAAGACCAAGCAACGCGTTTAAAACAAGCGAAGGCTGACTATGACGTTCGAGCATGGTCTATTCTCTTTTGGGAAGGACAAATTCAAGAGCTCCAGCAAAAGGTCAAAGAAGCCAACAACAGCAATTGGCTTACGAAACTGACAGCGTTAGTAACCAATTCGAAGAACTTCTTAACAGGGGCCTTTCCGAAACAGAGGCAGCAGAGCGTATCAAAGGGGAAGTAACTACTCTGGAAGGAGCGAGACGTTATACCCAACAAAGGCTTGAGTCTTTCAGAAGCACCTTCGCAAGATTGAGAAACAACATTTATTTTTAAACATTTGCTTATTTAAATTAATTGACACTTGGTTTTGTAATATTTGAACAACGCCATTTTGGCAACATATGGCACCATTTTAGCGTTTCCTCAATAATATTTCGACTATGTTGCTATTATTCGAATCTCCTGCAGGCGAGGTCTATATTTTTTCAAATATTTTCCGTTAACCTTTAAGATTCATTTGTCATCAGTTAACTCTTCGATTTCATACGCATTGTTTGAGAATCTTTTTAGTATTCGAAAAGGTCCTTCCCAATGAGGTGACCATTTACCTAATGCTTTATTCTTCTTATCCATAGGCAATATGACTTTCCAGACTAAGTCATTAACAGTGAATATTTTACCTTTCATCCTTTTGTTGTATGCCCTGGCTACCCTTTCCTTTTGCCTCATCAGGATTTCCAATGCATGCAATCTAACTTCGTCTAACTCAACTAACTCATTCATCATCATCTCCCAATATAATGCAGATGGGATCTCATTTTTCCTTTGAATTCGAATTGACTGCAGATGAATTTCCACTAGTAAAACAGCATCATGGCCAAATGTTAGTTGGAAAGGCATGGTGTTAGTAGCTTCCTTAGGAGATGTTCTACAAGCCCAGAGTATTTGGTCCAAAGTCTTATGCCAATTTTTTGGCTTCTTACCAACATGTTTTTAATTAACCCTATTATCAGTTTGTTTGTTGCTTCGACCTGACCATTTGCTTGAGCGTAATATGGCATTGATGTTAATAACTTAAAACCCATCTCCTGAGCAAATTCCTGCATCTTTCTACCAGTGAACACAGAACCTTGGTCTGTGGTTATGCTCTCTGGTAATCCGAACCTATAAATTATCTGTTTCTGTATGAACCCAATAATAGCCTCTTGATCAGCAACTATTAATGGTACTGCTTCGATCCATTTGGTGAAATAATCAATTCCCACTAAGATATATTTTTGTCCTTTAGACGAAGCAGGATTGATCTCTCCTATTAAATCTAATGCCCATCCTCTAAAGGGCCATGGTTTAATGATCGAATGTAACTCACTTGCAGGAGCATGTTGAATTCCTGCATGTTTCTGGCATTCTTCACACCCTTTAGCAAAATCTATACAATCTTTGAGCATGTTGGGCCAATACATGCCATATCGGAATAACAACCATTTCATTGTATGGCCTGCTTGGTGTGCCCCACATGCCCCACTGTGGACCTCCGATAATGCTAAGTATGCCTCACCTTCTCCTAGGCACTTCAGTAATACGCCTTCCTGGGTCTTCTTGAACAATTCATTTCCCATGAGGACGTATGATAACGCTCTATATTTTATCTTCCTATCAATATTCAGTGTTGGGTTTTTTAAATAACTCACTATTAGACTTCGCCAATTTGCATCCGTCAAAGTGTCTATGGCAAATACTCCGAATTCCTGTTTGTCAGCATAACCTAACTTCATATTTTCTAAGTTTGATGGTATGAGTCTAGTAGCCACAACCCTTCCTCTTAATTCAACCAAATCTTCAAATGTTTTGGTGGAGACTTTATACCCAGAAGCCAACTGTGCTAGGCCGTTTGCCTCCTGATTTTCTATTCTTGGTATATGTTTAATATCCATGTATTCAAATTTTTTGAGTAGCCTATTAGCTATGACGAAATATGTAATCAAATTGTCCTTTATGCATTTGTATTCCTTTGTTATTTGCTTGACCACTAGCTCCGAATCTCCTCTAATTTCGACTCTAGTTGCCCCCAATTCCAACAAAGCTTCAAGTCCAATGATAAGCGCTTCGTATTCAGCTTCGTTGTTCGAGCAATGAGGACCATCTAACTTGTACTTGAATTTTGTTGGAATTCCTTTGGGAGAAATTATAAGAACTCCAACACCACTACCATCTTTATGGGTCGAACCATCAAAGTATAATTTCCAAGGTTGCATTTCAACATAATCCATGACAGTATCTTCGATCAGTGAATGATCAACAATGAAATCAGAAATTACCTGACCTTTCACATCTCTTAAAGGCATGAAAGTCAAAGAATACTCTGTCAAGGCCAAAGCCCATTTACCAATCCTGCTATGCATTATTGGTTTCGAAAGCATGTGCTTGATAATATCGAAATGAGATGAAACATAAACATCAACAGGCTTTATATAATATTTAAGTTTCATACAAGAGAAATACAAACAAAGACATAGCTTTTCTATGTTGCTATATCTGGTTTCTTCATCATTCAACACCCTACTTAAATAGTACATGGCCCTTTCAATGCCATTGCTATCTTCTTGTGCTAACATACTACCTATAGTAAATTCAGAGGCGGATATGTACAATCTCATGGGTTTTCCCCACGAGGGTGGAGACAAGATAGGAGGCTGAGTGAGATATCTTTTTATATTGTCAAATGCCTCTTGATGTGCTTCGTTCCATTTGAAAGCTTGCCCTTGCTTCAAACGAAGTAACGGAGAGAAAGCCTGGGTTCTTCCACTTAAATTCGAAATGAACCTTCTTAAAAAGTTTATTTTGCCTAGCAAAGACTGCAACTCCTTTTTTGATGTAGGTGCTTTCGTTTCAACAATGGCTTTGGTCTTGTTTTGGTTGATTTCAATGTCTTTCTTATGAACCACAAAACCAAGGAAGTCTCCAGCCTGCACGAAAAACGCACACTTAAGGGGATTCATTTTTAAGCCATGTTTTCTCATTCTTTCGAATGATTGGCTCAAATGATGCAAATGATTTTCTGCAGATATTGATTTGATGACTATATCATCAATGTAAACCTGCATAAAAGTCTCAATGAAATCATGAAAAATCGAATTCATTGCCCTTTGATAAGTTGCTCCAGCATTTTTTAAGCCAAAAGGCATTACTACCCATTTGTTGGTGCCTAAGGCTCCTGGACAACGAAATGATGTCTTAGCAACATCTTCTTCAGCAATAAAGATCTGGTTATACCTAGAGTATCCATCTAACATACTTAAATATTCAAATCCTGCAGACGAATATATTAACATTTCCGCCACAGGCATGGAATACTCATCTTTGAGGGTAGCAGTATTTAAATCTCTAAACTCTATGCAAATTCTCAGAGAACCATTCTTCTTAATAACAGGTACTATATTTCCTAACCATTCGACATACCTTGTGGTCCTAATGAATTTGCAGTGCAACAACCTTTCAATTTCAGCTTTGATCTTCGTGAGAACTGCAGGTGCAAACCTTCTAGGGGTCTGCTTGATGGGCTTCTTGCCATCCTTTATTGGAAGTCTGTGTTCCACTAACTCCCTCTTTAAATTAGGCATTTCATCATAATCCCACGCGAAACAATCTTTGTTATTCCCAAGGACTTCGATCACTTTCTGTTTGAGGCTTGAATTGATTTTTGCGCTCACGTAAGTTATTCTTTTTGTGTTTTCATCTCCCAAGTTTACCTCTTCTAGTGGGTCCTGTGCTAACATTTTAGCACCAGAGTCTGTGGGATCCCTCTCGAAGCCTAAAGGTTCTTTATCATAAATGGCGTCTAGCCTTTGATCTATATCAACTATTTCTTCTTCAAAGGGTGAGCCTTTTAAGCCATCCCCATCTGTTTTGTTTACTTCTGCAACCATATTATCCATTTCAGCTTCTAAGGCCGCCTTCCATTTGTTCTCATCCATGTAGGCCGAAATCTTTTCGAAGAAAGAGGACTCAGTCATGGGTAGGATTATCGAATTCCCAGCCTGCTGGCCGTCTTTGTCCAGTGCCTTCGACTTCTCCATCCCCCTTGATTATCCTTCGATCCCAATACATTCCATCATGGCGAAGAGTCATGTAATAATGCGCATTCCTGGTCTCATTGATCTCGTCGTTAGGGGTACAAGGAGCAATTTTGGCCAAATGTTTGTCATAGTTTCTCTTATCAACTAAGTTGACTGCTGTCATGAAGTAGCTTTGGTCAGCTTCGATATTTTCAACAATGCCATCCTCTCTCCATAATACTAACCTCTGATGCATTGATGAGGGGACTGATCCAACGCCATGGATCCATTATCTGCCCAACAGCAAATTGTAGTTGGCTTTAGCTTCGATTACCATGAACATAGTGGGTCTGCAGCTTGATCCTACTGTCAAATCCACTTGAATCACCCCCAATGTGTGGCCTACTTTACCTTCATAGTTTGACAGTACCATATTGTGTGGTTTTATGTCAATATCTTGTATCCCTAACTTATTCAACATGAAATGAGGCATCAAGTTCACTGCAGCGCCTCCATCCACCAGGACTTTGTTTACGCCATGTGTACCAACTTTTGCTCGAATAAACAATGGCTTTAGGTGATTTTGCATGGCTGGTTCTGGGTATTCGAAGAAGGCATTCTGCTCTTCGACAGCCCCATTATCCATCACATAATAGCATACTGGCCTGTGTTTCGTCAGGTCTATTGCATCATCCTCTTCGTGCTCTTCGACTTCAGTCTCTTGCCCAAATTCGCAAGGCAACACAGATACCACATTGCAGTTGATGTTGAGTGAAGATTCCCCTTCTAATTCGAAATTGTCAGTCAGCATATCCTCATTCTCCTCTGGACCTGGTGTATATTCCTTTGATTCATTTTGCTTTGTTTCAAAGAAAAGTCTCCTGCTAACCGGAGGTTGGTCCCCAAGTTGATTGTTTGGTGCAGGTTTATTGGTGCTTGATTCCTCTTTGTCTTTGCTCGAAGCCACTCCTTTGTTTAGCGTAGCTTCTCTCTCAGCTTTTCGAACTCTTTGTTGCCTTCGCCATTGTGACCTGGACATAGGGTTCTTTCCCTTGTAGTTTTCCAACCTTACTTCTTCTCTTTTCGCCATATTGAACTGCCTTCTGTACGTCATGGCATGGCGTGTATTCCGTTCATTATTCCTTCACTTGTCTCTCCTATTGTCAGCTCTAACTTGTAGCCACTTGTCCGTTGGTGCATCAGCAGAACTTTAAATGTTACCCTTTGAGCGCCTCTAGGATAAAGGTTGTCAGGCCTCCGTTGGGTGTAGTTGTTCTCGAAACGTTGGCCTATTTGACCAGTTTCTCTGTGGTTCCAACATGGGGCGAAAGGGACTGTTTCGAAGGTTTCAGCCACTTTCTGATCATATACTGCGGAACATCTTGGACACACTAAACATTTGGTTGCCCCTTGTGACAACGAACTAAGAACCCCATAAGACTTTCTCCAGCCTTAGGGTAGCATCTGAACAGCTGGTTATCCTGGGGCCAGTTGACGCCTGTTCGTGCCCTTTGTCTTTTTTCAAAGTCTGCATCAATTCTCTGATTACAAATGATGCTACATCTGGGACATAACATCATTGCAACATTCTCTTTGTGGCACAGCATAAGGTAATCTTTGAGACTGGCATCCCTAGCATACCTGTCTTCCATCTTGTATTTTTCTTTCTCTAAGTACCTTTCCATTTCTTCCATTTCAGAACAAGGTTGCTCCATATTTACCATGTTAACATCCACATCTTCTCCTTTGATATCAGTATCTCCCCAACCTGTAGGTTTGATGTCTTCAATTCGGGTCTTTGAGCTTTCTGGGGTGGAATACTTCACCATGTAATCGAACTTCCCGCTGGGCTCCCCCAAGGTATCCCATATTTCCTTCTGAGGAAGAACTGGCAGTGTGATCTGTACTTTCTCCAACTTTTGCCTCAAACCTTCAGTAGCCTGTGTCAAATTTTGTTTCTGGTTTTCTTGGCCTTCAGCAACCTGGATTTCTTTCGAAGCAACTAAAGGAACTACTTCGATCAAAGCTTCTTGTTCCTTATGGAAGTCCTCAGTAACTTCCCTTTCGATTTCAACTAACACGTAGTTTTCATCTTCAGTGCTTTCCCCTTCTGATGGAGTGTCACCTTCATTTGCTCCAACCATATTTATCTCTCCAATGTATGCAGGTTCAGAGTAATTGGTGTCGGCAACATCTAAAGGGTCATCATCCACCTTCATCTTTGGCTTGTCAACGAACCTTAATCTACCATCCTTGATTGCATTTTGAATCAGATCCCTGAAAAGAAAACATTGTGAGGTTTTGTGGCCTAAGAAACTGTGATACTTACAAAATCCTCTTTTCTTTCTTTGATCTAAAGGTGGTAATTTGACATTCGATGGCACTATTAGTTGTCCATCTTTGACAAGCAAAACAAAAATTTCATCACATTTCGTTACGTCGAAGGTATAAACCTTCTTTGGGAACTTGTCACTCTTCTCATTTTCAATAATTTCTTTACCTTTTGTGGGAACTAGTAATTTACAGGAATAAGGTGGAGCCTGTTTCAATTCAGCGAGATCAATTTCGACCTCTTCGAATTCAGGATAATCTTCTGCTTCCTCAGTTCCGACATAGGAAACCCTTTCTTTCTTGCTATTTTTAAAAACCCTAGCCTTCTCGGCCTTTAGTCTTTCGACTTGTCGAACCCTATCCGCTAATTGGGCCATATCCCTCAAGTGTTGTGTATCTAGTTTCTTTCGAATGGAATAGTCTAGGCCACCAGCAGCCATTTCGACTAACTCATGTTCAGGAACTACTGTGAAACATCTAGACTTCAAGAGTCTGAACCTATTCAGATAATCATCTATGGGTTCAGTAAACTTCCTCTTGACACTGGATAGCTCTTTCAGACTTATTTTAGATTGTCCCATGTAGAATTGTTCATGAAATAACCTCTCCAAAAGAGTCCAAGTATCTATGGATCCAGGAGGCAATGTGGTGAACCATGTGAAAGCGTTCTTAGTTAGGGAACTTGGGAAATATTTAATCCTAAGGTTCTCATTATTTTCTATATCTCCCGCTTTGGTCAGATACCTGGCTATGTGTTCGACTGTTGACTCATTGGTGTCTCCAGCGAACTTCATAAATTTAGGGACTTTATATCCCCTTGGTAAATAAGTGTGCATCACATAATCTACTATGGGAGAGGAATAGTTTGGCCTTCTAATTCCTGTATTGAGACCGTTTTTAGCCATAATCCTTTCTATCATGGTGGTTAAATTATTTTCTGCCAAGATGTTGTCATTTCGAATTCTATGAACGACTTCATCAGCATCTTGGTGTCGACCCACCATGACAACTCCTCTAGGTTGTTCTTCTCGAAACTCTGGGACCTCTAACCTTTCGACCCTTGCCCCTGGTTCTATAACTCCCCTTTGTGGTTCCTCTCGAATCACTGGGACTTCTAACCTTTGTGCCCTTGCCCCCAAGTTAACCCCCTCTCCGACTGGTCTATAGGGTGGGTCATCAACAATTTGTTCTATGATGGGTATGTTCGCTCGAACCCCCGCCTGATTCTGCCTATGCCTTTCTGGCGGAGCGAAAAAATCTGCTATTCGACTCATGTTGTCCGCGTTTTCTCTGTTGGTTACAGTTACGTTTTGTACTATTGGGGCAAAGATTTCTTGCATAGTCTGCGCTAACACTCCTATCATATTATGGATACTATCATCCATTAATTGCCTAAAGGCCATCTGATTTTCTGTGGTTAAGATAGGCAATGTATTATGACCCACTGAACCTTGGGTATTTGTCATAAATTGGTTGGCCCCAGATCCAGATCCAAATTGTGGTGACGAATTTGATGTGGAATTGTACAAACCCACCATAAAAGATGTTGGCATCCCATAGGAGGGATTTCTGAGTCTAGTGCCATCGAAACTGGGTGGTCTAGTTGGTGGTGGGGTGGCGAAATGGGTTTGTGTCCCTGGTGGTGGGACAAATCCTGCAAGATAACCAATGGTCCCTGTATTTCCTAGGGTCGAACTGTTGGTTGTTATGCCACTTGCTCCATTTGTGGCCACACTACTGGTAGAAGATGTAACAGACTGTGCGTTCGTAGGGATCGCGTTAGACGTCCCCGTCGAAACAGACGTATCGGTGCCTGTTCCGTGTGGGATATTTTGTTCCCCTTGTTGATTGCCTGGATTAGACATCCTACTACTACATTTTCTTCTGGGTAAGGGTTGGTTACTATTAGTTGTCTTACCACTTCTGAGGTTCATATAACAGCGAAATCGATATTCAGAAAAGAACTTACACAACAAGATTATATCCTAAAAATCTTTACTTTCAACTTTCTTAACAACCGGTCCCACCAGGTGTGCCAATTTGTTCACAGTGATTTCTGGTGAACAACCGCTAGTCTTCCAAACTATCGAATAAACTTAATGACTGTTATTCAATTTCTCTGGTAACTTGCAGGATCGACTAGATTGATCCTATGGAACATGGTTGTTTGGTTAAGTCTAATTGTAAAACTGGTATTCATATTCAGGACTTCAAATTAGAATTGTTTCTAAGATATCCAATCCACTTCGATTACTATACTGAATGGTTCGAAGGATAACTTCTATATGGTATTAGGAATGTTCATGAAAAAAGTTTAAAGACTTAAAATTTGGGTAAATGGCAGGATTAAATGAGTGGATGCAAAAGTTACTAAATGTTTAGAGGGTTCGAACATAAGAAAAGTATTTAAATGCAGAAAGGAATAAATGACTTCGAATGTAAAGGCTTTAATGTAAAGGCAAGAAACGTAAAATGTTTGAAGCACAAATGAAACGGAAATGAAAGACAAAACTGGAAAATGTAAAGAGTTTTCATTGAATTGTAAATGCTGGTGTTATCATACGTACATCTTTCGAGCATTCGTTTCCCTATCCACGCGGTATTTCGAATGTTTATTGGATTTGTACAACAGATATGACACACGAAATCCTAATACTAAGACCTCTATTTATACTATTTCGACCATAACGATCTTGTTATCAGAATCTACCACGTTCGAAGCATGCAGAGCAATACTTCCCTCTAGCCTCCATGCGTCCTCGAACGTTCCAATGCTTATGTATTTTGAATTTCCAATATCCCGCTCACGTTTAAATTTCAAACGCCTTGGTACCTTCATTTCGAATTCGTGTCGAAAATAACCCTCACAGATATAGTCTCCTCATTATTTCGAACAATGCTTTAGACTTACACTCCACAACTACCATTCGAAACCTTGAACTTTAATATTTCCATTCGAAACCAACATTCTCTTCCATTCTAAATCATCAAACTTGCTTTATTCAAACAAAGCCCAATCATTTTATTTCGAATCATAATATCAAAATCTTCAGCCAACACATGTGTGACCCCGTATCCTTCAATTCTACATGCTTTGCCGGTATCTGTAAACTTTGGAAGTTCACAAACTTGGTTCTATATAGCAACTGGTGACAATCAAGGCGGAGGAAGATCTGTTACCCGTTCGTCCTTTTTGAAATTTGTCTTATTTTTTATAAAGGGATGATTTGATGGTAGGAATCTGCGGTGACAGTCAAACCACGAGCTTTTCCCCCTTTATCCAATGTAAACGCCTTAGTGCATTCCATGCAATTCGGACAACTCATTCTGCCATGCGTACCCCAACCAGACAACATGCCATATGCTGGAAAGTCGTTAATGGTCCATATCAAGGCAGCTCGCATAGAAAAGTTTTGTTTACGGGATATATCATAAGTCCATTCTCCATTATTCCACAACATCTTCAAATCATCAATTAAAGGTTGTAAGTACACATCAATTCCAGTTTTTGGACTCGACGGTCCTGGAATGAGGCGCGTCAAAAACATGTATGGTTTTGTCATGCACATCTCAGGAGGGAGATTGTAAGGGGTTACAATAACTGGCCAACAAGAATACGCACTTCCAGACGCTTGGACATATGTAGCAAAACCATCAGAGCATAATCCAAGCCTGGAATTTCTAGGTTTCGCGGCAAAATCAGGATGTATCTCATCAAAGTGCTTCCATGCATGGCCGTCGGATGGGTGTCGCATATTGCATGGGCTTGTTTTTTTTGTATGATGCCATGTCATTTGACTTGCACTGTGCATTGAAGAAAACATTCTTTTTAACCTTGGTATTGTCGGAAGATAAAACATGGACTTTACTGCTACACGTTTTTGCTTACTGTTAATGGCTCTATTGCGAAGTTTATATCTTGGACTCTGACAAAACTTACATTCCTCCAACGATCCATCTTGAGTACCAAACTCGTTGTCATAAAACAACATGCAACCATTAATGCAACAATCAATCTTTCTTACTCTTAAACCCAACTTTGACACCAACTTCTTTGCATCATAGAAACTCGCAGGCAAGTTGTCTTTCGTTGCAGTTGAGTCCAACATCATTTTTGCGAAGTGCTTCAAAGATTGATCAGGAACATTCCAATTTGACTTGGCGGCCAATAATCTCACACACATTGATAGCTTTGAATCTGACGATCCCTCAAACAACGGCGTATTCATCTGATTCAACAACTGATAAAATCTCTGCGCTTCCTCATTCGACAACTCTTCCCCGTCAAAATCTCCTGGTTGATCATAGGTCACGTTAACACTAAAAGCATCACCAACCATGTCACCTATCAGATTAAAGTTTTTCTCAAATTCCATAGGCGGTTGCATAGCCGGTCGACTACTTGAAGCATCTGTGTTGCTAGTCTCTGGTACATTACTCAGCAGTGTTTCACCATTATACGTCCAAACTCAATAATTTTCAATGAAACATTTTCTATGCAAATGACGTGTTATTTCCTCTGGGTCACTAATTATATATCTACATCCACATTTAAGACAAGGACACCTAACTCCTCCTTCACTTCGACAACGTTCCTGAGCAAACGTCCACGTGATAAAACCATTAACTCCGTCTATAAAATTGGGTTTAAGTGCGCGTCTTCCTGGATATAGTCTATCGTACATCCAACTACGATAATACCTATAATATTTCATTTACTGCAAATTTATATAATCAAAACCTTTTTAATTAGAAATATTAATTAATCGACTTAATAATAATCCTAAACATATTGTTCTTGTTCTTATTACTACTAAAAATATACTATGTATATATACTATTAAACATAAACATATGCTTTTATTTTAACTATTTTTAATATATAATATTTTTTATTATATACTATTAAATATACTATTAATATAGTTTATTAAATATATAATAATTAATATAATATTTTTTATTGACATATAATATAGTTTTTATAAAACAATTTTTAATTATAAAACCGTTTTTATTAACATACATATAATATATAATAATTAAATACATAAATCAATTTTTTATATATAATATTTTATAACATACTATATATAATATTTTATTGACATATAATGTTTTTTAACATACTATATTAATGTTTTATTGACATATAATATAGTTTTTATATAATATTTTTTAATTATAAAACTGTTTTTTATTAACATATAATAATTTTATATAATTTTTTTAATTATAAAACAGTTTTTATTAACATTCTATATATATGATATATAAATATTTTTTATTAACATATAATACAGTTTTTATATTCTTTTTAATTATAAATCCATTTTTATTAATATTCTACATTAAAAAAAAATTTAATTATAAAACAAATTTTATAATAATAACATTAAATATTTTTTACTAAATATATACATATTAAAATAGTTTTTTAAATATGTTTTTATTCAATACAAAAAACTATTTTTTTTATATATGTTTTTAATCAATACATAAAATATTATATTATATTTATTTTAAATAAAATATATATTAACATTAAAACTATTTTTATAAAATTTATATATTATTCTGTTTTTTGTTTTGTTTTTTATAATAAATAAATTAAATATACCTCTTCAGAAAATATTATAATTTAACCAAATTCAACCTAAAATCTAACTAAATTCAAAAAATATACCAAATATAAAAAAAAAATTCAAGAAATACCTCTTCTCTTCTAACTCCTTCAATCTTCTTGTCCAACCTTTTTGTAATCTACTTCTACTATATCAATTTTCTTCTATTCAAAGAAAAATTAAAATAAATTACAATCCCATAGTACAATAAATAAAAACTTGTAAACAAAATAGAGACTAAATTAAATTAAATTTACCTGAAAAAACAAGGATTAATGGAGATTGAAGTTGGATTTTATAATGGAGAAGAAGAGGTTTTAATGAAGAAGTTGAGGGTTAATGGAGGGATGGAATGAGAAGAGGGTTAATGAAGAAGAAGAGTGTTTGATTGTTTGATGACAATATATTGTCTGCTTGGTGTAATGTGATGCAATTAAATATATAAACCATTTAGCGACGTGAAAATCACGTCGCAACTTTGCCACGTGACTTTCACGTCGCAACAATACCAACAATCATATTCTCTTTCTTCACATGCCTGCAAAACCTGATCATGCCCGTCTGTATTGATTTGATTTTTCCCTCTTAAATGTTGCGACGTGAATAACACGTCACAACTTACTTTTTCAAAATTTCAAAAACCCATTCATCTGACTTTCACGTCGCAACTTTTTTTTTTAAAGTCAGACAACCATTAGACTTCTTTATTTTATTAATAAAATATGTTGACACGTGATTATCACGTTGCAACTGACTTTTTTTAACCACATAATAATCACGTGGCAAAAACACGTGACCGAAGATAATATTTCTTGTAGTGATACAAGTATAGCACCCAAATATATCCTATAAGAATATATCTTCAATTGAAAGTCTATGATGTTATTTCATACTAGATGATCGCACTATAGGAATACCTAGTGCATTTAGTCTTATTTATTGATGTTGAGTAGTTCAACTATGTAGAAATTAACATTTATATCCTCTAGGTGGATTACTTCTATGAAGCAAAAAAATCAAGGTAATAGAAGAATAAAACATCAAATCTAGGGTTCGTTTGGAGCAGCTTCAAAAAAATGGATTTTTTTTTTAATTTTCAAAATTGATTTTTATGATTTTTTTTTTATAAATAGTAAAGTTTTTTTAACTCAATTTTAATAAATCAAAATTCTAATTTCGACATCCAATAACTTTAATATATAATATACATAATCTAATTCACATAATTTTTCAAAAAAATATATTTCAAAAATGATTTTTATAAAAAATTATTCAAAATAGTTTTAAATTTAGGTGATTTTTTGAAAATTTAATATCCAAAATAATTATAGTGCAAAGATTAAATATCTAAAATAATATTTTATGAAAAATTGATTAAACCAATTTTTTATTTGAATTTGTTTTAAAAATAATTTATAAATTTTTGTAAACAAAAATATATAATACTATAAAAAATCATTTTAAAAACGATGAAACAAACAACACTGAGTCTCCTTACCAGCACAAAAGACTTAATATAATTAAAGAGCTCTACAATGTGAAGCATCTTATTTGGGGTTGCATTGTCAAACATAAGGTAATACTTGTTGTTAATAGATTCATATAAAAGCATGGCCTCAGCTTCACAAAAAGTTTTCCACCAGTTATTGAGACAACCAAATTAGTGGTAGCTTTGGCTAACTTCATGCAATGAAATCTTGTTCAACTTAATGTTTAGTGATTATTTTTTAATGGCTTCCTTGATGAGGAAATTTATGTTATACAACCTCATGGATTCATTGTAAAAGGTGAAAAACATAAGGTATTTGAGCTTAAGAATCCTTATAGCCTAAATCAAGTTCCAAGTTTTTGGAACAAGAAGATTTATGAGTTCTTAAAGTAACTTGTCTATTTTAAGTGTAAAATTGAATATTTATATTATATAAAAAGTGTAAATTTGTACAATCTTATCATATATATATATATATATATATGGATGATCTACTCATCTCAATTACAATGATATGACTGATATATGAGGTCTAAGTTATTTCATTGACCTTATATTTATTTAAGATATAAAAAAATTTGTAATTCACTTAAGGAAGTACATCAATGATACCCTAAAGGAATTTAATATTTTGAAATGCAGCTCAACAAGTATTTATAAGGAAGAAAAATTAAAAATTAAGCAAATATGAAGATGAAAATATTGTTGATATCACTCTATACAAGCAAATGGTAGTTGTGGTGAGAAATTTATCTAGAAATTTAAATTGTCTTACATGTAACCAGTTAAGAGAGTCATGAGATATTTTAAGGGACACAATAGGTCATGGCGTTTTATTTCTCAAACTTGATGGTCAAAAGGATAAACTAACAGATTTTCAATTCTCAAATCTCATGGTACTCCAAAAAACAAATAAATGAAGATGTGTATATATTTATCTACAATGTATCTTTTCAAGGAGTATGGTCACAAACTCTATACCACTATTTTAACTATTTTAACTAGTTTACATTGAAGTCTCTATTTTTTGAAGGCCCTGGATTAAGGGTTTGGTTGTCTAGATCTAAGGTCAGTGCTGGTTAATATAGACTAGGTATGACAACGAGGGTGGATCGAAAACAGTTTTTATCTCTCTCAAATTTAAATTTGAATTCTCAATCGTTTTTTGTTTTTCGCTTTAAACTTAAACCGAGATGGAGAATTAAAACTAAAACCCATTTAAAACGGATTTGAAGTGGATTTAGATATTCCCGTTATGCCACTATCTATTTAGTAAAATTAATTCTTTTAATAAAAATATTTATTTTTTTCAAAATCAAATTATATTATAAATAATAAAATAAAACAATTCAAAATATTTCATATATATATTTTAAATAATAAATACAAATCAAATTATCAAAATATTGATCACATATTTAATATTTTAAATTATTAAAAATAAATAATAATATTTATAATGAAATAAATGGGGCGGGTTCGAGTGGGTATTAGTGTCTCTATTATTCAGTCCGTCTTCATATTTTATAATTTAAAAAAATACAATCGCAAACTCAAACTTAGTCAAAATGAATTTTCCCGTTAAATTTAAAGAAGATTTGGATAGATACGCGTGGATACGGATTTTGTTGTCATATTTAATATAGAGACATTGAATTAGAGGAAATATTGAAGTGTAATTCAAATTTAAAAGATAGGAAATATTGAAGTGTAGTTCAAATTTAAAAGATATTAAAATATTTATTTCACTAACTAATTACTTCTCTGTCTCAAATTATAAAAAAAAAATTACTTTTTAGATTTATTGAATAATTAATGTATCTGGTTTCTATATAGACCAGATACATTAATTATTCAATAAATTTAAAAATGAATTTCTCATATAATTTGGAACGGAGAGAGTAAGTTGGTTAGGTTTTTGTGTCTTATTAATTATTGTGAGCGCAATTAATTATATATATAATTGTCATTGGTTCGATAATGAATATAAACAAATAAACACAATATTAAATTGATGTGAATGTGAAGTCCAATACACACAAAAAAAACTACTTTCATTTATGTGTGTATATAGTTCTAACAAAGACATTATTTGATCGATTTGAAGAAAAAATAATTTGAAATAAAGGTTATATTAAAAGAACCGTCTAACTTTATGAAAGGTGTATATATTTGATGAAAGTGTGCAGTTGTGGCACTTGTGGATTTCACGATAAAGTGTGATTGAATGAAAATAATTACGTTTATCAGTCCTGATTTAAGATGACGTCGCTTTCGCTATGAAGATAGCCAAGTGTTAGTTAACAGTGGGAGAAACAATGATTGTTACTAGTTACTTCCTGAGTTTCAAAATGATGGATTAAGATTTTCAAAAGTAAAAAATGAGTAGAACCAAATATATGTATCCAGCTAGCGATTTGGATAGGCACGAAAGACACTTGTTTTCAACTTTTTAAACAAAGACCATACCAGCAGCTAGGACCGATCGGCCTCATTTTTAGCTTATATAGATTTTTGATATCTTTGTTCATTATGTGGAAGAGACAAGAGTCAAAAAGATATCATGCACACAAGTGTACTTTTATAAATCTCATCAATGGAGCCTCTCATGAGTGGGTTTCATGACCTAATTTAGCGTGAGTTTTTACCATCTCCACACTTGCTACTTTTCATTAGCTTATATATCACATGATCATCAGCCGAAAGAGATCACAGTACTATTACTTGATTTTGACAGTTTAACTTCAAATATATACTAGTAATTAATTAATTAATACTGTGAATGCTTGTAGTATGTTGTTCTTTTAAAAGAGAGATAAATATTTATTTTAAAATTGAAGGAAGTTATCCGTATTATTTCATTTTTATTTCGAAAGAAGTGAATGTATTTTTCTCTTAAAAAAATACATCGTTTTCATAAGGTTTAAATATATTTTTTATTTTATTTTTAATCTCTTTAAAAACATTTCTTAGAATTTAGATCCTCAAAATTTTATATTATTAATTTTAGTCTCTATTTTCTAACAAAAGTTCAAATTGCATATAAAAAATGATTTTTTTAGTAAAAATTATTGACAATACATTAAAATATTATCAATTTAAAATATAACTATTTAATTTTTAATGTTTATTAATTAATTTATAACTTTAAATTAAAGATTAAATTGTTCAACTAAAATTAAATGATTAAATTATTAAAATAATAATATTTTAAAGTCTTAACAAGGACATGTCACTAAAAAAATCAACTGAAATATGCAAGTGAATTATTTGAAAGAGACTATAAATTTAAATTGGTACTGAAAATTTATGGACTATAAAGTTTAAAGCATAAAAGAAGTGATATATTTAGAGGGGAAAAAAAACATATTTAGCTCTTTATTAAAAATGGTTCACCAGATATGGTCCTAGGCACAATTAGGAAAATCATACAGCAAGTGGATGATGGCACATTACAATCGTACAATAAAAAGGAGTATCAGTGTGAGAAACATGTGGTTGATGTTACTTATATAGATTTGCTCCACATACTGAGCATCATATCAAAATTATCTATATACATGTATACTTAACCATAAATAAGTTAATAATACTTTATATTTTTTTATTAGATATTTTCTAAAGTTGAAAGTTACATATAAGACATACACTATCACCTCTGTACTTCTTTTATTGGTATACCTTTTTTGAAACGATGAGAGGGTTTTTAGTTTGTTGTTAAAGGTTAGAGTACTTGTTGTACTCTTTCTTTTTGGTACGAATATTATTGCTTATAAAAAACTTTGTATTTTTTTTTATGTTTAACCAATCTTGTGCTAACTTAATTGAGGCTCTCAATTAAGTAAACTCAAATACTTTTTTATTAATTTTCAGGACTCAAATGCGACTAATATCTCATTGGCAATTGTTGATTTATTGTTCAAAATTGAAGTTTGTTGGGTGGAAATGTTAGTGATTAAATTTTACATTAATTATGGAGGAGTGAAATGTTTGATTTATAAGAGAGATAATTCATATATCTAATGCCTTGAGATTTTAGATAGAGATATAGTCTTTCCCTCTCTTGTGGTCTTGAAGTATTGATTCAGAAGGAACAATTATAAAATTATTGATTTTGATCTTCTTTTTTCGTATACTTTTTATTTCAACTAACTTTGCTTTATTAGTTGATAATGTTAGGGTATCAGCACAATATATAATCACATGATCGAGACAATTAATAATTAAAGAGAAGTAAAATAGCAAAAAAATGAACATGCAATATTTACGTGGAAAAACCTCTTCAATGTGAGAGGTATAAAAACCATATGCGCTCACGAGCAAAGTTCCTCTATGTAAAAAAAAAGTACAATAAATTCTCTTATAATAATGATGACAAAAGGGCTATATTTTCTCTCAATATATCCTCAAAGACACTCTTTTAAATAGAACAAGAATCCTCACCAAAATATACTAAGTATGTGTTACAAAATATGTTTTTTTAATTGTTCTATTATGTTCTCTCTCCATTCATATACATGTTGTATATATACTCTTTATTCCTCATTTCTTATTAGATATATATTAAAATAATTGTATATGTCCAGCTGTATTTTTATAATTGGTTTTCTGTTGAGAATCTATTAGACTGATAGCTATTGATTGAGTTAGTTGTGAAAGTTGTTACATTGACCCACTTGTAAACCGTAGTATAAAGTTCTTATCCTCTACTGTAAAAAAAATAATCAAGTTTTGAAATATTACAGAATCTGCACAAAGTGCAGATTGTTGAATGCATAGCATTCTCTATCATTCTATCACAGATTGTTGAATGCAGAGAATTCTTTATCATTCTATCATGGTATCATCGTGATCGATCCATCCTCCTTCCGCTCGTCTCTCTTACCTTCCCGGTGTTTTCTCACTGTTTTCTGCGGTAACTCTGGTTCTTGTTCTTCATCCTCATCTCACTGCAACCATGGCGACTGATAATCAAGAACTACAAACCTCATTCACTTCCTTCTCCACTGGCAACAATGGATTTGGACCTCGTCTCTCCATCAAGCTCCAAGAGAACAATTTTCTCCTTTGGAATCAACAGGTTGAAGGAATCATACTTTCTCACAAACTTTACAAATTTGTCGTGAATCCGCAGATTCCCCCAATCTTTGATTCAGAAGATAATCGTATAGCGAACAAGGTTTCTGCTGTGTACGAATCTTGGATTGTGCAAGATCAAGCACTATTCTCATGGCTTCTCTCGACAATTTCAGAATTTGTTCTTCCAAGAGTCCTTTCCTGCAAACACTCGTATCAGATTTGGGATCAAATCCACGAACATTTCAATGTTGTGATGAAAGCTAGGGTTCACCAGCTACGATCTGAGTTGAAAACCACCAAGAAAGGGAATAAGTCTATTTGTGAATATGTGCTGCGAATTAGGGCTATCGCTGATGCACTGCTTGCTATTAGAGATCCCATCTCAGACAGAGATCAAATTGATGCCATCCTACAAGGGCTTCTGGAGGAGTACAATCCATTTGTCATGATGACCTATGGCAAAGGTGAACTATCCTCCATTTATGATGTTGAAGCTCTTTTGTATGTCCAGGAAGTATAACTTGACAAGTATCGTCAAGAACTTGCGCTTACCACGGCCACTGCAAATCTTGCATACACTGAAGATCAGGCAAGTTCCAAGTCCGCCAGAGGTGGCTTTCAACAATCAAGGGGGCGTGGCTCTGGCTCCAGGGGTCGTGGTCGCAACAGGGCACGCAGTGCCTGCACGCAAGGAAATCTTCCTACGTGCCAACTCTGTGGAAAGTATGGCCATGCTGTTATCAATTGCTGGCACAAGTATGATGAAAACTTTGAACCTGTGGCGCCTAAGGCTAATCAGTAGACAACACAATCAAAAGATCAACAGAAGAATGAAGCCTCTAGTTCTGCACAAGCCTCTGCATTCCTAGCACATCAAGAAGATTTCATCCTTCCAGCGAATCTTGAATCACATGCTTGGTTCGCGGATTCAGGTGCATCCCATCATATCACCTCTAAGAACTATCATATTAAACATACAAAACCATATTGTGGCAATAATGAAGTCATTATAGAAAATGGTAAAGGTCTGAAAATTAAATCTGTAGGGTTAGCTCATCTTAAACCTAACAATACTTCCAGTTGTCTGCTCAGTCTGAATGATATGCTCCATGTTCCTAGCATAACTCGAAATCTGTATTTGTTTCTAAATTTGCTATAGATAACAAGGTCTTCTTTGAGTTCCATTCTAACAGCTGCTTTGTCAAATCTCAGGCATCTAAGGAAGTGCTCTTAGAAGGCTACTTTGATGCTGGAGGATTATACTACTTTCCCAATCTCACCTTGAAGGCTTTTGTGTCACCTACAGCAAATTGGGCTTGTATCTCATCTGACAAGGTTTCAAATTCTTTAGATTCAATTTCCAATAAGTTTTCTCTATGGCATCATAGGCTGGGCCATGCTAATTCTGTAGTTATTAAAATTGTTCTCAACACGTGTAATATCCCTTTGAGCAGTAAAGATAATGCTGAATTTTGCAATTCATGTTGTGTAGGTAAGTCTCATAGAATATTTGCTCCTTTAACTTCTACTGTGTATACTTCCCCTTTTGAATTAATTCACACTGATTTGTGAGGGCCATCACCAAACCCCTCTAGCCAAGGCTTTTCTTACTACATAGAATTTGTAGATGTGTACACTAAGTATACTTGGGTCTACTTTCTCAAACATAAGTCAGATGCCCTTAATATTTTCAAACACTTTCTTGCCTTTGTCAAAACACAGTTTCATACCACTATTAAGGCCCTTCAGTCTGAATTTGGTGGTGAGTATAGGCCCTTTACTAACCTTCTGAATGATCTTGGCATTGTTCATAGACTAACCTGCCCACATACTTCTCATCAAAATGGTACAATTGAAAGGAAACATAGAAACATAGTAGAAATGGGACTAACTTTACTTGCTCATGCTAATCTGTCCATAGAATATTGGGGTCATGCCTTTACAGCAGGTGTCTATCTGATTAATAGACTCCCCACTCATACACTCCCTAAAATTGTCTCCCTTTTTCAGGCTCTGTTTAACAAAATGCCTGACTATTCCACTCTTAGAGTCTTTGGTTGCTCATGTTTTCCTCATTTAAGACCCTACAATCAAAATAAACTTCAGTTAAGAAGTTCTGAGTGTGTGTATCTTGGAATATCTCCACATCATAAGGGATATAAATGCCTTAGCAAAGAAGGCAGGATTTATATTTCCAAGGATGTCATTTTCAATGAAAAAGTCTTCCCTTTCCCAACATTTAATGACCAACTTCAATCTGTCAAAACAGTACCCACTAAGTCTATCCCTTTACTTGTACAAAGCAGTCCTTTTTCTGCTCCCTGTGATACTTCTATACCCAGTGGTAGCAAGACTACTCAACATGTCTTGTCCTTGAATAACACACCCTAACACTCTCTTCAAAACCAGTCTATGACCATTGAACATAATCATACTTCCTCTAATAATCAAATCTCCTCCTCCACTGAGGATGAACCCTTGGATAGAAACACGGAGTCCTCTCAGAGTACCCCTTTTCATTCTCAACACACACAAGATGTTAGAACAATGTTTGAATCTAGTACCCTATAATTAAGTTTTGATGATAACAAAGTGAAAAGATATAGTAGTTAAATATTTCATGATTGAATTATATGCTACTTAAAATTACTATGCTCTGATTTGCAGATATGCTGATTAAAACAAGCAAGATCACGTTTTCAGCATCAGAATATGAGTTTGCACACCAGCATCAGAAGTTGCTGAATCAGAACGTCAAGATCAGATGATCAACGCTTGCACATGCTGAAGCTTGATGAACAGAACTGCGCGTAAAATACTCTGATACAGAATCAAATCAGTTCATCAGCAGTGAAGCAGAATCAGAATGAGCCAAGCCAGAACGTGCATTGAAGAAGCAACGGTACTGTGCATTGAAAGCTAATCAATACCAACGGCATCATTCTAGACAAGATCTGCTCAAAAAGGAAAGCTTGTAAATAGCATTGAATCAAGAATATTTGCTTCAACGTTCATCTTCTCAAGTGCTATATAAACCAAGCTTTGAAGATTATCACGGCTAATGCTTCCAAACTCTCTACACGCACAAAGCTGAACAATAATCTTCACTCTACAAGTTTTGCTAAACCAACAAACTCTGATACTTTATTAGCGTTTAGCAACCTAGAATTCTAAGCTTCATTTGTGTAAACATCACAGTTGTGATATAGTTTTTGTAGAAACATTCACACACATTTGCTTATATCTTTGTAAGAAAGTGTTGCCTTGACAAACCGGATTGTGGTTTGAATCAAGAAGGTTTTAGCAGTTGCTAAAGCAGATTTGTATTCAGTTGAATATAGTGAATTAAGACCTCGTTGGAGAGAGGCGAAATCACCTTGAACGGGTGGACTGGAGTAGTTTGAGATCAAACGAACCAGGATAAAAATACCTTGTCTTTTGTCTTTAAGTTTCCAGTTTTACAATTCAACCCCCCCTTCTTGTGTTTTTCACCCCTTCAATTGGCATCAGAGCGCCTGGTTCTGAGCTAAAACACTTAACCGTGTCAGTAAAAGATCCAGCATCAGAAAAACACTATGGCAGGAAACAACTCTCATTTCAGCAATGACACCAATGAGGACAGAGACAGATTCAGCGGCAAACCTCCAGTCTTTGATGGAGAAAACTTTGACTACTGGAAAGACAGAATTGAAAGCTTCTTTCTAGCACATGATGCTGATCTGTGGGATATGGTGACAGATGGATACACGCACCCTGTTAATGCAACTGGTCAGAAGATTGATAGAAAATCAATGACTGATCAACAAAAGCGTGATTTCAAGAATCACCATAAGGCCAGAACCATCCTCCTCAGTGCTATCTCCTATACTGAGTATGAGAAGATCTCCAACAGAGACACAGCTAAGAACATCTTTGATTCTCTCAGAATGACGCATGAGGGCAACGTTCAAGTCAAGGAAACAAAGGCTCTGGCGCTCATTCAGAAGTATGAGGCGTTTAAAATGGAAGAATCTGAATCCATTGAAACTATGTTCTCTAGATTCCAGATTCTGGTAGCTGGTCTCAAAGTTCTGGACAAGGGGTACTCTACTGCTGACCATGTCAAGAAGATAATCAGAAGTTTACCCAAGCAGTGGAGGCCTATGGTTACTGCTCTGAAGCTGGCGAAAGATCTCAACAAAATCACTCTGGAGGAACTTATAAGCTCCCTCAGAAGTCATGAGATAGAGCTGGAAGCTGACGAGCCTCAGAAGCAAGGTAAGCCTATAGCTTTAAAATCTAACAGAAAATCTGAATCTAAAGTTTTGCAGGCAGTTGAAGAAACATCTGATGGATCCTCATCAGAAGAAGACGAGCTTTCCCTTCTCTCCAGAAGAGTAAATCAACTGTGGAAGCAAAGACAAAGGAAGTTCAGGAATCCCAGAAGATCTGATCAGAACGAGTCTTCTTCCAGATACAGAAGAACAGATTCTTCCTCTGGATACAGAAGATCTGAAGGCTCCTCAGGTAGCAAGAAGCCAAATACAAAAGACATCATCTGCTACGAGTGCAATGAGCAAGGACACTACAAGAGTGACTGCCCAAAGCTTCAGAGGGAAAAGCCCAAAAGGAAGTTTGGAAGAGAAAAGAAGAAAAGTCTCATGGCCACATGGGATGACTCTGACTCGTCTGAAGCTGACTCAGAATCAGATGATGAAAGGGCGAATATAGCGCTCATGGCTAACATTCCAGATGACAGTGAAGCTTCTGACTCAGACTCAGAATCAGACACAGAAGAGGTATTCCCTAACTTCGCTGTTAATTTTACAAAGGCTGAACTTGCTGAAAGCCTCAATGAAATTCTGGAACGTTATCAGCAGATTAGAGCTAAATTCAAAGACCTGAAAAGGACTCTTGAATCTGACTCTAATAAGTATGAGAGTCTCAAATTGGAGAACTCTGAGCTGAGAGATAAAATTTTAAAATTAGAAAACTCTTTACAAAACTCTCAGAAGGAACCAATTGCTGAAACTCCCAGCAACGCTGATGAGATCATCAAGGAGTATGATCATAGTTTCCAGAAGTTCCTTGCTAAAAGCATAGATAGAAGCAGAATGGCTTCAATGATCTATGGAGTTAGCAGAAACGGCAGGAAAGGAATAGGATACCTAGGTAAGGCTCCTACACCTAAAAATGTCATGGATTTAGTTATTAAACACACTCCTCTAAATTCACACTTTGTGTATGGTCACACACATGACATCAAATATACTAGTAGTAATCACTTTGTGAAACCAAAATTCAACCAGAGTTTTGGTAAAACTAACAAATCAGGACCCAAGAAGATCTGGGTACCTAAGGATAAAATAATACATGTTGCAGATATCTTTAGCAGCAAGTCAGAAACACCAGTCATGGTACCTGGACTCTGGCTGCTCACGTCACATGACGGGAAGAAGGCATATGTTCCAAAGCCTGGAACTTAAGCCTGGAGGCCACGTTGGCTTTGGAGGCAATCAGAGGGGAAAGATAATTGGCTCTGGAACTGTAGGTAACGGAAATCTTCCCTCTATTAATAATGTTCTGCTTGTTGATGGATTGATGCATAACCTGTTATCCATAAGTCAATTAAGTGATAACGGTTATGATATAATCTTTAATCAAAAATCATGTAAAGCTGTTAGTCAGAAAGATGGGACTATCCTATTTAATGGTAAGAGGAAAAACAACATTTACAAAATCAAACTTTCTGAACTTAAGAGTCAGAACGTAAAATGTCTTCTGTCTGTTAACAACGAGCAGTGGATCTGGCACAGAAGATTGGGGCATGTTAGTATGAGAAGAATATCTCAGATTAACAAACTCAATCTGGTCAGAGGACTTCCAAATTTGAAGTTCAATTCAGATGCTCTGTGTGAAGCATGTCAGAAAGGCAAATTTGCAAAACCTTCTTTTAAATCCAAAAATGTTGTTTCTACCTCTAAGCCATTAGAAATTCTGCACATTGACTTATTTGGACCAGTTAAGACTGCTTCTGTCAGTGGCAAGAAGTATGGGTTAGTAATCGTAGATGACTATAGCAGATGGACATGGGTAAAGTTCTTAAGACACAAGGACGAGTCACACTCTGTGTTTGTTACCTTCTGTAACCAAGTTCAGAATGAAAAAGATCTTAGAATCGTTAAAGTCAGAAGTGATCATGGTGGAGAATTTGAAAATAAAGATTTTGAGTCATTCTTTAATGACAAAGGCATTCTGCATGATTTCTCTTGTCCTAGAACTCCCCAACAAAATGGAGTTGTAGAACGAAAGAACAGAACATTGCAAGAAATGGCCAGAACCATGATCAACGAGACAAACGTTGCTAAGACTTTCTGGGCAGAGGCAATAAACACAGCGTGCTACATTCAGAATAGAATCTCAATAAGACCTATTCTGGAAAAGACTCCATATGAATTGTGGAAGAACAGAAAGCCCAACATTTCGTATTTTCATCCATTTGGATGTACTTGCTATATGTTAAATACTAAGAATTATTTGAACAAGTTTGATTCTAAGGCACAGAAGTGTATTATGTTAGGATACTCTGAACGCTCAAGAGGGTACAGAGTATACAATACAGAAACACAGATTGTGGAAGAATCAATCAGTGTTCGTTTTGATGACAAGCTTGACTCTGAAAAGTCAAAGCAGAATGAAAATCTTGCAGGTATAGAAATTGAATTTGCAGGTTCTGAAGACAAGTCATCAGAAGCTCTCAACACAGACATTCCTTCAACGTCTGAAAGAAGCAATGCTAGTAATCCTACAACTGGTGATCAACCTCAGAAGAGATTACCCAGAAGCAGTGTGGATCACCCAGAAGAAACTATTCTAGGAAGAAAGGAAGATCCAATCAGAACAAGAGCAAGCTTCAGAAACTCTGAAGAAACTCTGATGGGACTTGTGTCTCTGATTGAACCTTCTTCTATTGATGAAGCACTTCTGGACAATGACTGGATTCTGGCAATGCAAGAAGAGCTGAATCAATTCACCAGAAACGACGTTTGGGATCTCGTTCCAAGACCAAAAGGATTCAACGTCATTGGAACAAGATGGGTGTTCAGAAACAAGCTTAATGAACAAGGTGAAGTCGTCAGAAACAAGGCACGACTGGTTGCACAAGGTTATAGTCAGCAAGAGGGGATAGACTATACAGAAACCTTTGCCCCAGTCGCCAGGTTAGAATCTATCAGACTTTTAATTTCATTTGCTGTTAATAGAGGCATCACTCTGTATCAGATGGATGTCAAAAGTGCATTCTTAAATGGTTATATAGAAGAAGAAGTGTATGTTCACCAACCCCCAGGTTTTGAAAATACAAAACATCCAGAACATGTTTTCAAACTGAAAAAGTCACTGTATGGTCTGAAACAAGCTCCCAGAGCTTGGTATGAAAGGCTAAGCAACTTTCTGCTTGAAAATGAGTTCACCAGAGGGAAAGTGGACACCACTCTATTCTGTAAAACAGTTAAGAGTGACATTTTAGTCTGTCAAATTTATGTTGATGATATAATCTTTGGTTCTACTAATCCTTCTCTTGGAAGAAAATTTGCTAAGTGTATGCAGGCAGAATTTGAGATGAGCCTCATGGGGGAACTGAAGTTCTTTCTAGGAATTCAGATCAATCAAACTCCAGAGGGAACTTACATTCATCAGAGCAAATACATCAGAGATCTTCTGAAGAAATTTGACCTCTCAGAATGTAAGCCATCAAAGATTCCAATGCATCCCACATGCATTCTGGAAAGAGAAGAGGTAAGCAAAAGTGTAGAACAGAAAGTCTACAGAGGTATGATTGGTTCTCTCCTTTATCTGACTGCTTCAAGACCTGATATTCTATTCAGCGTATGTATTTGTGCTAGATTCCAATCAGATCCTAGAGAATCTCACTTAACAGCTGTTAAGCGAATTTTCAAGTATCTGAAAGGTACTACTAATCTGGGTTTGTTTTATAGAAAATCTAGTGATTACAGTTTAGTAGGCTACTGCGATGCTGATTTTGCTGGAGATAGAGTGGAACGAAAAAGTACTTCTGGAAGCTGCCAGTTTCTGGGAGAAAATCTGATCTCGTGGTCCAGCAAAAGGCAATCAACTATTGCTCTGTCAACAGCAGAAGCTGAGTACATAGCAGCAGCTGGATGTAGCACACAGATGCTCTGGATGAAAAGTCAGCTTGAAGACTTCCAGATTTTTGAGAGTAACATTCCTATTCTTTGTGATAATACTTCTGCTATTTGCTTAAGTAAGAATCCTATTTTACATTCTAGAGCTAAACATATAGAAATAAAACATCATTTCATTAGGGACTATATTCAGAAAGGCATTTTAAACTTGAAATTTATAGATACAGACCATCAATGGGCTGATATCTTTACAAAACCCCTTTCAGAAGATAGGTTTAATTTCATTCTGAAACATCTCAGCATGAAAGTATGCCCAGAATGAAAATGCTTTAATTCCATATTTTTATCTTTCAGAATGTATTTATATTACTGTGAACTTCTGATCAATCTTCTTTCAGAAAGTTAGAACATGCAGATTGTATCAGAGGCAAGTCTAAAGATCTGAGAGTCTAATCTCAAAGACAGACGTGCTGATCACTACATCAAACAAGTGTCATCCAATCATCAGCAAATCCCTGAAGCAGAACGCGTGCACGTTTCTGAGAAAGGAAAACGCTGATTGGGTGCATTGAGACACATGTCTGGTAACCGTTTTTAAGTATCTTTCTCAAATCCCCCAAAATCAGCAAGCATTAAATGCAAAAGTAATCACGCTTGTTAATTGCAATCATTATTTTTTTCTCTCTCTTAAAAACGTTTTATTTTTCAAAATAATTTTTGAAAATCCTATTTAAGCACATTACTCTTCATGTTTATTCTTTACGCTTACTCATAATCTCTCAAGCATTTTTCTGCATATCTCCTTCAAAACCCTAGCTTTTCTCAAATCACTCTCAAGCTTTTTGTGTGAGAACAATGGCATCCTCCAGCATTTCTGCAGGAAATCAGAAGAAGGAAACCTCTGAGCAATATCAAGCGCCTACCAGAACTCTTCTCACACCAGTAAAGAATCTTGAGGTTCTCTCTGAATTAATCATCGATTTCGAAAGTTTGAAGGAAAATGGATTTGACCTAACTGCTGAAGTCAAAACTCAAAAGTGGGAGAGGTACTTTGATAGATTGGTTGGACCAACCTTCCCAGAGCTTGTCAAAGAATTTTGGATTCATGCCAAGATTGATAAGCATCTAGTCGTCTCTTCTGTCATGGGAAAGAAGATAATAATTTCTGAAGACCTCATTGCTAGGTTAATAGGTCAAAGTGGTGGTGGAGTCCGTTGTGTGGACATGGCTGATAGATGCCCTGATATTGGTGTGGTGGCCAACTGCATTTTCACTCTTGGTTTTCCCAGCAGCAAAATCAAGGATCTGAAGGATCACTGCAGAGTGTGGGCCAAGATTGTTCTAGGCTGTTTCAATCACAGGAAGCCAACAAGCTCTCCTGACTATATAAACGTGGATCAGCAATTTCTGATCTACTTTATTGATCAGAGGGTGAAGATCAATTTGGCACACTTCCTGTTCAATCATCTGAAGACTAGTGTGAAAGAGACTAGAGAAGAAGAAAGGACGAAAAGGGACTGGATACCGTTTGGGAGGCTCATATCAGATATTCTGACAGAGAATAAGCTGATAGATTATCTGAGCGAAGCTAAAGTACTGGGCAATTTTGAACCAACTGTTGGAAAAGCGCTGAATGCTAAGAACCTGAAAAAGATGAAGCTGATAGAAAATATTAGGAAGGAACCCAGAGCTGCTTCAACTGCTGACATCTCCAGAAGAAGAGTGCCTCTGAGTGATTTCCCAAGATTTTCTGAAATGGAATCCCACCCTGATATGGTTGCCAAGTATCCAGATTCATACAGGGAAGAAGATGCAGGTTCAAAGCTGAAGATCAAAGATCTGAGTCAAGTTCAACCTGAAGTGACTCAGAAGAAGACAAAGAAGAGGAAAGCAGAAGGATCATCTCACCAGACTCCAAAGAAACGAGGTAATTCATCTGCTGCTCCTATTTCAATTTCCTCTACTATTCCAACATCTGTTGCTCCTCCCCAAACCTCTCACAGAATTTCCATTCCAATCCCCACTATTGATGAAAACATACCAGAAGACCCTTCTGAGGCCTTACAACTCAGAAGAACCAGAATTAAAATTCCTCTCAAAATTACCAAACAACAACCAACTGTTTCAACAACACCAGCACTTGATAGAGTGCTAGCTGACATTGAGCGTGAACATGCTTCTGTTCAACCTCACTCTGAACCACCAAATATTCCTCCTCCACAACCTGAACCAGAAATTCAACCTCAATCAGAACCACAACCAGAACCACAACCAGAACCAGAACAAGAACCAGAACAACAACAACAACCTATCACAGAAGAACCTCTGATCCCTGAGCAATCAGAAGTTCCACCCCCTCAACCAGAAAATAATCCTCCCTCACCTCCAACAGAGTTTCACCGCTATGAAACCCCATCTCCTCATCATTCTGATCCCCACTCACCTCAACCTTCACCGCTGGCAATACAGTTGCCATGTGGAACCACCATTGTCAGACCCCAGTTACCATCATCAGAGGAATCAACACCTCCAAAAACTCCAACCACTCCAATAGATATATCCTCTGACTCTGATAACCATCCTCCAAAACAAACAGCACCTCAGCACACCTCTGAAAACCAATCATCTGAAAACCCCAGCAGAACATTCATTGACTTAACAAGTCTTGAACGTCTTGCTGATTTAAGACACAAATTGGCCATTCCCAAACCAAAGCAACCAGATGTTGGCTCTGGTATTTTGGACTTTGAAACAGGTATGCTGCAGTGGATTGCTTCCTTGAAGCAAGTCTGTCCGGGGATGATCGACCCAGCTGCTTCTGATCAGCTCTGGTCACAGTTCAGAATATGGGTTCGTGCTGAAGCACTCAAGCTGCAGGACATCAACTATGAGCAGGCTCAACAGAACTTTAGCAAGCTGCTGAAGGAAGTTGAGAGTCAGCTGCCTCAAGAAGTTGTGCTCCCTCTGGACTCTGAATCCTGGTCTGAGAAAGAGCAAGCAGCACAGGTGCAACCAGCAGAAGAAGACAAGACTCTTCAGGAAGAAAACCCAGCAGAAGATGTAGCTGAAAGTTCTGAGAAGCTTCCTCCTGCTGAAAGTTCTCAAGCTGCCTTGGACAGGCAGGCTCTGGAAGAATTAAGGCTGAATGACTTGCGTCTACAGCAGCGGATGGAAGAGAATGATCAAAAGATGGAAGCAAGAATGAATGTCCAGGACAGCAAGATTGATTCTGTTGTCACCATGGTTCAGAAGCAGAATGCAACTTCTGAAAAGATTCAAGCAATGCTGGAAAGCCTGTTCTCACGCATGCCCCCACAACCTTGAAATTTTTTTCATGCATTCTCTATATTTTCCTTATTTTCTGATGTACTTTTGACTATGTTTTGACTATGGTTTGTAATGCTATTTTGCTCTGATTCTGAACTATTTTAATATTATTCGTTTTTCTGATCTAAATCATTTTAGCACATCACTAACACTTTTTGATTGCTGACAAAAAGGGGGAGAACAAGAATGATATTTAAAATCAATAACGGCTAACTAGACAGAAACTCTCAAACATTCTAACTCTCTATTACTTGAAATGTTTTTCTGTTTTGTCTTTAAGTCTACAGGCACAATGAAGACTAGAAGCTCTGATCAAAATACAGAAGCTCATGTTGCTCTGATCAAATATGAAGTTCTGATATATGAAGCTCTGATCGACCTAACACTCTGATCCGAAGCAAAGCTCTGACAGGAAAAGCTCTGAAGCTCTGCTTTCTGATAAGTCAAAGACTTACAATCTGATGCTCAAAGATAGAAAAAGATCTGACTCTGAAGAACACGCATATCAAAGGGAAGTAACAAACTCAGGGGGAGTATCTCTTAACTCTGACTTCTCCGTACTTCTTATTCTGATACATAGATCTGATAAACTTTTCACGTTATTTTTCATTTAAAATATCTAGTTTTTGTCATCATCAAAAAGGGGGAGATTGTTAGAACAATGTTTGAATCTAGTACCCTATAATTAAGTTTTGATGATAACAAAGTGAAAAGATATAGTAGTTAAATATTTCATGATTGAATTATATGCTACTTAAAATTACTATGCTCTGATTTGCAGATATGCTGATTAAAACAAGCAAGATCACGTTTTCAGCATCAGAATATGAGTTTGCACACCAGCATCAGAAGTTGCTGAATCAGAACGTCAAGATCAGATGATCAACGCTTGCACATGCTGAAGCTTGATGAACAGAACTGCGCGTAAAATACTCTGATACAGAATCAAATCAGTTCATCAGCAGTGAAGCAGAATCAGAATGAGCCAAGCCAGAACGTGCATTGAAGAAGCAACGGTACTGTGCATTGAAAGCTAATCAATACCAACGGCATCATTCTAGACAAGATCTGCTCAAAAAGGAAAGCTTGTAAATAGCATTGAATCAAGAATATTTGCTTCAACGTTCATCTTCTCAAGTGCTATATAAACCAAGCTTTGAAGATTATCACGGCTAATGCTTCCAAACTCTCTACACGCACAAAGCTGAACAATAATCTTCACTCTACAAGTTTTGCTAAACCAACAAACTCTGATACTTTATTAGCGTTTAGCAACCTAGAATTCTAAGCTTCATTTGTGTAAACATCACAGTTGTGATATAGTTTTTGTAGAAACATTCACACACATTTGCTTATATCTTTGTAAGAAAGTGTTGCCTTGACAAACCGGATTGTGGTTTGAATCAAGAAGGTTTTAGCAGTTGCTAAAGCAGATTTGTATTCAGTTAAATATAGTGAATTAAGACCTCGTTGGAGAGAGGCGAAATCACCTTGAACGGGTGGACTGGAGTAGTTTGAGATCAAACGAACCAGGATAAAAATACCTTGTCTTTTGTCTTTAAGTTTCCAGTTTTACAATTCAACCCCCCTTTCTTGTGTTTTTCACCCCTTCACAAGATACACCAAATATCCAAACTCATGACACTGAATTAACTAATCAAAATCCTGTACATCAGAAATCTGGTCCATCCCTGGCTGCTGTTACTCATGATACTCATTCTTCTCCTGCCTTAGTTACTAACAATCACTCTATGGTTACTAGAAGCAAAACAGGTAACCTTAAACCTAAAGTCTTTCTTGCACACTGTGAACCAATCACCTATAAACAAGCCCTAGCTCAACCAGAATGGTTTGAGGCTATGGAACAGGAGTTTGATGCTCTCCTAGCCAAAAACACTTGGACACTTACTCATTTACCTTCACACAGAAAACCCATAGGCTGTAAGTAGGTGTTTAAACTGAAGGAAAATTCTGATGGAACCATCAACAAACACAAAGCCAGATTGGTTGCCAAAGGTTTCAATTAGCAATATGGTCTTGACTTTCATGAAACCTTCAGTCCAGTTGTTAAACCGGCAACTATAAAAGTTATTCTAACCCTAGCTATAACTCATAAGTGGGAAATACAACAGATAGACCTCAACAATGTCTTCTTAAATGGTGCTCTGCATGAAGAAATATATATGCAACAACCACCTGGGTTTGAGAATGAGAACAAAAATCTAGCATGCAAGTTGAATAGAGCTTTATATGGGCTCAAGCAGGCACCCAGATCCTGGTATGAGAAATTACACCAGACACTGTTTCATTTTGGTTTTGTAGCTAGCAAGTGTGATCACTCATTGTTCATTTACAAGCATCAAGGAATTATTATGTATGCCTTAGTTTATGTGGATGACATCTTAGTTACAGGTTCATCCTCTCATCTTGTTCACAAGCTGATAAATCAACTGCATAATCAGTTTGCTCTGAAGAAACTTGGCAAGCCTGAATACTTCTTAGGTTTGGAAGTGCATTATCAAACCAATGGATCAGTGGTACTGACTCAAACAAAATATATCAGAGATCTCATTTCTAGATTCAATATGAACACAACTAATGGAGTGGGAGCACCAATGCTTAGCCACTGCAAACCTATCAAGTATGGCACTGACTTCATGGAAGAACCATTACTATACAGATCTATTGTAGGAGCTTTGCAGTATATTACCTTAACAAGACATGACATTGCATACTCTGTAAACAAAGCCTGCCAATTCATGGCTTCTCCCTTACACAGCCACTGGAGTATGGTAAAGAGGATACTCAGGTACTTGATTGGAACTGTCAAAATGGGATTACTCATGTCTCCTTCTACTCCTGATCAACCTCTATCTCTAAGAGCCTATAGTGATTCTAACTGGGCTAATGATCTAGATGATAGAAGATTAACTTCTGGCACTTGCATCTTCATTGTACCAAATCTCATATCATAGAGTTCAAAGAAACGGTCCCTTGTTGCAAAGTCTAGTGCTGAAGCAGAATATAGGGCTTTGGCTCACACCACATCAAAAGTTTTATGGCTGGAATCTCTGCTGACAGAACTACAGATCCAATATTTGTCTCCTACTCTGTTATATGATAATCTCAGTGTTGTTCTACTGTCTCATAATCCTTTCCTTCATGCTAGAACCAAGCATATTGAATTGGATCTTCACTTTGTAAGGGAAAAAGTTATGGCCAACAAGCTCAAGATCCAACATGTTCCAGCTACTGCTCAGTTAGCAGATATTCTGACCAAGCCTCTTCCAACTGTTGTTTTCAACAATTTAGGGACAAGCTCAAGGTTTTACTGCTGCCACCATCTTGATATTGAGGGGGAGTATTAGATATATATTAAAATAGTTGTATATGTCCAGTTGTATTTTTGTAATTGGCTTTCTGTTGAGAATCTGTTAGACTGTTAGCTATTGGTTGAGTTAGTTGTGAAAGTTGTTACATTGGCTCACTTGTAAACAGTAGTATAAAGTTCTTATCCTCTACTGTAAAAAAATAATCAAGTTTTGAAATATTACAGAATCTGCACAAAGTGCAGATTGTTGAATGCAGAGCATTCTTTATCATTCTATCACAGATTGTTGAATGCAGAGCATTCTTTGTCATTCTATCACAGATTGTTGAATGCAGAGCATTCTTTATCATTCTATCATTTCTTAATGGTGAAGCAAAGTAACATGTGGCAATAAACATGCAAGTAAGTAGGAGGTGTGAAGCATGAATCATGCATGACATGTAATGCTTTGAGGTAATTTCTTAAACGGTACTGGGAATTGCTGGTGAAATTTTCATGATCATAAACTTAAGGAAGTGAATGAGAGCCACATAATCTAACAATATACACCTTGGTTAGAATTTGATAAGTGCTCATCATCAAATAAAGCCTCGAAGAAAACTTATGTACTATAGAGACCAACCAAGTCTAAATAATATTGAAAATTGGTATTTGTAAGTGGCTTGGTAATCATATCTACTGGATTCTAATAAGTGTGAATCTTTTCAACTATAATTTTACCAGCAACAACAATATCTCAGATAATGTGACATTTTACATCAATGTGTTTGGTCTTGTCGTGATAACGATTATTCTTAGTCAATGAATAGCACTTTGGATGTCACAAAACATAGTAAGAACACCTCCTGTAAGATCAAGTTCATTGACCAAACCTCGGAGCCAAATAACCTATTTGACACCCTATGTTGATGAAATATATTCTTCTTTAGTCTTAGAGAATGCAACAATAGATTGAAGTGTAGCTTTCCAACTGATAGCATTATTACAAAGAGTAAATATGTAACCAAAAAGAGATCTTTTTCAATCAAGATCACCACCTTAATTTGAGTCAACATAACCTACAACATTATCGATTGTAGCCATTATTCTATCAAATATCAATCAAATACCAAAAGTACCTTTTAGTGATTCTTGTCAGGGTTATGCATATATCGGCTTACCATACTAACAACATAAGCTAGATCTGGTCTAGTGCATACCATGGCATACATAAGACTATCACTTGCACTAGCATAAGAAACATGCGACATATGCTCCATTTCTTCCTTTGTGTGCAAAGATCTGAAGATAACTTGAAATGTACAGCAAGTGGAGTAGAAACATATTTACAATCTTTCATATTAAACCTATCAAGAACTTTCCCAATAGACGTCTATTGAGATAAGAATATTTTTCAGCTTGGCGGTCCCTGTAAATCTCCATACCAAGAATTTTATTTGTTACACCTAATTCTTTCATCTCAAACTCATTACTGAGTTGAGTTTTTAATTTCTTGATAGAGAATGTGTCACGTGATACAACCAACATGTCATCAACATAAAGTAACAAGTATATGAAAGATCAATCTTAAATTTTTTTGAAAATAAATACATTCATCAAATTGATTCGTGCAATAGCCTTTCCCAATCATGAAAAAGGGCTCGAGATAAGATTCTCATTTTATTACATGAGAATGAAAAATAAAAAATAAAGTATAAATTAAACTTCTATAAATAAAAATTTCAAAATATAATTTATAAATACTTTAAATAAATATAAAAATGTAAAAAAAATTAAAATTATATTTTTGAAAAATAAATTTGAAATCTATGAAATGAACGCTTCCTTATGACAATCTTACATCCTTATGACAATCTCACATGCTATTTTTCTTTTCATTCATGTTTGTTTCAATTCCTTTGTAGTAAGTATTAATTTTGTAATATTAGTTAGGTTAAATTAAATTTTTATGCCCCTAATTTTCCTAAATTACATAATTTAATCCCCTTTAAATAAAATTAATTTGTTTTATTAACACATAAAAGAAAAAAAAAATTTCTTTATTTGTGAAATCATTTTGAAACTCATCCGTCTTTCTGTATTTCAATAGGAGACTTAAACTGTAAATTATTCTAAACTTTATTAAGATTAAAAAATTAAATGTGTAAAACTTATCATATTTATTTATTTAATAACTCTTTAAAAAAAATCAAATAAAATCAATCTAATTGTAGAATTATCTAATATAACCATGTGAAATTTTGTTCCTTAGGGGACACATGTTGCACGCGATGTCTTGGCAACTAGTTCGATAAGTTAAATCATAATAACCACAATTAACTTGTACAAGTTGATAGATTCAAAAAAGCAATAAATAATACAATCAATTGGTAACCCAGTTTGATGCAACTCGCACCTACGTTTGGAGGGTTGCCTTCCAATCCAAGAAATGAAATTCACTATTAGCAGTTTAGTACAACTAGTCTTACAAACAACAACAAACCTTATGTTGCTCAATGTCGCTTTCTAACACTACCTAGTGACTTTCTATTTAGAATTCCCCCTAAATATAAGACACTCTCTCACTTTCTTTTTCTCTCAAACAATAACCTTTATTGTTTGGGTTTCAATCACTAAACCCTGGTGATCAACTTCAATCAATAAGATTAGTGATGTTGAATCTTACAACTAAACTAGACAAACCTACAACTATGCAAAGTTACTGAAACATGGCATGGTGTACATAAAATAACAAGGACTTTTGTAAATCTAACACTCTAAAATATTCAATGTGAATGCTTGAATTCTAATGTAGGTTTGAGCTCCTTATATAACATAATAATTCTGGACTTTTCTTCATGGATATCAGATTTGATTTCGTCTAGAAATAATGCAGAATCTGTTGGATATTATTTGTTCCATAAGTCTCTCCAACAAGATATGTTTTGTTTCAATTCAAATTCAAATATAAATCTCTATTTAAATATGAATTAATCTTCTTCCAGTTGTCAAACAAATCACTTAATCATATTTCTAAATCAATGGCAATAAAATTTGATCCCATCATTGACCAACAAATCTTCCAAAATGCAGCAACAATGACTTGTTGTGCAAGGCCCATATGTCGTACCAACATGCTGGGACATCGTGCTTGTTAGTGCGTGAGGCACTTTTAGTGTGAGAGGGAGAGAATAAAGGAAAATAAGGATTTTTTTTATTATTTACTTGAGTTGTACAAATACCGATACAAACTATGACTATTTATATACACCTAAGTTATACATTAAGTAAGCTAAAAACCCTAATTAGGCTTGGGTTTAGGTTACACAACTTGGGTTACATCTAATATCTCAACATACCCCATATTATCCAAGTTGTCGAACATACTCTAAAAAAAGTCAATATGAACTATTCCTAATTTCTTTCTTAAATTCACAAATATGTCGATCTTCAATCCTTTGGTGAAAATGTCGGTCAATTGTGCTTCACTTGAGCAATGCCTAACTTCAAGTTCACCTTTATTTACCTTTTCTCTCAAGAAGTGAAATCTAGCTTCAATATGCTTACTCCTTCCATGCAGAACGGGATTCTTCACTTGATTTATGGTTGACTTGTTATCGATTTGTAACACAAGAGGTTTTTTCACTCTGACCTCTATTTCTTCAAGTACTTATATGATCCAAATTGCTTGACATGCAGCTTAGGATCTTGCTATATATTCAACTTCACATGATGATAATGCCACCACTGGTTGCTTTTTCGAGCACCATGAGATTGGGGCACCAAAGACTTGAAATAAATATTCAGTTGTGCTTCTTCGATCTTCCTTATCTTCATACCAATCAACATCTGAAAAACAAGTAATTGTTGTGTCTTTTCTTTTAGAGTCTCGTCGAAATAGGACTCCATAGTTTATCGATCCTTTTAAGTATCTCATAATTCTTCTTATGGCCTTTATGTGCGAAACTTTTGTTTCACTCATGTATCTACTCATTAATCTGACTGCGAAACCTATATCAGGTTGACTATTGTACACATATCTCATAGATCCAACTATTTGTTTAAACAAAGTTACATCGACTCTGTCTTTCTCTCCATGTTTCTCTAACTTTGAATTTGGTTCGACAGGAAAAGGTGTTAGAGTCGAATCTTCCATCCTGAATTTATTAATTATCTCTTTGACATACTTCCTTTGATGCAGCACCATACCTTGATTCGACATTTGAAATTTCATGCTTAGGAAATAAGATAATTTCCCAAATCTGACATTTCAAATTCTTTCATCATCAGCTCTTTGAACTTTGACAAATTCTCTAAGCTATTTATAGGTACCAGCAAGTCATCAACATATAAGCAAATGATTTTTATATATTGTGCCACAACCTGAACATAATCTCAATTCGACTAAGTATGAGTCAAACTTCATGTTTCATGCCCTAGGTGCCTGTTTGAGGTCATATAGAGCTTTGTGCAACTTATATACTTTACTTGCTTCCTTCTAAATCCAAAACCCTGGAGGTTGTGTGATATAGACCTCTTCTTCTAAAGGGACATTCAAAATTTTTGATTTTATATCTAAATGAAATGCCAACCAACTTCGGTTGCATGCCAAGGCTACCACTAGTCGATCAGTCTCAAATCTTGCTACTGGAGAAAATGCTTCAGAGTAGTTGAGTCCTACTCTTTAAAGAAAACCTTGAGCTACTAATATTCCTTTACGTCTTGCTATCGACCTATCAACATTGTGTTTCAACTTGAATACCCACTTTACTTTGATAGCTTTTATATGTGCTGGCAATTCAATAAACTCCCATGTGTTGTTTCTTTCCATTTCCTAAAACTCTTCGACCATAACAGACTTCCACTGTTTATTCTTTAAAGGCTTACTATAGTTGATTGGTTCAGCACCTACAAGTAACTAAAAATGAACTAACTCTCCATCTCGTGTGACTTCGTCATCACCAACCACTTCATAATCATGAAGTCTTGCTGGAAGAGCTCTATTTCTTTGAGGTCTTTGGCTTGTTTTAGCCACACCTTCTTCGACTTTAAATGTGTCGGGAATGTCAGCAACTTCTTTGACTTTGACTTGGAATAGAATATTGGAATTTTCTTCTACTTTGACTTCATCAGTTACTTCGTTGAAACCATAACTCATCAATGACTTGTTAATTACATCACCGAAATTTCAATGCCAGAAAGAATTTTCATCAATCACAATATCTCGACTTAACACAATATTCTCATTAACTGGATTGAATAACCTGTATTCACAAGTCTTGTGATATCCAACTAGAATTATAGGTTCGCTCTTGTCATCAAGCTTCATTCTTCTCGCATAAAGAACATGCTTGTAACACATAGATCCAAACACCTTCAAATGACTTATTGATGGTCGTTTGTCACTCCACACTTCTTCAGGAACCTTGTTTTTTAATTTCTTAGTATGGCACCTGTTCAGGATATAAACTATGGTCGAAACAGCTTCACCCCAATTTTTTTTGGCATATTCTTCTGTTTTAGCATGCATCTCGCCATATTCAACATGATTTTGTTTCTTCTTTCTAAAATTCCATTATGTTGAGGCATATAGGGAGAAATTACCTCATGATCGACACCATGTTCTGCACAAAAATCTTCAAACATCTTAGATGTGTATTTACCACCTTTATCTGTTCCCAGAACTTTGATCTTCTTCTCCCTATGGTTTTCAACAAGTATCTTGAATCTCTTAAAGATTTCAAATACTTCGTCCTTTCTTTTGATCACATAGATCCATAACTTTCGACTAAACTCATGGAAAAACAAAACAAAATATTTGTTTCCGTCAATGGTATGTTCTTCGAATGGGCCACATACATCTGAATGTGCCACTTTGAGTATGCATGATGATCTTATTGGCATAGTCGAAACAAAAGAATTTTTGGATTGCTTTCTGACTAAACAACCTTCACATAATTTTTCAGGCATCTCAAGACTTGTGATACCAATTACCATATCTTGAGTAATCAGCTGATTGAGAGATTGAAAGTTCAAATGTCCAAACCTCAAATGCCACAACCAACTATCCTTATAGTCGACAACAGTTTTTAGACATTCACTACAACAAAATATACCTATGATGAAGATATATTACCAAGGCCATTTATTCACCATAGTTATATCTTATTTTTTACGTGCATTATTTATTTAATTTTATGAAGAAATATTTCATCTCGGTTTTTAAATCTAACTGTGAACATAGAAATTGGAAGACAAGCATCGAATCCTAGCATCAACATTTTTCTATTTTTCAATAAAAATTAGCGCGTAACCCTTAATATTTTATGTTAATTAAAAATTAAAAGTATAAAAACCACGGTTGGTTCATTCAACTGTGGTTATTTGTTTCATATTTCAATACGGTTATTTCTTGCAACCGTTGTGAAATTATTTTCACTTAATATAAACATAACAAGAAATTTATTTCGTTCATAACACATAAGGGTGCCCTAGCGAACGGGACAACGACAATAGTGAAATCTTCGCCATCTTCATTCATTTCTAAAAACGAGTTTATTTCTGGAAACAAATTTATGAAATCTTCACCTTGTTTATTGTTTACTTCTTGTTCTCTCTCTCTCTCTCTCTCACACACACACACACTGAGGTAATGGTACTTCTTTATGAAAGTTTATATTCTTCTCTAGAGTTTCTTTTTTAACATGGTGACATTGTGATGTGTATTGTTCATGTTTTTTTCAAATTTTGTGACAATAACTTTGTGTAATTACAAACTCATTATTGAATTGTTGATATGCTTTAGGTTTTGGTGTTGTTAAGAAAGTAAATGGAAACAAACACTAAGAGAAGTAAATTCTTTTATTCATTAAGAAGGTGTTATATTTTGGATCCTCAGTAGACATGCCTACATTAGATAATTTTATTCTTCATCCCTCTCTTCTTCCATTTTGTAGGCCTCAGTAGATGTGCCTACTACTTCAAACTTATAAACCTTTGAAGCTTCCTCAGAATTCTGCTTCTCTTCCTTTTCTTGTTTCTTCATCATCTTGGTAATCTTCTTCTTAAAAACCCTATTTTCATCCTTATATTGTTTACGTTTACCCATTTTAGCTCTATTGTGATCTGGATGTTTAAGTTTAACCATTTTTATAAGAAGAAATTTGCCTTGAATACTATGCATCAAGAATCTGACTTTGACTATCTTGAAGACTATGAATCAATAATCTTACTTTGAATATCTTGAAGACCATGCTTAGATTTTCTCTGTTTCTGCAAACATCTATTTATGTTTTTACTAGATTCTCTCTTATCTATTTTTTTATCTTCTATGTGTAGATTCTCGTGCCAACTTCATATGAAGAACATCAAGAAGGAATATAGGAAAAATAACAAGTAAGTATTTTATATTCTCCATTCATAATTTTCCGTGAGTTATAATATCTAAGATTATTCACTTACAACTATTTTTATTTGGAATTATATGTGTTTATTTGTATATTGTTGCATGTTGTTGGTGTTGATGTTGATGTTGTTTTTGTTGTTGTTTTTGTTGTTTGTTAATAAATGGTATCTCATGTGCAACTAGAAAGTGGTTATGGGTCTTTATTTATCAATGATGTAGCTGGAAAGACTTATTAGTGGACATGAATCTAAGACAGTTGCGAACTTGTGTTCACTGCGGAAATATTATACGAGTGTTTCATATAATATTTCCATAGAGAACACATGTTTTCAACTCTTTATGCCTTTGCAGGAACGATTAGTTATCAAGTTATCCTAATCTATCTTAATTATTTGATGTTTTTGTTAATGAGTTTGTTATATCATATGTGATTGCTTGTTTTACTAACCAATCATTGAATGTGCATTTATTTAAATAGGTTTTTGAGTTAATAATCAGAAAATTTTATGTTATTCTTGAAAAACAACTTTGACGATCCAAAGTTTTTTTCCGAATTGCATCCATCTTGTAAATCATAATTTCCTTTTTATCCTGTAGAATTTGATTCAATACCATAAATTCTTCAAAACAATGTTGATAAATGGATGTCGGTCTAAGTCTTTCACATAAATCTTGATGTTTGAAAAATAAACTAGAAAAGAAGAGGAAATCAAATTTTATGTGAAAGACTTAGAAGACATCCATTCATCAATATTACTTTGAAGAATTTGGGATTGAATAAAATTCTATGGGTTAATGGGGAAATCATGAATTACAATATGCATTCAATTTGAAAAACATTGGATTGTTTAAGTTGTTTTTCAAGAATAATTTAATTTTTCATATTATTATCTTAAAAATCTATTTGAATTGTTTTATATGATTAATGAGAGGCAAGGGAAATAAGCAATCCCGTATTTTATAATAAAGTCATATATATACCACAACAATTATGATATATACTCGTAGTGAAATGTAATTTTTTAAAGCGTTTAGATTTTGGTTGTAGCTGAGTATCAAATTCATGACCCTACATTTATGAAAACAGTTGTTTAAGTTATATGTTGTTATAGGTAGCACGCTACATAATTTATCATAACAGTCGCACAACCGTAATGAAAAGGATCGTACATACAATCACACCTTACCTCACAACGGTTGGTCAGTCATTGTGGTAAGACTTCTCCAACCGTTGTGGTATCACTTTTTCATAGTAGTGATTGTACTTCAGTCGAACTGATCATGGTCTTAAATATCCTATTCTTTAATAGCGGAGATTTTAAGACCAAATTGTTTTGGGTGTCTAACAATTTTGAAGCTCTATCTTTCATGACAACTAACAAACCTTTTTCGACCAATTGTCCAACACTTAACAGGTTGCACTTTATCCTAGGTACATAAAGTATATATTTGATCATAGCTTTCCCTTCATTACTCATATGAAAAACTATGTCGCTAGTACCTTATGCTTAGAACGAACTATTATCAACAAGTTTTACCTTGCTTTTCTTCGACTCGTGAAAACCTGTCAATCACACTTTTTGACCAGTCGTGTGATTCGAGCAGCCTGAGTCGAGGAACTAGATTTTAGATTCGACATGGTTATTTGCAACTACATCCATAACCATCATACCTTCAGAATCATCTGAATCTTGGCGTGTAAGGTTTGCTCATTCGTCCTTGCCTTTTGTAACACCCAATATTTAATTAAATATTTTCAAATATTTTTTTGATTAAAATTTTAAAGTTGTGAAATGTTGACTTAAGTTGTGTCATTCTTAGTTGAATTAATTTATTTGATTAAGTTGTAGAAATAGTATTAGAATAATATGATTACTAATTAAGTTGTCTTTTAATGTTAGAAGTAGTAGAAAGGAAGGTGTAGGAATTTAAACTCAATAAGACAAAAAATAAGAATAATAGTGTTATTATATTAGTTATTTAGAAATAATGAGAAAGAGAAGTAGCGGTAAGAATAAAATAGGTTTTTGGCAGTAGAAGAGGAATAAGGGTTGAAGAAGAGATACGAGAAAACTGTAAGAAGAGGCAAATCTAGGAGTCAATCAGAGAGTTAGAACAACCTTCAATCCAAGGTAATGGTGGGATTCTGACTCTATAATAGAGTATGTGATGAATGGCATGTGAGATTAGGTTGTAAAATTGTTTCTGGTTATGTTTGAAATTGATATATTATTGAAATTGAGAGGTGATTGAGAACTATATATATATATATATATATATATATATATATATATATATATATATATATATATATATATATATATATATATATATATATATATATATATATATATATATATATATATATATATATATATATATATATATATATATATATATATATATATATATATATATATATATATATATATTAAGAATAATATTTTTTTAGGAGTTTTGGAATTAGAGATGAGAAATTAAGTTAATATTTAATTCTATTAGAGTTGTCAATAGAGTTATTAGAGTTGCTAATAGAGTTATCGATAGAGTTGCTAATAAAATTGTCAGAGTTGTTTTGAGTTATTACAAGTCATATTTTATTTGTTTTGCGTAATTCCGACATGTTTAGAGTTGTAATTAGGATAAGTTGGAGTTTCCAATTAATATATATGCTATTTTATTGTAGAAAAATTAAGTGCTAAGTGCTATATATATATTTACATTATTTGGATACTGTAGAGAAGAAGAAAATAACATACATCTATATACTATTTTTATACTGTAACTATATATATGATAGATTAAGTTGGGAATGTTGTTTCAAATTTATATATATATATATATAATGTTTCATTAGTAAATGATATTAATAATAATAATAATAATAATAATTTAGTATTATTAATATAATAATATTGTAGAAGTTTTGTAAGTAGAAATAATAGAACTTTTAGTCGATAATTAATTAACCAGAAATAGTCGTAAATAGTCCGAATAATTACGTGGTTTATTTGTAGTAAATTTTAGTTGGTTTTTTGTATTGTGTTCTTTGTTGAAAATGTGAATTAGAAGGTGATGTTATTGTCTCTATTTATGGGCAAAATATTAAGTTGTAGGCTTATGACCAATGTTGGTTTATTGTTGTGTTGCTATGAAATTGTATTGTTGCTATTCTGACATTCATATTGTGTCGCATACATAACATATCAAGTTGGAGCTGATGCTCGATAAGTTGGCCTGGATTGACAAATTAAGTTGAAGTATGCCTTGTTGACGCTTCTATTAATTGGCATATTTTTAAGTTGTGAGTTCTGCTCCAATGATACCACATGCATGTGCATCGTATAAGTCGCATTCCATGTTGCATAATTATATTATTGTGTAGCTGACTCGTTGTTATACCCCAAAATTTGCCCTCCCATATTCCTCAAGAAATTGCCAAGTCAAGGTCACAAAATTCCCCAAGGGTTGTGCAGTGCAACAGTCCCCCATCCAGTCCAAATTAGGGTTTTGAGTTTGATCAAGAAAAGGAAGTTTTCAAAGGCCCAATCAAGTCTCACATGCTTACAAACATGGTCAAGCATCCTCATATCAAGTTTCAAGGCATTCAGCTCAAGATTGCACAGTCAAAACCCTAAATTGCACTACAGTCAACTGTAGGGGCAAAATGGTCATTTGGCAGTCAAAAGTTCAAATTTTTGGTCAACCTATCATTTTGAAGCCACAAACATCATTTGATCAATGCTTGATCATGATTCTCAAAATTTGGCTCAGAAATCATCAAATATGCAAAAGTTGCTATATTTGGACAGCTGAAAAAGTCAACTGAAATTGACCAGGGCATAACTTTCACATGGATTATCAGAAAAATTCCATCCAAAGCTCATTTTGAAGAGAAAGACATTTCCTACAATTCATCTTCATACTTCAAGTCCAAGAAATGCTCTCACAAAAAGTTATCAATCTCAACATTACAGGTCATTTTCAAAAGTCAACAAAAAGGGACTTTAAGTCAAAGGCCATAACTTGATATTGGTAAATCAAAATGACATGGGACCAAAGACATTGGTTAAAGGACTCAAAGACCTTTCCAAAATGTCCAAGAACATGTGAAAAGCTTAAAAATTGAGCAAGTTATGCCTTGTAGAAGTTGGGAAATTTTTGTGAAATGGCAAAAGTCAATTATCTTTGAAAATCCAATTTTGACAAAAGGGCCCCATTTTTCTCACTTTGTCCATCCTTGTCATGCCACACACGTGGCCCATGGTTGATTTCAAGACCAAATGTTGACTTTTTCATTTTTATTTAATTTTTGATGATTTAATTCATTTAATTCATTAAAAATTCAAATAAAATTTAAAAGTCAATGTAATGGTGTCAAATGAATTTGGACAAGTTCTATACATCATGAATCAATTCAAAAATCAGGCCAAGGTTCATTTTCATACTAAGTCTAGGTTTTGGCTAGAATTTAGAAAAAAATGGTTAATGAACAAACCCTAATGCCAATTCTTTCTCAAGCATGGATTAAGGGAAGTTAGCATGCCTATTCAATTGCAGGATGATCACTGAGTCCAACCCTACCTAGAACATAGCACAAAGCACGCTGAAAAGGCATTTGGACATTTGAAATTTTGGACATAAAAAGCAAAACTGAAATCATAGCTAGGGATCTTCTCAAGCCAAAATTTTTGTGCCAATAGCTTCCTGAGACCATTTTGAACGTGTCCCAATTCATAACCTCAATCAAAGCTCCTCAAATTGATAGCTACCATCCAAACTGTACAGCCAAAATTTTGAATTCGTATTCTTGATTTTACGCATCCTCTTGCATTTTTAATTATACATTCATGTTCCTCACAAGGTTTCCAAACTGACCAATGCATTTAATTTCATTTTTGTGCCATGAATAAAGAATTGCCATTTTCGAATCCTAGGGTTGCAGCTTAATCAAAATTAGGGATTTTGCCTAGGGGAAAAATTAGAGTCCCTGACTACCATGGCTGAACTCAGTACACCCAGACGAAGGAGAAGATGCCATCGCGAACAATTTATATAGCCTATATGGCTATTCGCTATTTTCTCATAGCATGTGTAAAACAACGTTTCAAAACCGTTGCCTTCTCTGTTTGCATTTCAGGAAATTGGAAGGGATGATGAGCTGTCACACGGAGACTCGTCCATTCAAAATTCGCGCGCGTGCTAGTCCATATGCGTTGGTTTTATTTTATATTGTTTATTAATTATAATATGTTAATTGAATTCAAATGGCTCAGCTGGCTAGGACACACGCTATTGACTCTAATGACCTGGGTTCAAGTCCCAGGTCTTGCAATTTCTAATATTATTTTTCATTTCAAAATTCCATGCAGCGCTGACATTAGTACATACCATGCACACTCCTCATCAATTGGCCACGCGTCTTGGAGATCTAATCCAGGGATCAGAATGCAAGCATATGGTGAAGACCAGTCAAGACATCTCACTGGATCAAAAAAGTCAACAAAATGCTCACAAATAAATGGGCCAGGCTTGCACCTCCAAATTCAAATCCATACCCCCTGGTTCTATTGTTTTTTCTTTCTTTTCTAATTTTCTTTGCATTTTATTTTTTTTAAATTCACTTGTGTTTTATTTTCTTATCTAATTAATTTTAACCAAAAATACAAAAAACATTAAAAATACAGAAAAGACAAAAAACAATATAATTAATTTTGATTCTTTTTTTTAATAAATTAAAATGTGACTCATTTAGTTTAATTAGGTTTTAATATTCATTTTAATTCTTTTTTTCATAATAAAAATCCAAAAAAATGTAAAATTAGGGTAATTATTAATTTCTCATATCTTTTTTTAATTCTTTAACCTTTTTCTCACAATGTTAATATTTATTATTTATTTTCTATAAATCAAAAATTGTATATAAATTAGTTTAGAATTTAATTAGGTTAGAAATTAAATCTTTTTTCATAATAAACTTAAAAAATGATAGAACTAGGATTTTAATTTTAATTAACTTTTCTCTTTTTTCTTTTAAACCTAAAAAACACAAAAACATTATTTTTATTGTTTTAATCTCCTTGATTATTTTAATTATCTGTTAAAGGGTCCAACGCCCTAATTTGTTTAGTCTTTATTTCGCGCATTTGTTTTATATTGTGTAAATACCTCTGTATATGCCCCAAAGCCATGTAATTAAAAACTCTCGGACTTTTTATTCGCTTTATTTTATTTTCAGTCAAATCGGGTTCGGTTTTTTTGGCGATGTGGACCCGCGCCAGTTGTAATAGTTAGATTTATTTTCTCGCAAATATAACTGTTAATAAAGATGCATGAAAGAATGAATGCCCAAAAAAATAAAATTGAATCGTTAGATCACCAATGCATGACAAGACAAACAATGAACTGAAAATGACACACAATTCGCACACACCACCCCTAGGGTACGCCTCACTGTTGCCTTTCGAAAGGTGATCATCGAGTAGAGGATGTCTTAGTAAGTCCTCATGATCCGGGAACCTGGCATGAGGGTAGCTTCTAAGGTGTCTTCCCATTACTCCGGTGATCACCATGTCCCTATAAACTCGAATTGACCCGAACACCTCCAAGGGTGGTGCTACCTACCTCTCAATGGTGGGATGGCACTACTTTAAAGGACATCTACACAGACGAATTCCTTAGGGTAGGTAGGTTCTCAAGGATACTTGCTCTAATTTCAAAAACAAATCAAATCTTTTCACACCAACACTTTCAAAAAACTTTCAAAACAAACTTTTCAAAACACTCTGACGTACGAGTTAAACTGAAACTTTTCAAAGAATATTTTTGAAACCCACAATTGAAAAGCAAGCACACATTTTGAAAACACATTGAGCAAGTACCTAAGAGCCCATGGATAACCATGGATAGAAAGGGTGCTAATACCTTCCCTTTCTATAACCTACCTCCCGAACCGAGAGCAATCTCTTTAAAGGAATTTTTCTGTGCTTTTGTCCTTTCCAAATTGGAGAAAATAAAAGACGGTGGCGACTCTTGCTTACCGCGACATTTCGCGAACCAGCTTTAAAACAGTCAGTTCCAGATCCACCGATCACAGAACTGGCGACTCTGCTGGGGACATAAACTTAAAGTGAGGTGTACCTTAGGGATAGTTTTCACCTGTGTTTTCAATTGTATTCTTTGCTTGCTTTAAAATTGTGGGACCGTCTTGGGAGTTCTATAGATCCTAACCCGGATCTGGGGGATACCCTTTTAGAAAGTAGCAACAAGGCTGTGAGGGAACTGTGCGGGGTATACCGACATGGTTGAAGCAGTCTGCTACGTTGATGTGGCATTTTGGTGTGTACCGGTAACCCTTGAGTCAGTCAAGGAGAGTACGGGGCCTCCATGTGGTGTCATGAAGCATCAACAGACCTTAGGAACCTTAATTGAACAATCTTGGCCTCTTTAGGGTAGTGAGATAACTGACTTTGGTGCAGTCCGAGGTTGGTTGATACTCGATACTACACTCAATTGAGGGTTGCTTTCCTGGAATATTTCGGTCGCCAGTTCAGTGGCTAAATCGAAACGATGAACAATGAAAGTAATCCCGTGATATTGGGAACCTTAGAACCCGGTTACTTTGATTAGGACAGGATGAACCCACCAACTTCAAGAGGGTACTACCCAGACCCCATGCTGGCCTTAAACCTTAAGGGCCTGTCTTGTGTGCCTTGTGTGCCTTACATGTTTGTCTTTGTAAATATCTGTGTTTAATCATAGCATCATGACATCATCCAGCATCATATGCATTAACTAACCATTTCAGGGGTTCGAATTTTCATCTTTGTTCCTGTTTTGTAGGACATGGAAACTGTTCGTAGAAAGACAATTCCAATCAGTCTTGTAAGGATCCCTCCTCAGCTTAAGGAACTTACATCCAGGATTCCTGAGAACTCTTCATTCAGTGAAAGGCATGGAAGCCTCATCAGCTTGGTCAACACCAACATTGAGGAAGATATGATAAAAGTCCTGTTCCAATTCTTTGACCCCCTGCATCACTGTTTCACTTTCTTGGACTATCAGTTGGTACCTACATTGGAGGAGTTCTCCCGACTCCTGAAGATCCCTATCCTTGATCAGCTACCCTTCAACGGTACAGAAAAGGAACCTAAGCTTGAAGAGATTGCTAAAGCCTTGCACCTACAGTTATCTGACCTCAAGGGACATTGGGAAGTTAGAAGTGGTATCAAAGGGTTCTTAGCCAGGTTTCTGTTTGAAAAGGCCTATGATTGTTGGAACTCCCTTGACTTACAAGCTTTTGAAGAGGTTGTGGCTCTTCTTGTTTATGGTTTGGTATTGTTCCCTAACCCAGATCAGCTCATTGATATCAGTGCTGTCCAGATCTTTATGTCCAGGAATCCTATACCTACGTTGCTAGGGGACCTCCTTCACTCATGTTACACTCGAACCATGAGAAAAAGAGGTGTCCTTATGTGTTGCACTCCTCTCCTGGGAAAGTGGTTTATTTCGCACCTTCCACAATCAGTCCTGAAGAACGAGCGGGGTTTGAGATGGTCACAACGGTTGATGACTCTTACACATGCAGATATACATTGGTGCCCTAGGTCCAGAGAAGATGTCACTATCATTGATCGTTGCGGGGAATATCCTAATGTTCCTTTACTTGGAATCAGAGGGGGTATTACTTATAGTCCATGCCTGGCTTGGAGACAATTTGGTTATGCTCGGAGGGATGGTCCTCATGACATGTTGATTCCTGACATAGTTTTTGACTTCGACAACGATACTCAAGGACTTCGCCAGAGATTTATCAGAGCTTGGAGGATGCCTAGTAGGATAGACAGCAAGACACTGGGGCACAGGAACTCCATCCCTTTGGAGCCTTATCTCAAGTGGGTACGAGCCCGTTCTCAGAAGTTAGTAATGCCTTATCCTCACATGCTTCCAGTAATCAAAGAGCCTGCCTTGGAAGGAGAGGTATCTCATGTTATTCAGCACCCTGATATGCCCACATCCTGGGAAGAGATGCAGAAGAGTTGGATCCAACTGAAGGAAGAACGGAATTCTCTTGAGACTAGTTTGCATGCCAGTGAAAGGAAGGTCTTGGAGCTCACACGCCTGTTGCATGAGGAAAGGAGTCTCAACACTTACATAGCTCCAAAGAAGATGCGCAACATATTTTGGATGTGATTTGATCTTTTTGTACTTTTGCCCATGAGGCTTTGATGTATTAAAACAATGGTTTTCTTAATAATAAAGTGTGTTCCTTTTGGTCTACAGCAAATTTGAATTTTCGAACCCTTGAATGCATTGCATAAACACATATCATTCATCATGTGCATCATAAATACTCTTCTTTTCAGGTTGTTTACCGTTCTTCGCTGTTTATTTCAGCATCATGAACCCTCCTGAATCATCAACCGATGCGGCTATCAAGGCTCTTCAGGCGCAGAACGTCCAGTTTCAGGCGCAGAACGCTCAATTTCAGGAGCTGATCAAGGGTTTGTCTCAGGGTCAACAAGAGTTAAAGACCATGCTGTTGAAGAAGACTAAGAAGAAGAGGAGGACTGTGCTATTTAGCACTGGGCGCAGACTCGGGAACACCTTGCAAATTGAAGCTGAAAGGACTCCTCCATCTGTGACAGAAGGTAGTCACCATGAAAGGGAGGTCACTACTCCTGTGGGCTCTGATACTGAAACGGACTTCAACGACGACCAGTACCCTCCTGCTGAAGACCGGTACAAACAGCTGGAAGACAGATTAAAGGCTGTGGAAGTTCAACGGGTACCTGGATTGGATTTCGGAGACTTGGGGTTATCTACTGGAGTGGTGATCCCGCACAAGTTCAAAACACCTGCCTTCGTGAAGTATGATGGGGCTTCCTGTCCCAAGATGCACCTCCGTTCTTATGTAAGGAAGATCCAGCCTTACACAGCAGACAAGAACCTTTGGATCCACTTCTTCCAGGAGAGTCTTTCAGGGACTCACCTCGATTGGTTCTATCAACTAGATGGAATCAGCATTCGTAACTGGGAGGATCTGGCCACTGCTTTTTACAAGCAGTATCAGTATAATGCCGACCTCGCTCCTACGCGTACCCAACTCCAGGGTATGTCGCTAGGGTCGGGAGAAGGTTTTAAGGAGTACGCTCAGAAATGGAGAGACCTGGCTGGCAGGGTGCAGCCACCATTGACGGATCGGGAGCTGGTAGATATGTTCTTGGGGACCCTGTCTGGTCCATTTTTCAATCATCTCATTGGCAATTCCTCTGCCGGGTTTACCGATCTAATCCTGACTGGTGAAAGGATCGAGGCTGGTATAAAATCAGGGAAGATACAGAAAGTTGCCTCCTCCAGCACTGAGAAGAAGCCCTTCAAAAAGGAGGCTAGTGCTGTATATAACTCCCGGAGAACAGAGCGACCTGAACACCGCCAATCTGTCAGTGCGGTAATGATTGCCAAACCTGCTGCCGCTCCTCGGCCAACTAATCCCCAAAAGTTTGAAAGACCCCGGAGAGAGTTCACCCGGTTAAGCATGACCTTATCACAAATCCTGCCACAGTTGCTATCCACCAATTTAGTGACTGTCAAGGAGGCTCCAAAGTTTCCCAACACTGCATCTCCCAAGTTCAATCCAAATGCTCGCTGTGCTTACCATTCAGATAGCCCGGGGCATTCTACTGATGACTGTTGGGCACTAAGGAACAAGCTGCAAGACCTCATTGATGCAAAGGAGGTACAGTTTGAGGCATCTGACAAGCCTAATGTGGTGGCGGTTCCCCTACCTGCTCATGGAGTGAATGCTATTGGAGACGAAGACGAAGTGGATGATGCTGAGTTTGATAGCTGGATCTACCCGACAACCGACAGTGGGCCTAACAATTGGAGTGCAAAAGACAATCTCTCTGTTTCTATTGTTCCTCAGTAATGAATTTCTTTGTTTTTGATTTGTAATAAACAATAATTTGAGACTATATGGCCCGGTGTCTTACCCGGGGCACCTTGGTTTTATTTGTGAGGGCTTTTTGTTTGTCATTGTCATATATCATGAATAAAAGCATTGGACGTTTTTCACATTTCAAATTTTGCGCTCCTTTTCTTTCCTTTCTTTACATATTGCAAAACAGCTGTATTTACACACACACTCACTCATACAGGTTTCAATCCACTCTGGATCTCACTGGTAACGACTCTGCTACTGCCAGTTATGACTTCGAAAATCCGATCAACTTAGCCGCAGACGAAGGTGAAGATGATTGCGAAGTGCCTGGTGAACTTGCAAGACTGTTACAACAGGAAGAGAGGGCAATTCAACCCCATGAAGAGCCAGTGGAAACAATAAACTTGGGTACTGAGGAAGACAAGAAAGAGGTGAAGATTGGTGCCAACCTAGAACTCAGTGTGAAGCAACGGTTGACTCAGATGCTGCAGGATTATAAAGAAATCTTTGCCTGGTCCTACGAAGATATGCCCGGATTAGATACCGACATTGTGGTCCATCATTTACCAACTAAAGAAGATTTCCCTCCGGTTAAGCAAAAGGTCCGTCGTATGCGTCCAGAGATGTCTGAGAAGATTAAAGCCGAGGTTATGAAGCAGTTTGATGCCGGGTTTCTTGCAGTGACTTCTTACCCTCAGTGGGTTGCTAATGTGGTGCCGGTACCTAAGAAGGACGGCAAGGTCAGGATGTGTGTTGATTACAGGGATCTGAACAGGGCCAGCCCCAAGGATGACTTCCCTCTACCCCACATTGATGTCCTTGTTGATAATACAGCTCAGCATAAAGTGTTCTCTTTCATGGATGGTTTTTCAGGCTACAATCAGATCAAGATGGCTCCTGAAGACATGGAAAAGACTACCTTTGTTACTCAGTGGGGCACCTTCTGTTACAAGGTCATGCCGTTCGGGTTAAAGAATGCTGGGGCAACCTACCAACGTGCCATGGTTACCTTATTTCATGATATGATCCATCATGAGATAGAAGTGTATGTGGACGACATGATCGCTAGGTCCCAGACTGAGGAAGAGCACCTAGATCATCTGCAGAAACTGTTTGACCGGTTGAAATTGTACAAGCTGAGGTTGAACCCGAACAAGTGCACCTTCGGGGTAAGATCTGGGAAATTGCTAGGCTTCGTGGTCAGTGATAAAGGGATTCAAGTAGACCCTGCTAAGGTCAAAGCCATTCAAGAGATGCCAGTTCCTAAGACAGAGAAGGAAGTCAGAGGCTTTCTAGGACGTCTGAATTACATTGCTCGGTTCATCTCACATTTAACTGCTACCTGTGAACCAATCTTCAAGCTGCTGAAGAAAGATCAGGTAGTACGTTGGAATGATGAATGCCAGGCTGCTTTTGACCGAATCAAAGAATATCTCCAAGAACCACCCATCCTTATGCCACCAGTTGAAGGGAGACCTTTGATACTTTACCTGACAGTGCTTGATAATGCAATGGGGTGTGTGCTGGGGCAGCATGACGAGTCTGGCCGAAAAGAGCATGCCATTTATTACCTTAGCAAAAAGTTTACCGACTGTGAGACCCGATACTCACTGCTTGAGAAAACTTGCTGCGCTTTGGTATGGGCTGCTCGCCGGCTGAGACAGTATATGCTGACTCACGCTACCTTGTTAATCTCAAAAATGGATCCTATAAAGTACATATTCGAAAAGCCTGCTCTGTCTGGGAGAATTGCAAGATGGCAGATGATCTTGACGGAATACGACATTCAGTACACGACCCAAAAAGCCATCAAGGGAAGTGTATTGGCAGACCACCTAGCACATCAAGCTGTGGATGACTACCAATCAATGAACTTCGAGTTTCCAGACGAGAGCATTATGATAGTAACTGACTGTGAAATACCCGGACCGGATGAAGGACCTGAACCAGGATCCCGATGGTCTATGCACTTTGACGGAGCCTCCAATGCTTTGGGAAATGGTATTGGCGCCATAATCGTATCTCCACAAGGTACTCATACTCCACTTACCGCCCGGCTGTGTTTCAACTGTACCAACAACATGGCGGAGTATGAAGCGTGTATCATGGGTCTTCAAGCTGCGATTGACCTGAGGATCAAATTTCTAAGTGTCTTCGGAGATTCCGCTCTCGTGATCAATCAGATCAAAGGAGAGTGGGATACGAAACACCCAAACTTGATTCCTTACAGAGAATGCGTGTTGGCCCTGATCCCCCACTTCACAGAGATAACATTTGAGCACTTTCCAAGAGAAGAGAATCAGCTGGCGGACGCGTTAGCTACAATGTCTTCAATGTTCAAGGTTAAATGGGATAATGAAGCTCCCCGGATCACCATCTGGAAACTGGACGAACCGGCATACTGTTGTGATCTCGAAACTGAATTGGTGACTGAGAAGCCTTGGTATCACGAAGTGAAGAGATATCTGGAAGTACAGGAATACCCTGAAGGAGCATCTGTCAATGATAAGAAATTTCTGAGAAGGTTTGCAGCCAAGTTCTTTCTTAGCAACGGCATCTTGTACAAGCGAAACCAGGATTCAACCCTACTGCGTTGTGTAGATAAGACTGAAGCAGAAAGAATCATGGAAGAGCTACATGAAGGGACTTTTGGTACACACTCCAGCGGACATACCATGGCAAAGAAGATTCTACGAGCAGGGTATTACTGGTCCACCATGGAAGCTGACTGTTACCAACATTCCAGGACATGCCACAAATGCCAGGTCTACGCAGACAAAGTGCATGTTCCTCCGGTTCCCCTGAATGTTCTGACTGCGCCTTGGCCATTTGCAATGTGGGGCATAGACATGATCGGTGAGATAAAACCTACGGCATCCAACGGACATCGCTTCATCCTAGTGGCAATTGATTATTTCACGAAGTGGGTTGAGGCAGCATCCTATGCTACGGTAACCAAGACTGTTGTGGCACGGTTCATTCGGCACAACCTGATCTGTCGGTACGGCGTCCCTGAGCGGATTATTACAGACAACGGTACCAACCTGAATAATAAGATGATCACCGAGCTTTGCGAACAGTTCAAGATACAGCACCACAATTCTTCTCCTTACAGACCGAAGATGAATGGGGCTGTAGAAGCAGCTAATAAAAACATCAAGAAGATCGTGCAGAAGATGACAGTAACGTATAAAGATTGGCACGAGATGTTACCGTTCGCTCTACATGGGTATCGTACTTCAGCTAGGACGTCAACCGGGGCAACTCCTTTCTCTCTGGTTTATGGCATGGAAGCAGTCTTGCCGATTGAGGTACAAATTCCTTCTCTCCGGATAATGAAGGATGCAAATCTGAATGAAGATGATTGGATCCAGACACGACTTGATCAACTCAACCTTATTGACGAAAAGAGACTTGCTGCTATCTGCCATGGTCAGACGTATCAGAAGCGAATGATCAGGGCATTTAACAAAAAGGTCAGACCACAGGAATATCAAGTCGGGGATCTGGTGATCAAGCGAATCATCCTTCCTCAGAGTGATCCAAGGGGCAAATGGACCCCTACGTACGAAGGGCCATTTGTGGTTAAGCATGTGTTCTCAGGAGGAGCAATGATATTAACCAATATGGATGGTGACGACCTTCCTCACCCCGCCAATGCAGACATAGTTAAAAAGTACTACGCATGAAAAATGACCCGCTAGGCTGACATGTCTAGGCAAAAATTAGGGCTTCCCGTCGAATCAAAAGGGTTCGGGCAAAATGAAGGGATGAAAATGGAAAATCTGTACACCCGGCAAGTCGAAAACCTGAAAAGGCGGCTTGGGCAAAAATGGGTATCCCGGTGGACTGAAAACCCGAAAGGGCAGTCCAGGCAAAAATTAGGGATAAAAGCGTAATACTATGTCTCATTGGATCACTTTGCATCCAGAATCCGGTATCTACATCAAGACGGCATCAATCAGTCAGCTTCATCTTCAACCAAGGTCATCAAGTGATGAGACGCTCAGAGTTATAAAGGCTATAGCAGAGTTGAAACCCAGTGGATCATTCATCTTTCACACAGCTGTTTTATTTTCTTTTGTATAAAACTTGTAATAAACTCTCTTGTTCGGCGACGTACCTCTTACTAGGACGCCAGCCTCTTGTACACAAAACGCCTATTCACAGGCTATTCAAAATCAATACAAATATACTTTTCAGTTAAACGTGCCAACTGTTTTTTCTTTTTCCGTTTTGTTTTGCGAAGAACGTCCAAGGTTCAATTTGTGATATATGCATTTGACAATAATTTGCTAGCTCATAAATATTTGCATACGAAACAAAGAATTAATTGCAGGTGACACTAGAAACAGGGGCAATAAAGTTTGGTCTGAGCAGTCTAATTGTTCTATTCTCCAAGGTACCAAGGTAGGTTCAGCTAAAGAACCTAACCAGATATCTTAAGTTCCCCAGAGAGTGAGACAGCAAGTCAGTGCATTCTTCCCCAGCCAATCTAGTTCCCCAGGAAAGTTGGAATCATCTCCCCAAGCAGTAAGCTTATCCCCAGTATATTCTGGAAGCTTATCCCCTCGCAGAACACGAACGCGTCGTCCGGCTTAATTTAAAGAGTTATTTCCTTAACAGGATATAACTGGGTTATCCTCAGCCAAAGGCCAAGGGAAAGTCGTCGTCAACGTAGTTCTTTCCTATCCCCAGCGAAGTCTATTCACACTTCCAGTACAACAATGGTATCCCAACAGAGTTACTATCAACATCCAGCAAAGCATCACTCTCCCCACAGAGTATTGCTTCTCAGCATGATCACTAAAGTATCTTTTCTCCCTGCAGAATCTCCCATTCGCCAAGTTTATTCCGCAACGGAGTCATCTTCTCCTACCGGTATCCTTGCAGTTATCATCCCCAGCGGAAGCAAAATCTATTCTTCAACATCAGCCCGGGATAGGACTTCCTGGCACTCGTCAAGGATTTACTTTCCTGGACGAAAACATACATAAAACATCACATACAGCATTATGGCATGCATAACGCACTGCATCATACAAATCTCATTTATGTTGAGAACATCATTGCTTGATTCATATCATGCATTGCACATGACTGACTTTTATCTTTCAGGAAAAACTCAGTTAAGTTCTCAAGCTACATTTGGAGACCTAGACTGATCCAGTCAAAGGCCTTCTCTGGTTCAGTTAAATCGTCCCAAGATTTTCCTGATGCTTATCCCTTTGAAGACATTTCAAGACCTAGACTGGTTCAGTCAAAGGCCTTCTCTGGTTCAGTTAAATCGTCCCAAGATTTTCCTGATGCTTATCCCTTTGAAGACATTTCAAGACCTAGACTGGTTCAGTCAAAGGCCTTCTCTGGTTCAGTTAAATCGTCCCAAGATTTTCCTGATGCTTATCCCTTTGAAGACATTTCAAGACCTAGACTGGTTCAGTCAAAGGCCTTCTCTGGTTCAGTTAAATCGTCCCAAGATTTTCCTGATGCTTATCCCTTTGAAGACATTTCAAGACCTAGACCGGTTCAGTTAAATCGTCCCAAGATTTTCCTGATTGCTTATCCAGTCAAAGGCCTCCTCTGGTTCAGTTAAATCGTCCCAAGATTTTCCTGATTGCTTATCCAGTGGAAGACATTTCAAGACCTAGACTTATCCAGTCAAAGGCCTCTCTGGTTCAGTCAGATCGACCTTAAGATCTCTCTGATTCTTATCCCCAGTAGAAGACACCCCAAATTTTTCTCAACGAGCGTTGTTGAAGTTAAAAGTCGCTCAAGACTCTCCTACCATTCATGCTAAGGAAGTAATCATCTCTGGTTCTTTCATCACCGTTTGAAGCTCCAGACTCAGCTCCTGTAACCAGTCAGGACGCATCTAAACATCAGCTCCTGCAACGTGTCAGGTACTCATTTTCTGTTTTGCAGGTATGCAGGTTCTCGCCAAGGAATCTCTTATGCAATCAAACATCCAGATGGCATCTATAAGCCCATTCCCCTATCATTGCCAACATGTGAGCGCAAATTTCCGGGCACTCTAGTGTCCAATCATCTTTTACCCTCGGATTACGAAAGGCACGTCAGCCAATCTGCATCCTCAGGTCTAAGAAGATTGAACAGGGGCAACTGTTATACCCCAAAATTTGCCCTCCCATATTCCTCAAGAAATTGCCAAGTCAAGGTCACAAAATTCCCCAAGGGTTGTGCAGTGCAACAGTCCCCCATCCAGTCCAAATTAGGGTTTTGAGTTTGATCAAGAAAAGGAAGTTTTCAAAGGCCCAATCAAGTCTCACATGCTTACAAACATGGTCAAGCATCCTCATATCAAGTTTCAAGGCATTCAGCTCAAGATTGCACAGTCAAAACCCTAAATTGCACTACAGTCAACTGTAGGGGCAAAATGGTCATTTGGCAGTCAAAAGTTCAAATTTTTGGTCAACCTATCATTTTGAAGCCACAAACATCATTTGATCAATGCTTGATCATGATTCTCAAAATTTGGCTCAGAAATCATCAAATATGCAAAAGTTGCTATATTTGGACAGCTGAAAAAGTCAACTGAAATTGACCAGGGCATAACTTTCACATGGATTATCAGAAAAATTCCATCCAAAGCTCATTTTGAAGAGAAAGACATTTCCTACAATTCATCTTCATACTTCAAGTCCAAGAAATGCTCTCACAAAAAGTTATCAATCTCAACATTACAGGTCATTTTCAAAAGTCAACAAAAAGGGACTTTAAGTCAAAGGCCATAACTTGATATTGGTAAATCAAAATGACATGGGACCAAAGACATTGGTTAAAGGACTCAAAGACCTTTCCAAAATGTCCAAGAACATGTGAAAAGCTTAAAAATTGAGCAAGTTATGCCTTGTAGAAGTTGGGAAATTTTTGTGAAATGGCAAAAGTCAATTATCTTTGAAAATCCAATTTTGACAAAAGGGCCCCATTTTTCTCACTTTGTCCATCCTTGTCATGCCACACACGTGGCCCATGGTTGATTTCAAGACCAAATGTTGACTTTTTCATTTTTATTTAATTTTTGATGATTTAATTCATTTAATTCATTAAAAATTCAAATAAAATTTAAAAGTCAATGTAATGGTGTCAAATGAATTTGGACAAGTTCTATACATCATGAATCAATTCAAAAATCAGGCCAAGGTTCATTTTCATACTAAGTCTAGGTTTTGGCTAGAATTTAGAAAAAAATGGTTAATGAACAAACCCTAATGCCAATTCTTTCTCAAGCATGGATTAAGGGAAGTTAGCATGCCTATTCAATTGCAGGATGATCACTGAGTCCAACCCTACCTAGAACATAGCACAAAGCACGCTGAAAAGGCATTTGGACATTTGAAATTTTGGACATAAAAAGCAAAACTGAAATCATAGCTAGGGATCTTCTCAAGCCAAAATTTTTGTGCCAATAGCTTCCTGAGACCATTTTGAACGTGTCCCAATTCATAACCTCAATCAAAGCTCCTCAAATTGATAGCTACCATCCAAACTGTACAGCCAAAATTTTGAATTCGTATTCTTGATTTTACGCATCCTCTTGCATTTTTAATTATACATTCATGTTCCTCACAAGGTTTCCAAACTGACCAATGCATTTAATTTCATTTTTGTGCCATGAATAAAGAATTGCCATTTTCGAATCCTAGGGTTGCAGCTTAATCAAAATTAGGGATTTTGCCTAGGGGAAAAATTAGAGTCCCTGACTACCATGGCTGAACTCAGTACACCCAGACGAAGGAGAAGATGCCATCGCGAACAATTTATATAGCCTATATGGCTATTCGCTATTTTCTCATAGCATGTGTAAAACAACGTTTCAAAACCGTTGCCTTCTCTGTTTGCATTTCAGGAAATTGGAAGGGATGATGAGCTGTCACACGGAGACTCGTCCATTCAAAATTCGCGCGCGTGCTAGTCCATATGCGTTGGTTTTATTTTATATTGTTTATTAATTATAATATGTTAATTGAATTCAAATGGCTCAGCTGGCTAGGACACACGCTATTGACTCTAATGACCTGGGTTCAAGTCCCAGGTCTTGCAATTTCTAATATTATTTTTCATTTCAAAATTCCATGCAGCGCTGACATTAGTACATACCATGCACACTCCTCATCAATTGGCCACGCGTCTTGGAGATCTAATCCAGGGATCAGAATGCAAGCATATGGTGAAGACCAGTCAAGACATCTCACTGGATCAAAAAAGTCAACAAAATGCTCACAAATAAATGGGCCAGGCTTGCACCTCCAAATTCAAATCCATACCCCCTGGTTCTATTGTTTTTTCTTTCTTTTCTAATTTTCTTTGCATTTTATTTTTTTTAAATTCACTTGTGTTTTATTTTCTTATCTAATTAATTTTAACCAAAAATACAAAAAACATTAAAAATACAGAAAAGACAAAAAACAATATAATTAATTTTGATTCTTTTTTTTAATAAATTAAAATGTGACTCATTTAGTTTAATTAGGTTTTAATATTCATTTTAATTCTTTTTTTCATAATAAAAATCCAAAAAAATGTAAAATTAGGGTAATTATTAATTTCTCATATCTTTTTTTAATTCTTTAACCTTTTTCTCACAATGTTAATATTTATTATTTATTTTCTATAAATCAAAAATTGTATATAAATTAGTTTAGAATTTAATTAGGTTAGAAATTAAATCTTTTTTCATAATAAACTTAAAAAATGATAGAACTAGGATTTTAATTTTAATTAACTTTTCTCTTTTTTCTTTTAAACCTAAAAAACACAAAAACATTATTTTTATTGTTTTAATCTCCTTGATTATTTTAATTATCTGTTAAAGGGTCCAACGCCCTAATTTGTTTAGTCTTTATTTCGCGCATTTGTTTTATATTGTGTAAATACCTCTGTATATGCCCCAAAGCCATGTAATTAAAAACTCTCGGACTTTTTATTCGCTTTATTTTATTTTCAGTCAAATCGGGTTCGGTTTTTTTGGCGATGTGGACCCGCGCCAGTTGTAATAGTTAGATTTATTTTCTCGCAAATATAACTGTTAATAAAGATGCATGAAAGAATGAATGCCCAAAAAAATAAAATTGAATCGTTAGATCACCAATGCATGACAAGACAAACAATGAACTGAAAATGACACACAATTCGCACACACCACCCCTAGGGTACGCCTCACTGTTGCCTTTCGAAAGGTGATCATCGAGTAGAGGATGTCTTAGTAAGTCCTCATGATCCGGGAACCTGGCATGAGGGTAGCTTCTAAGGTGTCTTCCCATTACTCCGGTGATCACCATGTCCCTATAAACTCGAATTGACCCGAACACCTCCAAGGGTGGTGCTACCTACCTCTCAATGGTGGGATGGCACTACTTTAAAGGACATCTACACAGACGAATTCCTTAGGGTAGGTAGGTTCTCAAGGATACTTGCTCTAATTTCAAAAACAAATCAAATCTTTTCACACCAACACTTTCAAAAAACTTTCAAAACAAACTTTTCAAAACACTCTGACGTACGAGTTAAACTGAAACTTTTCAAAGAATATTTTTGAAACCCACAATTGAAAAGCAAGCACACATTTTGAAAACACATTGAGCAAGTACCTAAGAGCCCATGGATAACCATGGATAGAAAGGGTGCTAATACCTTCCCTTTCTATAACCTACCTCCCGAACCGAGAGCAATCTCTTTAAAGGAATTTTTCTGTGCTTTTGTCCTTTCCAAATTGGAGAAAATAAAAGACGGTGGCGACTCTTGCTTACCGCGACATTTCGCGAACCAGCTTTAAAACAGTCAGTTCCAGATCCACCGATCACACTCGTGATGATTGATGTTGGTTGAAAGTTATGAAGTGGTGATTTCATATGATCTAATCTAATATATTATTTATCATACACTCAATTATATAGTTCTATATCTCACCCTTTTGTTTGAATGTTGTCATATGTTGATAACGTGTAGGTAATCAAGAAGGATAATTGTTACCTCCGTTAGTTCAAGTTGGTGTTGTCGCTCTGATATGTAGCACTCGGGGGGGGGGGGGGGGGGGGGGGGGGAGGGGACGCATATTTTCTTTATTGTTGGTTTTCATTAGGTTGCTGAAATTTTAAGTTGTTTTCATTAAAGGCTTGTTATCTTAAAGTTGTTTTTGAGTTGGATAAGGTGCTATGGTGTTTTCAGTTGAATTTGTGAATCCGCTGCATAGCAATGAAAGTTATTTTATTTTTAAAGACTAAACAGGTTGTTATCGGTTCATCCGAATTTTATGTGTTATGTATCTGAACTATAGGTGAATGAATGTCGTTGTTTCTAAGTTGAAAGTGTAGCATTCCATTTGTTTGTTGGAAATTTTGTAACTCTGATTTTATATAATTTATTCGGTAGAAATGGGGTGTTACACCTTTTGTCGATCTCTTATCTTTCATGTACAAACAATGCTTGGCCAAGTGACCCCACTTTTCACAATTATAGCACTGCACACCTTTTTTCTCTTCTTTGTATTTCTGATAGGAATTTCCTTCTCCTTTTTTCGAGGATTTAGAAATCATGTCATCGACCTTTTTCTTATGGGTATTCAACCAAGACTTCTTTCCCGAGTCTTGTTGAATTTGCCTTTAAATTTGTTAGAACCACCATTCCTTTTCCATGACTGGTCCTGCAAAACATGTATCGAATCTTGAACTCATTTCCTTTCGACAATCCTAATCTCATGCACTTCATATGAACCAACCAAATCTTCCAGTTTTTGGGTTTTAAGTTGTTTGGATTCTTGAATAGCTACGATAATATGATCAAAGTAAGAGGTTAACATACACATTACCTTCTCAACTATCATCTTATCAGTTTAGGTTTCACCACAACCCTTTATGAGATGGACAAGTTTTTGTACCTTTGACACATACTCTGCAATCTTTCTGTCTTTTCCCATCAACTACAGTTCATATTTTCGACACAAGGTCTGCAACTTGACAATCTTGACTTTCTCAAATCTTTCATAGTACTTGACAAGAATATTCTATGCCTCATTCGCCGATTCAACATGAGAGATCCTGTCGAAATTTTCTGCATCAATCGCCATTTGAATGCAATACACAACCTTTCAATCCTTCTTATTGGATTTGTTGTGAGCGGACTTATTTATGTCAGTTGCATCTACAACCAGCGTGAGAACGTCATTAGTAACCACTTATAGGATTTCATGAAAGCCAAACAGAGATTGCATATGTTTTCTCCATCGAATCCAATTATTGCCATCAATAGTTGAAATAGAATTTGGAATGTCGTTAATACCATTCATCTTCATAATAATTGATTGACAATAACCCACGATCACGGAAACACGGTCTCTAACGTGTGATTCTTGAAAACACGGTAAATAATCTAACCAGAGCGCTAGATACCAATTTGTTAGTGCGTGGGGCACTTTTAGTGATAGAGAAAATAAAAGAAAATAATGATTTTTATTATTGACTTGAATTGTACAAATAATAATACAAACTATGACTATTTATATACACCTAATTATACATTAAGTAGGAGAACAAATCCTAATTGAGCTTGAACTTAGGTTACACAACTCAGATTAAGTTTAATATCTCAACAACAACCAACATGTGTTCCTTCTGCACCTCTATACAACTTAAACAAGATAGAATAATATTGAACACTTTGAACACTTCTCAATATTGTGGTTTTACAAAATGTATCCAAAATAAATTTCACTATGATGATTATAAATATAATTTTTTTAAATAATTTAAATGTATGTCGCTATATATTATAGTAATTAATATTTAAATGTATTTTAACTAAATTTTAATATCTTAAAATAAATCATAGTAATAGAATATTAAATAATTAAAATAAATTGATGTAGTAGAATATCAAATAATTTTATTTAAAAATATCTTATACAATCACATATTAATTTAGAGAATTTATTTGTCCACCTTGTTATGTTGAGTTACAACTCTAAAAATTCGAAAATATTTTTCGGATGTGCATATTTAAACACACTTTTCAGCGTGTTTCGGATATGCACATCCGAAGACATCATTTTTCTATGTTTTAATATTTAAATGTTGGGTTTAAAATTTTAGAGGTAGTTTCGGATATGCATATCCAAAACTACCTGCGAATATGTCAACATATTTTTCGAATATGCATATCCGAAACTACCCCTGTTTGTGTCATTTTTTTAAAACATCATCATTATTATTACCTAATAAATAGACAAACGGGCAAACATAAAATAATACGATTTGGACAAAAAGTAAAACGAACATAACATAAATAATACGATTTGGACAAAAAGTAAAACGAACATAACAATACAGACATAAAAATTAGATTAGATGTTCAGAAATAGGGAAGCATAATATAATACATAAGTTATTCAGAAAGTGCATAATGTCAAAATATTATATCGATAAAAAAAAAAAAACATAACATAGGCTACTGCTACTGCGTATTCCTAATTCTAACCCCACGTGACCTCCTATGCCTCCTATATTGTGCCACACTGGATGCCTCCGTAACCATCCTCCCAACAATAGCAACCGCCTCAGGACCGTTCCTCTCAATGATTCCGGAATCCAATGCCTCATGCCCAAGGATGTGTATCCACTGACATATTGATAAGAGATCAGTGACATGGTCATCCTCAGCCTGGTGGTTCTCCAAGATCTCCTCATGAGTTGGCTTAGGTGGACATCCTGGACCATCTGGTGTCATGATAGGGTGTAACACGTTAAAGAACTATATCACGTATCTTTGTACACAATGCCAACTCTGGGATGCTGACATCTTCCGATACTCCTGTTGCACCAAATGGTTCTACCAATCTTAGAAGATGCCATCGAGTTCCCAACGGATAATGGTGTCGGGAGCTGCCTGAAAAAGAGGTCTCGATATCTTCTGCATATAGCCAAATTGCCGGATGCACCGCTTCGGAAGATACCTGACCATAATATTTGACCCACACGCTAGCCACCCTAAGTATAATGAGATGGGGTCAAATGGAACAACATCCATGTAATTATCGAATGACAACCAGTTGATGTCATCATGATTAGTACAATCAAGATACATCCAGTAAGGCGATACTTTATGATTCCCTCTATGGAGTACATACTTTGCAGCCCTCGGTATGTCTTCAGTATAAGTCGGATCACGCTCGAAACCATGAATGCGATAGAAGTGAGAGATTATTCAGCTCTGAAACACAAATTAGAGAATATGTAAGTATAAATTATAAAAAAAAAACGAATTAAATGTAATAGTTAGAATGAAAGGTACCGTGAGGAGTGTGCAAGAGTCAGTGAGCTGCCTCGTCCTCTAGTTTGAAGCTTCATTCAGCTTCTGGTAGAGGTATATCAAAATGGCGCCCCTTAGTTCCACTCACGAGCTGTACCTAAATCCATAAAATATCAGAGACATGTCACATTTACGTAGGTTGCACTTTTGTCCACAAAGAGGGATGTGTCAACCTAGAACATGAAGTAACACCGCAAAGAACAATCTCAATGGTATTGAACAAAAATCTCATCACCCTCATCCTCGGTCCCTACTGCTACAACCAGGTGCTCTTCATATAAGTTATTCAAGGTGGAGAATTTTTCATGCACCCCATTAATTGTTCTGCAGTCATCAGCTGTCTGAAATGGATCAACTCCCGGATACTCGACCATTCATTCAATTGCCTTAACTCGTGGTACCTTGTGGTGGTTAAGTAATCTCCCTCTGATAGGTAGGCGGAGCAAGTAATCCACGTCATCAAGTATGATTGTCATGTCCCCAATAGAAAAGCGGAAAGAAGACATCTCCTTGTACCACCTCTCAGAAAATGTCTTTTGCATGTCGTAACTTATAGTAACATAACCAATACAACATAGTCCAGCAAGTCCAGATCCAACAACGACCTCATGGAACCAAGCTGCCGCAAGTATAAATAATTCAAATATTTTCCGCGGGTGATTCACAGACTTAATGGACAATTGTTACTGTAATAAAAAATAACAATAACTGTTAAAATAATACTTGTGAGTAAACCTTTAAAATGAAAAAGTGCAACAAAAAATATATCTTTTCATCCCAAACATGTCAAGCGACATGGTCATTATAGTAGATCAAGAGGGAGGTGTCAGAAGGTCCTCCTGGATAGCCTAAGTTCGCCTCCTCGGGTACCTGAACCTGCTCGGGTACCTCAATCTGTTCGGGTACCTCCTCCTCATTGGGTATCTGCTCATGTGCACGAGAGGATGACACCTGAGACAGACGACTCCTCAGTGCAAAAGTGGAACCTTCAGGCACTTTCTCCTGTCGTACTTGACCCCGTCCTCGAGGCCTGTTAATCTACTACTCAGCTCTCTCACGTTGAGTAGAGGAAGTTTGTCTTGGTCTACCTTGTCTCAATCGATTGTTCGGGTCCTGGTTGTCAGCCATCTTCCTGAAAAGTGCGTAATTGTTAATATGTTGGTTTAAAAAATCAACGCATGAAAGAATTCGCATGTGCACATTCGAAACTGGTCAAGGGGGGTTTCATATGTGCACATCCGAAACCACCTGCGAACATCCATTTACGAATAACTTCTTATTCTTGTCCTAAATCATCCAAAAACCTTATTTTATCACCTAACCACCAACATTTAACTACTCTAACATCAACCTACACAATGTAATCAATTCTAACTAACCTAATAAACTATTATAACATTATAAAGTGTATCAAATGGAAATGGAGAAAACTTACACAAATTTGAAGCTTTGGATATGAGTTGAAACAAGTAGATGAGTTGGAATGAGTACAAATGAGTTTGAATTTTCAGTTTGAGTAGAAATTTTGTGTTGGTGATTTAGGATTTGAAATGAATTTTGTGTGTGTCATTTTTGATGTTCTGCTAAACAATTAAATTATTTCGGATATACACATCTGAAATGTTAAATTATAAGATGGATTCAAATAAATACATACGAAGTCATCTTTTCTTGACAAAATAAAAATACTTTAAATATATAAATGCAAACACACATTTTCTTAATAAATAAGGTGTGTTCGGATATCTACATTCAAATTCTAAAAATATTTTAAAATTTACACTAAAAACCTGCACAAAGACAACAACCTCATTTAAAATCACATGATCATTCAGTACTAATCACTTGTAGTGGCAGCCATGCGCAAAAATAAAGAGGGTTCTAATACTCCTATTATATACTACTACTTGTATGACAAAAAATTTAAGCCATATAAAATATCAAAAGTTAATAACAATACAAATTACAAAATAAAGTAATAATTTACCCAAGTAGTGAAGTGTTGTTGTTGTCTTTACGACTCCCCCAATCACAAAAAATAAAAAACCTCTTCACAAACAAAAGCATAGAGTGAAAAACATTAGAATATTCTAGCGACTCTATAAATAAGAGTCGTGTGTATTTTTAAAAATTCCCGCAAAATAAACTGTGTGTTAGCAAACAAACGTTCCAGCGCAGCATCCACCACACATTCTCTCTACATCACAAATCTACACCCTCCTTTCTCGCCGCCGCCGGCACTTCCACCTAGGGTTAATTTCTCCCCAGCGACGACGACGACGATGATTCCCTACCATTCCCTCCACGACGCCGAGATCGCCCTCGGCCGCAACCTCACCTTCGCCGAAACCCTCTGGTTCAATTACTCCGCCACAAAATCCGATTACTTTCTCTTCTGCCACAACATTCTTTTCCTTTTCCTAATCTTCTCCCTCGTCCCTCTCCCTCTCGTTTTCCTCGAGATTAAACGGTTATACCCATTCGATTCGTACAAGATCCAGCCTAAAGTTCGGTTATCCCTCCATGAAATGCTCAATTGCTACAAAGATGTTATGGTTATGTTCTTCCTCGTCGTTGGCCCTCTTCAGCTTGTTTCGTATCCTTCCATTAAGGTCATTTTCATTCACAATCGCACTAACAATTACAATTACAGTTATAATCACACATTTTGTTAATTGTCGTTGATTTTTGGTTTTTCAGATGATTGGGATTAGGGCAGGGTTACCATTACCGTCTGGATGGGAGATCTTATCGCAATTGGTGGTGTATTTTTTGGTGGAGGATTATACTAATTACTGGATCCATAGGTTTCTGCATAATAAATGGGGTTACGACAAGATTCATCGTGTTCACCATGAATATCAAGCTCCAATTGGATTTGCCGCGCCTTATGCTCACTGGGCCGAGATCTTGATACTCGGGATTCCGTCTTTTCTTGGACCTGCGTTGGCCCCTGGTCATATGATTACATTTTGGTTGTGGATTGCATTGCGCCAAGTTGAAGCTATTGATACGCATAGCGGGTACATCTATTTCTGTCCTTTTCAATTTTTTTTTCTTAATGAATGTCCTTTTGGAAAGTCTTTGGATTTCAAGGATCTTTGGTAGTGGGTTGCTTTTTTTTTTCTTCTTTTATGGGGCCTGCCATTGTGAGATCTATGATTACATACTAGTACACCTTTTTACTTCTTTGGTTTTGTGTATAGTTTTTACTATTAAACATTGATTGCGAATTGTGATCTGATCTCTGTTTTGAAGTAAGATTAATATGGATAAATGCGGTTCCAATTGGGGTTATAGTTGGGTCATGGGTAAAGTGAAAGTATAAGGATGATTTCTGTGTTTGACTGGTTTACTTTGTTTACTGTTATTTCTGTTCTGTCCTTCCTTGCCATGTTCATTTATGATGATGAAATGATAAGTATATAAAGTTCTTCGCTACCTGGCTACAGTGCGGAGAGTAGAGATTCAGTTAAAATGATAATATGGCTTATACATAGTGATTCATTTATCTGTTTTCGATTTCATTAAGATTTGATAAGTCTCATATGAGGTTGAGGTACTCTATTTTTTTTAATTTGTAAATTGGATATTCTCTGCATGCAACTGGAAAAATTAACCCTTAAAGTTGGGTAAGATTGCAATAGACGACCAAACTCTCTCAAAAACTTGACACTGTTGCATTTCCAATGCCGGATTTGACCAATCTCTGTTCATACTGGAGGCAACCCAAATCATCCTATCCAAGCGATCTTGGTTGGTACATCTCTTTTAACGACGAAAACTTACTACATTATGTTGTAAGTTAATCTAAGTAGTAGCAAGAAGTCCAATTGAAATATTTCTAGGACAGACCTTTGATAGTTTATACTGTTTCAAGAGTGTAGAAGAGTCTACTTAAGTTTTCCCAGGACAAACCTTCACAAGTTTTTGCTTTGATAGTATAATACAAAAGCTGTTCCTAACTATGAATCTCTCTGGTATTTGCCACCTAAACAATACATACATATACATGTACATAATATTGATTGAATGGAAAAATTGAAGTTCAACCAATTTTGATAATTTACTTATGCAGTTAATTGCTATTGATGCTGTAATTGTTATAGTAATAGAATGCCTTATTATATCAGGTTAGTGATTAGCCTTTGTTTTTAAATGGAAACTAACCTTGCTGAGATGGAATATCCTAGGTGTGCTTGCAACTTGAATTTGAAAATAATTGCTTGTCGTTTTGTCTGAAGGATTTTATGATGTAGCACCGACACCTCTGAAAAAAGACGTGTCTGTGTCTATGGCGGACACCTGCACCCACACTTACGATTACGTTTAATTTATTTGTTTTTTTTTATAAATTATCATCTGTGTCGCCTTGTCAGTGTCAAGGTCATTTTTGGGGTGTCCGTGCTTCATAGATTTTATCCCTAGTGAATTTGAAATTGAAATTTTGTATCTGATTTCTATGTTTTTTGCTTATTTTATCAAATGTAAGGTATGACTTCCCCTGGAGTCCCACGAAATATATTCCATTTTATGGTGGCTCCGAGCATCATGATTACCATCATTATGTTGGAGGACAAAGCCAAAGCAATTTTGCATCAGTTTTCACCTACTGCGATTATATCTATGGAACTGACAAGGTTATATCATGATTCTGGAATTCTTCTGCTCTACATATATAATTTTCTTATTTTTTTCAACATGTCAAATTCATTTGCAACATTCTTATTTTGTTTATAATCACAGGGTTTTCGGTATCAGAAGAAGATACTTCGAAATGTAAGTTTAATCAGCATTACCATATAGAACTTGTGGCTTTACATAGCTTAAGAACATTTTCATTTTACTAGATTCCCTTGACATTTTTCTTTTTATTTGGTATTGGTATACAATACAACAATACAATTATTGACCTTTTTATCCACTTCATTGTCCCTTTATGAATTGATATAGCTGAAGGAAGATTTGAAAAATGGTGCTGTACAGAATGGAGGATCATACGATGCACAAGATTATAGTAAATCTGAGTGAGACGGAAGCACTGTTGGTGTTTTCAAAACGTATTGCATGTCAGCCCTTCAAAACTACCTAAATTTCTTGTAGACGAATAAATAGTACTAGTAAAATAGTTGTCTTGGGTTAGCTTCAGGATGAAGACTAGTAGAATGGAGCACTATTGGGTTAGCTTCAGGATGAAGACTAGTAGAATGGAGCTTTAGGAATTGTGATTTTGTTTTACAAGAGTCGGTGGGGGAAGCATTTCTTCTGATTTCATGTTTTGGAAATCTAACATTTGGTTTTGCTTTATGTTGAGGTAAGAATGATCATTTTCCAGTGGACTGTAAATTAAATTCTGGATATATGAGACACACATCGCTGTTCAAGTTTGGTTTTGTTATAGCTGTTCATGAACAGGTAATGTCCCTTCTACCATATGTAGTCTATAAACAATGGAAATCATTATGGATTGAGTCAGGAAACCAGAAGTCAAGTTTTGTGAACATATTTGCTCAATAATTAAATTTTTTCAGTGTGAATAAACTCAACATTCAAAGCAAGTTAAAATTTTTTTTTTGAATAGTCAGATAGCAAAGAAATAACAAAGGTACAATATCTTCACTATGTTATAAATGCCAAATAAATGGCTTAGAAATAATAGAACGTAGTCAAAAATAGTTTTTGTAAAATGTAGCTTTCCAAACCTTTACGCCCCTATGAGAAGAATGTGAAAATGGAAACACGTATCCTCTATTCATAGCATGGAGAAAGAGAATACGAATATCAACAATGGCAAACTACTATTTTGATCTTTTAAAATGTAACATGTTGTCATAGTCTCTCCTGTCGGTTCTTGAATCAGACGAAAATCTAATTAGATTCCTTACTCTTTAGTCTAATCACTTTAGTCGTAATATTATTGTAGTGCATTCACATTTTGGCGAAAAATTAAATAATACTCCTAAAATATGGAAATGACATCATGATGCATTTGAAATATGTTGTATATTCAATCAGTGATTTTGAGACACGGATATGTTGAATATTTCAATTTCGTTATATTTGTAAATTTGATCACGGTTGTAAGTATTTTGTCATTATATGTTATTAGCGTCTATTGTTAATTTGTTCGCAAATTTATCATTTTTGATTTTTAACGATTTTGAATTTTTATTATTTACTATATTCTATCGTTTTGAATGAATGAATGTGATTTTTAGTTAAAAAAAAACATTACAGATTATTCTAACATTAAAGATTATAACATAAACAAGTATAATAGAAAAAATCCTTGTTTATAACAAAACAACATGACAACTTAGCAAAAATAGATAAATCAAGCAAAAATAGAAGAAATATAGTTCTTTGGGACCAATATCCTTCAAGGCGCAGATCTGCTCCTCCCTCATCCATAGCAGACATCACAGACACAACAAGGTCCTTTCCTACGGCAAATCTATCCTGCCAAATCGATCTTTGATCTGCAGGCAGACAAAACAAAGAGATGATACCAAAGGTTAATCAAATTCAAATCCGTTTTAAATATCTGGATATTAACCGGTTTAGTTATTAGTGGTTTGGTTATCCATCTATATAATTGAGATATAATTAAATGATTATTAACTGGTTAAGTTATTTTTGGATTCACTTACAATCCGGTTATTATTTAAAATCTACTTTTTTTTTTAGAATTCGTTTTAAAAAAAAATTATAAAGTAATTTTTTTGAAATTGGATTTTTTAAAAAACTGATTATATAATCATAATCAAATTTATAATCGATTTTATAATCAGTTTTAATTAAAATGTGGTTATAGTTAAAAATTTAAATCATTTAAATAGTTTAAAAATGATTATAATTTAATTTTTAAAAATAACCAACTATACACACCCCTAGATATCATACAACCAGATGGTACAAAGGCATAAAATACAATCACTTTTATGAATACAAAAAAAGTACATTTTAAGTGAAGAAGTGAGGTTATAGAAGTATATTTCTCCATTTTTTTCATGAAGTATATTTTTGAACAATTTTTATTTACAAAACACTGATTTAACTCATTTACATCTGAATTTGTTGTATTTCACATGTCTTCGGTGATGGATCTCTAAAATTTAAAAATATTAATATTATATTTTCATAAGGTGTAATACTAATCCTTAAAGTGTATTAAAAAATTTCCCTAAAAAATACTCGTCCGAATGGCCCAATGATGGTAAAGTGTGCAAGGCCCAAATAAAGCTCTCCAAAAACTTTGGGTTGCCCAGTTCAATAAAGAGAAGTTGAATTTTATCTTTTTATCATTTAATTCACCGCACAAATAGTTTTCTATGTAAAAAAATTTCTGAAATTTAATTCATTTTTTAAAAACTTAGGTTAAATTTTTAAGCAGTAAAAATTATACACCAAAAAGGAAAGTTTTACATAAATTATTCTCGACTTAATCATGACTAAATTTATTTGTTTTAGTAAAAATTGTATATAAAAATTACTTAAGTTTTTTTCTTTTTGGAATTTAAATCACGGCTTAACTGTGATTAACAGAAATTCTTAAAATTATTAATAAATAATTCACATATATCATAAAGTTTTTTGAAAATTTAGTCAATAAATTATAAATTTATTTATAAAATTAATTTGGTTCACAATTAAGAAAAATTATAAACAAAAATTAGTAGTAGTTGTTTGTAAAATGATAGTAAATAGAAAGAGAAGCCTTAGGCTAAGAAAACTACCGTGCCAACTCTAATATTAAAATTAAGTTCGCTTGCAAACCTTGTAAACATAGAAGACTAATGGAGTTTTTTTTATATAAATAAATTTGAGTGTGAATTTTCACTAGTGTTAATATAATTAATATAATTATACTCGTGGTAGAGTTTGCTAGAAAAGGCACACATGAATTCTTCTATTTTTAATATAATTAATATAATATATAATAAAGTAATATATTATAAAATTTATTTCATTATCTAACTAAATTAATTTAATAACTATTTTACATAATTTTAAATGTCATTTCATCTTTTTAATTATTATTTATCCTAAATTAAATATTATAATTAATTTTCACAGCCAAAATAAATTTTTTTCTTCTAATATCTAATATCTAATATAAATATATAAATTTCAAACTACATGAAAAAACCACAAATATCTCTTTGATTTCAAGTTCAAACTTTTTTGATTTTAGGGTTAAAAATGACTATTTAAAGACTTGCTTCAATCATATTCATTTGACATTTAAGAGCATGATTATCGGTGTTCTTTGAGAGTTCCTACAAATTTATTAAAGAAATTGTGTCAATAATTAATGGATATTTCACTTGTTTTCACGTTCCTGAACTAAAGCACGTCCTCAAACTAAAGCACGCTTCTACACTCCAATTAAGTGGGTCATGATAATAAATTAATAAATAAAATTGCAAGAATGTAGTTGATTTGTTTTAAATGTGGAACCCATTTTAGATTTTTTGATGTGTTACATGGATATTTGAGAATTGTAGATGAGTTGTTTAAAAAATTGAGAAGTGTGAAATAATATAAAAAATTATGTAGGTCCCATTTAAAGAATCCAAATGGGTATGATGGATGTGGATGCTCTAATATTACTTATGTGTCACTCTAATAGATTTTTAAAATTATTTTTGAATTAATTTATTTATACTAAAATTTTAATTATCTAACTATTAATATTAACTGATTGAGCATTATTCATTATTGGTTCACATTAGGATTTAAAGGTGGCTTCTCAAATTTCAAATGAAAAATAAATTTCACACTGTTGAATGAAACCACGGGAAATGCAATAGTCAATCAAAATTGGAAAACCTTTCCCTATCATTTAAAGATTGTCTATTTAAATCAGATGATTCACCATTCAAACCCACTCTACTGGAGGTACGAAATCAAATCCAAATTAATTTTCATCCACTCTATCCTTCAAACCCTAAATCTATTCTTCAAAGCCAAATCAATTCTTCATAAAACATCGATAGAGAATCAAATCTTCAAACCTTTCTTTGTGTTTTTTTAGCCATGTATTGTGCTATTTCCTCTTCAGTAGTTTTGCTGGAGGATTTCCTCTTCCTCTTCCTCCCACCCTTTTCATTACCACTGTCATTGTAAGAACTATCTACCTATCAGTCATGTCGTCCATGACCGCCAATCATTACAATGACCACTTCTCCGGCTTCTATTTGAATCTTCTAATTGCGAATAAGTTGGTTCTGATGCAGAATCATGTATGAATTCAGCAAGTTTGAAAATTGTTAGTAACATAGAGAATGATTTTCGTCTATTTTCAGGATGTAGAAGATACTCTAATTACTTGATTCTGGACTGTATTATGTGTGATTTGATTTTTATTACCTAAGCATTATGAGCCAAAATGCGTTTTCACTTTTTTTTTTAATTCTTCAAAAGCTAAATATAAGTTTTAGGGTTTATTTGATTAAGAATCTAAGTAAGCTATTTTGTTGAGTTTGATTAAAGCTTGCATAAATGACCGTGAAGCTGTCTGCGGTTAATCAAAAGTCATAACAGTTGGGAGGGTAAAAAAATTTCATTCTTCCTTATTATGAATCATGATGATAGGTAATGATGCTGAATTTATTTTAATCCCATAATTAGTGAAAGGTAGTACAATTTACACGGGCCCAATGCAAATTTGAAATGACAATTAATAGTGTGCTGCTATGGTCCACGAGACTTTGAAAAACTGCTTTGAAAAATAAAACTCACAACTTCCCATATTCAATCATTATTAAGAATTTTTATTTTTCTATGTTCAATATCAAACATATAGACTCTAAGAATGCCAAACTAAGAACCACAACCTCTCATCTTTCAAGCTTCAAGTTACCACCACTTATGTAAGTTTTGTATCATCTATTTGTTCAATTTTGGTTTCATTTAGACATTCATTTGCGATTTTGTGATATTTGTTTTGTTCTTACAGCTTAGAAGTTTGTGGTCTTCAATTTTCTACAAGCAATCAAACAACAAAATCAGAATAAAAAACTAACTCCATTGAAACCCAATTCCAAAACTTGTGATACAGATTCCAAGCTGCAAACAAAAACATTCAGAAGAAAGAACAAACACAAAAACAGATATGCTAGATTCATAACTTAGTCGTAACAAAAGGAATTACCGATTTTTCACAAATTGGGTGACGACTTCGATGTGAGCTTTGTGTATTTGCACTTGATCTGTTTCTTCAATATCTCTGAGTTTCAGTTTTGAGGTATTGGGTAAGAGGGTTATATGGTATCGGGCTGTGAAGGTTTTTTGTGTGATTTTGTGATGATTTTTGTTTCTTTTCTGATATGATGTTGTTGTTACTTATGGGGAATGAATGGATGGAATGCGGGATCAAGGTGTGAGCTGGCATAAGGGGAAAATGTGAACCAAAACTTACAAATATCTCTTTTGAAATTTTGTTTGTTCTGCACCGTAATCTTGATTTTTACTGATGTAAAGTACTTCCTCATGCAAAGCTTTACTGATATAACTAACTGAGATGATTGAAATTGATTTTGCTTCATAAATGGTAAGCTTCCAATACAAATTTATTTCATTTGGTCTATGAAGCAAAGATTTTTACTAATTCTGAAATGGTTTTTTTACTGATTTAGTTCATGCTTAGGTAATTTGAATAGATTTTTCCATTAACATATTCTTCAAAAAGAAATAAGACTACTTGCACACATTTAGTAGATAGAAAGTAGAAACTAAATCTACAGTTTTATGCCGCCTATTTTATCAAGGTTTAGCTGAGGTCCAGCCAATCGATATACCTGAGATCCAAAATGTAAGTTTTTCCATCCTCTTTACTATAAAATATTGATTTTTTTATATATTATTCTAATAATATTACTTTTTGAAATTGCAAGATGCTATTTTAATATGTATGATTAGTGCTAAAATTCATAATTTATTAGATTTGGACATTTTGCTAATTCATCAAAGGATGAAAACATCTGATACACACCAAATTTGTTTAATGTAAATGGTACTTTCGGGTGGATCTTTATGAACACCTAATTAGCTACATATTATACTTGAAATTACAACATCATAATAAGCTAACAATGTATATTATACTTAAATAATTCATATTTCTATTAGTATGAGGTGAGAATGTATATTATACTTAAAATAACAATATTATAATGAGTTATACTTAGCATCTGTTTGTTTGGAGCTACAGGCTCAAGTATGTGGGTCAATGGTAACAAAAGCGAAACATAATATCGATATAGCACTTTTAAGGGATATGACTTATACATGCAATCAATATTGAGTGTCATTAGTTCTTTAAGTCCTTCTTGTATTTCTCCATATGATGTGTTCATAGATTAAGTTGATGTGTTCATAGATTATTCAGAGATAGTGAAATATGAGATGACATATTATTGTATAAATAAATAATGGGATAAGGAAATAAGAAATCAACAAAAAGAAAAGAAAATGCAAGAGTAAGATTAGAAGAGTATTTCTTGGAGACATACGTATTTAGTAATACCTTTTTTAAATAAATATTTATTGCATATAAAATATATTTTTAGTGGTATAAAAATATATTTTATAAATTATTTTATACGTAAATTATTTTTAAATAATATTACATTTTTTTACTGAAAATTAAATTCAAAATATAAATTAATTTTACACATTTCTCTAATTATATCTTTTTTAATTTGGATAATTTAAAAATAATGACATTACATTCAAAAATAATAAAATATAATTAAATAGAATAAAAAGTGATACCAAAATATATTTAAAATAGGTTTAATACAATAGGTTCAAAACTTACGTGATTGTTGTTATTAAATTTATTTTAGTTTTTCTTTTTAAAATTTTAGTAATATATTAACTATAATTAAAACTATTATTAAAATATAATAAATTTTATTAAAATTTCAATTTATCAAAAATTGTTAGTATTTTTTTTAATGATAAACGTTATCATTTATACTAAAAAATATTATAAATATTTGTTTTTGATAAAAGAACATGAAACAATTATGATAGAAAAATACATAAATTTGTTATGAAAAAAATAAATTTATCATTCTTTTTATATTTATACAATTATGTATTATCATTTTATTTAATTATTACAAATAACATAAATTTTTTTCACTGTATCAAAAATAAGTTTTATCTCTTTATAAAAATGTATTTTATCTATTTGATAAGCGGACAATAATTGACAAGAGCAATCGTTTGAATTTCCATTATACAGTCATAAAAATATAATTTCATATTTCAATTATGGTATTAAAACAACTATTTTAATCTTCAATTTTATTTAATCTTCAATTTATTTGATTCATGGGTATATGACTACTTAATTATTTATTTTTTTCAATTTTAATCTTCAATTTTATTTGATTCATAAAAATAGTCTCTCTATTTTAAATTTAAAAAGTTTTGGTCCGCTCTCACGTTTTTAATAGAAAATTGATGATATATATATGATTTTTTTTAAAGATTGTTATTGAAGATTATGTTATAGGTTTGATTTTAATCTTTATACTGAATTTTCATGAGCATATTTAGATAGTTTATTAAATTTTGACGGGTTACTGTCATACATTTTAGATTTTGGAAACCGTCATACATTTTAGGTTTGGAAAATTGGCTAATATCTAAAAAAGTTTAATAAATTTTTAGAATTAACTCATTAGATTCTTAGATTCAATTAGGGTTTGTTAACTCATGTGGATACACTAGTAGAGGGTAGATGTGAACGTATCTATGAGATACCGAATATTGACCGATCATTTTAATGTCTATCTTTTAACTATTTCTTTTATTGTTATTTTCTTTTATTGTTATTTTATATAATTGAAGTTATAAAAATAGTTGTACGATTTATTATAAATACGAATCAATGGTTAAAAATGGGTACATATTATTAGTATATAATTGAATGAATATTTGAGAATTGCAAATTACGTTATATTATGTTTGATATTCCAAACACATGAATTAAAATTTGATAAATGATTATAAGTTATAACTATATTAATATTATCCAACTGAAAACATGATGTCATACTTAACAATTTATTCTTTGATATATGTAATGTGAATCTAAACGGGACCCGTGCGACAATACGAGTTTCTTACTAGTAAATATATAAACTTTAAAGTACCTGAAAAAACCACATCTACCCTTCTGAGATTATATTCAAACTTTTCTAATTTCAGAGTTAATAATGTCTTATTCCAAGCTTGCTTCACTTATATTGACTTGGTATTTATTGTTGTTGATGTATCACTCTCCTAATTTTTCTTCCTATTTTTTATTTCTTTAAATCTCTAATATTTTAACATATTGAGAATACTGCAGAAATTAAAAAGCTACTTTTTATTTTCCAATTGAAAATTAATTTTCTGTATCCCCAATGCATTCAATGGAAACTCAACAGTCACAACCAAACTTGCAAATCAAAATCATGTGCCTTTGGAGATTTAAATAGACCCACTCTGAAATTATATTCATTTGCCTCAATGCATTCAACGAAAACTTGAATTCTCACTTCTCAATGTCGTGCCTCTCCTTGCGGCTACCTTCTTAATTGCATTGCTGATTACGCCACTTCTGCCGCAGTTGCTACCACTCCTCCATCTCCGCCTCCAGCAATAAAGGAGGTTTCTGGAGGTGGTAAAATCACCGATGAGTGCACTGAAAAATAAGTAAGCTCAGAACCATAATCGCTCTCCCTTTTCTCCCTGCTCCGTCGTGCGCCACCTTTGTCCCAAGCCTCTGTTCACCCGTAATACTCAATCGATTCACCTTCTCTATCAATTTATTTTTAATTTCATTATTTCATATTCATAAGTTCTGATTGATTTCACTATTTGCAAAAAAAATCAGGTAAATTCTTTTCTTTCTTCTTCAGCTATGCATTTTGGTAAACCTATGGTCATAAATTGTATTGAAACTTCATTTTGGATCATACGTTCTTCTTCAGTCTGGGTTTTTTAACCTATGTTCATAAATTAACATGTTTTTCAATCTTTGTTATGGTGTGTATGTACGGTTTATGTGAGGAGCTCCAATGATCCTCCTTAATCGGATGAACCACGATGGTGCCAATTCAATGGAGTGATTTTGAGGTTTCCAATGTTGATGATGGCAAAAGAGGGAAGATATTCCTGCATGGATCTTCTGATAGTGTATTGCAGAAGATTTTCATGTAGGTTACTGCTTGGAATTTTGATCTATCTGATTTGAAGCCCGAGGTATTGTTGCTATCAAAGGATGGAAGTTGGATCAAGCTTCAGAAGTTGCATAAAAGCTTTCAGGATAATATTAAAATTGTTTTAATTACGCTTTACTTTCTTCATTGTGTTAGGAAAAAACCTTGAATAAAATACCACGTTTTTTTATAAAAGTTTAGAATTTGAAATGCATTATGGAAATATGTTGAAACTAGCTATTGGAAATAAGCCGTTGATGCAAATTTGGTTAGTATTGTCTATTATCTTTGATGAATGTTGTTTTAGTTCAGTGAGGATTTCTCAACTTTACCTTATTTTATGACTTTTATCTTTTTCTGATTGTGCTTTTTAGGATGCACTCAGAAACTATCGGTAGGTTACAAAAAGGGATATTGAATTGTTTGTACCTGTTGCAATGCAAAAGTTAGTGCATCTCAGTTTAAGGCACATGCTAGATAGTCATCTCGACGTAAGTCGTGAGTTCTTTAAATTCTGTTGTTGGATCTGTAGGGTGTATATATCATGTTTAACTAGCTTTGTAGTGAACTCTACTTTTCAAGTGCTGAGTTTTATCCTTTTAAATTCAGGTAAAACTTAACACACACCCATATATATGGATTGTGAACCAGTTTTTGGTTATCTTTATGTATTTGATGATATTGGAAGTGATAGGACTAATGTGCACAACTGGTTGAACTTGAATGATTCGTAACGTTTTATTTTACGAAGAACTCGTGTGTGCTCATGAACTCCTTGACTATGAATATTGCACTATTGCCATTGTTTTTTAATTGGAAGTAGAGCAACCATTCACTATTGCCATTGTTTTTAATAGGAAGTAGAACAATGTTGTTCAACAAAATTTCACAAGATGCAATACCAGTCCATTTCCAAATCATGTATGCATATAAACAAAATATGAACTTTATATATTCTACTGCTTAATAATTAAATAGTTAAATATATTATGGAAAAACTGAACAATGAAGTGCCCCACGTTTTTACTTCAGTTTGCTTTTGATAAATAAGACATTTAGTGACAAATTTTAAATTCAATGCATATGAACACAACAAAAAATGACAAGAATTAAGACCAACATGAATTTCAACACCAGCAAGCGGACCATAACAATTTAAAGCTTCAAAGTCATTCTTTGTAACTTGCACAACAAGTGCAACATTTTCCTAATTATATGCTCGCCGAGAAAATGACATGTCATTGATGCATATTTCAGATGGATTTGTACTTGTGAGAACAACCTTTAAGTTCCAATATTCTCATTGTTATGAAGCTTTGAGATAATAGCTGCATTTGATTCACATTCTTGACTCACATTATTTTTTCATGAGTTCTAATTCATGATTTTTTAGCATTGATAATGCATGAACCATACATGTGAAAGATTGGAGGCACTGTTATAATGTGTCATTTTTTAACAAATTTATAGATACAATTGAATGGTTGAATTTTGTAATTATATTGAATATGTACTATTATATTTTAGAGGTATAAATTGAAGATACCCATCATGACAGTGATGTAAAAGTTTGTTATTTCTTTGAATCACAAATACTTCAGTGCCCGTTTGGAAATGTTGGATCGAATTGTACAATGAGTAGCTACACACTTTAGATAGTATTGATTGTTAGACACGTCTCAATATTCATAAGAATAAGTTATTCATGAGAATTTTTTTCTGCAGACAGTTCTAACGAAAGGTCCAATTGTGTTTGAATCCTATTATTTGTCTATCGGTGAAGAAGCATCTTCTGTAAATTATCCTCTTGAACCACTTTTAAACAACTCATTGAAACTTAGAGAAACTAACAAAACACGGACTTACCTTACTCTCGATATTCCTCATGGTGTAGTTGGCCGAAATATTCACATGCAACTTCAAATACAAAGATCAGTTACGAAGTTTATGCAACACTTGGTGGATTGCCTTCTGTTGATATCCATGACTGTTATTGGTGACACATTAATTCATTTTAGGCTTGCTGTTATTAGATCTGTGCAGATATTTGGTATATTGGTGTTATATCTTTGCAGATCCTTGTATTTTTCAATTTAGATAGATGGAATGTGTCATGTATCATATTGTTATGGAGTTGTGTTTAGGCTGTTAGTGACTAGAGTAAAATGGAGGGTATGTCTAGGCCTAATTCAATTTTGTATTAATGTAATTTGGAGTTGAGTTTGTAACAGACAAGTTTGTATTTTGGGAATTTCTTATGCCTTGCTTTAATTTATTTATCTTTTGGCCTTTCAAAAAAAAAACTAGCTCAACTTCAACTTACACGTACATTAAGTTAATTTAAGGTTCTTTTTATAATTTTTTGTTGAAAATAACTTTAAATAGAACTTTTTGAAAAAATTTCGAATAAAAAATTAATTTAAATAATTATTCTTAAATAGTTATTTTAGATATTTTGTTATTTTACAATAATTTTTTTAGATATTAATTTTTTTAAAAGACCACTCAAATTCAAAATTATTTCAAATAATGTTTTATAAAAATAATTTTTTAAATACTTCTTTTGAATAAATTATAAATCTTATTATATTTTAATTTTTAATAATATATATTTATATTATAGAACACAGACATTAATCTTTCAATTTATAAATTATTAAAAAAATATCTTATTTAAAAATGATTTTAACAAGTGTTCACAGTGATTTCTGGTAAACAACCGTTAGTCTTCCAAACTATCGAATAAACTTAATTACTGTTATTCAATTTCTCTGGTAACTTGCAGGATCGACTAGATTGATCCTATGGTACATAGTTGTTTGGCTAAGTCTAATTGTAAAACTGGTATTCATATTTAGGACTTCTAATTAAAGTGTTTCAAAGACATCCAATCCATTTCGATTACTATACTAAGTGATTCGAAAGATAATTTCTATATGGTATAAGGAATGTTCATTGGAAAAGTAAACAGACTTAAGATTGGGTAAATGGCAGGATTAAGTGAGTGAATATAAAAGTTGCTGAATGTTTAAAGGATTCGAACCTAAGAAAAGCATTTAAATGCAGAAAGAAATAAATGACCCTGAATGTAGAAACTCTAATGTAAAGGCATGAACGTAAAAATGTTTGAAGCATAAATGAAATGGAAATGAAAGACAAAACTGGAAAATATAAAGAGTTTTCATTGAATTGTAAATGTTGGTGTTATCATACGTACATCTTTCGAGCATTCGTTTCCCTATCCATGCGGTATTTTGAATGTTTACTGAATTTGTACAATAGATATGACACACTGAAATCCTAACACTAAGACCTCTATTTATACTATTTCGACCATAACGATCTTGCTATCAGAGTCTTCCACGTTCGAAGCATGCAAAGCATTACTTCCCTCTAGCCTCCACGTGTCCTCGAACGCTCCAACGCTTATGTATTCGAATTTCAAATATCCCGCTCACGTTTGAATTTCAAACGTCCTGGTACCTTCGTTTCAAATTCGTCTCAAAGGTTAATCTCATCATTATTTCGAACATTCTTTAGACATTACACTCCACAGCTATCATTCGAAACCTTGAACTTTTGTTATTTCCATTCGAAAAAACAGTCTCTCTTATTCCAAACCATAAAACTTGCTTTATTCAAACAAAGCCCAATCGTTTCATTTCGAATCACAATATCAAAATCTTCAGCCAACAAAATGCCCCTTTAAAATATGTATTTCGAACCCTTTGAGAAATATTTATTTTAAATAGATTCACAAGATTTTGATAGGTCTTTTAAAGAATCATGACATTTACTGTGCATGACTTTACCCACGTCAATCAAGACGCCCTTTTGAGTACCTAACCGTCTTGGACCAGTTACCACAACATGGTGTGGTTTAAAAATAATGATTACTATTAATCACACTCATTACCAACACTAGATCTTATGCCACCTCTCTCTGAATCCAACCAACGACTTCCACGTACCCCTAGTCTTATTTAGTGGGTGTTTTACACTCACTCTTCCACACTCTCTATAAAACTCATCAGTTTAGTTTTTTCTTCTTTTTCTCCAAAATTCTGAAACCCCCCTCTTTTTCACTAAACCCTAAAATTTCCAGCAATCTTGACAATGTCTTCATCAACATCATCACAATTGAAGAAATCATCAAAGAGGAAGAACAAGAACACTAACACGGAAACTGTCATGGAGAGAAAGGTGGGTATTTATCAGAATCAATCTGTGCTTAATCCTCAAGCGATCTCCAAAGAGAAAGAAATGTTGTATGCTTCTTAGGTATTAATCCCTACCATTGTTGCTGGAAAAAGGTTTGCCCTAATGGGTCCTTTAACCGTTTTTGAAATTCTGAAAGATACTAGGAAAATTTTTCCCGTTTGCTATAAATTCAAAACCCTATTCAACAAGATGGATGCCCCTAAGGCAGGAACTGAAGATATAAGCGAATCATCTGATTCAAAAACAACTGAAACTCCAGTCTTACCCCCAAAAGATCCTTTTATTTTAGATTACATCAAAAGCAATTTCAAACCATTTCGATCCTGCCCCACTTCAGATATAGCATATCAAAACTGGCTCACTAAAGTAGAATCCAAAAAATCCCAGCAATGGGAAGAATTAGGAATTTATAATTTAATCAAACTGTCGAAACCAGGCTTTACTTACAGCCACCCATTGCTATTTGCTTCATTGTACTTCTGGGACAACACTTATAACACTTTCCACCTTTCGGGCGGAATGATAACACCCACCTTCTTTGATATAGCTGCCATCACTGGTCTCTCACCAGTGGGGGAAACTTATATTCCTGATAACGAAGAACATTCTAGCATCATTGACTTCGACGTCAAACTAGCTAGCTTTTCAAAATTCATCAGCCATTATCATACTGAAGGGGATGATGTCTCAGACATAGAACATATCGCTTTCCTTACCTTGTGGCTATCACGATATGTGTTCTGCAGCAGATCCTTGCAAGTGGCGAGTAGGTTCATTCCCCTAGCCAGGGATTTCCATGAAAATAAGAAAGTTTACCTGAGTGAACTGCTGCTTGTCGATCTTTATGAGAGCTTAAGGTCAGCAGTTTCTGGTTTAAAATCCCATGCTCCAAAGAACATTCTTCTGGTTGGACCCTTTTGGTTGCTTCAACTATGGCTTAACGCCATGTTCGAATCTTCTTTATCAACTGCTGATACTATCATCGAACAAGATCCAGAAATAGCTGACAGGATCATCGAAGGCACAAGGCTTCGAAAGCTTACCCCGAATGATGACAAGGACGATTTCAAAGTCCATTTTTCTAAATACATCATGATTTTTTCAGAGACACAAGTTCGAAGAGTCCATGGCACCTTTTGCACAAAGGACTTGTGGACCATCATGGTTCACAATGTCTCTCTCAGAAGCTATCAAGAGCAGAGAGATGCAGGACATTTGGAAAGCTTTTCTTCTTCTTAGGCTAATTTCCTCAAGAATTACTCCAACAAAGAATCAGATTTTCCTCCTGGCTTATCAACCTAATTTCGTTTCTCGACAATTTGGCCTGTGCCAATTAATTCCTGAACCTTTGTTCCAAACCCAAAGTGCCATAACCTCAGGCAAAACGTTCAAAGCAAGAGAGGCTAAATTACAACAGGAGCAATATCAAGATTTTGCTCAGTTCGAGCTTTTACCTTTTGAGCCAACATACTTCACAGCAAAAGGATTTCTTGAATGGTGGACTAAGTTCTACCAGACATATATGTTTGACACGCTCACCATTCAACAAAAGCTAATTGGCGCGTTCAATGTGCAGGTACACTCCAAGAAAGGTATATTCACTCATGTCAAAGAAATTAGGGATTTTCAAAATTATTTCGAAACCACATATGATCCCACACACTTGGGAACCACTGTACATCAAGCAGCCGAGACCTTGAAGGAAAAATTTAAAGAAAAAATTTCTAAGCTCAAACTTCCTTCAGGGTTGTCACCTGAGGATAGGTATAGGTTGGCACTCGAAATGCATCCACCTAAATTTCCTAGGTTTCCTACCTCATAACTGGCTCTGGTTTGGTTTCCTCCATACCCTTGGTGGTTTACTTGCAAAGAAATGTTCAAATACCAATCTCGAAAGAGACTAAAGCCATCTGAGACTGTGACATGGGCTCGTTACTGGCTTCATAATTTCCCAGGACAACTTCGATATGACCTTCCTGCCATTTCGATTACATCTAATCAAGGCACAGGTGCGAATGCTTGGGAAAATTCCAAATGTATCCTAATTCCCTTATCCTTAACATTTTACCTCAATTGTTTCACTTTTCAGCTATTAGGATAAAAAACGTTACTCCGAAGCCCAAGGAAGGGAACACTTCTCAACAAGCTACTGAAGTTAGCGATGATGTAACTCCAACCATACCAACAACAACAACAACTACTATAACAACAACAACAACAACAACATCATACACTTCAATTCCAAAGGTAATCAACTAACCATGTTGTTTCGAATAAACTGAAGTTTATAATTTAGATCTAACTTATGTTTAAACCTTTTCAGACTAGAAAACTTCCACCAACTACTCCTAAGAAAAGGAAACAAGGCCCCACTGAAAAGAACCTCAAGACTGGTGAAAATTCTCCAACAGCTTCTAAGAAGAGGCAAAAGAAAGAAAGTTCCAAAGGCCCTGAGCCTACTACCGTTCCTGGACTCGATTCCAAAGACGTTGCTCCCACAACAACATCCAAAATTTCACCTTCGACCTCCAATGTAATATTGGAACATATTGACAGCAACATTTCTTCTGATAATCCACAGGTAATTCAAATTCGAATTCCTAACAAAAATAGTTACTCATACCTTGGTACACATTCTTAACTTTTCTTTGTTCAATGCAGGACACTTCGAACGCGAATCCTACTGCTTCAACTCCTCCACCCGGGACCATTGTTCCAATCACTTCCTCTCTCCATGGGGACTCCAGCAACTTCATGCAAAACAAAGGGTCTTCCAACATGGTGGCCCTGATTGGGACTTCGGAGACACACGATGGTCAAGGCACCTCACCTCCTTTGAAGGAAGCAAACGAAGAATCACCCACCAAGTCTAAAGAAAATCCACCAGAAACTTCCCTTCTGAAATCTCCTCTTGGAACTCTTCAAGAGAGTCCAACAATCACTCACGCTGAAAAGGACAAGACTGATTCTCCTCAAGAGAGTGAAGAAACTGTAGAAGAAAGTTCTGGTGAAGACGAAACCCAAAGTGGTTCGGATGATGAAACGAAGTCTGATGCTAATAGAAGCGAGACCAATACTGTCAATGTGGTGGATCTGTGCGACGAAGGAGAAAGTAATGAGCAAGGCAAGAATGAAGATAATGGTGGTAAGACTAAAGAAACTACGGAGGTCGAAATGGACGTGACTCCTTTGAACAAGGAACTTTCCCCAACTTCCCAGCCTCGACTGACTGAAGAGGAACTAGCTCTCTTAAAACACAATGACCCAATTAGGTACATGAAAACCAAATTGGCCCAAAAGGACATCCCTTTCACTAGGGTTGGCACTGGTTCAACTAACAACACATTGTACCCAGATGCTATAGATATACTTCTTAACAAAGTCAGGAAAACAATCCTTGATGTAGACCTGTTCGAAGTTCTTAAAAAGGATAACACTGCTTGCTATACCATGAAGGAACTTCTCACTCAAGTTAACTTCACAACTTGCTCCTTGCCAGTCAGCACTATACTGTTCGACCTCCAAGTATTATTGGATGATGTGACTGGATGTCTCCTACAAGATGAATTAGCCGCTGCTAAAGTTTAGGTGAAACGAAACGCCATGGATGCTGCTTATGAGCGCGCTTCGAAACTTTCTAAAGAGGCTGAAGACCAAGCAACGCGTTTTAAATAGACGAAGGCTGACTATGAAGTTCGAGCGCGGTCTATTCTCTTTTGGGAAGGACAAATTCAAGAGCTCCAGCAAAAGGTCAAAGAAGCTCAACAACAGCAACTGGCTTACGAAACTGACACCGTTAATAACCAATTCGAAGAACTTCTTAGCAGGGGCCTTTCTGAAACAGAAGCAGCAGAGTGCATCAAAGGAGAATTAGCTACTCTGGAAGGAGCGAGACGTTATACCCATCAAAGACTTGAGTCCTTTAAAAGCACCTTCGCAAGATTGAGAAATAACGCTTATTTTTAAATCTTTGCTTATTTGAATTAACTTGAGTTTCGGTTTTGTAATATTTGACCAACGCCATTTTGGCAACATATGGCACCATTTTGGCATCTCCTTATAATATCTCGACTATGTTGCTATTATTCGAATCTCCTGCAGGCGAGGTCTATATTTTTTCAAATATTTCCCGTTAACCTTTAAGATTCGTTTGTCATCAGTTAACTCTTCGATTTCATACGCACTGTTTGAAAATTTCTTCAGTATTCGAAAGGGTCCTTCCCAATGAGGAGACCATTTACCTAATGTTTTATTCTTCTTGTCCATGGGCAATATGACTTTCCAGACTAAGTCATTATCAGTGAATGTTTTACCTTTCACCCTTTTGTTGTATGCCCTGGCTACCCTTTCCTTTTGCCTCATTAGGATTTCCAATGCATGCAATCTAACTTCGTCTAACTCAACTAACTCATTCATCATCATCTCCCAATATAATGCAGATGGGATCTCATTTTGCCTTTGAATTCGAACTGATTGCAGATGAATTTCCACTGGTAAAACTGCATCATGGCCAAATGTTAGTTGGAAAGGCGTGGTGTTAGTAGCTTCTTTAGGAGATGTTCTACAAGCCCAGAGTATTTGGTCCAAAGTCTTATGCCAATTCTTTGGCTTCTTACCAACATGTTTTTTAATTAACCCTATTATCACTTTGTTTGCTGCTTCGACCTGACCATTTGCTTGAGCATAATATGGTGTTGATGTTAATAATTTAAAACCCATCTCCTGAGCAAATTCCTGCATATTTCTACCAGTAAACATAGAACCCTGGTCTGTGGTTATACTCTCTGGTAATCTGAACCTATAAATTATTTGTTTCTGTATGAACCCAATAATAGCCTCTTGATCAACAACTATTAATGGTATTGCTTCGATCCACTTGGTAAAATAATCAATTCCTTCTAAGATATATTTATGTCCTTTAGACGAAGCAGGATTGATCTCTCCTATTAAATCTAATGCCCGTCCTCTAAAGGGCCATGGTTTAATGATCGAATGTAACTCACTTGCAGGAGCATGTTGAATTCTTGCATGTTTCTGGCATTCTTCACACCCTTTAGCAAAATCTATACAATCTTTGAGCATGCTGGGCCAATACATGCCATATTGGAATAACAACCATTTCATTTTATGGCCTGCTTGATGTGCCCCACATGCCCCATCGTGGACCTCTGATAATGCTAAGTATGCCTCACCTTCTCCTAGGCACTTCAGTAATACGCCTTCTTGGGTCTTCTTGAACAATTCATTTCCCATGAGGACGTATGATAACGCTCTATATTTTATCTTCCTACCCACATTCAATGTTGGGTCTTTTAAATAATTCACAATTGGACTTGTCCAATCTGCATCTGACAAGGTGTCTGTGGCTAATACTTCGAATTCCTGCTTGTCAGCATAACCTAACTTTATATTTTCTAAGTCTGATGGTATGAGTCTAGTAGCCATAACTCTTCCTCTTAATTCAATCAAATCTTTAAATTCTTTGGTGGAAATTTTATACCCTGAAGCCAACTGTGCTAGGTCATTCGCCTCTTGATTTTCTATTCTTGGTATATGTTTAATATCCATGTATTCGAATTTCTTGAGTAACCTATTAACTATGAAGAAATACGTAATCAAATTGTCCTTTATGCATTTGTATTCCTTTGTTATTTGCTTGACCACTAGCTCCGAATCTCCTCTAATTTCGACTCTAGTTGCCCCCAATTCCAACAAAGCTTCAAGTCCAACGATAAGCGCTTCATACTCAGCTTCATTGTTTGAGCAACGAGGACCATCTAACTTATACTTGAATTTTGTTGGAATTCCTTCGGGAGAAATTATAAGAACTCCAACACCACTACCATCTTTATGGGTTGAACCATCAAAGTATAGTTTCCAAGGTTGCATTTCAACGTAACCTGTGACAGTCTCTTCGCTCAATGAATGATCAAAAATGAAATCAGAAATTACTTGACCTTTCACAGCTCTTAAAGGCATGAAGGTCAAAGAATACTCTGTCAAGGCCAAAGCCCATTTACCAATTCTACTATGCATTATTGGTTTCGAAAGCATGTGTTTGATAACATCGAAATGAGATGAAACATAAACATCAACAGGCTTTATATAATATTTAAGTTTCATACAAGAGAAATACAAACAAAGACATAGCTTTTCTATGTTTCTATATCTGGTTTCCGCATCATTCAGTACCCTACTTAAATAGTATACGGCTCTTTCGATGCCATTGCTATCTTCTTGTGCTAACATACTACCTATGGTAACTTGAGAGGCGGATATGTACAATCTCATGGGTTTTCCCCATGAAGGTGGGGCCAAGATAGGAGGTTGAGTGAGATATCTTTTTATGTTGTCAAACGCCTCCTGATGTGCTTCATTCCATTCGAAAGCTTGGCCTTGCTTCAAACAAAGTAACAGAGAGAAAGCCTGAGTTCTTCCACTTAAATTCGAAATGAACCTTCTTAAAAAGTTAATTTTACCTAGCAAAGATTGCAACTCCTTTTTTGATGTAGGTGCCTTCGTTTCTACAATGGCTTTGGTCTTGTTTTGGTTAATTTCGATGCCTTTCTTATGAACCACAAAACCAAGGAAATCTCCAGCCTGCACGAAAAATGCACACTTAAGGGGGTTCATTTTTAAGCCATGCTTTCTCATTCTTTCGAATGATTGGCTCAAATGATGCAAATGACTTTCTGCAGATACTGATTTGATGACTATATCATCAATGTACACCTATATAAAAGTCTCAATGAAATCATGAAAAATTGAATTCATTGCCCTTTGATAAGTTGCTCCAGCGTTCTTTAAACCAAAAGGCATTACTACCCATTCGTAGGTGCCTAAGGCTCCTGGACAACGAAATGCTGTCTTAGCAACATCTTCTTCAGCAATAAAGATCTGGTTATACCCAGAGTATCCATCTAACATACTTAAATATTCAAATCCTGCAGCAGAATCTACTAACATTTATGCCACGGGCATGGAATACTCATCTTTGGGGGTAGCAGTATTTAAATCTCTAAAATCTATGCAAATTCTCAGAGAGCCATTCTTCTTAATAACAGATACTATATTTGCTAACCATTCGACATACCTTGTGGTCCTGATGAATTTGCAGCGTAACAACCTTTCAATTTCAGCTTTAATCTTCGTGAGAACTGCTGGTGCGAACCTTCTAGGGGTCTGCTTGATGGGCTTCTTGCTATCCTTGATTGGAAGTCTGTGTTCCACTAGCTCCCTCTTTAAACCAGGCATTTCATCATAGTCCCACGCGAAACAATCTTTGTTTTTTCTGAGAACTTCCATCACTTTCTGCTTGAGGCTTGAATTGAGTTTTGTGCTCACATAAGTTATTCTTTTTGTGTTTTCATCTCCCAAGTTCACCTCTTCGAGTGGGTCCTGCGTTAACATCTTAGCACCTGAGTCTGTGGGGTCCTTCTCGAAGCCTAAAGGTTCTTTATCATAAATGGCATCTAGCCTTTGATCTATTTCAACTATTTCTTGTTCTTCAAAGGGTGAGCCTTTTGAGCTATCCCCACCTGTTTTGTTTACTTCTGCAGCCATACTATCTACTTCAGCTTCTAAGGCCGCCTTCCATTCGTTCTCAGCCATGTAGGCCGAAATCTTTTCGAAGAAGGAGGACTCAATCATGAGCAGGACTATCGAATTCCCAGCCTGCTGGCCGTCTTTGTGCAGCGCCTTCGACTTCTCCATCTCCCTTGATTATCCTTCGATCCCAATACATTCCATCATGGAGAAGTGTCATGTAATAATGCACATTCCTGGTCTCATTGATCTCGTCGTTAGGGGTATAAGGAGCAATTTTGGCTAAGTGTTTGTCATAGTTTCTCTTATCAACTAGGTTGACTGCTGTCATGAAATAGCTTTGGTCAGCTTCTATGTTTTCAACAATGCCATCCTCTCTCTCCATAATACTAACCTCTGATGCATAGACGAGGGGACTGCTCCAACGCCATGGATCCATTCTCTGCCCAACAACAAATTGTAGTTGGCTTTAGCTTCGATTACCATGAACATAGTGGGTCTGCAGCTTGATCCCACTGTCAAATCCACTTGGATCACCCCCAATGTCTGGCCTACTTTACCTTCATAGTTTGATAGTACCATATTATGTGGTTTTATGTCAACATTCTGTATCCCTAACTTCAACATGAAATGAGGCATCAAGTTCACTGCAGCGCCTCCATCCACCAGGACTTTGTTTACGCCATGCGTACCAACTTTGGCTCGAATGAACAATGGCTTTAGGTGATTTTGCGTGGCTGGTTCTGGGTATTTGAAGAAGGCATTCTGCTCTTCGACAGCCCCATTGTCCATCACATAGTAGCATACTGGCCTATGTTTCGTCAGGTCTATTGCATCATCCTCCTCGTGCTCTCCGACTTCAATCTCTTGCTCAAATTCGCAAGGCAACACAGATACTACATTGCAGTTGATGTTGAGTGAAGATTCCCCTTCTGATTCAAAATTATCAGTCAGTATCTCCTCATCCTCCTCTGGACCTGGCGTATATTCCTTCGATTCGTTTTGCTTTGTTTCAGAGAAAAGTTTCCTGCTAACTGGAGGTTTTCCCTTAGGTTGATTGTTTGGTGCAGGTTTGTTGGTACTCGATTCCTCTTTATCCTTGCTCGAAGCCACCCCTTTGTCTAACATGGCTTCTCTCTCAGCTTTTCGAACTCTTTGTTTCCTGCGCCATTAAGACCTTGACATAAGGTTCTTTCCCTTGTAGTTTTCCAACCTTACTTCTTCCCTTTTCGCCATATTGAACTGCCTTCTGTACACCATGGCATGGCGTGCATTTCGTTCATTATTCCTCCACTTGTCTTTCCCCTTGTCAGCCCTAACTTGTAGCCACTTGTCCGTTGGTACCTCAGCAGGAACTTTGAATGTTACCCTTCGAGCGCCTCTAGGATAAGGGCTGTCAGGCCTCCGCTGGGTGTAGTTGCTTTCGAAACGTTGGCCCATCTGACCAGTTTCTTTGTGGTTCCAACATGGGGCGAAAGGGACTGTTTCGAAGGTTTCAGCCACTTTCTGATCATATACTGCAGAACATCTTGGACACACTAAGCATTTGGTTGCCCCCTTGTGACAACGAACTAAGAACCCCAAAAGACTTTCTCCAGCCTTAGGGTAGCATCTGAACAGCTGGTTATCCTGGCGCCAGTTGACGTCTGTTCGTGCCCTTTGTCTTTTCTCAAAGTCTGCAGCAACTCTCTGATTACAAATGATGCTGCATCTAGGACATAACATCATTACATCATTCTCTTTGTGGCATAGCATAAGGTAGTCCTTGAGACTAGCATCCCTAGCATAACTATCTTCCATCTTGTATTTTTCTTTCTCTAAGTACCTTTCCATTTCCTTCATTTTGGAACAAGGTTGCTCCATATTTACCATGTTAACATCTACATCATCTCCTTTGATATCAGTATCTCCCCATCCTGTAGGTTTGATGTCTTCAATTAGGATCTTTGCGCTTTCTGGGGCGGAATACTTCACCATGTAATCGAACTTTCCGCTGGGCTCCCCCAAGGCATCCCTTATTCCTTTCTGAGGAAGAACTGGCAGTGTGATCTGTACTTTCTCCAACTTTCGCCTCAGTCTTTCAGTAGCCCGTGTCAGATTTTGTTTTTGGTGCTCCTGGCCTTCAGTAGCCTGGATTTCTTTCGAAGCAACCAAAGGAACTGCTTCGATCAAAGCTCCTTGTTCCTTATGGAAGTCCTCAGTAACTTCCTTTTCGATTTCAACTAACACGTAGTTTTCATCTTCAGTGTTTTCCTCTTCTGATGGAGTGTCACCTTCATTTGCTCCAACCATATTTATCTCTCCAATGTATGTAGGTTCAGAGTAATTGGTGTCAGCAACATCTAAAGGGTCATCATCCACTTTCATCTTTGGCTTGTCAGCGAACCTTAATCTACCATCCTTGATTGCATTTTGAATCAGATCCCTGAAAAGAAAACATTGTGAGGTTTTGTGGCCTAAGAAACTGTGATACTTACAAAACCCTCTTTTCTTTCTTTGATCTAAAGGTGGTAATTTGACATTCGATGGCACTATTAGTTGGCCATCTTTGACAAGCAAATCAAAAATTTCATCACATTTCGTTACGTCGAAGGTATACACCTTCTTTGGGAACTTGTCACTTTTCTCATTTTCAATAATGTCTTTCCCTTTTGTGGGAACTAGTAATTTACAAGAGTAAGGTGGAGCCTGTTTCAATTTAGCAAGATCAATTTCTACCTCTTCGAATTCAGGGTAATCTTCTGCTTCCTCAGTTTCGACATAGGAAACCCTTTCTTTCTTGTTATTTTTAAAAACCCTGGCTTTCTCGGCCTTTAGTCTTTCGACTTGTCGAACCCTGTCCGCTAATTGGGCCATATCCCTCAAGTATTGTGTATCTAATTTCTTTCGAATGGAGTAGTCTAGGCCACCGGCAACCATTTCAACTAACTCATGTTCAGGAACTACTGTGAAACATCTAGACTTCAAGAGTCTGAACCTATTCAGATAATCATCTATGGGCTCAGTAAACTTCCTCTTGACACTAGCTAGTTCTTTCAGACTTATTTTAGATTGTCCCATGTAGAATTGTTCATGAAATAATCTCTCCAAAAGGGTCCAAGTATCTATGGATCCAGGAGGCAATGTGGTGAACCATGTGAAAGCGTTCTTAGTTAGGGAACTTGGGAAATATTTAATCCTAAGGTTCTCATTGTTTGCTATGTCTCCTGCTTCGGTCAGATACCTGGCTATGTGTTCGACTGTTGACTCATTGGTGTCTCCAGCGAACTTTGTAAATTTAGGGACCTTATATCCCCTTGGTAAATCAGTGTGCATCACATAATCTACTATGTGAGAGGAATAGTTTGGCCTTCTAATTCCTGTATTGAGACCGTTTTGAGCCATAATCCTTTCTATCATGGTGGTTAAATTATTTTCTGCCAAGATGTTGTCATTTCTAATTCTGTGAACGACTTCATCAACATCTTGGTGTCGACCCACCATGACAACTCTTCTAGGTTGTTCTTCTCGAAACTCTGGGACTTCCAACCTTTCGACCCTTGCCCCTGGTTCTACAACTCCCCTTTGTGGTTCCTCTCGAATCACTGGGGCTTCTTGTCTTTGTGCCCTTGCCCCCAAGTTAACCCCCTCTCTGGCTGGTCTATAGGGTGGGTCGTCAGCAATTTGTTCTATGATGGGTATGTTTGCTCGAACCAACGCCTGATTCTGCCTACGCCTTTCTGGCGGAGCGAAAAAATATGCTATTCGACTCATGTTGTCCGCGTTTTCTCTGTTGGTTACAGTTACATTTTGTACTATTGGGGCAAAGATTTCTTGCATAGTCTATGCTAACACTCCTATCATATTATGGTTACTATCATCCATTAATTGTCTAAAAGCCATATGATTTTCTGTGGTTAAGATAGGCAGTGTATTATGACCTACTGAACCTTGGGTATTTGTCACAAATTGGTTGGCCCCAGATCCGGACCCAAATTATGGTGACGAATTTGATGTGGAATTGTGCAAACCCGCTATAAAAGATGTTGACATCCCATAAGAGGGATTTCTGAGTCTATTACCATCGAAACCGGGTGGTCTAATTGGTGGTGGGGTGGCGAAATGGGTTTGTGTCCCTGATGGTGGGACAAATCCCGCAAGATAACCAGTGGTCCCTGTATTTCCTAGGGTCGAACTGTTGGTTGTCGTGCCACTTGCTCCATTTGTGGCCACACTACTGGTAGAAGATGAAACGGACTGTGCGTTCGTAGGGATCGCGTTAGACGTCCCCGTCGAAACAGACGTATTGGTGCCTGTTCCATGTGGGGCATTTTGTTTCCCTTGTTGATTGTTTGGATTAGACATCCTACTACTACATTTTCTTCTGGGTAAAGGTTGATTACTATTAATTGTTTTACCACTTCTAAGGTTCATATAACAGCGAATTTGTTACTCAGAAAAGAACTTACACAACGATTATATCCTAAAACTCTTTACTTTCGACTTTCTTAACAACTTGTCCCACCGGGTGTGCCAATTTGTTCACAGTGATTTCTGGTAAACAACCGCTAGTCTTCCAAACTATCGAATAAACTTAATTACTGTTATTCAATTTCTGTGGTAACTTGCAGGATCGACTAGATGGATCCTATGGTACATAGTTGTTTGGCTAAGTCTAATTGTAAAACTGGTATTCATATTTAGGACTTCTAATTAAAGTGTTTCAAAGACATCCAATCCACTTCGATTACTATACTAAGTGATTCGAAAGATAATTTCTATATGGTATAAGGAATGTTCATTGGAAAAGTAAACAGGCTTAAGATTGGATAAATGGCAGGATTAAGTGAGTGAATATAAAAGTTGCTGAATGTTTAAAGGATTCGAACCTAAGAAAAGCGTTTAAATGCAGAAAGAAATAAATGACCCTGAATGTAGAAACTCTAATGTAAAGGCATGAACGTAAAAATGTTTAAAGCATAAATGAAATGGAAATGAAAGACAAAACTAGAAAATATAAAGAGTTTTCATTGAATTGTAAATGTTGGTGTTATCATACGTACATCTTTCGAGCATTCGTTTCCCTATCCATGCGGTATTTTGAATGTTTACTGAATTTGTATAATAGATATGACACACTGAAATCCTAACACTAAGACCTCTATTTATACTATTTCGATCATAACGGTCTTGCTATCAGAGTCTTCCACGTTCGAAGCATGCAGAGCATTACTTCCCTCTAGCCTCCATGCGTCCTCGAACGCTCTAGTGCTTATGTATTCGAATTTCAAATATCCCGCTCACGTTTGAATTTCAAACGCCTTGGTACCTTCGTTTCGAATTCGTCTCAAAGGTTAATCTCATCATTATTTCGAACATTCTTTAGACATTACACTCCACAACTATCATTCGAAACCTTGAACTTTTATTATTTCCATTCGAAAAAACAGTCTCTCTTATTCCAAACCATAAAACTTGCTTTATTCAAACAAAGCCCAATCGTTTCATTTCGAATCACAATATCAAAATCTTCAGCCAACAACAAGACACAAAAAGCAATCAATCCGTGTTTTTCATGCTAAATGATTCAAACTACAAAAATATTGATGTTTACTTAATTTATGTTACTAATAATGATTCTTTGAAGCAGAAAACTACCATGTCTATTTCATTTGAAAGATGTCCAAACCAATGCTCCTCTCATGGAGACAGTAAACACCCGTTCGATAATATCATACATATTTATGTTAAGCCTTTTTGGTTCTGTTTACATTTTTTTGTTTATTCAAATTAAGAGAATTGTGTAAGATAATCACATCATATGTTTCAGAGTTTTGTTTCTAATTACACGGTTTCTGATTGTTTTGTAACATCTTCACGATATTTACCATTTTTAATAGTTACTTTTTGGATTCAACTTCTGTGAGTGTGTTTGAAACCATGGTGGCTTTGACTGTAGCATTGAAATTGCATCTCACAAAGGTGATTATCTATTTTTAGAATTTGATGAGCTTATTTGATTCCATTTTAGGGCCACTATTTAAATCAGTTTTTTTTATTATTGTTTAATCTATCTTTATGATATAATAAAAAATAAATTATCTTTTTATCCATAAAAATTTATAATATAATGAAAAATAAATTTTTTAAATTTGTCTTTTTTTCTATATAATATTTATTTAAATTAGTTAGAATATTTATTTTACTTGATAGCAAATTTTAACTAGACATGAAAATAATAAATTCAATATTTATCAATAATAGACAATATCTTTTATAAATAAATATTATTAAATATGAGACACATATTTATCATTATTAAATAAATAAATTTAAGATCATATGACAAATATTTAATGTTACAATTATTTTTATAAACGAAAATAAGTTACAAATAATTTTTATAAACGATAAAATTTCAACAATTGATACAATTTTTAACAGGAATAAGTTAAAATATTTTTAGAAATGGTCACACGGGTTCAAAACACTTATAAATGAGAAAAAATTTATATGTTAATATAATTATTTGTATAAACGAAAATAAGTTACAATAATTTTTATAAACGAGAATAAGTTACAAATATTTATATAAATGAAAAAAAAATCAACTATTGATGCAATTGTTTTTAAGAGAAATAAATTAAAAATAATTTTATAAATCGTCATACGGATTCAAGGCACTTGTAAATTTTTTTAAACGGGGATAAGTTACAAATATTTTTATAAACGAGAAAAATTCAACTATTTATTAATTATTTTTATAAAGGAAAACAAGTTATTTTTTTTAATAAATAGACATACGAGTTCGAGACGCTTACTATGTTTGTAACTATATGAGTATTAATCAACTAAATAAATGAATGCAAAATTGACAAATAAAAATAAGAGACATATAATATAAATCGAGACGGGACCATATGATAGCACGAGTTTTTTTAGTAGTTTCAATATAAAATTTTTCAAAATAATATTTTTCAATTAATGTTGCAAACCATATTCTCATTCCTCTATTTTTTTCTCTTTCCATTATAACTTTTCCTTTCCAAAATTAATTATGTATCGTATTGTATTTTTCAATACATTGAAAATACTTGACTCTGTTTGCCTCTCTATTAATCCTATTTCTGTTATCCTCTCCATTAAACACTACTTCTTCATTTTGGTGTAGCAGAAATAGATTGCAATCTCTCCATCGAAGCAAACTCTCCATAAAACAAAATGCAGAAAAGCAACCAATGTAGCATCTGAAAAAAATTAGCTTTGAAATTGCTCTAAGATCAATTATACTTTTCTTCTTTTTCATCTCTATATCTCATCCTCATTCTTCTTTTTTGTTTGTTTTTAGATGAGTTTAATTGAATTGAGTGGATTGTAGATTGGGAAAGGAAATTTGAAAGGAGGAAATTTGATGGCATTCATGAATTTGATCTTGATTTTCATATTGTTTTGATATATTTCCTTTTGTTATAGTTTATTTGAATTGATTCTTATAAACTTTAATTCATATTAGTTTTGATGCATATTGAATGATGGTGCGTTGAAGCAAACTGAAATTAAGGAAATTAGGGTTAAAGCCAAAGTGTGTTCATATTGGATGATAGATCATTCAGGTTTGGAACCATATACTAATGTATATAAGTTATTAAGCTAAAGCGAAAGTGTGTTTATAATTAAGCTTTGTGTTGGATTTACTTAAAATTTGGTACCTAGCATGATGAAGTGGATTGAGAATTTTTTTTTTTGCAATAATCAGTATTAAAATTTCCCCCCCGCAAATAATCATGTTTCGGAAAAGATTACGCAAATAATCATGTTTCAGATGACTCCCCAAAGGAGGAGCCATCTCACTTGGCGCCTACACCTATTATTTATGGGGAGGCGCCATCTCACTTGGCGCCTAGGTGCTTAGGGCTTGCCCTAAGCCAAGTGAGATGGCGCCTAAGTGCATTTCTAGAGTAATTTTCGCGTTTTTTTTTCCAATCCGGTGCGTTGCGTATTCGATATAGGATCAACAAAATTGACTTTTTATTTACAAAAGATGATTACACCCATAAGAATTACATAAAAAAACAGATTAAAAAAACAGATTAATCAGTGGTCACTCGGAACCCGGTAATGACCCCCGGTTCCGCATCCCCGTCCTCGCCTTTCCCGTGCTGGGTGTCGTCGCGTTTCCTGTTGTGGCAGGGTCGATGGCCCAGCGAAGTCAATGTGTTCCGGATCCATGAAATCAATCAGATCTCCATATCTAGAAGATCTGCTTTGGTACAGTCGGTTACCCATACCCTCAAAGTTTGGTTGTGTTGGTGGTGGGTGGGGTTCCATGGTGGGTCTGTAGCATTGATCGTCTGAGTACGGAGGGTAGAAAGGAAATGGATCTTGTGGTGTTTGGTATTGAGGATGTTGGGTGGTTTGGTAATATTGTGGTTGATGGTAAGTCGGGTCGGTTGGTTCATAATCTTCCGACATTCCTAGATCAGGGCTAAGGCTGGATGTTGACGGGCCCATATTGGGATATACAGAAGACTGAAATTGTGTATGGGGTATGCGGGTGTGTTGGTATTGTGATTGGAATTGCGGTTGGGTGTGAGGCATATGGGGGTATTGGTACTGAGGTGGTGATTGTGGTTGGTTGTGGGGAATTTGGGTGTAATTGTGTTGTGGTGGCGACTGTGGTTGGGTGTTTGTGGTTCAGTTTCGTCTGGGAGGTTGGTGGGAGGTTGATGTGTGTTGGGTTTGTTGTTGGGGAAACGAGGGTTGTGCCCATTGTGTTCGTGGGTCAACAAATACCTTGGATGAGACACGTGCATTTCAGGGTTACTAACCGACCTGTACCAAGATAAATATTGATCCGTGTGCCGCATATTACCATGATTGAGGAAAACCGGGAATTGCAAGACATATCGGTGACGCCTCTGCCACATCTTACACCATTCTGGAGCAAAGTCTTTCCAGTTAGTAACACCCCACTGGGCGTCGACCCTTTTGAGATACCACGGGGCAAACAAGTCGGATCACTGGGTATCTCTTGATGCATTCCGAACTGCATCTTCACACAGTCGCTGTGGTGCATCTCCATAACATTAAACCACATGATTGCAGTCTTGGCGCTCCAAATTGCTGCATCCTCGGGGTTTGGTTCATGGCCCAAACCCAAATATGGTCTCCAGACAAACTGCACATAAAATTAAATCAGGTTAATGAAAGTGTAATACATAAATAATTTAAAAGTAGGAAAGTTGAAAGGTACGACGTACATCATCCGGGCCTAGGTGATCCAATAGATTGCGGTATAGTGCGACATTGAATCTTGGATTCTTGCCGTGATCCATACCCCTCACGCAATACCTAAAGGAAATGAAAAATATTTTATTTTTAACATATAGTTGGTGAAGAGATGAACAGTAATAAATGATATAACTAGTGACTTACTTTGTTGCGTACGGGAAAACGAATGTGTTGTTGTTGACGGGGTTTAGGGACTCCATCCTCCACCAACCCCAGGCTTGAAGTAAAAAAGTGCAGCCATAAAATGTACATTTTTCCTTGATTGCATTTTTGCACAAGGAACTGTATAGGTGGGCTAAAACAGCAGAACCCTAACTATACTTTCTAGTTTTTTCGAAATCTCTAAGTAAATTTAAATACATAAAACTTACACTATTTCCCGTTGTGATACGGTGGAAGAACTGACTTGAGGTTTTGCGTTTGTGTTCGCAAATGTTTCGGTTTAGCAAGAGTCGCCACCGACTTTTTATTTTATCCTAAGGAAAGGTCAAAAAGCACAGGAAAAACCTTTGAGATGTTTTCTTGGGTTCGGGGAGTAGATTATGAAAATGGAAGGTGCAAGCACCCTTTTCATCCATGGTTATCCATGAGCTCTTAGTTACTTGTTTAGATCACTTGCTTTTACTTTTCAATTGTTTGAAATTGTGCTTTGTGTGTGTTGTTTTGAAAGATGTTTTGAAAAGAGGCCATCATTGTGGCAACCTTTGTAATGATTCTTGTTTGAATGTATACAAATATGTTTTTGTCTTTTGAAAAGATTTCAAGGTTTGAAAGTTTGATTTGGGAAATGTTTTGAAATTGTGTTGTGAAGTGTGTTTGAAAATAGCAAGGATATTTTGCAAGCTTTGATCAAGTAACTAAGAGCTATCTACCCTATTTTACTCAAAGATCTTTCCTACACATTTTTAACCCTTTTGACAGTGTTGTTTTACCATTGCATTTGGTAAACAACCTTGTATTAGGATGTTAAACGGGACATGCGTGGGTCATCGTATGGACCATGATAGCAATTGTGTCAAGTGTTTTTTGGCAAATTTTTTGAGGGACTTGATCATTTTTGTTTAGGCAACCAACATAGCGTCATCGAGGGACTATGATCTTTTTGTTTTGTTTTTGTTTTGCCAAGATACTCAACATGCATACCATGGCCATCTATTTAGGCAACCAAGTGGTGATAACCCTAAGGGTGCATGTGTGCAAGTGTGTTTGATTGCATGCATTTGTCTTTGATTTTTGGTGGTCTAATTGTTGGTTTTATCTTGCCATACACGCATAATTACTATCATTTATATTTGAAAGCGATAAATTGCAGAAATGTAAAGTCCTACGCTATTATAATATTTATGGGATGAGGATACAAATTTATGAATGGGGGTTGCAAGTAAAAATAAGTCCTAAGTTATTATTACAACCATATTGAATATGTACAATATAAGAAAGAAATGAATTTATTTAGAAAATGTTTTTGTCTTAAGGAAATAAGTTAAAAGGAAAATACTTTTATATTTTTTATGCTAATAATAAAAAAGATGAAAGAAAAATTTAAAGAAATAAATAAAAAGATTAATTTTATGTGGTTAAGGGTAAAACCCTAGTTTTCTTTAAGAAAGTAAATATATTAATTATTTATATACAATAAAATATATTAATATATACAAAAATAAAATATATTTAGAAAAAGGTATTTTTTAAGTATATTTAATAATAAAAAATAAAAGTGTAATATTTTTCTATTCTTATTCTAATAAAAATAAAAGTATATATATTATATATATATATATATATATATATATATATATATATATATATATATATATATATATATATATATGTATTAATTATATTAAATATGATAAAATAAAATAAAATATATACAAAAATAAAATATATTTAGGAAAAATATTTCAGTGTGAATTAAAATAAAGAATAAAAATAAAAGTATGATCTATATATTATTTCCAAGTTTTTTTTTAATAAATAAGACAAAAGTAATTAATTGCTTTTTATGTTAGAAAAATAAAAATGAAATGCAAAATAAATGTGAAAAAATTATAAAAATATTTTTGAGCATTTTTTATATTTGAAAATAATAAAATATAATCAGAAATAAAAATAAAAATGCCAAAATATAAAATAACAAGAAATTGGGCCATGGAGTGCAAAAAGGAAAAGGGAGGTGTCAAAAGTAGCCAGAACCAAGCCCAGCCCAAACCAACTTCATCTTCAACCTTCTGACTTTGAAAACGCGCGCGCCCTGTTCAAATACCAGATCCTGTATACGAGCTCTATTGCAAAAACACATAACATCAAACTTGTAGAGCATTTTAAGACAATTCCAGCCATATAAACAACTTGTCTTAACTCTCAAAGACCAGAGAGAATTTCTCTGGCCCTAAAATCTAACCTAATTTTTTCAGCATGTTCATGGATGAAATTCTCTTAGCATGCTTAATATAAATGAAAACTGAGCATATGTACAACTTCATGGCAATGAATACTACATTTCTTATTCACAAACCTAAGGCTAAATGTTCATAAATAGAGAGATAGGAAGTTGACAAAAACCTGTTTCAGCTGACTTCGTGTAGGAAAATGTGGAGCTTTTCAACAAGGCTTGAGATGTCTGGGAGCTTGCTTGAACTTCACTTGACCTTCTACAATGTCTAGCTTGCCTTGAATGTACTTGAATCAGCCTATAGAACTCAACCTGCACAAGCTCAAAATGAAAATGACAAACCCTGTAAATGGAGTTACAGTTGGTGTTTGAGGTTTGGGATAACTTGGATGAGTTGAATGGAAGGTGTTTGAACCAACTTGGGGCAAAACGCACGAGCCAAATAAGCTATGGAAGTCAAGTTGCAGGTTTTGCCATGTTTTGCCAATGGAAGGTGATTTCTGACTATGGGATGTTTGAGGGCTTCAGAGGTCGTGTTTCTGGCTCAAAGGGGTGTGAGAAAGATGTTCAAAATGTTTTCACAAGTTGGTTTTGGCTGATTCTCTTGGTCTCACGTGTTTTGCATATTTCTTGTATATGAAGAAAAAGTGGGAAGTGATATGTAACAGGCCTGTACAGGCTATTCAACACCTTATAACCTCTGCTCTTGGACCCTCTAATTTGTGGATTTGATTAGCTGCCAAAGATCTGGACCAATGCTCAAAGATTGTGGTTTGACATAAAGCAAGATTATGGCAAAAATGACAATGTATCTTTTTCTACTTAGGGATTAGTTTTGTGTACAATGCCCTAATGACCAAAACAATGCCTTAGACGGATGGATTTGCATTAAATTATTGAGTGTGAAGTGGTTTAGAGGCCTGTAATCTAGTGCAAAGCATGCTGACTTGAAATTGCAACTTGGATGAACATGAATATGCCATGGATGAAAAGTGAGTTTTTGCCAACTTCAAGCCCTCGATTCTCCCTAACCACAAATGTGTTTGAGGAGTTCTTGGACATTTTGGAAAGATTTCAATATGCTCTACAATCCATCTTTGAAATGAAACTTGATATTCCAAGTGAAACTATGTGAAAAATGGCCATGAAGAGAGGTCAAAATCCTGCCTAAACTAGGGCAAAATTTCACTAAGTTAAAAGTTTTAGGGACCCTTGTTTCAAAAATAATAACTTGAGATCCAAGCTTCTTTTGAGAAAACTTTGTGAATCAAAGTTGTACACTTTGTGGAGGACTACAACTTTCATGTTGGAAGTTTTGTTTGAATCCAATTTCATCATGGTGAGAATGTTGGGCAAAGTTAGAAAAAATTAAGAAAATTTCATAACAGAAAAATTCTAAGTTATGAAAATTTTCAACTTTAAACCCTAATTTGCAAAAAATGGGTTTCTTGATGAACTAGTTTCATGTTTTGACATGTTTTGATGAATTGTGATCCTTGGCACTTGATTTTGACCAAAAAGTCAAAGTTTGACTTTTCAGTGTACAGTCAAATTTTGATCAGTTGACTGAAAAACTCATCTGTCAGTCCAATGCAATTGAGGTCTTTTGAACTTGTTGAATAGGTAAAGATGATGCCATTGAGTCCTTGAGTCCATGCTTGAGCCCAATTTTCCATTGGCTAGGTTAAAAATCAGAAATTGTCCTTATACAGTCAAAACCCTAAAAATGACCATTTTGCCCTTTTGATGATCTGATCAAATTTCTTGTGGAGTTGTGGTCGAAACTTGATCAAATGGTTCATATGAGTTTATAATATTGATGTGGATAAAAAATTATGAGGTTTGACTGTAAATTGGCCACAATTGACTTTTTCCCCAATACAACTGATTTATAGGTCAACTGTCCAATTGATTGGGCAAAAATTTGATTCAAGGCTTGAAACTTGGTATGAACAAACTTATGAGTCCAACATGAATTATGAAAGTCACTTTGAGCATTGGAGGTCCAAAAATCCTTGTGCAAACTCAAACCCTAATTTAGGTCATCAGTGCAAGGAGATGTCTTGGGTAGTGCAAAACCCTAACCCTGTCTAGAGTTCAAGGAGCCTTGTGAGGGGACATCTTGATAAATTGAGAGGGAAAATTTTGGGGTACAACACCCGTACTTTCGGGAAATAAAAAGGTTCCAAATAGTATCATTAGATAAGTTCTAGCTTTTATTACCCTGTCTTGCTCGGAGGAATTTTCGTTTAATTCCAAAGTTGCATAATGATTTTTAAGCTCAGTTAGTAGTATACCCTGACCTCTCGCACCACCACCTTCAACCATATCCCTGCCCAACAATTCTTCACACATAGAATTGGGTTGTTGAACCGACCCGTTAACGGCCTTATCGTCGACAGGGAGACCCAGTAACATGTACACATCCTCTAGTGTGACGGTACATTCACCTATTGGTAGGTGAAATGTATGGGTCTCTGGTCTCCACCTTTCCAACATGGCAAGTATGAACTTTGAATCTATTGTGCAGTTGGAGATCTTTATAACATGTCTGAAACCTGCGTATTCCAGATATGGTACGATGAATGGGTCGGGAGCCAGGTAGTTGTGAGACTGGATTCTGAATCTTTTGGTATCCTGAGTTAATAATGTAAATGTGTAAGATTAAGTAAGATGAACAAAGCATTACCAGAAGGTTAAAAAATGTATAACTATAAAATAAACTTACAAATGCTGCAATGTTGTCCCTTGTGCCTCTGTGAGAATCCCCCATTGTAAGAAGAGCCATTGTTGAAAATGCCTGAGATTATGAAAGACTTAGAAATTGTAAGAGATTATGAAAGACTTTGTAGCAGAGAGTGAGACGATTGTGGGTGCAAGAGAAGTATGTTATGCTTTGTATTTATAGGCAAAAATATTTCATAGAGTAAGTTAGGTGGTAGTTGGTGCATGCATGCATGATAAGTGTCAATCTTGCAGTGAAGGCGAAGGCTAGGTGGCAGCCTTGAAGAAGGCATGTATGCATGCATGTAACACGATTGAACATTAAGGGAGGCGCCATTGGACTTGGCGAAAGAGTACAAAAATGAAAGGTGTCGCCATCCCCATTGGCGAATAATAGGTGGCACGGGTTGCAGAGTAGGCGCAGGCTAGGTGACAGCCTTGGAGAAGCCATGCCTGCATGCATGTAACACTATTGGAGGTGATGGGAGGAGACTTACATGTTACAGTGTAGGTGCGGAGTAGGCGCATGCTAGGTGGCAGCCTTGGAGGTGGCATCTCTGCATGCATGTAACACGATTGGACATTAAGGGAGGCGCCATTGGACTTGGCGAAAGAGTACAAAAATGAAAGGTGTCGCCATCCCCATTGGCGAATAATAGATGGCACGGGTTGCAGAGTAGGCGCAGGCTAGGTGACAGCCTTGGAGAAGCCATGCCTGCATGCATGTAACACTATTGGAGGTGATGGGAGGAGACTTACATGTTATAGTGTAGGTGCAGAGTAGGCGCGACTAGGTGGCAGCCTTGGAGGTTACAACCTTACTTAATTCAAATTCAGTATGACCTATTTAGTCTTACATTTATCAAAACACTGATTCACTTAATCTGTCAAACCTTCCAACCTTTAAACCTTCATAAAATCAAACCTTCAAACCTTCAAATAATCAAACATACAAACCTTCGAATAACTCATAAACTTCAAACATTCCAACCTTCAAACCTTCAAACAACCATATGCAATGGCCTCTGCACCCCAATATGTCATCAATGCACATTTCAACGGTGAGACATACATCTGTCCCACCTCTGGGTTTTTGTTTAGAGACACAGACAACATCCGATTTCTTTTAAACGGGAAAGCCAATTTCTCATACTTCAAAAAATGATTGGAGGCCAAACTTGGACGAGGCCCGGTGACACAATATTTTATCAGAATCCAGTTTTTTTTGGTAACAACCAAATAATATTTTATAAGGTTGAGGTTCAAGATGACGAGGATCTTCGGAATATGTTTTCTAGTCATGTGTATTCTGGGTACGACTCTATTGAGTTGTGCATTATGCTGCGAGAGCCTCAAGTGACACAAGTGCTTGATCCTTTAGAGACCGAACAAGCAGAGGTAGATGCAGTTGATGAAGAAGAAGAAGATGACGAGTTAGAGTTTGATGAAATGGTGAATGATGATTCCGAAGACGATGGGATACCTGGTATTCCTGCAAACGAGATCTACACACCACCTCCGCACATGACAAACTTCAACATGGGCGGAGATGAACCGTCTTCTGATTTATTTTTCAATCCCTTTATGCAGTCGGATGAAAACTTAAAAGAGAATAACAAGTTTCGTAACAGAGAGGAATGCATCAGAGCCATAAAAAAATTCCACATGCTCAACTCGGTTGATTTTAAGGTGGACTGTGTCAACCCAGAAAGGTACAAGATCAAGTGTGTCCACCCTGATTGTATGTTCAAGCTCACTGCATCATACATATTAAGAGGTGATTGCTGGGTCATAGGTTCCATGTCTACCCACACTTGTGTCAGTTCTACCTAATCACAGGACCATCGAAAACTTAATTACGATCTCATTTGTCAAGAAATCCTACCACTCGTCAGCAACGACCCATCTTTGAAGGTGAAAATTATCATCTCCCACATCACCACAGTTTTTAACTATACTCCGTCTTACCGTAAGGCGTGGTTAGCAAAGACCAAGGCGATTGAAAAGGTGTACGGAAACTGGGAGGAGTCATACCAAGAACTTCCTCGCTACCTGAATGCACTCAAGACTTATTCTCCGGGTACTGTTTACGTTCTGGAAACAGTGTCAGCATACGCCCAAGATGGTAGTCAACTAAACAGAAACAGAATATTCAGTCGAGTGTTTTGGGCATTTCAACCTTGCATCACAGGGTTTGCATCATGCAAACCAATTATACAAATTGATGGGACTTGGTTGTATGGGAAATATAAAGGCACACTACTGATGGCAGTTGCACAAGATGGCAACAACAATATTTTCCCAATTGCCTTTGCCCTAGTCGAGGGGGAGACCGGTGGTGCTTGGAGCTTTTTTCTGAAAAACCTGCGAACACATGTGGCTCCTCAACCAGATCTCTGTTTGATCTCGGACAAACATGCCTCCATTGAAAGTGCCTACAATAATCCTGCAAACAGTTGGCATGACCCTCCTTCTACGCTTGTCTATTGCGTTAGGCATATCGTCCAAAGTTTCACGAGGGAGATCAAGGACAAAACACTAAGCAAAGCAGTTATGAATGCGGGATATGCATTGACACAACCCACGTTCAAATATTACCGCAACGAGATCCGTTTGTCAAATCTGGAAGCCGGTAGGTGGATCGACAATATTCCGGTGGAAAAATGGACTAGGTCATACGACAATATTGCGGTTTATGGTGAAGTATTTATCCCAAAGTGTTATGCACTTTTACCTTTCCAACCATGCGATAAGTCAGTGACACTAAATAGAGCTGACAATGTGAAATTCCCTAAACCAATAATAAATATGAAATTTTTAATGTGTATATATGGAAATTAAAAAAATGTGCTAATTCATAATAATATATATTACCTCTGGAATTTTCTATTGGAAATCACAATTGATACTATCTTTGTCACTAGTATCCTTGAAACCTGAACCTTGCCTTTCTGACATGTATCTTTCTTTGTCCTTTTCCAACTCCCGAACTTTAGCTTTTAATTCTTCTAACTCTTCCATCAATTCTTTATTTCTATGACCTTTCCTTTTTTGATGGTTACACAAAGATGTTTGAGTCACCCCGAATCCCTTACCCCTCACACGACCGGTACACTCAGGAACATTTAATACTCGAGTAAGTATGCTCCTGCAATCATGGTCTTCATCTTGAGTTAAAGATTGAGATAGATTCTCCTGAAATTCATATGCATATCAAAATAAATTAATGGTGATTAAAACTCATAAATTCTTTATGCTAATAACCTTTTGATTTAATTAAAGGAATACTGATATACTTATACATTTCTCATAGATTTGAAGCACATCTTCCTTAACAAATCCATCATTACCCACCCGGGCAGTCTTTCACAGAACATGTTCCAGAAGAGATGTTTCTTGACTTTTCTCCTCTTCTAACTACACATTAAGAGAAATAATAAAATCAATTGTAACACATGATGAACAAGTATATCATAGCATTTATAAATACTTACTAATCTTTGTTGTAAGCGTGTGAATCCCATATGCCCTTTGTTGTATGGATACGGGGGACTTGATGCTCGTTGGTGATTCACGACACTTACATCCTGAAAATCTGAGGTTCTTCGTTTTTCTTTAAAGGTTTCCCATTCTTCAGGAAAAATCAAGCCTGCATACGCCTTTGGAAGTTTTGCATCGATAAAATTGTTATCGGCATCCCTAAGAAACTTGTTTGTCAAAAAAGATCGAAATCCTCTTAGTCTTTTTCCGGCCAATTGAAGACAATATGTTTTTCGATCATCATCAATGTTAAAAGACCTCTATAAAAAACATATATAGAGTGGGTTAGTAATTTAAAGACATAATAATCAACAAAAATAAATGACATCACATATGGTATCTGTATATCACTCCATATTTTTTCTTTAACGAGTTTCAACTCACGCTTTCTCCATTCATCACAAATGATTGGAACTTGTATCCTCATAAGGGAACCAATGTAACTTGTCAACATTGAATCGTTAGGTTCAATTAGTTATTTGTCTTTATTCCAATGCATGTCAAATTTGATACCTTTATCTCTTGCACGAATGATTGACTTCATAATTGTTATTCCTCGTCTAATATCATTCTCCACATCACGAGCTAATTCATTTCCATCATTATTAGAAGCGGGATGTGATTTTTTCTCATTACTAGCCATTTGACCTGTAATATTAAAGAAAAACATAAACACCATATAAAATTCAAGTAGCATTGAATGAATAAACACAATATAAAAACATAAACACAATATAAAACCATAAACACAATATAACAATTTTATTGAATGACATAACATATAACATTTTACTAGTATCTCTTTCACTAATATATATTTCTTTTCTTGGTTGGAATATGAATTACTTGGCTCTTAACAACTCAGACGGATGTATTGATCCAAATTCCCTCATTATGATCATTTCTAATATATGATTCATGCACTATAATATTCTCATCTTGATCATTTCGTATATACGACTCATTCCTTCTAACATATGACTCATTCTCAACATCAATATCACTTTGATTTACACTGTTATCATCAATCACTTTGTTAGATAAAAGCACTATAGACCATTTCGTACTTGTCAAATAAGTGACATAGAACACTTGTTTAGCTTGAGAGGCTAGAATAAGAGGCTCATCTTTGTACGCCACCCTATTAAGATCCACTTGTAAAAATCCCGACTTATCCATTCATATACCACTATTATGTACCCACTTGCAACCAAAGATAGGAATCTGAAACTTCTCATAATCAAACACCCAAATATGCTCGAGAACCCCAAAATATGACAAATTTGCATATTTGAGGTTTAAGTCATTCATACTTGAAATGTGCATTGCTTCAGCTACAACTGTGACACCACTATTTTGCATAGTACTTTTATCATCTTGTTCTTTAGTATAAAATATGTATCCATTAATTGCGTATGCGTTATATGAAAACACGAGCAAACTCGGATCATATGCTAAACATCTCAACCTTTCTGTTATTGAAGTGGGATCTAAATCAAACTTTGAATAAATATTATCTTTGAACCATTGTATAAAACTTTGATTGTGCTCTCGTACTATCCAATTTTCATTTCTATTCAGATTTAAACCCTGGAGTACATCCTTGTGCATTTCAACATACGACTCAACCTCATTGTCATTGTGCAAAATATATAAATGTACTTGATCTCGTTCAACCCTTGATATTGTCACACTTTTATTTATGATTACATTTTTTCCTTCCTTCCTTTTGAAAATATGAGATTTGGGTAGTCCAATAGATTGAACATTGGACAAATATTCAGTACAAAACTCAACCACTTCTTTAACAATGTATCATTCAACCATATAACCCTCTTGCCGACTTCGGTTTTTCACATACCCTTTTAATATTTTCATATAACGCTCAATAAGGTACATCCATCTCATATAAGCTAGTCCACACAATTGTGTCTCTTTCACAAGACGAACAATAAGATGTACCATAATGTCAAAAAATGAGGGAGGAAAATACATTTCAAGCTCACACAAATTAATAACTATTTATTTTTGCAATATTGGTAAGATCTTAGGATCGATCACCTTACTACAAATTGACCTGAAGAAAAAACACAATTTAGTTATGGCGCTTCTTAATTTTTCTGGCAAAATAGAACGTATACCTATTGGTAGAAAATAATCCATTATAACATGGCAATCATGTGTCTTTAAACTCTTTAACTTGAGATCTTTCATAGACACAAGTCTTCTAATATCTGAAGAGTAACCTTCTAGAACTTTAACTTCACTTAGAAACTTACACAATATTTTTTTTCTCCTTTCTAGATAAAGTATAAGCAGCAGGCGGTAGATATGTTCGTGTTCCTTTCTTCATGGGTCCTAATTCAGTTCTTATTCCCATTTGTATCAAGTGCTTTCTTGCTTTAAGGCCATCCTTAGACTTTCCTTGTATATTGAGTAACATACCAATAACACTTTCAAATACATTTTTTTCAATATGCATAACATCGAGAAAATGTCTTACATACAACGACTTCCAATATGGCAATTCAAAAAAAATTGACCTCTTTTTCCACCCACCTTTGACAAGCGTATGTGCAAAAGGCTTGCCAAACTGAGTACTCATATCTTTCACCTTTTCAAAAATTTGGTCACCTGTCAACGTGGGTGGAGCTCTATCATGTTCTGGATTTCCATTGAAAGCCTTTCTCCACCCACGATAGCGATGATTAGAATTTAAGAATCTACGATGACCGAGAAATACATTCTTTTGACAAAATTCTAATCGCTTTTAATTTGTGTTTTTTTCACAAATAGGACACACTTTTTGACCTTTAATGCTATATCCTGATAGATTTCCGTATGTCGGAAAATCATTAATTGTACCAAACAACATCACCCTTAAATTGAAACTTTCTTTCCTATATCAATCATAAACCTCAACATTGTTCTCCCACAAAATCTTTAAATCTTCGATTAAAGGTTTCAAGTATACGTCAATGCCATTCCCTGATTGTTTAGGTCCAGAAATTAACATAGATAACATCATGTACTTGCACTTCATACATAGCTGTGGATGCAGGTTATAAATCATAATAATCACAGGCCACGTGGTATGTGAGATACTTTGAAGACCATGTGGGTTCACTCCATCAGTAGATAATGCCAAGCGAAGGTTTCTTTCTTCTCCTCCAAAATCAGGATAATCATTATCAATTTTCGACCACTATGGTGAATCTGTCAGATGTCGAAACTTTCCATCAATAATTCTTTCATCTGCATGCCAAGTCAAGTGTCTTGCATCGGTTTCACTATGAAACATGCGTATAAATCTCGGAATTATAGGAAAATACCATAAGACTTTAGCTGGAGACAATTTTTTCTTATATTGAGATAAACCGCATTCAGGACACTCATTTCACGATGCATATTCGTTTTGAAACAAAATGCAATCATTTAGACAAGCATGTATCTTATCATAGCTCATTCCAATAGAGCACAACAGTTTTTTGGCCTCATAGGTTCGATTAGGAATAAAATTATCCTCCGGAAGCATATCTTTCATAAGGACTAATAACTCTGTGAAACTTTCATCTGACCATCCATTACCCGCCTTTAAGTTGTACAACTTTAATACCGCAGATAGTCTTGTAAATTTAGTGCAACCTTTATACAACGGTTTCTCTGCATCACTTACCAACCTCTCAAACATTTTAGGATAATCATGAAGATCTTCTTCAAGTGCTTCTGCAATCTCTTCGACACGATCACAATCGTATGTATCTGTGCCATTGTCGTCTGAAGCATATGTCGTACTATCCTTTGGTTCAACATTCCCGTTATTTTTCTCACCATGAAATATCCAACATGGATAACTTTAATCAATTCCATTCCTCACTAAATGCGATTCCAACCCAACTGCGTCAACCCGACCCTCATAACAACAACCCAAGCTAGGACATTTCATTCGACTGGGGTTTTCGGCATGTTCAACAACAAACTTAACGAACTATAATACCCCATTCTCATACTTTTTTGACAATCAATTGGAAGACATCCATTTTTTATCCATGGTTTTACTACTAAGTAAGCTAAACAAAAAAACTATAATTAATCACGCAGTTATAACAAAAGAACAACTAATTACCTGTAGAGAAGTCAACAACTTCTGAAACCACGCAGTGTAAGATTCTTGGAACGATCAGAATTTCACTCTCACAAGAGAAATCAGAAATTGTGAAAGTGTCTTTGAAATTGGGAAGCAACTACACATAAACAATTAGGTTCCCTAATTCCATTTCAAACATGTTTAAAGCAAAATGGGTTTTGAGTGTATCTTGTAATATATTCATGAACCTCACTTTGTAAACTCCTAACCTGAGATGCCGATCTTTTAAAAAGCCAAGCTATTGAATACCACAACTCACAACTTTATCTCCGGCCTAATAACAAAATAAAAACAAAATTAACATCATTTACTAGGAAAATATTTTTTCAACTTCAGAAAACAAAGGAAACTTTCACATAATGATAACAATTTATAAAAATAACTTGTATGAAAACAACTTAAGCACATTTAAGTTCCTGAAATTCAAACCAAAATGAAAAATCGAACCGAATATACGAGAAGAAATGCATATTCGAACCTTAAAATCGAATTCTTTGATGAGTTGCTTTGATCTACCTTGAGCTATAAAAAATAAGAACATAAAAATGAATAAAGTCAATAAAAAGGAAATCGAGCCTACTAAGTAAGGTAACTCACACCAGGTTACTCAACCAAATAGTCGGTTGATCCTGAAATGCTTAGAATAAAAGAAAAATGTCATCAAACGAAGTAAGTAGGGAAACTCTCACCACATTAATCTTACCAAAAGTTAATTGACCTATAAATGGAATAAAACAAGCAAAATAAAATGCTCAAGTAGATAATACAACAAACTAGAAATTTTTGACCTTAGTAAAACAAAATGACTTATAATTTCATAATTGTTTTTATAAAGAACAATAGTCTGAATGAGAGATTTATGATCAAGTATATGATACACCTTAATCATTTGAAAAACTTAGTAGATAACCTCTATATAAGAACCAATAACTTAGATGAATTACAAAAATACTCTAACTTAGAACTTATGCTAGTTATTCTATGAAGTTTGAAATTTTCAACTACTTGCATATGTATATTTTAAATCTTCATAAAAATGATTTATTCTAATATTTTATATTTATGCTAATTACTAGAGGACAATCAATGATTTAAGCATGAGGGAGTTTCATAAGTTGTATTTCACCTCTTTTTTAACAATTTAATTTCATCGCTTAATCTAGTATTTTGTTATGTCTTGTTCTGATTTCCTTTTTATCTAAGTGTTTATGAGGTTTCAAATGAACAATACGAAATAAGCCAACCCATAAAAGAATGCACAAATACACCTGAAGACATGGCAAGAAAATAATTGAACTACAAAAACGAGAGGGCATTACAACTTGGTTGCAATGGTCATTATGGACAAAATGGCCCATTGTCTAGAACGTGAAAAATTGTAAGTTTGGCATCAAGAAGATGCGGGAATAAATTGAATAATATAACAATAAGAGAATAATATAAACGGACAATAGTGATGGAGTTAACAACGAGCAACAACAACATAGCTATAACGAAAATCGGAAATGAAAACCCTAATAACTTGTGAGACTAGTCGCTCCATCATTTGATTTCTCACTACTTTTTTTCCCAAATTTTCCCTTGTTTCTCTAGTTTCTTTCATCTATTTATTTCATCTTTCACTCAATCGCTCTCTCTTCTATTTCTGGTTCAATGATAACAATAACAACAAATAACCCTCTCTGATTTTCTTTAATCCAAACAACAACAAAATATCACCTCTGTTTCTCTCTCGGTTCAGTGGCTAACAACAATAAAATCTTAGTTTCGCTCTCATGCTCGCGGTTATGCTCGCAGTTCAGTGGTTTTGATTCTCACGATTTTAACAATAACAAATACAACAATATATTTGAGGAAAAGAAAAGAGAACTTATAGTAAGAAAAGAGCTAGTCTGACGGTTCTCCGATGCTGATGATGAAATAATAAAGAAAACCTGAGTTAGGAATCGTTGTTGCAGAGAAATAGAGATTCGAGAGTTGCAAATAAAAATGTTTTGAGACAATAACAAAAACCTCTGAGTTTTAGGGTTTTAGTAGAAGGTGATTGGCTCTGACCTGCCTCTCACTTTTTCAAAGGTCACCGTTTGAGGGGGGCCGTGTCGACCAACTCGTCCAGCTTCCTCTTAGTTGAATTTATGGTCAAATCACTGAACCCCCACCATTGATGACCGTGGCAGAGGGGAAGTGTTCCCACCTGCTGTGCGTAGACAAATGTTCTTACAAGTGTTTGGGGACGTAGGAGTCCTCGGGTCTTGTGACGAAGAACGCGATTTGGATGGGAACCAAATCGTCAGATGGTCGGACACCCTCTTTCGCTTCCCTCGTCTCACGGGCATCCCGACAAGGAGCATCGTTTCTCCGATACTGTGCGAGTCTTCCCTCTTTTATGAGGGTCTCGATGGCGTCCTTAAGGTGGACGCAGTCTTTGGTCAGGTGCCCGTGGCTCCGGTGGTACTGGCAGTATTTGCTTCGGTCCACCCCGGGTTTGGCAGGAGCTGGACGGGGACGTTTGGTGCTGCCATCCTTAAAATCTGTAGCCGCGCACTCTACTAAGATGCGCTCGCGAGAAGCCGTGAGCGGAGTGTATTCTGTGAATCGTCCCGAGGGTCCCCTTTGTTCCCGCGCGTCCCGGGGTTTATCGTCCCTTCTCTTTTCCCCGATTTGTCGAGGAGGGACGGTGTCTTATCGCAGATTACTGCTGGATCCGCGGTTTCTGGGGTCGCGGGCTCTATTGGCCGCTGCTCTTTCCTCGTAGTCCATGTAGGCTCTGGCCTTCTCGAGAAGGGCATTAAACGTTTGGGGTGGTTAGATGCCTACGACTTTTCTGAATTCAGTGTCGGGGAGGAGTCCCCTCTCCAGCATGTATCTCTTCATATGGTCCGTGCAGGGGACCTGGATGGCTTCCCGGTTGAAGCAGTTGATGAATTCTCTCAAGGTCTCGTCGTGCTTCTGGACGATGGCCTCGAGTGCTGCTTCGGTCTTCGTGTGTCATCGTGAAGCAGTGAACAAGCTGATGAACTGATTCTTCAAGTTTCGCCAAGAGGTAATTGACCCCGGGGCGAGACCTTTGTACCAGTCCATAGCTGCTTTCCTCAGGGTCGTGGGGAACAACCGACATTTGATTAGTCCCCCGATGTTATGGTAGTGCAGCATGGCTTCGAACCCGTCTATATGGTCGACCGGGTCGGCAACATCGTCATATTCTTTTAAGTGGGGAGGCTTCTCCATGCCCGGGGGAATGGGCGCCTCCATGATAGCTTGTGACAAGGGACCGCAGGGGTCGTCTTCGTCACTTTGTTCCGGGGATTGGGACGTGGATCCGATGTATTTTCGATTACGGTGGCCCTGGTCGTGTGGGACGTTCCTTGAGCAGTGTGACCGTTGATGGTTTCCTCCGTGTCTGTCTCCGGGAGGTCTTCGTTCTTGATGTGAAGGGACGTGGTCGTGCCTTCCTGCATCGATGAGTAGTTCCCTCTCCAAAGGGGGTCGTCGCCCGATTGGTCGAGGCGACGGGCTTCGAGAGATGTCCCGATTCTTTCTCCGCGGGGGAGATCGGGGACGTTCGTCTGTTTGTCGAGGGGGAGGAGATTGAGGCCTCCCGTGTCTTCTAGGGGGCCTTCGGCCGTCCTCGAGCACTCTCAGTCTTTCCCCTGGGAAAAGATCAGATATTTGGTCTGGTTAATCGCCGCGAACAGTGCCCTGGTCGTGGCGTCTGCCCCCGCAGGGACAAGGACTTTGTGGAATTGGATGGCTGGGTAGTTCAGAGGAACTGGTTGATCTTCTTCAAACCGAGGAGGGATTGATGAAGATGAAGCCGTGGCTCTGTCCCGATAGTTAGAAGGCTCAGGGATGTTACTGCCAGGGACTGTGTTATGGCCGGTGATGTCGGTGTTGTTGGGGCTGACATTGTTGTCGGTGATGTTGTTGTTAGCTTCGATGACATGGACGTTCTGGTTATCCTGAGTCTGGCCAGCCATGACAGTCAAGGATAGTTTTAGCTTTGGTCTTTTAAGTTAAGAGAAGACGGGGAAGCTTAGTTTCCCACACACAGCTCCACTGATCGCACCTGATCAGAGTTGAACCGTCACAGTTGGCTTTGAATTGGATTTGAAGGAGATGGGGGGGGGGGTACCTGCAAGACACTCCGATGGTAAAGTGAGAGACAAAATGAGCAAGGAAGTAAGTATGTAGGTGTGAATGAACGAATACTTGACCCTCTCATGAGAGAGGGTATTTATAGCCCCCGGCGCTGAGCCAAGGTCCCCACCATTGGGCCACGCAGAGGCCCAATAACGGGAACTACCAGGGTTTACGTGGGTATGAAGTCCAGCAAGTGGACTCCCCCATGGTCAACCACTCCGCGAGAATAAGCTTGGACCCGAAATTCACGGTGGGCAGTTTGATGTGTCCGCTGAGAAGTGGTGGGCCACGTCCCCCAACGGTTAGATGGGGAGGTGCCCCATAATCTCTAACTTGGGCCGTTTGGGCCTTCTTTACGTAGGGCAAACGTAGGCCCAGTCCAGATCATATACCCAATTACAATATCTTTTTGAATCCATTTTTCAATTAACACTTGAATCAAGAGATAGAGCATCATGAACAAGGGCACACCATGTGTTTGTGGAAATGACTGCAGGAGCGTGCAACATGACTTGTAATTTGACATCTTTATGTCCTAAACTTCTAACTTCAATAACTCACAAATACTTCATTTTTGGGACTTGCACACATATTAACAAACTTTTAGTGTTTTCCTCAAGCTTTCCAAGCATGTATGGTTTGCCTCCATTGAATAAAAAATGTTAAAGTTATAGATGTCCAAAATTTAGTACTATAGGGACTTAAGGTCTTAGCAATTCTTCTAAGTATCCAAATAACTTCTTGAACAAGTTATCTCCAATTTTAACCTCTTCTCTTGATTTTATGACACCAATGATCATGAAATGAAAATAGGATACTTGAATTGGTAGTTGACCAAAAGTCCACTTGGTCAACTTTGACTTTGGTTGACTTCTGACAAAATAACCATTTTCCCCCTTTTGATCAATTGAACCTCTTCCAACTAAAATTGGCACTCAATCATTCAAACACAGGTGTTTATTAACATGTAGAGAAGCATGGAATCAAGTTTGGGTCAAAAAGTTAGAGAACTCTTGATTAAAATTAAAACCCTAGTTTTAGCCCTTTGTGCTAGGAGATGATGATCAATCTTCAAAACCCTCATTCCTTTGGACAAATTGAAAGATTATTTGAACAAAGATGCTTCATATGATGACGAGAAGATGATACTTCACAAATTTGGATTATACAAGCCTCAAACTCTTTAATTGGTCAAAACCCTAATTTTGATAGATGAATAATAGAAATTTGATTCTTCTAAAAACTTTACAAATTTATAACTTCTAATGATCACATGAGACAAATGAGATGTCTTGAAATATAAGAAACCCTTGTAGCTTGAGAGAGTCAGAGATTGAGGATATAAGACCCCCTTTTGTACTGATTGATAAAACAATCATCCTTTATAGTCTGTAGAAGAACTTGGGAACCAAGATACCCCGATCCTATCATGAGAATGTATGAGTGTGTATGATAAAACATACGCCATGTAAGGTAAAATGAAGAGGTAAAATTTTGGGGTGCAACACTAACGTTCGACTATTCATAGCCTGTCACGTAGCAATTTCCTGTAGAACTGTTTTCTACAACTTCCCACACGTTTTTGACAACTACTTGCAGTAAGCTGTCCCTTTCAACTGTCTACCTCTCCGATTCTAACTTAGACAATTTAATGTTGAATTTGGTTTAAGTCCCCAAATAGCTTTCTTAAAGATTTCGACTAGCCCAACTGTAATCTTTCTAGACCAATACTCTTCGACACTTTCAATTTCGACTAACATTCTTTCTCCTAATTTTTTGACTTCAACAACTCTTGCAACTTCATTCATGCGTTAATAAAATTTTTTTGACCAACGCCTTGTCAAAAATAACTTATTGTCATTATTTAAAAAAAATAAATTAATAACTTTTTTTTGGTATTTTTATTTTTATAGGTTTCAGAAATGTATCTCTATTTAATTAAAATCTTTCAATTTTAATATCTCTTATAGTTTTCAACTAAAAATTAGTGATGAAATATATTTTGAATGATTATGATTTGATGATGAAAAATTATTTAACTAGTTATTTTTATATTATTTAATTAAATTACAACAGTACATATTATGCGAAGTTAAAATTGAAGTTTTTTAAAATATAATATTTTTATTGACATTGATCGTTTCATATTGTTAAATTGTATGTTATAGTATTATATTTTAGTTTAAAAATAAGATTATAAAATAAAAAAGATAAATTTTATGAAGAGGGAAAAAAACCTTAAAATTGTAATTAAACATAAAAAGTTATATTTTAAAAAACTTCGAGTGCAATTTGTTTCAATCAACTTTACATGAGGTTATCGGGTTAAAGGAATTTGTTCCTCCTTCTAATATCAATGTTGTAATGGAGTTTAAATCTATTGATTAATATAGCTATTTAATAATGCATGTTTATGTGAGAATTCGTTATAGATATTATTTAAAAAATATTTATTATTCGATACAGAAATTTAACAAAAGAATTGTTTAAATTTGAGGAACATGAATTGTCAAATAATAAAAACCGAAAAGTTCAAGCATCAGCCCGTCTAGCTCAGTTGGTAGAGCGCAAGGCTCTTAACCTTGTGGTCGTGGGTTCGAGCCCCACGGTGGGCGTTCTGTTTTTGTCATTAAGCCCATGATATATGGATCATTTTAGCCCAGGCCCAGATCTCATTTTGGGCTTTGATATTTACCAACTATACATTTTATTAAGTTTTATACATTTTTTTATAGTGCCTATTTATTCTCATGTATTAACTTCATGAAAATATCATGAAAAAAGTCAAAATTTTGGTCAACTATATAAAAAAAGTTTGTGGAAAATATCATGAAAATGTAGGCACTGTTTCTGGAATGATGGGTCCAACACTCACGTGGTTATGTACCCAGCTGTTTATAATCTCATAGCATTTTCTTCATCTTTAAAGGTTTATTTATTATCAAAGATTTGTTGGCCCATTTTTGCTTTTTTCTTCATCTACTTTTTTATAAAGTCACTCATTGAAAATATGCTTTCTTAAATTTTCACTTTTTTTTTTGCCTTCTTTTTCAAAGCATAATATCATTACAAATATCAGCTTCTCAATGATTATTATATACATTAGTTTTTACATATATGAAATAAAAAAATAAAAGCATCAATAAAAGAAACAAGAGTTGATAATAATTATTTAGAATTAATTGAGCACGGTTCGTTTCAATCAACAATGTTTTTTTCTCTTCAATATAAACAACTCCAATCCATAACACTTATCATATTCACTTTTTCACAAAATAGAAACACTTATTAATAACGATATTTTTGCGGTTACACATAGAAGATCAACATGTTCAAAAATAAAGAATGAGAATATTCATATGTCAAAACTGTTAACTACCTTTAGGTATAAAAACATTATCAAAATCAAGACTAGCGAAGAGAATAACTCTTATCTAGAGATATGAGAACAATGCATAAAGCAACTTTAATGAAAGGGTTAGGTCTTTTAAACATCACATTGACACAATGTAGAGTAGAATCTTCAAAGAAGGTGCCAAAAATATATAGTGAGGATACTATTTCAAAAGGAACTTTAAATTATGAAAGAAAAAAAACCTTATTATGAGTACAACAATGAAGACATTAGGATCAGAAGGACGGATCTTAACTCTAAAAGAACTCTTTGAAACTAAATATTAATAAGGGTTGTGAGGGGTTTTCATGATAGAAAATATGATAACTGTTTAGTTTTTTTTTGGCTCAGTGACAAAAGAAATAGTAAATATAGAGAGAACTATTAAATTACTCAAACAAACTTATTATTGTTTGAACCCAAAATGTTATGGTGTTTGGGATGACACGAGGAACAACAATCTCCTTAAAGTATAACTAGTGGGGAGTTATGGAGCACCCAAAATATCAATTAGTTAAATATTAAGAATACAAAGAAACATTGATATTACATATCTATCCAAAATTTTAAGATAATAAATGTATGATTTTTTTTTTTTATATTCAATATTTCTTTCATTTTTTGTCAATGTGAAACTTAAACATTCATATTTAAATCTAATAAATTTGAGTCACTCACATCACTAATCTTGATCTATATTACGATTTCACTTTCGCTCTCCCACTGAGTGTAACCATGACTTTGCTACCATTATTGAGGATTTAATAGAGATTTTTCAAAAAAAAAAAATCTTTTAAAAGAACAATCCTGATGAACAAATCTTAATTAAATCATTAACTAATAGTATATTTTATGTAAGTAAGTAGAAGAATGAAGTTGTTAAGTTTGTTAGTGGGTTAGTTAGACTTTGTAATTAACTTAATTCATATGTAACACTTGTATATAAGGAAGGAAAAAGTCTCACTCATTCTCTAAGAATGGAATACTATAATACATGCATAGTATGCTTCATCATCTTCTTCAAACTTCCCAAGCATCAAAATTCCCAAGCATCAAAATTCCTTGTACCACAAGTAACTCAAATATGTTTTCCCTAACACTTTCGATTAAGCTCAAGTGAGTCATTTTCTATTATGGAATCAACAAGTGGAATGGGTTATTCTTTCCCACAAGCTCCATAAAATAGTTGTTAATCCACAAATTCCTTCAATGTTCAAAAATGAAAATGGCCGCTTGAGAACATTATTTTTGAAGAATATGAATCTTGGATCGTCTAAGATCAAGCTCTTTTCACATGGATGCTTTCCACCATTTCTGAAGCAGTTCTACCAAGGGTGCTATCGTGCAAACATGCATAAAAGGTGTGGGACAAGGTGCACAAACACTTCAATTCTCAAATGAAAGTCCGAGTCCACCAATTGCGCTCTGAATTGGAGACAATCAAGAAAGGTAATAGAACAATTTTTTACTATGTTCTTTGCGTGTGTTCTATAGCCGACTCTTTACTAAAAATCGGTGATCCAATCTCTGAAAGAGATCGAGTTAATGATATCCTATAAGGCTTTCCCGGGGAATACAATCCCTTTTTCATGAAGATGTATGGTAAAGGTGATTTTACTGATATCTATGATGTTGAAGGTTTGTTGTATGTTCAAGAAGCTCAACTAGATAAATTTCGCCAAGAATTAGTGACTCCTAGTGCCACTGCAAACATTGCTCAAGCTCAAGTCAAAATCAATGTTGGCAAAGGTGTCTAATCTGATAGTTTTCAACAATACTATCATGGTAGAGGGAGGTCATCTCGTGGTAGAGTACGCGGAAACAAGCCTCAACCATTGGGAGCATGCCAACTTGTCAACTCTGCAACAAGTATGGACACTCGATGATTAAGTATTAGCACAAATTTGATGAGTTCTTTGAACCAAGTCCACCAAAATCTCATGCTCAAACATCAACTTTAACATCTGACACTAAACAACATGGAAGTCAACCTCAGAAATTAACAACTACACAATCCATTTCTTATCTAGCTTTTCAAGATATGGCGAGAGTTCCTCAAGAGCTGGAATCACAAGCTTCATTTATGAATTCAAGTGCTTCACATCACATCATACCTCATCTTTTTAATTTGCAATATATTAAGTCATGTGCGTCATACCCCAAATTTGTCCTACCATTTTACTTTTATCTGGCTTACGCATCTTACACTTCTCATCATATGCATACCCTCCATTAGGTCATCTAACATTGTATGCATCGTTAATCAATAACTTGGCATTAGGATCAAGGGTCTTAGTATTTAGGTATTTCTTTTGCTTTGAGGCTCTCATGTTCACACAAGTTTGTTTCAATTGGTTTCTCCATCAAACATTGGTCTAAGGTGTACATATCAGCTAAATTTGTTACACCTGGTTCCTCTCTAAGCCTTGGACTATGGAATTAGGGGTTTGGTTTAGGGTTTCTGGACTTCTTTCTTCATCAAATGTTCATCTAGAGCAAAGTGCATTAGGGTTTTCATTTGTGGTGCTTAGTACTTTGTCAAGAAGTCAATTGAGGACCCCTTGAAATAGGGTTGGCTCCATGGCTATCTTGAGTCTCACTCTTTCAATGTTTCAAGTGTGGTTTACATTTTAGATTTCCTTCCAATTACGTGATATAATCAAGTGTTTTTCTCAAGGGTGTGCTTTTGGAATTTCTCTTTGGATTATAAGTCGAGATATATTCTTCTATATATGTGTGTGATTAGTAATTTGTCAAGAGAAGAGTGGGAGCTTCTACTGTTTCTTCTTCATCAAATAAGGTTCATGGTTGCTTGAATCCTAAGTCATCCATCATCTTATAGTGCTTATTATCTCCGCAAGACTTGAGGTTTACTTCCTTGATCTTGCAGTATTCAAGAGGGTTTCTATCATTGCTCAAGGTGCAAGTCATTAAAGAAATTTTTGGGTATGCATTGTAAGCTAGGGTTTCTATTATTCTTTATTCACAAGACAATGTAAGAGAGGAAGATGGTTTCCATTGGTTTCTCTTTGCAAGTTAGGGTTTGTGTACTTTATGATGCAAAAGCACTTCACTTGGTTAGGTGGTTTACTTGTGATGCAAGTCATCTTCTATGGGTTTTCATTAAAGATTCTTAAGACTAAAAGCTCAAAAGTTCCTATTAGAAGTTTTGATTTCTTCATCATATGGTGCTTATGCAAAGTATGAAAAGTCAAAGAAATAAGTGAGAATCACAAGCAAGTGCAAAGAAAAATGAGGGAAAAGAATTTGAATTTGGTCACTACACGATTAATTCATCTTTACTACACTTACAAGAATACCGCTTCCATGATACAAGGCATCGCATGACTCATTCAAGAGATGTTGGAGAATTCAAAAGTTCAACTTGGAATTATGTAAAAGGATTTGGAAGTGCAATTTCGAAGAGGAAGATAAATATTTTGAATATTTTAGAAAATGAGGTAAATCACCATTTAATTCAAAAAGGTTTTAAATAGTGTTTCATGAACCATCACAAAACACCATTCAAACTCAAGTTACAAACATCCAAGTTTCATCAAGATACCATGGTTCATTCACAAGATCAAAGCATAATTTAAGTGTACATCATAAAATCATCTAAAGTGCAAAAGGATTACATGAAAGGTACATGAGGAAACTTTTTTTCTTAATCTTAGTCTTCAAGTCAGTACACAAGGAGTCACATGATTCATTACAAGATCATTGCAATTACAAGACCTCTATCTACACAACCTATTCCTAAATCTCCATTTCAATTCTTGCAAGCTGTTATACCCCAAAATTTGTCCTCTTCATTTTGAACCTAATTGGCTTATACTTCATTGTCATATGTATACATATATTCCATTAGGTCATTAACATTACACTCAATAAAACACCCGGGTTCAATAAAATCAGTGGTCCTGGAGCTAGAACTTTCATAGGGTTTTGAGGTGTATATATATCAAATAAGAATGGATCATCTGGTTATTCCCTGAGCATTAAAGTGAGAATTAGGGTTTTTGTGTTCATGGATATTGTGGACTTCATCTCTCATCAATCTACAAGGCTTTCCTTCATCAAGATGCACCAAGAAGTGGATTAGGGTTCATCTCTCTATGTTTGTCAAAGGATTAGGTTTCCAACCATTGTGCTCAGGGTTTCAACAAGATATGGTTGTGAATTCACATACAACAACTTCCTTCTGGTTTTAGTTCAAGCAATTTATCTACGTATACAAAGGAAACTTCAGGATTGGTCATATTATCATCATGAGCTTCTTTCTTCCCAACACTTGAGTCTTTGTCATTAATTGATGTGCAAGTTCAGTACAAGATGTGGGGAATACATGACACGTTAAGTTTCACTATATGGAATGAATGGATTATTACCACCATTAGAAGACATGATTGTTTGATTACTAGAATTACGAGTCGTTGGCTTTGGGCTTTAACATGATTTGCGCATACAAGAGGAGATTGGGGTAATGAATTCAAATTGGAAAATATGTCAAGACTTTGAGTTTTTGACCAAAATCTCTAAAGGATTTATGGTTTCTTCTCTTATCATTTTTCATTCAAGTTGCAAATTGATAGGTGTAATACGGTGGGAGAACTGACTTGGTGTTTGTGTTTTATCGTAAATGTTGCGGATAGAAAGAGTCTCCACCAACTTTTCTTTTATCCAATAAAGGAAAGGGTGAAAAGAACATGAAAGACCTTTGAGAATTTTTGTTGAGTTCGGGGGGTAGGTTATGAAAAGGGAAGGTGTTAGCACCCTTTTTCATCCGTAGTTATCTACGGGCTCTTAATTGCTAGCTCACTTTGAAATGCTTTATGTTTGTGTATGTTTGCAAATATATTGAAAATGCCTAAGTGCGACAATTTTGTAATAATTCCCGTAATATTGAGAATGTATACAAAATATTTGTTTTGAAAATATTTGTTGAAAGGAAGTGTTGTTTTTGAAAGTGTGAGGTGATAAAGTTGTTTTAGTTTGTGAGCAAGCAATTACGAGCGATCTACCTACTCAAAAAGTCTTTGTTCTTTTCCTCCTCCTTTAGATAGTGATACGCTACTATTTGTTAGTAGGGAACCCTATTGTTGGATGTGAGGTATAGACGCGGGTCATCATACAGTCATAAAAGGTAACTTGTAGGACACTTTAGAAATTTTCATAAGGGACTAAGATCGTTTACCGAAGGCTACATTGAAGGGTCACCGAGGGACTACGATCTTTTAACCGAGGGTCTTTGCTAAAGCATCCTACATTCGAGAGACATGACTATTTAAATCCGAGGTAACAAGTGAGGTTATCCTAGAGGTACGCGTGTGCGAAGTGTTTTGATTTCAGTTATTTGTCTTTGAGATTAGGTTATCTAATGTTTGCTTTTAATCTTGTCATACAAACCCTAATTACTAATAGTAATAAGGAAAACAGTAAATTGCATAAATTAAATGTTTTACGCTATTACAAGGCCTCGGGAATGGGGGGGGGGGGGGGGGGTACAAGTTTATGAATGAGAGAGGAAAGCAATAAACCCTAATTATCTATTACAAACCTTCGACAATTACATAATTATATTAATGCGAATAATAAATAAATACACGGAGATAGAAAGGGGCAAGATGTAAAAACCCTAAAAATTCTAAGTATTTTAAGAAAATATTTTGTTGTTTCTTTGTTTAGAAAATATATGGAGTGTGAAATAAAAAGTTAGACCTAATTCTAATTTTATTTACATTTAATTATTTAAAATAAAACAAAGTGTAATTAAATTAATTAATTTTATTTATGAAAGTTAAATTAATTAATTAAAACCTAAAGAATCTAAGTATTTAGAAAATATTTTGATATTTTATTTAGAAAAATATATGGAGTATAAAACCTAATTCTAATTAAATAAAATCAAAGTGATTAAATTAAATTAATTTTATTTGTCAAAAATTAAATTAACTAACTAAAAACCTAAATCTAATTTTTTTTAATCATTTTTATGATTTTTCTGATTTTAAATAAAAATATTTAAAAGAAAAGAAAATAGTTAATTAAAAAAACAAAAAAAAAGAATTTTAATGGGCCTGAGTGTAAACGAGTAGAATGGGGGGGGGGGGGGGGGGGGGGGGGGGGGTTGAAAAGTAGCAAAAATCCCAGGCCCAACATAGAGAGCCCAGGTGCTGTTTGTGATCCAGTGGTGATAGCTCAATGGGGGTGCACTGATAACACGAAAAGATATAGTATTTTCCGCCCGATTTACATAGATTAAACTTCTGATTCTTCGTTTATTATGTCACATTTTATCTCTATTTGTAGTATTTGCAGTATATTTCAGGTTCTTAACTTTTGCAAGGCATAAATGAGAAAAAGAAGAAAAACAATGGAGAAATGAAGAAGAAATGGGCATTTAGCAGTATTTTGGAGCATTCTGCACCAGAAGGAGTCTCGGCCGTCACAAGAGCGTCCCGTCCGACACAACTTCAAGATATGTCCCCCTCGACACACTTTATGTTACGACCAGGACAACTTCAGGATATGTCCCCCACGTCACACACACATGACGCTCACCACGACTCACATAACCGTTACAACATTATCTCCACGAAGCGGACAAAATGATGGTTGGCAGATTCTTCTCCATGATGGAAGAACGAGAATCTAGGATACAACTCCTATTTTCACTCACCCTTGGAATCTATAAAAGGAGGAGTTATCAACATTGTTCGGGACCAGACTTTTGCACCATTTTCATTATTTTATGTGTACTGTAATTGCTCTTGATTTCCAGTTTTTACAACTTTACTATTATTTCAAGTTTCATAATTTTTAGTACTCTGTTTTCCAGTTTAGTAGAATTCTCGTAAGCATAAAAAAAACCCGCACCGTTAGAGCAGTATTTCTTTACATCAGAGGGATAGTGCAACCTTAGTTTTTTTTCATAGCTTCCAGAATTTATTAGGTCCGTTTATTTAATTGAAGATATTGTATAAGTAAATCCTACTAGCTTGTGGATGATATGCATTGCTCATATTTATTGCCTTAATATTTAATTTCAGGTTCCTATTTTAAAGTATAATTTATTTGTTTTTGTCATGCATTCGTTATTAAATTTATATTTTAATTTTATGTTGTCCTGCAATAAAATTATGTCTGACTAAATTCCCTGATACCGGTATGTAAATATTAACCGAAGGGATTCGGTAATTAATTAGCATTAATATTTTTTTACAAAAACACTTTCTGGTTTTAATTTCCAATTTGGATATTTAATTGTTTTTGTACGAGAGTAAAAGACAGTCTAAGGTTAAAATCAACATAGCGAGAGTTTGAGGTTTTAATCAGATAATGGTTATTAAACATTAATTTTAAAAATAGCGAGAGCACTTTAAAATTACTTAGACTCTAATTTTTTCAAAAAATACTTTTAAACTTTAAAATGAAACAGCGAGGTCGCTCATTTTGAGTTTAATAATATTACCCGAATCGATAGAACGAAAGTGTGAGACGAGGGTTTTTAAATAAATAGTTTCCACTGAAACAATGTTTTAATACTGAAAACAAATGACAATGACTTATTGAATCCCTGAAGTTGACAAATTACATACCGGTGTCCCGTTATTAATTACTAGATCTTAGTTAATTCCCGATTAAACTCAAGCACCCAAATTTATTATTTAGCCTTAGCTTTACACAGTAACCCTTAAATAACAATAGTTTGACCATCAGTCCTTGTGGGTTCGATATCTTTTAAAACTACGCGATAGAATGTGCACTTGCAGTCACTACACCCGATAGACTCATAAAGTCGCGATCAAGTTTTTGGCGTTGTTACCGGGGACTGATTTAGTCAATACTGTAAATCCCTTGTTACATAGTATAGACTAAGACAACCAATTTTACTTTATTTTACCCGTTGATTGTATGCCAAGCACTCGCTCTAAAGTCGAAGAATTAGAGCAACCAATCGACGAGGTCGAGCGTTTTGTTAATATAATACGCCGAATTAGTGAGTACCAAGCCAAGTACAATCTTCCAGAATTCAATCTTTTCTCTTCCTGACCCGAGAATGGCTGAAGGACCCCAAAATCGTCCTCTAAAGGATTATGCTTCCCCATCGCAAGAAGAACCCCACAACAGTATTGCTGCTCCCGCTATCGCATGGAACGATTTCGAGTCAAAGCCTTCACTATTGCAAGTTCTCCAACAAAACCAATTTTCAGGATGTCCTACGGACGATCCAAATCTTCATTTATCCGTGTTTGTGCAGTACGCAGACACAGTGAAAGAAAATGGTATCATTCCTGAAGCAATAAAACTTCATATTTTTCCTTTCTTGTTAAGAGACATAGCTAGAGAATGGCTCCAGTCTCTACCATCCAACTCCGTTACAACATGGAACGAATTGAAGAAAGTTTTCCTAGTGTGATATTTTTTGCCGAGTAAGACAGCTATGCTAAGAGCCAATATCAACGGTTTTAAACAAAAGGAAATCAAATCTCTTTTCGAAGCATGGGAAAGATACAAAGACATGTTGCGACTCTGTCTGCATCACAGTCTAGAGGAATGGATGATCATCCACACCTTTTACAATGGTCTATTGTACAACACAAGACTAACGATTGACGCAGCTCCTGGAGGTGTACTGATGGATAAACCATACCACGATGCCTATCAACTTATCCAAAGTATGGCTCAGAATCATTATCAATAGGGAAGCGATAGAACCATGATGGAGAAACCTAAAACAAAAGGCAGTTTAGATCAATTTAATGCTAAGGTAGAAGCCCTTACCCAAAAGATAGAAAGCTTGACCACAACTCCCGCAGCCACCGTGGCTGCAGTAATTCCAACCTGTGGTTTATGCGGACTTCACGCGCATAATGCACCTGAATGTTCATTCTTAACAGGAGTACCAGTTGATCAAGTAAACTATGCTCAAGGAAACCCCTATGGGAATAACTATAACCCTGCTTGGAAGAACCATCCAAACTTCTCATACAAAAGCAACAACACTTTGTACGCACCAGGAATTCCGCACTTATTTTCTACTTGTGTTTGTGCTTGTGTTTGCCTCCTTTGTTGATGATCGATGATGTAACTCAATTGAGAAAACAACTTTGATCTTTGCATGTTCCCCATAGGATTTCATGGCTTATTTATTTTAACGATCGACGATGTCACTGAATTATAATTGAGATAACGACTTCGATGTTTGCATGCTCCCTTAGGAATATATCGTTTTCCTTTGTTAATGATCGACAATGTCACTCAATTAGAATTGAGATAATGACTTTGATCTTTGCATGTTCCCTATAGGATAGTTATCTTCGTCCTTAGGTTTTTGGTATGCTAACTTAGGTAGGGATTTCCCTTGTGTACTCTCTTGAGCTTATTGATTACTTATTTTATTTTCATCCTTGAATAAGCCATGTTCCCTTAGATTTTGAACCTTTGTATGGTCCCTTAGAATTCGATTGTTTCGTTTCTGATGCAAGTTAGACATTAGGATCATTATCCATGCGTACTAACATAGGTAGATATTTCCCTTTCAAACTCGACCTTAGGACTGTCATTGTATGATAACATTAGGGATAAAGCTAGATAGTCTCCCTTAAATGTTTTTTTCTTTCTTTTTGCATCTTTAAGACTAAAACTTTTTATGGCAAATGCATAAAACATCTAATGATTTCCAAATATTATTTCAAGGTAAAAGACACCAACCAATTCAAACTTCATTTTGCCACTTGGATTTTATTTTAAAATCCCCTTTCAAGGTAAAAAACATACAATAAATTGAAATATGTAAGCCGAACTACAATGCTCTGATTCCTTAAAAAAGGATACGTAGGCATCTACTCGCGAGGCTCAGCCGAGCGAAACTTTGTAAATATTTCCTTCTTTCCCCCGTGTTTTCTTTTGCATGTATTCCTTCTTTGCATTTTTCTTTTTAGCTCATAAGCTTTAGATTTAAAACACACCCATTGATTAGAATAACAACAGTGGATCCCTTAGAGTACTACAGACGTGTGGGATGCTAATACCTTCCCCTTGTGTAACATGCTCCCTTACTTGATCTCTCGGTCATTTGAACATGATTTCACCCTTCTCAAGTTTACTCGATATCCACCTTTCCCTTCCCGTGGGATAAAAAACATTCGATGACGACTTCATTGATTTCATCTCGATGATTTGTTCAGCCGATTGTTTCAGCTGAAGACTTCACTGGGAAAGATTAACCAAGTGATGGTCCATCCCGGAGTTGCTCCTAGCTATTGCTTTCTTTTCTTTGGGTGTTTATTTTTATGCTTTAGGTTTATTCATATGTACATGTTTATCTGAGCATATGTTTGCATTGCATCTTTATTGTTTTCCATATACTATTGATGTGCTAGTTTCTGTGTTGCTTTGTTGGGTGGGTGTTACTATGAGGTAAAAGGCCCAATACCAAGGCTAACTGACAAACAATAGGACCACTAGGAATATATTGGAACACGAAGGATAGGGGATGTAGATTACCCTAGATGGATGTGTCGTCTACACTCATATAAGGTTTTAATGAGGTGTTATCATTATCACGTTGGTGTACGATGATAGTACTCTCTAGAGAACCCGTGATTTTGAGTTACCATTGGCTTTATCCAGACCAAGTCTTGACCCGTGAGTGGGGCGAGAATAATCTTCACAGGTACAGATGGTGACTTTGTTCTGATGGTGACCGTGGTCTGTTGGTGTCTTGGTTTTCTATGGTTTATGTTCTGAACTATTGATCTTGGTATTCTCAGCACATCTAGTGACAACACAACGAATTTCCGATGTTGGAAACTTTGATTCCATGAGTATCACACTTGCATCATAGCATATTTACTCTTTACAAAAGAAATGGGTAAAAAAATGCATGCATGAAAAAGAGTTAACACACACGTTCTTTCCATTTACAAGGAATAATGCTTGTGAGTCTTATGATATGGTTGTCCATCTCTTACTGGATCAAAATCAAAATAAAAAAGCATGTGGGTTCCTTGAAAATGATTAAACATTTCATTGCATCAACTCATTCACCTCATGCATATTCATGCATTCATAATAGGTACTCAGAGTGGGAAATTCTTATTCAGGCCCAATATTCTTTTCGGAATTGTGAATCTTGACTTCTCATTACACCGTGATCCAAAAAAACCTTGGAATGACTTCGTGGAGAATTGGATGATTTGAAGGGTCATACGGGATGTTCATGGTGGACATGCAGGCTATGACCCATGGTTAGGAACTCCTGAGAGTGGAAAGCTGTTAATTGGAGACTCAGTTGAGTCGGTATGGAAGCTATGAAGACAGTGTCAGCAAAGGGAAGTGATCTGATATATGTTGTTGCAACAAAATCTATCATTCATTCCCATCCCATGGGACTTTTTTTTACAAATCTTAAAATGCTATGCGGGTCTTATCCAGAACTTCGTGTTCCTGAATTTTCTCGTCAGCAACTAGTTTCATGTTTCCAAGTGAGTCCATGAGGCAAAGCTTATCAACAGAGACATAAGAAGCCTGAGAAGCATGTGGATGCAACCCTAATTCCTTACATCCATTTACTTCCTCATCTGTTGGAAATTCAATCGGTAAAGCTCTATTTTTTGGGTCCTCCTCCCACACACCTCTCTTGATTTCGATGAAAACGCTAGATGTGTCTCCCATTCTGGGGCACCTGGGTATGACATTGAAGACTGGAAGGGGGTTGAAGTATAAAGTCCATCACCTGTCTGGCATCTTTTCAAAAGTCCATTCCCTGTTTGGAAAATTATTTTAGACTATTCCTCCTCAGCTGAGTGCTTCTTATGTGTAGTAGAAGATGAGGTGATGCTTCTGTGATGAAGAAGTATAAGATATCTAATTCTTGGGCATTTGGTGTTGTGTAGAAGAAACATACCTCAAAGGTCGAGTTCTAAATTTAAAGTTTATTTTTCTTCTGTGTAGTAGAAGATCCTTTGGTATAGTTTTTGAATTTTACTTCAATGTAATAGAAGACGATGCTTCTTTTGTGTAGTAGGTGATGCTCCGGAATTCAGCGGATGATTTTCTCTTCTGTGCAGTAGAGGATGGTTGGAATTTCTTCTCTGTAGTATAAGATACTTTGTGGTGCAGTTTATGTAAGTTTTCTTGATAAAGCATTAATCACATCTTTTAGGGGAATCCTTTGTGATTACTATGCTGGGGAACCTGACCATTCAACTGAAGGTTATAAACCATTCATAGATGAAGTGCAAAACTTGCTGGATGCAAAGGTCATCAATTTCACACAAGATGGTCAGATTTGGGTTCTCCTTTGACTCAGTGAATGTCAAGATTGCAATGCATCTTTTGAATCAACAAGTCCAAATGGAGTTCAAGTCTCCTCTACAATGTTATTGTTTTATTCTTTATTGCATTTTCATTTGTATATTGCTTGATTGTTTAAACATTGTCTGTACGTAGAAAATTGTTTGTTTTTGAATGTTATTCTTAATACAATGATTATGTTTTCCTTGAAGTAATACATTCGTTTTTACTCATCTATTTGTTATCACTTTTTAATTGTTTTGCTTGCATATTGATGCCAAGTTTTACCAAAGTCTTCCGCCTAGGAAAATATTGGAGGGAGGATGATGATAATGAAAGAACGCGAAAATCTTTGGTTGTATGCTTTTGAATAAAACCTTGTTGACGATGTACATGCATTGTTTCAAATCCCTAAACATTAGACATATAAGGGAGTGAAACCCACATTAACCCTTTTGAGCCTTGAAGTATGAGTTTTTTTTATGTTAAAAAAACCTTATTTTTGAACCAAGGGGAGGGTAGTGTTTAGTTAATTTGATCGAGTGTTCAAAACTCATCAGGAGTGCGCATCTGAGGATCAACCACAATGAGTGTTATCCTTCAAAAGGTTAAGGAAAGTCGAAACCACAATGGTTAACCTTCATATATCAGGAGGTAAATAAATGACGATACAACAATGGTTATCCCTCTTTGATCATGGAGTGAGGAAGTCACAATTACTTTCAACAAATCAAAGAAGACTCAGGATCACACAACTCTTTCAAAAGAGAGAATGAAAAAAGGGAGAGAAAAGATAGAAAGCCCGTTAAGTTGAAAAAAAGAAAGAAAAAAAGAAGAAAAAAAAATTAGGTAAAAGAAAAGAAAAGAAAAGAGAGAATATGATATTGCAAATTGAAGGACTAGGTTGTGTGATCAGATACCAAAGCCAAAAAGTGAGTGACTGACATGTTCTAAAAACTTCGTGTTAGTTCCCTAACCTCTTCAATTCCTTTTGAGAGATGAATGCTCGTGTCAAGTTATCTGAACTTAGGACTGGAGAACATCATGAAGAGGGGGCGGGCACCAAATAATTTTGATCCTTAAAATCCATTTTTTCTAAAACCGTAAACCAGGCCATGTTAAAACTCTTAAAAGTCCTAACTGAAGCAAGGTTTAGTTTGAAGGCATACTGCAATGAGATAACGTTAACTGACTCCCAGAAGATGTGTTAAATATCAGTGGTGGTATTTTTTAGGTGCATTATCTTTCTTACAAAAATATTTTCAAAAGTTACACTCTAGCTAGTGATTCGTTCACAACAGAGTTGTGACACCATTTTAATCAAAGTTTTCAAGCTTCAAGGCTTAAATAATTGTTGCATTAGAATTATTATTCTCATAATAAACATTCTTCTGAATGCAAAACAACTGCTTGACATCAAAAGAGTTTACACAATGAACATCAGTGAATGGCTTAATCTTGTCAAAGAAGAGAGACTTGATCACTCTGTTGAATAAAAAGTCGACTGTTTCACAATAAGTGATAACATCAAGAGGCATGGTGCCTAAATATTCCTTTGGTAATTATGCAATACGGGGAAATCAAGTCGTGATTCGATATCTCAAAATTATCCAATCTGGGGAAATCAAAGTCAGAAGTTGATCTCTCAAGTGCAGTCAAACTAGGGCAGCTATGTCAAGATTCAAAGAATCTCTTAAAGCGTCGAGTAATCAGGGTCTGTTACCCAAGTACCGTTGAAGTCACTTCCAAAACGTTTAGTCAGGGGAAATACTCTGAAGAATATAACACTGGGGCAGGTTATCTTGATGGTACAGATCTCAGGAAGTCCTCTCGAGGCAAATTTATTCAAAGGCCCTACAGATTGGGGCAAGGCATTATGCAGAGGCATTCTTCCTCTTTAAGGGTTGATCAGATTAAGTCCAGACACAGGCTAAACAACTTGTGAATTTGAAGAGCATGTCAGGAAGTTTGGGTCATTATCCTTAGCAGGATATGAGCAGGAACACAAAGAGCATTTGAGGTTGTTATCCATACAAGGTTCGTGCCGGAAACATTGTTTCCTAGAAGGACTCTATTCCCCAGTAAAGGATCCATTGCTACTCGACAAAGGTCTATCTACTAAGGGGTTTCTCTTTAGAGATCTTTATTCCCCAACGAAGCATTCTTATTTTCTATGCAGGAGGAGAATGGATTTTATCCCCATAAATTTAGGAGTTGTTTGAATTCAAGATGATTTCTTTTCAGCGGACTGCAATTTATTTTTGCAGTGTCCTCCCCAAAGTCCACTTTTCAGTGGCATTCCTTCTCGGAGTTTACATGTTAGAGTTGCAATCATGCATCACAATTTTTACCCAGTGGTCGGTAGTTCAAAATGTTTATTCCTCGACCAAGGTTACCATTCCATAACTGGGGCATGTTGTTGTAGTTTCCCTGTTGCAGGTACTATTGGTATTTTATGACAAGAAGTGTACCAGCAAATGAACCAAGGAAGGTATGTATGCGACCAACATGAGGGTCTTAAAGGATGGGGATTTTTGCAGAATGGAATCCAATTTCCCCAGTGAATGCTCACCTCTGCTCGAGATAAAATCTTTTATCCCCAATAAAGGTGTACTCTCGCCCGAGTATATTCCTCTCTCCTCAGTGCAGTCTATTTCTTTCCAGATTTCTCGAAAGAACCATTTTATTTACCAACCAAATATTTTTGAATGTACTCCCCTTGAATTCGACCTTGTGCTTCCCCAATGAGGTTGGAATTTGTTATCCCTATGAATTATGCATTCTCCTCCTCAATAAAGTTTACATACTTCCTCTCCAGTGCAGTTTGTTGTTGTCAGGTTTTCTTGAAGAGATTCCTGTTTATCCATGGGAGATTCTGGGTGGTGTCCCATGAAGATGCTTTTTATCCCCAATGAAGTGATTTTTCTTCTCCCCAATACCTGTCCTTGTCGGCATGGATCATGTAAAGATGGTTATCCCTGGTGTAGGCTGTACCGTTGAGGCTACCATCTAAAGTTTCTCTGCTTCCCAGGGGAAGCAGTGGCTTTATCCCCAGTCGAAGTCGAATTTTGTGGTCCTTTTAGATTAACTTGCCTATTATTCCATAGTGAAGCAAGTGTCTTGTTTCCTCCAGTGTGGTATGCATGGGAGTTCTAGTCATAACCATTTTCATCCTCGGTGATAGAAGATTTTGTTGAGATATCCCCAATGGAGTTTCTGTCCCAAGATGCTTATTTCTTCCCCAAGCGAAGATTTTTACCCCTGGCGGTGTTATCCAGAGTGTGGTCTGGGTAGAATTATTTTTATTTAAGAATTTATATGTTCCCCAGTAGAATTTATCTTCATCAAGAAATTCTATGCGAGAAAGTTTCCATCCCCATCAAAGCTCCCCTCTTTCTAACAGAAGATAAATAATTTGTTCCCCAGGAAGTTTGGAGTTTGATCAGAATTCAATATTTTCTCTGAACTGCAATTTATTTTTGTAGTATTTCTCCCTAGGAAGTTGTTTCCCTAGTGATATAGATCTTCAAAAGTTGATGGATCCGGATATTGATTCCCCATTTGAAGTTCAAATTGATTATTCTCCACAGAAGATCGAATGCAAAGACAATTGTTCAGAAGTTTATTGTCTTCTCAACAGTTATTTATTGTTGCATTTTCCCTCAGTGTATCACTAAGAATGCATCATTACATTACATCTACCAAAAGAAAAAAAATTCAAACATGCATAAGTATAAGCCAATTATGTTTACTTGTAGTAACCAAATTGTTATGCGCTCAGATTTGAACTATCTTAGCAGTAAGCCTTTAGGGTGATTCTACCATGTTTCCCCAGCGGAGTCTATAGTTGGTTTACCACCATTTGGGTCTTTGGTATTTCCCATTACCCTAGTGAGTTATGGTTTTCCCTTGCCCTTGCAATCCTTGGTTATTTTTACCCATGTTTGCTTTGCTGTTAGAGTGCGAGTAAGAGTCAGTGTATAACCTTTCTTACTTCTCATCTATTTGAGTATCCATACTTGGTGTATGGTAATTCAGATGATTGCCACTCTTTAATTATTAAGCCCCTCCTTTGGCCTGAGGGACACTGTAGATCTTGCGTATTTGCATCCACTCAAACTCCAATATGTTTTGGCAGTCCTTGTTCGAGTCCCCTCAGTTGGTCTATTTCTCCCATAAGTTTCACCTTTGATTGGCATTTTCTTTGAGTCTGCGTTGGTCAGAATCCATGTTCATTATCCCCAGTAAGTCCATCTTGGATTGTATTTCCTTATTTAGGAGCCTATCTTTAGTTGGTTCCCCTTTTGTTGTTGAGTTCATCTTTGATCGGTACTCTCTGTAGGTTCTTCTTAGTGGGTTCATTTGCTTTGGTTTGTCCGTGTTGATCGAATTCTCCTTCTGTTAGCTTAGCTAACATTCCTCGTTAGAGTAATTTAGTGTCTCTTTCAAAGTCCAGTTGTCTGGCATCTTCAGTTGGGCAGGTGCGTCCTTCCTTGTTAAAGTTCTTTAGTGTCTCCTCAAAGTCTAGTTGTCTTTCTCACTTGGTTAGGAAAATATGTATTTCCTTCTTGGAGTATATTTTGGTAAGTTTTTTCCTGATATGTGTCCAATATCCTTACCGGGCATGTACGTGCGAGTTTTCCTTCACTTTAGGTGTTCTCTATTTAGAGTCAGTCTTAGTCAGTCTCTTCTTGATATGTGTCCAACATCCTTATCGAACATGTATCACTGATGTCTTAAGATATGTCTAACATCCTTTCCAAACATATATCTTTGATATCTTTGTACGTGTCTAATATCCTTATCGGGCATGTATATGTGAGTTTGCCTTCACTTCAGGTGTTCTCTATTTAGAGTCTGTCTTGGTCAGCCTCTTCTCGATGTGTGTTTAACATCCTTATCAAACATGTATCATTGATGTCTTGAGATATGTTCAACATTCTTACCAAACATATATCTTTGATATCCTTGTACGTGTCTGATACCCTTACCGGGCATGTATACGTGAGCTCACCTTTGCTTTAGGTGTTCTCTATTTAGAGTCTGTCTTAGTAAACCTCTTCTGGATATGTGTTCAACATCCTTATCGAACATGTATCGTTGATGTCTTAAGATATGTTCAACATTCTTACCAAACATATATCTTTGATATCTTTGTATGTGTCCAATATCCTTACCAGGCATGTACGTGTGAGTTCACCTTCTATTCAGGTGTTCTCTATTTAGAGTCTCTCTTGGTCAGCCTCTTCTCGATATGTGTTCAACATACTTATCGAACATGTATCATTGATGACTTGATATATGTTCAATGTTTTTACCGAACATATATCTTTGATATCTTTGTATGTGTCAAATATCCTTATCGAGCATGTATATGTGAGTTTGCCTTCGCTTCAGGTGTTCTCTATTTAGAGTCTGTCTTAGTCAGTCTCTTCTTGATATGTGTTCAACATCCTTATCAAACATGTATCATTGATGTCTTGAGATATTTTTAACATTCTTATCGAACATATATCTTTGATATCTTTGTATGTGTCCAATATCCTTATTGGGCATGTACGTGTGAGTCGCCTTCTATTAAGGTGTTCTCTATTTAGAGTCTGTCTTTGTCAACCTCTTTTTGATATGTGTTCAACATACTTATCGAACATGTATCATTGATGTCTTGAGATATGTTCAAAATTCTTACCGAACATAAATCTTTTATATTTTAATACGTGTCTAATATCCTTACTGGTCATGTATATCAGCCTCTTCTGGATATATGTTTAACATCCTTATCGAACATGTATCATTGATGTCTCGAGATATGTTCAACATTCTTACCAAACATGTATCTTTGATATCTTTATATGTGTCCAATATCCTAACTGGGCATGTATATGTAAGTTCTCCTTTGTTTCAGGTGTTCTCTATTTAGAGTTTGTCTTAGTCAGTCTCTTCTTGATATGTGTTCAACATCCTTATCGAACATGTATCGTTGATGTCTTGAGATATGTTCAACATTCTTACCAAACATATATCTTTGATATCTTTGTATGTGTCCAATATCCTTACCAGGCATGTACGTGTGAGTTCACCTTCTATTCAGGTGTTCTCTATTTAGAGTCTCTCTTGGTCAGCCTCTTCTCGATATGTGTTCAACATACTTATCGAACATGTATCATTGATGTCTTGAGATATGTTCAACATTCATATCGAACATATATCTTTGATATCTTAATACATGCTCAATATCCTTATCGGTCATGTATATCAACCTCTTCTTGATATGTGTTCAATATCCTTACCGGGCATGTACGTGTGAGTTCACCTTCAATTAAGGTGTTCTCTATTTAGAGTCTGTCTGGGTCAACCTCTTCTTGATATGTGCTCAACATCCTTATCGAACCTGTATCATTGATGTCTTGAGATATGTTAAACATTATTACCGAACATTTATCTTTGACATCTTTGTACGTGTCTAATATCCTTACCGTGCATGTTTGTGTGAGTTCACCTTCTATCAAGTGTTCTCTATTTAGAGTATGTCTTGGTTAACCTCTTCTTGATATGTGTTCAACATCCTTATTGAACATGTATCATTGATGTCTAGAGATATGTTCAACATTCTTATCAAACATATATCTTTGATATCTTTGTATGTGTCCAATATCCTTACCGGGCATGTACGTGTGAGTTCGCATTCACTTTAGGTGTTCTCTATTTAGAGTCTATTTCAGTCAGTCTCTTTCTTTATATGTGTTCAACATCCTTACCAAACATATATCTTTGATATCCTTGTACGTACCCGATATCCTTATCGGGCATGTATATGTGAGTTTGCCTTCGCTTCAGGTGTTCTCTATTTAGAGCCTGTCTTGGAGTCTCTTTTTGATATGTGTTCAATATCCTTATCGAACATGTATTGTTGATATCTTAATATGTGTTCAACTTTCTTATCAAACATATATCTTTGATATCCTTATACGTGTCCAATATCCTTACCGGGAATGTATATTTGCTTCTTCTTGGTATGTGTTCAACATTCTTACCGAACAAATATCTTTGATATCTTAGTGCATTTCCAATATCCTTACCAGTAATGTATATTCGCCTCTTCTTGATATATGTTCAACATTATTTTTAAACATGTATCGTAGATATCTTTGTATGTGTCCAATATCCTTACCGGGCATGAATATATATTTTTATTATCGATTAATTTCTGGTTTTCATATGAAGTTGAATTTTATGGTATTGCGTTGCAGAAATTATATATAGGAAAAATAATTATAAAAAAAATAAGTTGTTAGGTCGTGTAATAATAGAACGATATAACAAATATGTTTTTAAGCCGGTTAACAAGCGCGACTTAACAACACTATACTTGTTACAACACCTACTGTTAAGTCGGTCACGGAACCGATCTAACAAGTCATATTTAATCGACTTAACAATTGTTTTTTGCACTAGTGGGAATATTTTCTTAAAACCCAATTCAAACCCCCATTTCCTATCTTTTTCTCTACCTTCAATTGTTATCAGGGCCCAACTCTGTTATTAATTTTTGAATCAAACACTTAACCATGTAGAGAGATCTAACAAGAGAAAAACTATGAATGCTATAGATTGAAATGAAAGAAAGAGGGATACTTTAAAACATTTAGGTTTATCACAAAAGGCACCATGATTCTGATAAATAACTCAGAAATATAAAAAAAAATATCATAAGAAGAATCTCTCTTGACTGCCAGCTGAGAAAATCATGACAAGAAATCATCAGAGGCGTGTAGAAGAAATAAAGATCATGCATGAAGACAAAGTGCTAGATGGATCAATACTAGAAAGAGAAGTTTCCAACTATCAAAAGTGCACTCACATTAGTATTACTTAATGAATGATCAGAAACAAGACCTATAATGAAGAAGAAATCATCACAAGTCACCAGGTTTGTAATTTAACTATTTTTTTTGACAAAATTGACCAGCTCCTTCTACCAGTTAGAAGTTGTCTTGTCAAGAAAAAGTCAATACCTTCAGTCTAGTATATTAATAATTCTCTTTAACCCTTTTGCACATTTTTTTCATATCTCGGACTTTATGCAATAAATTTTTTATTTATCTTAAAGATGATATTTCATAAAATCTATTGCTATGCATAAATCTTTTTAAGCCTAAAATTTTTATGATTTTAACTGCCTGACTGTTATGAATTTTTGGATTACTAAAATTTTAATTTTCTTTAAATTTTAATTTTCTCTATGTTGTAATTAATGTGATTGACATATTTGGTAAAGTGCTTTATTGGAAACAGGGAACATTAACACGATATATATCTTTATATTCAAGTGTCTTTTCCTTCTCTATCTCTCATCTTGAAACTTGTCATTTCACCCTTCCTCTCAAATCTTCATTTATTGCAGTATCAACTTTAATATCTCTTGTTATATTCTCATATCTTTTCACCAGTCTATCATGTTCTTTGCCCATCTACTTTAAAATCTTTTATTGGTACTTCCTCTGACATCCATCTTTCTTTTCACCAAATCTCTTACACTCCTTATGGCTTCAAAAGCATTGCATGGTTTTGATGAACTCCTTGAAGTTATCTGTGAACTTCTTCCGTTCTTTTCTCGGCTAAGCAACGATGATCTCAGTTTCATACAATGTATCACTGTGCAAAGGTGGTCCCACTACATTGCTATGCTGCATGGGCCTATTTACTCATATCTGATCAAATATTTTTGGTTGTATGCTTCTGTTGATGATGCATTTATTTCCTCGTCTGATTTTGGTAATCCCATCACCATCACTCCAACATCTATTGCAACTGAAATTGGGTGCACTCAAGATGGACCCACTGTTGAAGTTTTTCAAAATACTCACTCCTTCGTGGAAATACTCAGCATCATTCATGACACTTCTGAGAGCTACGAACCAAACAATCCTGAAAATCTTATTCCAATTTCCATTATTTGATTTCAGCTCCTGTTAACCAACCTTCATCCCAGAGGTGTAAACCTAAATTTCTTAACCTATAAGGACAAAGTTCTAATCTACTTTCTTATGAATAATGTTAGAGTCAACTTTCCTCAAACCATTTTCAACTATCTAAGGGATTCGATTGCTGCCTCCAGAAATCATCATTAATCCTTCATTCCCTTTGGAAGATTCTCTCCGGACTCTTCTCCAAGGCTGGGATTGTTGAAGCAATTCATCATATTGGACCTGACGATGCTCTTGATGAATACAAATGATAAGTCTTTAGTATTTAATTGAGTACTAGTTATGTTTTCCAATTATGTTATGTCTTAAGTTATTTAGTTTATGCATGATAACTATACTCTCTGTTCTAACATTTTGAAAATTGTTTTGTTCTTATTATCTCTGATGAAATAGGGTAATACATGAAACAATCTGAATGATTATTATCATAAAGTTTTTTAACACATGAAAAACAATAATAACATTTGGATCTGAAATTGTTCTCAAATAAGTTCATGTGCCACCAACATTTTTTTGTTGCTCTTAATCAGGAAAGATTCTGAGACAGTGATACCTAATCAGAAACATTAATAAGCACCATCTATCTACTTTTGTGTTTCCTTTTTTATCTTATTTTCTCCCTCTCTCTCTCTCTCATAAAGTGTATTGGTATTTTTCACCTATCCTTCTGACTTTCCTCAGTCATTTATTATTGAGTCTTCCAAGTCTGATTACCTTACGAAAGGAAAATCAATTCTCTTGTCAGCCATATCTCTTCCAATTCTATTTAAACACCTATTGATCCACCTTCTTTTCATACTTCACACAATAATATATCAACACTTCTTCTCAAAACCTCTTCAACATGACCCCAAGAACCTTTCATGGGGATGACGGTCTTTTAAAAGTCATCAATGAAAAACACCCAAAACTTTTTGGTGCTGGCTAGAATTTCCACCTTAACATTCACTTTCAAAATTGGAGTCATTATCTCTCCTTATTAAATAGACCCATCTACCCAAATCATGTAAAGAACTTTTGGAAAAATGCTTCTGTCAGTCTCAATGGTATCTTAATCTCTTCAGATATCTATGGTTGTGATGTTTCCTTCACTGGTGCATGCATTGCTGAAGCAATCAATTGTTCTCGAATGTGTATCGCAACTAGTCGTGCCTCTCTTAGAAGAACCCTTGATACAAAAATGATCTCCATCTTTGACACATATTATGAGTTTGATTCTACAAACCCCGAGAATCTTAAACCTATTGCTAAAGACTGGTTTTGCTTTATCTTAACAAATCCTTTTCCTCGCGGTGTTAACAAATTTTTTTTGACTAATGATGATAACATCCTGGTTTTTTGCTTGCTCAATCGTATCCCAATTAATATTCCTTAGATTATCTTCAATCATATTAAAGAGTCTATCACTTCATCTAGAAATTTGAATAAGTCTTTTAGTCCCTATGGAAAAATCTTGTCAGAAGTTTTTATTTAAGAAGAGATTGTAAGAATCATTTGTAGGATTCGTGCTAGTCCTAATGATGCTTTGATAAAAGAGGTGTGTGAAACCTTTAATGATCAGTGGTTCAATTAAGTGTTCATTCTTTTATGTATTTATGATATATCATATTTTAATTAATGTCTGTTGTTTTCTTGATGTTTTGTCGTTAATCCCTGTACTTTGTGACTTTATGAAATTAAATTTCTATCTGCTTTATCTTCTAAATTCAATCAAATGTGCTTAAAATGACTCAAAAATCAATTAGACATTTCTTATATATTTTTTATTATGAAAAAAAGAGGGAGAGAGAAATAATGTTTTTGATAGATACAAGAAAATTTCAAATGAAACATTGTATTCACTTTGATAAATCAAGTTCTTAATATTCTGAGAAAGCATGGATAATCTGATGAGCTTAAAGATGATCAGATTCAAAAATGATAACATTGCTCCTAAAGATCACAAGCTTATGATTCAGGGGGAGATTGTTTATCCCAGGGGGAGTTTCCAACTCAGGGGGAGTTTTCTAAAACTCTTACTTTACTTTGTTAATGATTTAACCCTATAAAATTGTTCCATCAAAATACATGGTCTTGTCATCATCAAAATACATGGTTTTGATGATAACAAGCATATATTTTATGAGAAATAGTTTTAGTTCTAATGGTTTTATTGAGTGTGCAGATACATTATTAGTATTTTGGACAATCTTAATCAAGATATCATCAGAATCACCTTATCACTCAGAAGAAGAACCATTGAGTTATGTTTCTAATGTAACACCAGTAGTTCTATGGAATGCTGAATGTTCAACAAGAAAAGAATCTCAATGAGTGTCCAAGAAGAAAGGGTTTCTGATAAGTTGTAGCTTCAAGATAAAAAATCAAGAGGATACAAAAAATAAGCTTCTAACACAAAAAATCAGAAGTCAGGACTAGTTCATTAGAAGAGCTGATGCTTACAAGTCTAAAGATGAAGTCAACATTCTGAACACATGTAGAGAAAGATTCTACTCTAAGATCAGAAGTCAAGACCCGTTCATCAGAAGAGTTGCTGCTTGTGTTTCTGAAGACAAAGTCAAGATTCTGAAGACTCAGATAATTCATGGAATACACACCTTCATTAAACATCAGAAGTATTCCATCAGAAGAAAGGATCAAAGAAAAGAAAATCTTCTGACTCATTTTAATCAACATCTCAAAGTCCATCAGAACACAAAGTCAAAGTAAAAGGATGATGTATTCTCAAGCAAATCTACTCAACATAAGTAACATTCATAAGAATAAAAATATCATCAGAAGTACCATTGTACTCAACAAAAGAACTAATGTGACATTCTCTAATAGAAACATCAGCAGTTCTAAGGAATGATGAATGTTCATCAGAAAGGGAATCAAGTATGTTCTCAGGAAAGTGTCACTCTCAGATTACAAAACATATACGCTTCCAAGATCTTAACAGAGTTACTAGGAACTTCTGATACAGTTTCTTTTTGAGCCTTTTGTAATTTATTTTTCGAGTTTAGGAATTTTTTCTTTAAGCTTAGAGTTTTATGTTCTCGGTTTCATAGTTTCTTCAGAGTCAGAAACTAGATCCTTTTTCAAGTTCTTGTTTATGACTCGAAGTTATTGATATATTTCAAGAATTTCTGACAGGCTTTCTTCTAATTGAGATCTAGAAAAGTTAGAGAATACCTCTTCTGCCTCTGAGTCTGATTCAGATTCAGATGATCCAGTGTCATCTGATACGTTGGCCATTAGAGCTATGTTGGCTCTTCAATCTTCTGATTCTGTTATTGATTCAGAAGATTCTGTGTCATCCCATGTTTCCATGAGGCCTTTCTTCTTTTATTTAAAGAACTTCTTTTTAGGTTTCTCTTTTTGAAGATTTGGACAGTCGCTCTTGTAATGACCTTGTTCATTGCATTTGTAGCAAAAAATATATCTGTTACTTGATTTTCTGTATCCAAAAGATGGTTCAGAATGATTTCCTATTCTTCTGGGAGTTCTGAACTTCCTCTGCCTTTGCTTCCACAGCTAATTAACTCTTCCGGAGAGAAGAGACAATTTGTCTTCTTCTGATGAGGATCCACCAGAGTTTTCTTCTTTTGCCTGCAAAACTTTCGGTTCATATTTTTAGTTAGATTTAAGATTTAAAGACTTACCTTGCTTCTGGGGCTCATCTTCTTCTAATTTTATCTCATGACTTCTCAGAGAGCTGACAAGTTCTTAGAGAGAGATTTGGTTCTGATCTTTGGCCAGGCTTAGAGCTGTGGCCATGGGTCTCCATTTCTTGGGTAAACTTCTGATGATTTTCTTTACATGATCTGTAGTTGAGTATCCTTTATCTAGAACTTTTAGCCCAGCAACCAGAATTTGAAATCTTGAGAACATTGTTTCAATGGTTTCATCTTCTTCCTTTTGAAAGCTTCTTACTTCTGAATGAGAGCAAGAGCTTTGGTTTCTTTGACTTGTGTGTTGCCTTTATGCGTCATTCTCAAGGAATCAAATATGTGTTTTGCTGATTCTCTGTTTGTGATCTTCTCATACCCAGTGTACGATATAGCACTCAAGAGAATTGTTCTGTCCTTGTGATGATTTCTGAATTCCCTCTTTTGATGATCTGTCATTCTTTTTCTGTCAATCTTCTGACTGCTTTCTTCAACTGGATGTGTTTACCCATCATTCACCATATCCTAGAGATCAGCGTCATGAGCTAGAAAGAAACTTTCAATTCTATCCTTCCAGTAATCGAATTTTTCACCATCAACGATTGGAGGTTTGCCGTCGATTCTATCTTTCTCATAATGATAATCATTGCTGATGTTCTGACTTGGTCCCACCATAGTGTTTTTCTTGCTTGGATCTTTTTCTGACACGGTTAAGTGTTTGCACTCAGAACCAGGTGCTCTGATGCCAATTGAAGAATGGAAAAACACAAGAGAGGGGGGGGGGGTTGAGTTGGGTTTTTTAAAACTTAAAAACAAAAGACACGTTGGTTATCCTGGTTCGTTTGAACTCAAACTACTCCAGTCCACCCGCTAAGGTGATTTCGCCTCTCTCAACGAGGTCTTAATCCACTAATCAAACTTGATTACACAGATCGATAACAACCGTCAAATTCTTCTTGAGTTTAAACCACAACCCAGATTTCTCAAGGTATTACACAATACAATATTTTAAAGCGTGTACAATATGTGTTTTCTAACAAAACAGTATCACACAAGTGATGTATTACACAAATGAAATTCAATAGATTAAAGGTGATGAAATTTCTCGTTTTTAGTGCACAGCAAAATCGTAAATGATTTCTCCTTCAAGTCTTGTTTATACAGGCAACACATGTGAGGTGCTTTTGGAATGTTGATAAATAGTAATTAAAGAACTTTACAAACATAGAGTAATTAAAGAACTTTACAAACATACAGGCAACACAGAAGATGAATGTTATCATTGGGTCTTTTACTTCTTTCCAGAACTGTGCGAAACTGAATAACATAGTTCTTGTTCGCATCGTTTAGTGCACTCAGAAGTTGTAGCTTTAGAACTTCTTTATATAAGCGTGTTACGCAGATTTTGCTTTCTACATAAGATGTCTAGAATCAGAGTTTAAACAACAATCTAACTCACCTTCTGTGCTTCTTACATCAGAACTTCCCTGCAAAACAAAAAACTTATTTATGGAGCATAATTGTTCTTTGAGTGTTTGTTATCATCAAAACTCTTACAAGGGGTGTAAAATCAAACTATGTTCTAACATATGTGTGATACGGTGGGAGAGAACTGACTGTTTTTGGAATGCTGGTTTGCATTTTGCGTTTGTTTTCGCAAAATGTCGCGGTAAGCAAGAGTCGCCACCGACTTTTATTTTATCCAACAAGGAAAGGAAAAAAGCACAGAAAAATTCCTTTTTCGAGATATTTCTCGGGTCCGGGGGGTAGATTATAGAAAGGGAAGGTGTTAGCACCCTTTCTATCCGTGGTTATCCACGGGCTCTTAGGTACTTGCTCATATTGTTTTCAAAATTGCTTTCTTTGTGCTTGCGGGTTTGAAAAAGTTTTTGTTTGAAACTTCGATTTAACTCTTGCTTCTTTCCTCAAGAGCGTACGAAGTGTTTTTGAAAACTTTGTTCGAAAAGTGTAAGTGTGAAGAGTTTTTTGTTTGTTTTTTAAAGAGCAAGTACTTAAGAACCATCTACCTACTCGAAAAAGGAATCGTTCTATGTTATCTTCCTTTAGACAATGCTATCCCACTATTGATGAGTAGGTAGCACCGTCGTTGGAGTTTAAGGGTCAATTCGAATGAGGGACATACGGTCACTAAAGCAATGTTAGGACGCCTTAGCGGTAACCCTAATGTCTTAGATCATTTTTCCGAGGCAACCATTTCGAGGCAACTATGATCTTTGGACAAGAGGGCGACCTCTAAAACTTCCTATACTTAATGATCGCGTACGAAGGCAACCAATTGGGGGTGTACCCTAAGAGTGCGCATGTGCGAGTGTGTTGTTTTTCAGTTATTTTATCTTTGTACATGTCAATGGTTATCTATGTTGATTTTAGGTTAAACATTAGATCTTGTCATGCATTCCCTATTATCAAACATCTAACAGTTTATGAGTTGCGGAAATTAAATTTCGGAATTTAAACTAACTATTACAAGGCGTCGGGTATTTACATCGCCAAAAGCAACCCTTGAAATTAAAATGCGGAAAATAAATAAAGCGATAAAATAGTAACGTCCTATTAAACTATTACATCCCAGGAAACAGATACAATATTGAAATAAAATGGATCGTGTGCGAGAAATTAAATCGGGCGAGTTCTAGGGTTTTGACCCTTTTGATTATTTAAGAAAAGATTTTTTTGTTTATTTTTGAATTAAAAGAAATTAAACTAAGTTAATTATTGAATTAATAAATAAATTAATTAATAAAAATATTTTTGGGTTTTTGATATTTAAAGAAATAAAAATAATTTTAGTCAATGTTAATAAAAACCTAATTGTCTAAGTTAATTTTAATTATTGCAAAAAAGATATTAAAGTTATTCCTAATTAAACTAAATTAATTAAATTAATTTTATTAACAAAAATAAAATGCTGAAATTTAATTTTAATAAACAAAATATTTTTTTGGTTTTAATTTTATTAAGAAAAAGTTTTAATTGGTTAGTTAGTAATAAAAATAATAACAATAAATAATTAAAGAAAAATAAAAGGAAAATAGAGAGAGTTAGGGTTTGGGCCTGAAAGGAGGTTTGGATAGCAAGTTCAAGGCCCAATAGGCGCTAGCCTGGTTGACCCTGTGGGATTCCCTGTGCGCCTTTGACTTGGTTCCACGGTGGACATTCCATCTGGACCACCAGATCTGGCCTGGGGCCATCTGGCAAGCCATTGAGTGAGGGAGTATGATATGCTGCACGCTTGGTATTACACTGAATAACCTGTTGAAAAATAAGAATAAATGCATGGGGGACTTGGGATTCGAACCCAGGTCCTATTGGATTTTGAACATACGCCACTACCACTGCACCACTATGCGTTAGTTGTTATTATAGTGGATAATAATTAATATAAGGGAAAACACATTAATATGCCTGAAATAAAAAAAAGCGCGGATTTTTTGAATCATCCATTCAGGGGGAGACACGTCTTCGTCTTCTTCCTTCAACCCTGTACATTTACCTGCGGATTTATATCCGCAGCTAAATTCGTATGTCCATCCTAAAATTAGTTCTAGGCTATGAAAACAAACCCCAAGACCATTGTTGTGCTCGTCTACCTTCCCTGGTTACGTCCATGTCCATAAATGACATCAATTTTTCCTGTAAAAGAAATGCCCAAAAAACAAGCTACGAAACCCTAGGTTCGGTTATAGGGCTATAGTACATATAAATGCAATCAAACAATGCCAAAAGTTAAGAAATTTCATAAGCATCATGAATATGCAAAGATTTTGTAAGAAAAGCGCAAGAATGTGGAGTTACGATTTTGAATACAGGGCGGTATTTTGAGATACTTACAGTGCGATTGAGAGGGTGTGAGAGCTTGCTTTTGATTGCAGGAGGTTCAGTGATTGTCCAGCAAGCGATTAGTGTGGAGTTTTGCCTTTGAAAACGCCTCCAAGCTCGATTTCAGTTTCACACTTTTTTGGTCAATTTTCAAGTTATGTTCTTGAGGTTCTTGCAGTCTCTAGCCCTTGATCTCGTGTGCTTTGGCTTGTATAAGTAATATGCAATGCATTAGGTCAACAAATGTGGGCTGAATCCTTCCAAATCAATGCCTTGAGATTGGATTTGATCCTCCATTGAAAGCTTTCCAATTTTGCCAAAAATCCAATCTTTTTGCACATGGAATGCTTGATACGAGTTTGATCATGACATTGATGATGATTAGGTCCTGAAAATAGAAAAAGATCTCATGTAATCAAGTTTTGTGATTTTATTTGATTTAAATTAATTTAAAATGAAATAATTCAATAAAAAATCAAATAAAATAGAAAAATTGATAAATGGACACAAGGCTGAAGCTAGGACACGTGTGTAGTGTGACAAGATCAAATCAAGTGGAAAAGAATGGGCCCATTTGACAAGATTTGAAGTTTTGGGGATAGTTGACTTTTGGCAATTTTGCAAAAATGCCCAACTTCAACAATGCATAACTTCTTCAATTTTGATCTTTCGGAATTGTTCTTGGACTTTTTAGAAAGCTTGAGATGTCCTCTAACCAAACCTTTTGGTCTCATCGAATTTTGATATTCCATGCTCAAGTTATAAGCTTTGGCAAAAAAGGTGTTTTTGTTGACTTTAAAAAATGACCTATAATGTCCAAATTTGTAACTTCTTGTGAGTGCATTTTCTGATCTTGGGGTATGAAGATGGATCGTAGGAAATTGCATCCTCTTCAAAATGAGCTTTGGATTGGTCATTTCTCATAAAGTATGAGAAAGTTATGCTTGGTCAACGTTGAGTTGACTTTTCCTATAAAACCCTAATTTTGCAACTTTTGAGTCTTGATGAATTTTGAGCAATCCTTGATGAATCATGATCAACCCTTGATCAAATGATGAAATATCCTTCAAAATGAGAATGTTGACAAAAAATCTTGAAGTTTGACTATTTGTAGGTCACAGTTGACTTTTGCCCTAGCACAGTCGATTTTTGGACCCTTTGAGCAATTGACTGAGCAAACTTCCTCTGCAAGGCTTGAAATTTGACATGGATGAACTTGAGAACATATTAGGACATTGGGGAGCACTTGAGGTCATTTGGATGAAAGGACCTTGATGCAACACAAAACCCTAATTTGAGGTTGACTGCCTTAGGAGATAGCTTGACTGTCCAACTCTTGAGCAACCTTGAGCAACTTGGAGATTTTTCTTGCAATGTCTTGGGAAATATGAGAGGGAAAATTTTGGGGTACAACAATATGCATGGTACATTAAGGTTTGGTTCACTTTTTAGTGGGATAGAAAAACAATATTGTGAATTGGACGTAAGGATTGACATTCATTTGTTTTCTCAACAAATTATGCCAAGTTCGAAAACTTTGGATCATTTCAAACTCCGCTTTAAACTTTTGGATGTTTCATATGATGATTTGTTTCAAATGTTCAAAATTAAAGATGTTCGATTATAAAATTGACCCTTGATGGATGACTTTTGGACTGAGTCACGTGGACTTTCGTATGGGCATTTTACCATTTCCACAAGTTAAGCATACATTTAGATTTGCACATGGAACTTGAAAAATCTTAAGTATGGGGAAGATTTGAGATGCAAATCATTATAAATAATTAAATACAAGGCTGTGTTCTATATCACCAAAGGCAATTTTATATCAAGATTACAAAAAGAGAATCTACATAAAAACACACGCCTAAAGCATAGTCCTTAATATGTTAACCAATCCCCTAAACATGTGCCCATTTAGAACCATATACACCACCAGTCTTCATCCTCTTCATCATCCCTAGTCTTCCATTAGCCCCCCACTTAAATTCCACTCAAATACTTGAGCTCTCCTGCAACATTCTCGAACCTGCATAAAAAAATAGTACATCAATTCATACAATGCTATCCAATAAATACCAATTTAACCTTGCACAAATCAGTTAATCAATACTTTAGCAACTCTGCACATACAACCTCTATTAGTTCACAACCAGTTTAATAATGCATCAACCAGGTCGTAAAACTATAAGAAAGATTCGATTGTCAGGTCAGCAAATAAATTCAGAAGAAAAAACCCAAACCCATTTTCAATCCTCACCTTCTATTGCGTAACTAACTTCCAATAATAAACCCTCTAACCACCTAACCGATTTATAACAAACTCCCAAACCAAATTAGGAAACCGGGGGTGAAGTCATAACAGAAAATTAGCAGAAAGAAGATTATTGAGGAAATTAGAAAAGACTCAGTAGCAAAAAAAGCAGAGGAAATAAATCAAAATCAGTTCAACAAGAATTCTGTCAGTTCTCACTCAAATCGATCCTCACCATCCATAATTTTGTAACTAACTTTGATCTAAAAGCTCGGATAAATGGAAGCATGAAAAACTTTTCTACTCTACATAATATATATAAAACAGAAAATCTTACCGATTCAAATCATTTTTCTTCAGCATCCGGAAGAATCATCACAAAAAACCAGAGAAAACTCTCTCATCTCTTGGCTTCTCCTCTCTAAGTTCTCGTGAAGTTTATCTTTAATCTTCAAACATCATCACTAGCAAGCTCTCTCTCTCTCTCTCACTCAAGAACTCTCTTCAATCTCCAGCTTCACTGATAAACTTCATCTTCTCCACAACTCTTAACATACTGCAACTACTGCATCTTTTTCAATCTCTTCTTCATCATACAACTTCGATCTTCATCTCAAACCTCATCACCTCCACAACATCTTCGTTTGTCTTTTCTGCAATAACAAATAACACAACAATGATATCAGACAAGAACACGTTTAAAACACAAAAGAAATCACAAACGAGAAGAAGTTGAGTAGAAGAAGAGATTGAGATAAAATTTGCATACTTGAGTTTCGAAGATGCACCAGACATTCTCCGGTTGGTAAACGCCTTTCTTTCTTCCTCTTCACCTACTTTTGTTACCGCCAGAATTATTTTTCGAAAACGCGAAGTAGTTAATGGTGAGCTTGAAACGAAATCAAGCGGAAAGGTGGAATCAAAAGCGAGAGTGAATCGATGAGTCAGAGCGTGAAGTTATAGTGTTGTGAAACGATGGAGGAAGGCTTAGTAGATGAAGAAGAAAATATGATACGGAGATGTTGTTCGCAACAGCGGAAAATGATTGAACCGATCAGACACATGTGAGATCATGTTTGAAGTTTGAAGTGGAGAAGATATGGTTGAGGCCACGGCGTCGGGGATCGCCAGAAGATAAGTTCGAACCACGCCGTTCAAGAGAGAGAGAGAGAGAGAGAGAGAGAGAGAGAGAGAGAGAGAGAGAGAGAGAGAGAGAGAGAAAGAGAGGGAGGAATTTCGTCTATTTCACGCAGAAGCTTGAGAGTCACAAACTCTGAACCCTATCCCTTTTGATTAAACACATCGTTTTTCTTTGTAACTCTTTCACTCAGTTTTTTTAATTCTTTTTTAAATCAAAATAAGCTGAATAATAATAATTAAGATTAAAATCTGATGTTAGCTTGGACTTGGTGTTGAGTGTTGGGCCTTTCTTCACCCTTGATAGGCCCGTGGCCTTTTTTTGGAGCCTATAACATTGTAAAAAAAGCTGCTTCATAGACCATATTGTATGGGCCTCTGTGCCTAGAGCTGGCTACACAGTACCCCCTGCTTACAGATTGCACCCCCTATTTTTTATTATTTTCATTTTTGTTTGGATAATTTTGATAATTGTTTTGTTTGAGCCTTTTTCACATAATAAAAAAATAACAAATACATTAATAAAAATGTTAGATTTTCTTATTTGTTTTTTTTTGGAATTAAATCTTGATTATCTGATTACTTGAGATTTGTAATTCACCTTTGCTTGTTGAGATCTAAGTCTTGTGCAAGTTTATTGTGTGATATGCGGATATGCTCGAGATTTCAATTGTGATTTATTTTCACATCGATGATGCTTCGACACTTATTCAGAACATTGGATTTCTGACTCTTTTCTTTGATTGATGAAGCTTTCACGAAGATCATCAGGTTTCTTTGTTTTGATAGGCTTTGCTATAGATTAATATTCGTTTGGTATTTTCTCTTTTTTACCTGATTTCAACATTTATCGCTTTCTAGAGATCATGTGAAGTAGGAAGCAGTAAATAAAGAGTGTGCGCCTGCAGTAGTTGTTTAAAGACCCGTAGCAGGCATTCCGCACTTTATTTGTTATATGTGTTGTGCGTATGTTTGTTTCCTTGGTTGTTGATAGATGAGTCACTCAACTTAGGAATTGAGATCACTACTTCGCTCTCATTGCATGTTCCCCATAGGATAGTTTTGTTAGAGTTTCTTTGGAATGCTAGCCTAGATAGGATCTCTCTAGGTGTACTCTCTTTAGCCTTTTAATTGTTGATTTGTTTTCCTATCTTGATCCTCAATATCTTGGTTGGGCATTTGACTTGAGTTAGCACGAGCTTCTCATGACATATTGTGTGTTCTCTCTTGAGCTTATTGGCTTGCTTGCTTGATTTCATCTTTGTGTGTATGTTTTGAGATGATATAGACTCAGCATGTTCTCTTAGGAGCTCTTGATTCATTTATAGATGATGATTTGAGATAGACATAATTTTAGGTGATTGACCCTTGCTATGCTCCTTTAGGACTTCTTGATTCATCTATAGATGATGATTTAGGATAGACATTAGGATTGTTATCCAAGCATGTCAACATAGGGTAGAGATTTCCCTTCAAAACTCAACTTTAGGATCAATCATTGTATGATAACATTAGGGATAGATTTAGGTTAGTCTCCCCTTAGACATTTCTTTTTCTTTTGCATTCTTTCATTAAAACAAAAACTTCTTTTTCTGGAAAACTTTAAAACACTTAAAAAATTACTGATGAGAATCATACCTTTGTTGAGCATAGGAGATGATAAGCGGGTTTCTTCTCGATCTTATTTCTCTTCCATTCTAAGCCTTGGTGTGGTTCAAGTCTCAAAGACTCATTTCATGAATAATTGGAGAAGTGGCTAATATCTCTCTCTTGAGATCAACTAGCTTTTATCCACAACAAAAACACCAACCAACACAAACTCTTTTTGCCTACGGGCTTTTCTTTCAAAATGTTTCCAAAGAACATATTAATTGACTTCTGCGCTGAAGCGTAAGTATCCAAAGGCCGAGTTGCGACAGAAGGCCAAAATAATATTGTTCATTAAAAAATACAAACAAACAGAACCTTTGAAGCCGAACTACGACTGATCTGATTCCTTAAAAGGGATACTTAGGCATTGGGGTAGGGCCCGAACGAGCAGAACTTTTATTTTCCCTACATTATTTTCTCTTTTCTTTTGCATGCATTCCCTATACAACTTAGATATAGATTCTTACACACCCCTAGATTATAATCATAAGAGTGGATACCGTAGAGTACTACGGGCGTGTGGGGTTCTAATACCTTCCCCTCGCGTAACAGACTCCCTTACCCGTATCTCTTGGTTGTTCGACCTTGATTTCACCCTTCTCAGGTTTACTCAATGTTTACCTTTCCCTTCTTGTACGATAGAAAATGTTCGATGGCGACTTTATTAATTTCATCTTGATGATTTGTTTAGCCGGTTCTTTCAACTGACGACTTAATTGGGGAAAGGTCGACCAAATGCTGGTCCATCCCGAAGTCGATCCTAGCTCTTGTTTTATTTTCTTTGGGTGTTTATTTTTATGCTTTTAGTTTATTCATTTGTACATGTTTATCTGAGCATATGTTTGCATTGCATTTTATTGCTTTCTATATTGGTTATCTGTTATGCTAGATTCTGGTTTTCCATGTTGGGTGGGTGTTACTATATAGGTAAAAGGCCCAATACCCAGGCCAAAGTGCACTAGGACACTAGGAATAGAGTGGGGGCATGACGACTATGGGACGTGGTCCGATTAGTGCAGTTATGTCATATACCATGCTCAGATGAGGTTCAAATGAATTACTATCGACACTCACGTCTGTGGGTAAGGCGGTAGTACTTTCAAGAGGACCCGTGATTTTGAGTTACCATTGGCCTACCCTAACCTAGTCTTTACCCGTAAGTGGGGAGGGAATAATCTTTACAGGTGCAAGTGGTGACTATTTGTTATGATGGTGACCGTATGTTCTGTTGGTGACCTGGTTCTTTGGTTATGTTCTGGACCTTTGATCCTGATATACTCAGTGTGTTCAGAAACTATACAACAATTACTCAGCAGATGTATACATCAGTTATCCAGAGGATTGTACATATGTTATCCGATTGTACAGTTGTTATCCATGTTGTGCTGAACTTTTGAACCTATGGTGTTGCATTGCATCAATCATTATAAGAGTTTATTTCTCTTATCATCCAAGCATTCTCATGCATTTCATTCATTTCAGCCTGGATATTCATTGCAACTTGGTTTCTTATTTAGAATCTCAAGACCGCAAGATTGACTTCCCGACATCACCGTCATCATGGATCAACTTCAGGCAGATATAATTGAGATGGGAACGCGTATGAAGACTCAGATGGGTTGATTCATGCAGCTTATTCAGAACCTCGCTCTTGGACAAGAAGAGTTGAGACAAAATGTTCAGAGGGTTGCAATTGCTACTGTTGATCATGTTAATCCACCAGGTGTTACCCTTAACCAAAGGGAGGTTCCTTTGAATCAGAATGTCAAGAATACCATTCAGATCCCTGTCAAAGGAGCTCCTCACTATGAGAATATTTATGAGACGTCATATGACACTTTTAGGTTTCCGATTGATGGGACTAAGTTTGGGAAAAATCTTTACCTCCTAGAGGAGAGGATGAAGGCTATTGAGGGTCGTAACTCCCTTGGTTTAGACACTGCTAGTTTGTGCTTGGTGCCTGGTATCAAGATTCCTGCTAAGTTCAAAGTCCCCACTTTTGAGAAGTATAAAGGTACCACTTTCCCGATCACTCACATCAAATATTATTGTAATAAGGTGGCTCATTATATAGAAAATGATAATCTTCTAATGTACTTCTTTCAGGATAGCCTCAATGAAGCATCTCTTGAGTGGTATACTCAGCTTGAAAGAACTAACATCCAAACTTGGAAGGAATTAGCTGAAGCTTTTTTCAAAAAATATAGTTTCAACATAACATGGCTCCTACCAGAATTCAACTCCAAGATTTCACTCAGAAGGCTGATGAATCATTCAAACAATATGCACAGAAATGGAGAGAACTAGCTTCCAGAGTTCAACCTCCTCTTTTAGAGCGATAACTTGTTGATATGTTCTTAGATACTCTGCAAGGTTCTTATTGGACGAATGGATGTGCTTCAGAATTTTCAAAAATGATTATGATAGGAGAACAAATTGAGCATGGTCATAAGACTGTTAAGGTCTAGGATGTTGCTACTACTTTTGAACTCCCAGATCAGAATGATAAAGAAACTAGTGCAATCTCCAAGGACGAGGAAGCTCCTAATTATCCTTAATTTCATATTCCTTGTAAGGTGAAGGAAGCCACTCCTAGCCATGATGATCTACATATTTGTGCTATAATTGTTAACCAACCAGCGGTTCCCCTATTTAGTATGCTCCTCGGTAGCAAACCTATCGACATAGACGTATGCAACAGGGTAGGAAAAGGGACATGAAGCCAAAAAGAGTTTTCGAAATTGTTCTCATGACTTATGGCCAGTTGTTCCCTCAGTTGCTCAAACTTTCTTTGGTGGAACCCAAGCCATTAAAGCATGCCATTCCTCCTTATGCTGTGGATTTTGATCCTAATATGCAATGTGATTAACACGCTGGGGCACTAGGTCATTCCATTGAAGACTGCAGGGCCTTCAAAGAAAAGGTGCAAGACCTGCTTGATGCAAAAGCTATCAGTTTCAGGCGAGCCGGTCAGATTTAAAGTCTCCTTTGACTTAATTAATGTCAAGACTGCGAGATCATCGTCTGAAGCAACCTGTAGCGGTAGAAATGTTGAGAAAAAGCCATTGGATTGACTTAACTTGCACATATCAAATAAAAATCGCCACGCGCTTTATTGTTTCTAGAGGAATGGGAAAAAAGCGAATAACCCAAAAAGAGGGGGGAGAGAGTCTAAGCTCGAGGGTTGGTTATGCAAAGGGAAGGTATTAGGACCCTAAACATCTACGGTACTTTGCAGGAACCTCTTTGAAAATCTATGTATTTTTGCTATAAATGTTGTATATAAAATAGATTGTGGGGATGAGAAAAGAAGTATTTTTTTAAATGATTTTTGCACCCGCCGCGATTGTGAACCTTTAGTGCCTATGTATCACCTTCCGTGTAATAGGGGATCAGGGTACTCGTAGTTCACCTTTAAAAATTTTAAAACACATGTGTGTTGGTTAATTTTAAGAGACGAGTCATCATCGTCTTATCCGAGTGGAAAACATACTTACTACCCACAATTATGAGAAAGGAGAATTTACATAATCTCAATATGGAGGATATAGCTTGGATTTTAAAATCGACAAAGCCTCACTCAACACCCAAGTGGAAAATATATCACTTTACTAGATATCTTAGAAGTATAATAGCTCGCATCACTACAAGGATTGACAAGAGTCTAATCTTTTGAGAAAAGTTTTAAGGTAAAAATACAAAGTGGCAAAATGGTTTTAATGAGATTGATTGAATTTTAGTCTTCTCACAAAAATGTCAAAGTATTGTTAAATTGTTTAAAGTTTGATTAAGAAAATATTTTTTTAAAATGCATGGACCTAAGTCCAAGTTTATTATGAAAGCGGTCCAAGTTTAAAAACAAGAAGAGTTTTTAAAAGGAGGGAGAAGATTTTTGAAATTAAAGAAAATGGGAAGAGATGAAGGGACTATCCTAAAGCATAAGGTAAAAGCTAGGGAAAAGAACCGTCTAACCAACAAGAAGGCAACACTTGACACAATGAGTCAATGTAGAGTTCTAATCCTTTGGATTTGAAACCAAACAAGCAAAGATAATAAACTTCTTAAGGAAACCAAGCTTCAATTGCATTAAGTCTTCACAAAAATTGGGTAGAGTAACGACTGTATATAGATGAATTCCTGATCACAGACAAAGCATGTAATCACAATAACTTGCACACAAAGCAAACAAATAACCCAATGTCTTGGGGGTAAACCCCAATAGCTCCAGAAAAAAATAACAGTTGAGGTCACAAGGTCTCAAGGTAGGTCAAGGTCTCTAATCCTAAGTCCAAGAAGTCCATCACTCCATAATGCCAAAGATAGTAACCAAATAGTCCAAGTAACATTAAAGTTTTTTAGTGTTCAAATTGATTATTAAGTATCTTCAAAAAGAAATGAAAAGCTCAAATGAGCAAAATAAAAATGACATAAAAGTAAATGCTCAAATGAGCAAAGATGAAAATAATATGAAATGTAAATGCTAAAATAAATGTGCTTAAAGTAAAGAGCATAAAGTAAAGGCACAAAATAAAGTCAGTTGTTAGAAATTAGAGGTTAGTTGAATGACCATCTTGAAACTTGAATTTGAAACTCATTGGAGGATTGACAAAACCAAAGCCTCTCAACAACAAATCTCATTTTCTTTTTGTCAAGTATATAATTCATTTTAAAAATTCTCAAAGCAACAATAAATAATCAATGATGTTTAAGTGATTCACTTTGACCAAAGCTTATAAAAATTCATTAGAGGATTGATAAGACCAAAGCCTCCTAACAATGAATCTCAAGGTTATTGGATCAAAGGATTCAAATTAACATACTTGGGCTTACAAACATGGGTTTAGGCCACAAATGATTATTTCTCGAATCGGGACAAAATTTAGCGCTATGTTAAGCAATCATAAGTGGAATTATATAGAAGTCACACCTATTTTGAGGCCGGTCAATAGAAATCTATGTACCATATGTTTTGAGAAATGATATGTAAACTATTCTCCAATAACATTTAGTAGAATAAGAAGGGGATAAGATGAAGAGGGATGGGGTAAGAATTAAACCACATTTGAACCAAAAAAGTAATCAAGCTATTATTAAAATCATTCATCCATTTTTGTGGAGTTGAAATCAACACCATAGATCCAATGATGTTAACAAAGCTCATGGTCAAAATCTCATAGTCCAAGATCAACCAGAATATATACAAAATAAAAAATGTATTTAATAATAAAGAAAAATATTTTTAAAAATATTTTTAAAATGAAAATAAGAGGAAAAAATAGCAAGTATATTCAAAACATCCAAGAAAAATCAAATAAGACCATAGAAAAATCAGGAATGAGCTCAAATATTTATATAAAATTTTTGGTGATTTTTTGAAATCGGAAACTATTTTTAAAATTAAAAGAAATAGGAAAAATAAACCAAAAATTGTTAAAAAATAGTAAAGTCAGAAATAAAAATAAAATGAGGTTACCAATATTTGTCAAAAGGTCATTGGATCCTTCCATATTTTTTTTAAGAATTTAAAAATTAAGAAAAGTATTTTTAAACATTTAAAACAATTCAAATAAAGTGAAGAATTATAAAAAATACCAAAACACGAAATAAAATTGTGAAAAAATAATATACAGAAAGAGAAAAATCAAAAGTATTTTTAAGAATTTTTTCAGATTTTTTGAAGTTAAAATGGATTTTTTATGAATCTTTGAAGTTTAAAACAAATAAAATATAAAATCAGAAATAAAAAAAATATATAGACTAATGGATGAGAGTCAAAATGCGTTAGTAAGTTAATCCAATGGATCAAACGCGCTATGCATATCATGGTCCTTACTGAATAAAGAATGGAATTAATTATTAAATCAAAATTGAAAAAAAGTGTGGCACGCTTTCATTGGCTGATAAATGACACATTGGTCATCTTCAACCTCCAGCCACGAGATTTGCAGGTCACTGAAACGGTAAAATTAGAACACGAGATCGTTACCATTCGCTTCGTCTCTTCAAGATGATTCCAATGGTACGATCACAAAAAATTTATGTAAGTTGTAGTTTAGTCATTTTGGAAGAGAAGTTTTGAAAAGGGATTTGAAATTTCATGGCCAAAACGTACTTCTAGTTGAAAATGATTGTTGCGACTAGAATCACGATGATGAGAGCTTCATAACAGTATCAAAGTTTGAGAGAATTGGTGAGGGAATCTACTTATTGAAATTCAATTGTAGAGCTCTGAAACTTGACTTGGCTAGCACGATTTAGGAAGTCTTAAAGCTTAATTCTTCTTCTGTTAGCTTCAGTGAGGTTCAAGGAAGGTGAATTGACAAAGAAAATAGATTGAGGAAAGCTGTAAAAGAAAATACGAAAGTTATGACTTGTTGAAGTTGGCAAAAATTCGTGAAATGACCTATAATCTTTTGCATCCTTAGGGTATCTTCCATCCATTTTCAAACTTTGCACATAAAAGAAGAGTTGAATTTCGCATGTTCAAGATCATTTTGGAAAAATAATCGGCTCAAGGAGATAAAAATAGGCCAAGTTATGATCTTTTGAAGTCACATAAGGGAATTTGATGGTTTATCTAGAGGACTTATAATCTTTCTTTATCATTAGGTATCTTCCATACAAAATTTTGTTGAAACTTTTGTAGTGATCTGTTGATAACTCTTTGAAGAGAAGCATGTATTTGGAATCACTCAAAAATAATAAAATATGAGCAAGATATAGCCCTTTGAAGTTCAAAATCCTAGCTCTTAGAGCAACAAGATGCTTTGGTAAACCTTTTCAATTTTGACAAACCTTCTTGCACAAATACATTTGTCATGTAAATAGAAGTTATTGAGGATGATAATGAGGAACCATAGAAACCATAACCACTTCCAAATATTGAGAATTGAGGAAAATATGCACTTGTGATCAAGAAATCAATGACTTATCCAATTAGGTCAAAATTCATCAATCAACCCTTGTATCGTTGAACTAACTTTGACAACTTGAGGCATGATGAATCAAAATAGACTTTGTCATGTAATTACTTCAAGGTGTCTCCAATGATGTGGCTTGAATCTCAATGAAACTTTGTTGAAGAAAGCATGGGAATAAGCTCATGAACCTGTAGATCAAATTTATGGAATGTATTATGCTTTTACCTATAACATCATCAATTAGGGGAAACATTTATCATATTTATTAGTTAAAATGTTAATCAATACAAAACATATATGATCACAAAGGTACAAGTCAAGGTGTTTGGTAATTCCCCGTGAGCAAAGCTAAAGATAGGGAGAAGAATCAAACCCTAGTGTGTGATCTTGTTGCATTGTGATGGTATGCGATGATAGAGGAATCTTAGGGGCAAAAATTGGGGTACAACAGCTGCCCTTATTTAAGTGTCTTCTATCTGGAGATGCAAAGGTTAGAAAAAAATCTTCGTGTCGACGCGATTGAAGATACTTAAATATAAAACAAGCTTTATTATTAGCCCTAAGATGCCATGCAATGCTTATGATTATGAATGCAAATGAACAAATTCAAAAAGAAAAACATAAGACACCACTGAGGATATAGCAAATAAAAATCAGGATCGAAAGAAAAAAAATTTGGCCAGGAAAATAAATCACTGGTGAACAAAAGACAGGACTCTGTTGGGGTAAAGTCCAAGGAGGAGATAAAGCATCATCAACTATAATATTGAGGAAGAAAGTAATGGATGAAAATGATAGAAATATAATTGTTAACTACAAACTCAATAGATGAGGGTAGAAAAAGAAGAATAGTACCAAATCAACAGGAGATAGTAAACTACCATCTCAATGGATGAAGGTTAAGTAATAAGATATCGATCCACAGATGACGGTAAGCTACCAACTCAATGGTTGAAGGTAGAAGATTAAAAGATACTGACTCACAAATGAAGGTAAACTACCAACTCAATAGTTGAAGGTAGAATATAAAAAAGATACTGACTCATAGATGACGGTAAACTACCAACTCAATAGTTGAAGGTAGAAGATAAAAAAGATACCGGCTCACAGATGACAGTAAACTACCAACTCAATAGTTAAAGGTAGAAGATAAAAAAGATACTGAATTACAAATGACAGTAAACTACTAACTCAATAGTTGAAGGTAGAAGATCAAAAAGATACTGACTCACAAATGACTGCGAACTATCCACTCACTGAGGAGATAGCAAAAAAGTAACACCGACCCATCGGGGAAAGAAATGGAATGATAATACAGGTGAATACCAACATTAGGGTGGTGATAATGATTAGCATCAGTGCTCTCGACTGGGAACAAATGAACTTCTTCAGAGCAATAAAATCTCAACGACAAACTACCTTCCATAATGACATGGCTACCATTCATCGGAAAAAGATCTCAACAATGAACTACCTTCTATAAGGACAAGGCTACCAGTCATTAGAGTAACAAATCTCAAAAACAAACTACCTTCCATAATGACAAGGCTGCCATTCATTGGAGTAACAAAATCTCAACAAGAAACTACCTTCCATAATGACAAGACTATCATTCATTGGGGTAACAAAATCTCAACAACAAACTACCTTCCATAATGACAAGACTACCATTCATTGGAGTAAAAAAATCTAAACAACAAACTACCTTCCATAATGACAAGGCTACCATTCATTAGAGTAAAAAAATCTCAAAAACAAGCTACCTTCCATAATGACAAGGCTACCATTCATTGGAGTAACAAAATCTCAACAATAAACTACCTTCCATAATGACAAAGCTACCATTCATTGGAGTAACAGAATCTCAACAACAAACTACCTTCCATAATAATAAGGCTACCATTCATTGGAGTAACAAAATCTCAACAACAAACTACCTTCTATAATGACAAGGCTACCATTCACTGGAGTAACAAAATCTCAACAACAAACTACCTTCCATAATGATAAGGCTACCATTCATTGGAGTAACAAAATCTCAATAATAAACTACCTTCCATAATGAAAAGGCTACCATTCATTGGAGTAACAAAATCTCAACAACAAACTACCTTTCATAATGACAAGGTTATCATTCATTGGAGTAACAAATCTCAACAACGAACTACCTTCCATGATGACAAGGCTACCATTTATTGGAGTAACAAATCTGAATCTTCTCTGGGAACTGTCAGACTTATTGGGGAAGCACATGTTGCTCAAATAAAGAGATCTGCCACTTGATGTTATGAGAAGGAATTTCAATAATGAATTTAGGAGGAAAGAAATATGTCTCCCTAGGGAAAGAAATATGGTTTCCTGGGGAAGTGGGATATGGCTCCCTGGGGAAAGAAATATGGTTTCCTGGGGAAATGCCAATACGTTCCTGTTGAGGAGATAAAATCTTCACGTGCAAAATAAATGCACATTCTCAAGTCATGGCTTAAAGCATGTAGAAATCGATATAATAATATTGTTGGGGGTTATAGATTCAAACCATAAATAAACCGGAATGAATCAGTCAACCAAAATAACACCTCATGAGAAATAAACTCAAGAGGGAAACATACTCTATCTAGACAAAGAGCTGAAAGGAAAGTTAAAGCAAAATTCTTCCACAAGGGATAACTCAGTGGGGAAATTGAAAGGATATACACTTTCTGCTTAAGGTTGACACTCTATTAGAGAGAGGATAACACAACTCTGCAAAACAGGGTAATATGTCAACAAAAATATGCAAATGAGCAATGATTTACTAAATTCAGCCAATGCATGATATATGCATGAATGTATGAATGTTATCATGTATATGCTAACAAAACAGACATATAACACCGGGGATAACTAGATGAAACCAATGTGGGTACAGTCAATAATCGGCTAAATCACCTCCAAGATGAAAATTCACAAGAAAGTAAGTGCCAACTAAGGAAACAAATTGCTATTTTGCGGCCTAACTTTACTAGGAAGGAACATAATCCGAAAATAATCACATCAGAACAATAAATTGGTACAGATACAGGGATATAACATCCTCCTCCATGCTTCAACAAGGAATATCACACATACTTCAATGGGGAAAAATGTTTCAAGGTTTGTACTTCTACTAGGGATTGCAATACTGATTTCTCTAGGGGAAAACAAAACCACATTATCGAGATATCAACTGGGGATCTCGCACTGACTTCATCGGGGAGGGCAACACCATATCATGAGGGGAACCCAAGATACATTCTTCAATACTGAGAGTGAGGATTGCACCAACTTCTCTAGGGAGAAATTATGAAACCTTATGGGGATAATAATTTCAGAGAGACACGTTATCTTGACTTCGCTTGGGGATTTAAGAAGTTAATTACTACAACAAGAAATCAAACTTATGGGGATTTTAAATCAAACCCAACACTTGGCGGGAGAAAACCCAAAAAGTTGACAAATATTTCAACACTTCTTGGAAAAGACATTGCCCTTGCCTGGTTTCCTGGGAAACAAACAACAACAAGAATGCTAACAATGTAAAGGACGATGTTTTGAAAATGATTCCATCATAGCACACCAAGAGGGAAGATAATTTCATCATGTGAGCGAAGACCTTACTGAGGAATCTGGGACGGAGACCTTGGACCATGCCAACCCGAAATCAAAATGAACCAATACTTGACTAGGGAAAATGGGCTCATAAAACCAACACCGCACCGTACATCAATTGGTATCATCTTCAACTACCTGATAAGCACAAGAAAGTATTACTCATTTCACAAAGAGTGACTTGGGAGAGCCTTCCCGGGGAAAACACATGTTGTACCCCAAAATTTGCCCTCTCATTTCATCAACATTTTTCATCACAAGACTCTTGGAACTCAAGATCAAGCTAGGGTTTGCTCTGCTCAAGACACCTCCTTGCACTGTTGACCTAAATTAGGGTTTGAGTTTGCACAGTGATGTTTTGACCTACAATGACAAAAGTGACTTTCATACTCCATATTGGACTCACAAGTTTGTCCATACCAAGTTTCAAGCCTTGATCCAAATTTTTGCCCAATCAGTTGGACAGTTGACCTAGAAATCAACTGTATTGGGGAAAAAGTCAACTGTGGCCAATTGACAGTCAAACCTCATGAAATTTGATTCACATAAACATCATGAACTCATATGAACCATTTGATCAAGTTTGGATCATAATTCCACAAGAAATTTGATCAGATCACCAAAAGGGCAAAATGGTCATTTTTAGGGTTTTGACTATACAAAGGCAATTTTTGACTGTTTGACCTAGCCAATGACAAATCAAGCTCAACCATGGACTCAAGGACTCAATGAAATTGTCTTGACCCATTCAACAAGTTCAAAAGATCTCAAATGCCTAGGATTGACAGATGAATTTTTCAATCAACTGATCAAAATTTGACTGTATACTGAAAAGTCAAACTTTGACTTTTTGGTCAAAATCAAGTGCCAAGGGTCATTTTTCATCAAGACATGTCAAATTATGAAACTTGTTCATCAAGAAACCCAAAAATGCAAATTAGGGTTTAAAATGGAAAAAATTCATAACTTAGAATTTTTCTAAGTTATAAAAGTTTCTTATTTTTTCCTAACTTTGTCCCATTTTTTCACCAAGATGCAAATGAATTCAAACAAAACTTTCAACATGAAAGTTGTATTCCATCACAAAGTCTACAACTTTTATTCATAAAGTTTTCTCAAGAGAAGCTTGGATCTCAAGTTATGACTTTTGGAACAAGGGTACCTAAAACTTTTAACTTAGAGAAATTTTGCCCTAGTTTAGGCAGGATTTTGACCCATCTTCTTGGCCATTTTTCACATAGTTCCACTTGGAGTTTCAAGTTGCATTTCAAAGATGGATTATAGTACATGTTGCAAGATTTCCAAATTGTCCAAGAACTCCTCAAACACCTTTGTGGTTAGGGAGAATCAAATGCTTGAAGTTGGCAAAAACTCACTTTGATCCATGGCCAATACATGTTCATACAACTTGCATTTTCAAATCAGCATGCTTTGTACTAGCTTGCAGACCTCTAAAAAATTTGAAACTCCTTAATTGAATGCAAATCCACTGAGCTAATGCATTATCTTGGCCATTTGGACATTGCACACAAAACTAATCCCTATTTGGAAAAAGGTATATTGCCATTTTTGAAAAGTTACACTTTATGTCAAACCAAGATCCTTGAGGCATGGGGCAATATCTCTGAGGCAAGATCAAATCCACAAATTGCAAGTATCAAGGGAAAGATACGCAGCTTACAAGATATAGTGTACAGGCCTGCATTGACAAATGAGACACTCTTGCTTCAAGAAGAAGAAATTTATCCAAAATCTTCCCAACTCAAAAACCAGCCATAGTCAGCTTACCAAAACATTGCAAACACATTTCACACAACCCTTGGAGTCACAAACACAAGCTCTTCACCACTCAAACCTCCTTGTACACAAAATCACCATTTTTCTGCAAAATAGGGCAAGCCCTGCAGAACCACCTCCATCTCCACTTTCCCTCGTGCATTTTGCCTCTAACTTGTTCCAATACCTTCAACTCAACTCACCTGAACTATCCCAGACCTTCATTGCTAGCTGTAACACCATTAACATACATTGCCATTTTTGTTTCAAAACTTTGCAGGTTGAGTTCTGTAGCACGATTCAGGCTACTTCAAAACAAGCCAAGCATTGGGAAAGCTTCAGTGGACCTCATGCAAGCTCAAAAGAACCTCAAGCACCCTTGGAAGTTACTGCATTGTCCAGCTCGAAGTCAACTGAAACAGGTATTTCATGAACTTCTATCTCTCTATTTAGGAATAGTTAGACTTTAGGTTTGTGAATGAAAGATGTTGTATCCATAGCCCTGAAACCATACATGTGCTTAGTTTTCATTTATATTAATCATGCTAGGAGAATTTTGTTCATGAACTTTCTGAAAAAACTAGGTTAAGAATTAGGGCCAGAGAAATTCTCTCTGGTCTTTGAGAGTTAGCTTAAGTTTTTTATATGGTTAGATTCGTTATTTGATGCTCTACAAGTTTCATGTTATGAGTTTTGTCAAAAAAGCAAGGAATCAGGAGATAACATTTTGTACACAGAAGGCGCGTTTTTGGTGTTTGAACGGAGGAAGAAGATGAAGTTATTGGGTTGGGCTGGCTTGTTTTGCTTCTAACACTTGCATTTTCAGTTCATACCCCCTGGCCCATTTCTTTGTATTTTTATTATTTTTGCATTTTTATTACATTTCTGGCTTTGATATTTTATTTTTAAATATAAAAATGTCTAAAAAATATTTTCATAAATTTTTACATTTATTTGGTATTTATTTTAATTATTTCCACCATTTAATTGATTAAATACTTTATATTTATTTTGTTTAAATAAAAAAATAATGCAAATAATACTTTTATTTTCATTTTATTATTTTCATACACATTTGAAAATATTTTCTTGAAATACATACATTTTGTAAATAATTTATTTTATTTTTATACACACTTAATATATTTAATACATATATATATATATATACATATATACTATATTTTATTAAATAATTAGAACAAAAAACACAAAAATAATACATTTTTATTTTTATTAATATTTTATACTAAAAATACCTTTTTTCAATATACTTTTATATTTTTGTACAAATTAATACATTATTGTATATAAATAATAAATAATACTATTTATTTAAGAAATTAGGGTTTTGCCCTAAAAAACAAAATAATTGAAATTAACTTTTTATTTATTTGCATTTCACATTAAAAATACTTTTTCATACATAAAAAACATTTTTTGCATAATACACTTTATTTAATATTTATTTATTGTATTTATTTAAATATTGTACATTTAATATTATGCCTTACCCATTCAATATGGTTGTAATAATTTAGGATTTAATTTCTTGCAAAATAATCCCCAATTCAAATTTGTACCCCCTCCCTATATCATGTTGTAATAGTGTAGAATTTAAATTCTCGCACCTTTAAATGCTTTCAATTATGCCATGGTTAGACCTAGAGTTTGTATGCAAAATAAAATCAACAATTAGTTTGACCTAATCCAAGATAACAATGCATGTAAACAAACACAATGCACACTTGCACCCTTAGGGTTACAATCCACTTGTTGCCTTCAAAAATGGGCCATGGTTGCATGTCAAGTACTTTGGCAAAACAAAAACAAAACAAAAGATCATAGTCCCTCGATGACGCTATCTGAGTTGCCTAAACAAAAATGATCAAGTCCCTCAAGAAAATTGCCAAAAATACTTGACACTATTGCTATCATGGTCTATACGATGACCCGCGCCTGTCCCGTTTAACATCCTAACACAAGGTTGTTCACCAAATACAATGGTGAAACAACACTGTTAAAAGGGTTAAAAAAATTAAGAAAGATCTTTGAGTAAAATAGGGTAGATAACTCTTAGTTACTTGATCAAAACTTGCAAAAACATCCTCGCTATCTTCAAAACACACTTCACTACACAATTTCAAAACCCTACTTTCAAACATTAAAAACTTTTCAAAAGACGAAAACACCTTTGTATACATTCAAACAAAGAATCATTACAAAGGTTACCACAACAATGGCCTCTTTTCAAAACATCTTTCAAAACCACACACAAAGCACCATTTCAAACAATTGAAGAGCACCATTTCAAACAATTGAAAAGCAAAGCAAGTGATCTAAGCAAGTAACTAAGAGCCCATGGATAACCATGGATAGAAAGGGTGCTAATACCTTCCCTTTCTATAATCTACTCCCCGAACCCAAGAAAACATCTCAAAGGTCTTTCCTGTGCTTTTTGACCTTTCCTTAGGATAAAATAAAAGTCGGTGGCGACTCTTGCTAAACCGAAACATTTGCAAACACAAACGCAAAACCTCAAGTCAGTTCTCCCACCGTATCACAGAACTAGCGACTCTGCTGGGGATTCTTTAAAAGTGGAGTAACCTTAGGGCTTAGATCACCCTTTGCATGATTACATTGTTTGCCTTGATTGCTTTACATTTGGTTCTCTTGTTTGGGCTTGAAATCCTCCACCCGGATTTGGGAAACATTCATAGGTAAATAGCAATACGTTGTGGAAACTGTGCGGGGTATACCGACATGGTTGAAGCAATAGCTATATTAGTGCGACATATTTGTGAGTACCGGTAGCCTTTGAGTCAATCAAAGAGAATACGGGGCCGCTGAGTGATGTCATGAAGCACTAATGAACTCTTAGAACCTTACTTGACCATCTTGGCCTTTTATTAGGGGTAGTGAGATGACCGGATTTGGTGCAGTCCGAAGTTGGTAGATACTCGATAATACACTCATTGAGGGTTGTTTTCTTGGAATATTTTGGTCGCTAGTTAAGTGGCTAAACCAAAACAATGAACATAGAAAACAATCCAGTGATATTGAGCTCCTTAGAACCCGGTTACTATTTATAGGACAGGTTTTGAGCCAACTAAACTCAAGAGGGTATTTACCTATGAAACCTCATGCAAGCCTGAAACTAGGGTTTTGTGTGACTTGCTTGTACATGTGCTTGTGAATACATCATGAACATCATAAAGCATCATATGCATCCACTAACCATTTCAAGGGTTTGGATCTTCATCTTTGTTCTTGTTTTGTAGGTCATGGAATCTCTTCGCAGGAAAACAATTCAAGTCAACCTTGTGAAAATCCCTCCTCAACTCAAGGAGCTCACTTCCAGGATTCCAGAGAATTCTATCTTCAGTGAAAGACATGGTAGACTTCTCAACTTGGTCAACACCAACATTGAAGAAGACATGGTGAAAGTCCTCTTCCAGTTCTTTGACCCCTTACACCACTGTTTCACTTTCCCTGATTACCAATTAGTACCCACTTTGGAGGAATTTTCTCAACTCCTGAGAATTCCTATTCTTAATCAACTACCCTACAACGGTACGGAAAAAGAACCAAATCCTGAAGATGTTGCTCAAGCATTACACTTGCAACCATCTGACATCAAGGGACATTGGGAAACCAGAAGTGGTGTCAAGGGTTTCTTGGCAAAGTTTCTGTTTGGAGAAGGCACAAGACTGCTGGAATTCTCTTGATATACAAGCCTTTGAAGAGATTGTGGCACTCCTTATCTATGGGTTGGTCTTGTTCCCAAACCCCGACCAACTTATAGATGTGAATGCTGTCAAGATTTTCATATCCAGGAATCCTATACCCATATTGCTTGGGGACATCCTACACTCATTTTACACACGAACAATGAGGAAGAGAGGTGTTCTCATGTGCTGTACCCCTCTCCTAGCAAGGTGGTTTATTTCTCACCTTCCACAATCAGTTTTGAAGAATGAGCAGGGTTTAAGGTGGTCACAACGATTGATGACCCTCACACATTCTGATGTACATTGGTGTTCTCGGTCCAGAGAAAATGTCATCATCATTGATCGTTGTGGGGAATTCCCTAATGTCCCACTACTTGGCATAATGGGAGGCATTACCTACAACTCCTGTTTAGCTCTAAGACAGTTTGGATATGCTCGGAGGGATGGCCCTCATGACATGCTGATTCCTGACCTAGTTTTTAACTTCGACAACGATGCGCAAGGACTTCGACAAAGATTCATCAGAGCTTGGAGGATGCCCAACAAGGTAGATAGTAAGACACTGGGGCACAAGAATTCCATCCCCCTTGAGCCTTATCTCAAGTGGGTAGGAACCCGCGCCCAGAATCTTATGATGCCATATCCTCACATTCTCCCCTTGATCAAAGAGCCTGTTGCGGAAGGAGAGGTTCCATACACCATCCTACATCCTGACATGCCAAAATCATGGGAAGAAATGCAAAAGAGTTGGATCCAACTCAAGGAAGAACGGAATACCTTTGAAGCCAACTTCTATGTCAGTGAGAAGAAGGTTTTGGAGCTTACCCGCCGACTTCATGAGGAGGAAACTCTAAACACTTACATCGCACCAAAGAGGATGCACAATGTCTTTTTACATTAAGAATTTTGTAATATTTTGCCCATGAGGCACTTATGTACTAACAATTTCTTCTTAATATGACGTGTGTTCCTTTTTGTTTGCGACAAATTTGAATTTCCGAATCCTTGAATGCATTACATGAATAACATACCATTCATCATATGCCTAAACAGGTCTTCACACCAGGTTTCCTTATCTTTCTGCTGTTTATTTCAGCAAGATGGATTTGGAGCAGACGGTAAAGGATCTACAGGCACAAAATTCACAATTCCAGCAACTGTTCATGACCTTGGCAAATGGTCAAGAGGACCTCAAAGCTCTGTTGGAGAAGAATAAAGAGAAAAAGAAAAAGAGACCTGGAGTAGCCACTTTTGGAAGAAGGTTTGAGAGCAATGCTAGGAAGGTTCTTGAGTTTCCCTCAATGTCTGACGAAGGGGCCGGTAAAGGGAAAGGGACTGCTGTACGTTCTGAATCTGAGGTTGAAGAGGAAGAAGAGGAAGAAGACGAAGACTACTCCGAACAACAATATCCTCCAGCGGATGATAAATATAAGAATCTTGAGGATAGGCTGGCAGCCATGGAGTTGCAGAGGGTCCCCGGTTTGGATTTTGAAGAACTAGGGCTGGTAGCTGGGATTGTTATACCTCCCAAGTTCAAGGTGCCAACATTCGCCAAGTACGACGGTCTGTCTTGCCCAAAGATGCACCTGAGATCGTATGTCAGAAAAATCCAACCCCACTCATCTGATAAAGACCTCTGGGTACACTTTTTCCAAGACAACTTGTCAGGAACGCAGTTGGATTAGTTCTATTAGCTCGAGAGATCGGAGGTTCACAATTGGGAAGACTTAGCAGCTGCTTTTTATCGTCAATATCAATACAATGCTGATTTGGCGCCCACTCGTACTCAGTTACAAAGTATGGGGATGGTTTACAATGAAGGGTTTAAAGAATACGCCCAGAAGTGGCATGATCTGGATGGAAGGGTGCAACCTCCGTTGTCAGATAGGGAGTTAGTTGACATGTTTCTGGGGACCCTGTCTGGCCCCTTCTTCAATCATCTAATCGGGTGTTATTTCGCGGGATTTACTGAACTAATTTTGACCGGCGAGAGGGCCGAGGCCGGTATTAAAAGTGGAAAGATTTAAAAGGATGCTTCTGCATCCACAACTGTTAAGAAACCTTTCTCGGCTAAGAAGGAAGCCTCTGCTGTGCATTCTCAGAAGGGTCAGGGAAGAATCGAGCGCCAACCGACTGTAGGGGCTGTGATGATTCAAAACTCATCAAATGATCAACCTCATAACAATCAGTCAAGACCAAATCAACAACGGGTAGAAAGGCCACAACGACAGTTCACCCGCATCAACATGACGTCAGCTCAAGTACTCCCTCATTTGTTGAAGCTGAATCTTACCAGTTTAAAGGAAGCGCCAAAGAACCCTAACACCTCCTCTCCATACTACCACTCCAATGCCAAATGTGCTTACCATTCTGATAGTGCTGGGCATGACACTAATAATTGTTGGGCGCTTAAGAACAAAATCCAGGACTTGATTGATGCCAAAGAAGTAGAATTTGATGCTCCTGAGAAGCCCAATGTGATTTCTGCTTCGATGCCCAAGCACGGTAATAATGTTCATGCTGTTATGGAGGACCTTCATGTTACTGATGTTGTTGACCTGTTGACGCTGTTACTTGTGATTAAAGAGAATTTGATGAGAGCCGGGATCTTTCCTGGTTGTGGTAAAGACTGCTATTTTTGTTTGAACATACAAGCTGACTGCCCCATGTTGAAATCAGGTGTCCAACGCCTGATGGATACCCAAGAGATAATTTTCCAGAAAACCCCTGTTCATACCTTCAATCCTGTTACTCCTGCTACTTTTGCTACTTCAACCAACGATATTGCAATCATAACCATTTTCGACAATCCTCCCAAGGCTTGCAAAAGGCCTGTCAGGATTACACCCAAATCTAAACGTGTACCATTAAAGATCACCATGCCGGGACCTGTCCCGTACCAATCCAGCAAAACGATACCATGGAACTATGGAGGAGAAATCTTCTATCATGGTATCAAACAAATTGAGGCAGTCCAAGAGATTTCTGAAGAAGAAGACCCCGATATAGGGAACATTGTGGGTACAAGCAAGATAACCCACAGCGGCCAGATCTTTTCTCCGGAGATTGCTCCCCCTCGAGCGGTTTCAGGACCCTTGAAAGCTTCTGTACCTATTGGACCATCTGTGCAAGGCCCAATGATTGAAGAATTGGATACTCCTGAAGTAAGACCATCTGCTGATACTACCAATAAGGGTAAGGGGATACTAGAAGTGCCTGTCAGGACGAAGGCTCATGCTATGGTTATCCCCGAAACCATTCAGAAAGAAATGGATGAAATCTTGAATATAATCAGAAAAAGTGTCTACGACGTTGTGAAACAGTTAGGGCAGACCCCTTCCAAAGTTTCAATGTTGGCTCTTCTGCTCTGTTCTGAGGCCTATGCTAAGGCCCTAATAAAGTTCTTGAAGGCGGCACATGTACCCCAGGAGACTTCGGCTGACCAGTTTCAGGAATGTGTGGCCAGTCTTACTGTTGATAATGGCCTTGGCTTTTCCAATGCTGACTTAACTCCCAAAGGAAGGAAACACAACAACGCGCTACATGTCTCAGTTGAATGTCGGGGAACCACTCTCGCCCATGTCTTAGTTGATACTGGTTCTTCCTTGAATGTGCTGCCGAAGAAAGCCTTAGACCGTTTGGACTGCGAAGGATTGACCCTCAAACCTAGCAACATCGTTGTTAGGGCTTTTGAGGGTTCCAAAAGAATGGTTCATGGAGAGGTTGATATTCCTATCAAAGTAGGCACAAAAGTTTTCAACTCCACTTTCTACGTGATGGACATCCGTCCATCATATTCGTGTTTATTAGGAAGACCGTGGATCCATTATGCCGGGGCAGTTACCTCCTCTTTGCACCAAATGCTGAAATATCCTGTTAAGGGTAAGATTATAACAGTGCACGGCGAGGAAGAGTACATGATAAGTCATCTCAATTCCTTCCGCTATGTGGAGTTGGATGGCGAGTTCATCGAAACTCCTTTCCAACATTTTGAGGAAGTTTCTCCTGAGGTAGCAGTTGCGAAGACAATGGTTGAGGTTCCTATCGTTCCCAAGCATGTATCTAGGATGTCATCTCTTAAGGACGCAGAGGCTGTGGTTAAAGAAGGGAAGAGTACAATATGGGGTCAACTGCCTGATTTTCCCCATAAGACAGACAAGTTTGGATTAGGGTTTACTGCTGCAGGACAAAAGGCTATGCGTCGCTCCAAGGCTGGAGGACTACCCGTCAAGATCTCTCACTATGGAATCAATGCTGTAGAAGATGAAGATGAAGAGGGCCACTTTGAAGATTGGATCTTTCCGATCGTCGAAGGGGGTTTAAGGAACTGGGAAGCAAAGGATTTTATTCCTATCACCTTTATCAACCAGTAATTTTATCTTTAAACAATTTCCCATTTATGGTGTGTAATAACTAAACAATTTGCACACTATTTTCACCTCATGCCTTGCCCGAGGCATGTAGGTCCATTTGTAAGGGCTTGATCTTCTTCATTATCATATGCCATGTTTTAATGAATCATTGGACGTTTTTCATCTATAAACTGCTGTGTTCATTTTCTTTCCTTTTGCATTTTGTTTGTTTAAGGATGGCTATCCCTTACACACACCCACACTCACAAATGCAGGTACCCATCCACTCCGGATTCCATGGGTGACCATTCTGCTTTAGCCTTCGATAACTTTGAATATTTGGTCAATCATGCTGAGTACGAAGTTGACGAAGACTGTGAAGTGCCGAGAGAGTTAGCCAGACTTTTACAACAAGAAGAGAGGGCTATTCTGCCTCACGAAGAGCTGCTAGAAACCATCAACTTGGGGACAGAGGAAGACAGGAAAGAAGTAAAAGTGGGTGCCAACCTGGAACCAAATGTCAAGGAGCGCTTGGTGCTATTGTTGAACGAATATGTTGAAATCTTTGCCTGGTCTTATGAAGACATTCCAGGGCTAGACACAAATATCGTGGTTCATCGTCTCCCTACAAGAGAAAACTGTCCACCGGTCAAGAAAAAGGTCCGCCGAATGAGGCCCGACATGTCTGAGAAGATCAAAGCTGAAGTAATGAAGCAATTCAACGCTGACTTTCTGGCTGTTACTTCCTATCCACAATGGGTTGCTAACATTGTGCCCGTGCCTAAAAAGGACGGCAAAGTCAGAATGTGTGTGGACTATCGGGATTTAAACAGGGCTAGCCCTAAAGACGATTTTCCACTACCACATATCGACATCTTGGTTGACAACACAGCTCAGCACAAGGTATTTTCCTTCATGGATGGATTCTCGGGATACAACCAGATCAAAATGGCCCCCGGGGACATGGAGAAAACTACTTTTGTCATGCAATGGGGTACCTTATGCTACAAAGTGATGCCATTCGGACTGAAGAATGCAGGGGCAACCTATCAACGTGCCATGGTAGCTTTGTTTCATGATATGATACATCATGAGATCGAAGTTTACGTAGACGATATGATATCTAGATCACAGATAGAAGAAGAACACCTTGATCATTTGCAAAAGCTGTTTGCCAGGTTGAAGGAGTATAAGCTCAGACTAAACCCAAGCAAGTGCACTTTTGGGGTTAGGTCTGGTAAACTTTTGGGATTTATTGTCAGCAACAAAGGCATTGAGGTTGATCCAGCTAAAGTAAAGGCTATACAAGAAATGCCTGCCCCCCGTACTGAAAAGGAGGTTAGGGGTTTCTTGGGACGCTTAAACTATATCGCAAGGTTCATCTCTCACTTGACATCTACCTGTGAGCCAATTTTCAAACTATTGAAGAAAGATCAGGTAGTTGAATGGAACAATGATTGTCAAGTTGCTTTTGATAAGATCAAGGAGTACATACTAGAACCTCCTATTCTGATGCCACCCGTTGAAGGAAGGCCGTTAATCATGTATCTGACTATTTTGGATAACTCAATAGGGTGCGTGCTGGGCCAACATGACGAGTCTGGCCGAAAAGAGCATGCCATTTATTACCTTAGCAAAAAGTTTACCGATTGTGAGACTCGCTACTCACTGCTCGAGAAAACTTGCTGCGCTTTGGTATGGGCTGCTCGCCGGCTAAGGCAGTATATGTTGACTCATACCACTTTGCTGATTTCCAAGATGGATCCGATCAAGTATATCTTCGAGAAGCCTGCTTTATCTGGAAGAATCGCTAGATGGCAAATGATCCTGACAGAGTATGATATCCAGTATACTACCCAAAAAGCTATAAATGGGAGTGTACTAACTGACCATCTAGCTCATCAAGCCGTCGAAGATTACCAATCTATGAGATTCGACTTCCCTGACGAGGACATCATGACATTGGACAACATTGAAGGTAACGGACCGTATGAAGGACCTGAACAAGGATCCCGATGGACCCTATACTTTGATGGTGCTTTAAATGCACTCGGCAACGGTATCAGTGCGGTACTCATTTCTCCGGAAGGTTGCCATACACCCTTCACTGCCCGACTTTGCTTCAGTTGTACCAACAACATGGCTGAATATGAAGCTTGCATCTTTGGTCTCAAGGCTTCCATAGACTTGGGAATCAAATATTTGGTCGTATTTGAGGACTCGGCTTTGGTTATCAGTCAAGTCAAAGGAGAGTGGGACACTAAGCATCCTAATCTTATCCCATACAAAGAACATGTCTTAACATTGTTGCCTCATTTCGAGCAGATTACCTTCGAGCACTTCCCGCAAGAAGAAAATCAGCTAGCAGATGCTCTGGCTACAATGTCTTCCATGTTTAGACTCAAATGGGATAACGAGGCTCCCCAAATTACCATCGAGCGAATGGACGAACCTACACACTGTCACGAGATTAATACCGAAGAAGTAGTGGAACAACCCTGGTTTCATGAAATCAAAAGGTATCTCCAGACTAGAGAATACCCTGAAGGAGCTTCAGTCAACGACAAAAAGTTCTTAAGGAGATTTGCTGCCAAATTCTTCCTAAGCAATGGCATCCTTTATAAGCGCAGCCATGATTGTGTTCTACTTCGTTGTGTGGACAAAGCTGAAGCAGAGTTAATCATGATTGAGATACACAGTGGCACATTTGGCACCCACTTGAGCGGACATACGATGGCTAAGAAAATTCTAAGGGCAGGCTACTACTGGTCTACCATGGAAGCTGATTGTCATCAACATTCCAGTACTTGCCACAAATGCCAAGTCTACACCGACAAGGTACATATTCCTCCTGTTCCTCTCAACGTTCTGACAGCTCCTTGGCCATTCGCGATGTGGGGCATTGACATGATTGGAGAGATCAAGCCTACGACATCCAATGGACATCGCTTCATCTTGGTGGCTATTGATTATTTCACCAATTGGGTCGAAGCAACTTCCTATGCCTCAGTTACAAAGAATGTGGTTTCCCGCTTCATCAAGAAGAACCTCATATGCCGGTATGGTGTCCCCGACAGGATCATCACAGACAACGGTACAAACTTGAACAACACTATTATCACCGCCCTATGCGAGCAGTTCAATATTTATCATCACAATTCATCTCCCTATCGGCCGAAGATGAACGGTGCTGTTAAACCGCGAAAAAAAATATCAAGAAAATCATTCAAAAGATGAGAGTCACCTACAAAGACTGGCATGAGATGTTACCGTTTGCTCTGCATGGATATCGTACCACGACACATACTTCAACAGGGGCAACCCCATTTTCTTTGGTGTATGGTATGGAAGCTGTTTTGCCTATGGAAGTTCAGATTCCTTCCTTGAGGATTATGAAGGATACCGGTTTGAGTGAAGACGATTGGATTCAGACCCGGCTTGACCAACTTAATTTGATCGACGAGAAGTGACTTACTGCTGTTTGTCATGGTCAGACGTATCAAAAACGAATGACCAAGGCTTTCAACAAGAAAGTCAGGCATCAGGTATATCAAGTCGGAGATCTTGTAATCAAGCGGATCATCTTGCCGCAAAGTGATCCCAGGGGCAAGTGGACTCCTACTTACGAAGGACCATTTGTGCTCAAGAGCATCTTTTCTGGTGGGGAAATGATTCTGATCACCATGGACGACGACGATTTGCCGCACCCTGCGAACGCATACATAGTCAAAAGATACTACGCATAAGATAACCCGACAAGTTGAAAACCCGAAAGGGTGACTTGGGCAAAAAATGGGCATCCCGGTGAATCGAAAACTCGAAAGGGCGATTCAGGCAAAAATTAGGGATAAAACAAAAAAATATGTACACCCGGCAAGTTGAAAACCCGAAAGGGCGACTTGGGCAAAAAAGGGTTTCCTGGTGGATCGAAAACCCGAAAGGGCGGTCCAGGCAAAAGTTAGGGAATTAAAGCGTATGACTATGTCTCGTCGAATCACTTTAAGAACAATCTCTTCACCAACAAACTCCAAGCTTCTGACCAATCTAGTCATCGGCAGACGAAGCAGCGAATGTACAAGATATTCAGAGTTGTGAAGGCTGCGAAAGAATGGGAATCCCATGGAATTGTTACACATAGCCATCTTTCTTTTGTATAAATTTTTTCAATTTTTATGACAACATTCTCTCACTAGGATGTCATTCTCCTTTGTACAAAGATACTCGTAAAGGTTAATACAAAGAAGCTTCAAAGTGCAGAAATTTGCCTGCCTTTCTTTTCTTTTTACATTTGTGTTTTATTTGAAAACGTCCAATGTTTTGTTAAATAGGCATATGCATTTGAATATAATCACTGCTTACAAGTAAAAAGAAATTGAAAAAGGATTATCACTGATAGGTTGAAGGTGTAGGAAGATATCTTTGTGCCATTTCAGAAGAAATCCCCTACGATACATCATTCAGATCCTCAACAAAGCTAAAATTTGGAGTATATTTCCCCAGCGGAGTTAAGCTTCAAGATCCTCAGCGGAGCCAGTACATTCTAAAACTTGATTCCCCAGCTGAGTTAAGTTTCAAATTTCCCATCAGAGTTAAACTTCAAGATCCCCAGTGGAGCCCGAAAACCCTGAAAATCCTATCCCCAGCGGAGCCAGAATAGTGAACATTTCCCCCACAAAATTATCTCCCAGCAAGATCGAAGATTCTCGGTCTCATTTCTCAAAGCAGAAGCCTTCCAGGTTTTAACTCCCCAGTATAGATTTTCAGAGTTTTCCCTACACCCCAGGAAAGTCATGAAGGATTCTTATTCCCTGCAGAAGTTGTCAAAGGCTTTGTTAATCCCTACAAATCGCCAAGGATTTTCAATCTCCAGCAGTGGTCCCAGGATTTCTCCTTTCTCAACAATCAGAGATCTTTAATCCCCAAGCAGCCAGCAAGGAGTTCTCATCTTCAATATTAAAAGATTTTTTTGGAATCCCCAGCATCGGTCAAGGATTTACTTTCCTCGACAGCAGTCAAAGATTTCATTATCTCCAGTTATCAAGGATTTATTTTCCTCAGCAAGACAGCTACTCAGCTTACATGCACATCCATTACATCCACATATCATAAACATTGATTCATTGCATCGTACATATCATGCAGCATAACTTTGTGTTTTAGCTAACATTTTACCCTTTTCAGGATAAAATTAAAAGGCTATCATTAACAATTATTCAGATACAATGTGGATACACCCCAGACACGACGGTCATTCTACTACTCATTCAGACTTCAGCAATCCGATACAGACTAGATATGCTCCAGACACGGCGGCCATTCTATCTCTCATTCAGATTCAGCTATCAACTTCAAGTTCAGATACGCTCCGAACATGGATGCCATTCTGGCCTTTACATCAGCAGTTTGCTTCTCTCCAGTGCAGTCGCCACGGAAGTCATTCTGTCACTTATTCAAATCCCAGTTACAGTCTCAGATACACTCCAGACACGGAAGTCATTCTGCTACTCATACAGATCTCAATTTCAGATACAGTCCAGATACGCTCCAGACACGGTTGCCATTCTGTCACTCATCCAGAATTTATCCCTAGCCCATAGATGCTCCATACACGGATGTTTCTCTGTCGCCCATTCAGAATTCAGATACAATATAGATACACTCCATACATGGCAGTCATTCTGATATTCATTCAAAGTTCAAATACAGTTACAGCTCATATACGCTCCAAACACGGATGCCATTCTTTCGCTCATACATACACAGTCTCCAGATATAGTTCAAATGCATTCCAGACACGGATACCATTTTAATGCTCATTCTTCTGACCTACCACATTGCAATTCAACAAACATTCTTGGATGGCATCTTTAAGCCCATCTCCAACAAGATTCTACCATCTCTAAATGGCATCTTTAAGCCCATTTCCTCAGCTATATTCTGACGAGTGCAAATTTACGGGCACTCTAATGTCCAATCCTCTTTTACCTTCGAGTCGCGAAAGGAAAACTTTCCAATCTAACTCTTCAGGTTCAAGAAGATTGAACAAGGGCAACTGTTGTACCCCAAAATTTACCCTCTCATTTCATCAACATTTTTCATCACAAGACTCTTGGAACTCAAGATCAAGCTAGGGTTTGCTCTGCTCAAGACAACTCCTTGCATTGTTGACCTAAATTAGGGTTTGAGTTTGCATAGTGATGTTTTGACCTACAATTCCAAAAGTGACTTTCATACTCCATATTGGACTCACAAGTTTGTCCATACCATGTTTCAAGCCTTGATCCAAATTTTTGCCCAGTCAATTGGACAGTTGACCTAGAAATCAGATGTATTGGGGAAAAAGTCAACTGTGGCCAATTAACAGTCAAACCTCATGAAATTTGATTCACATCAACATCATGAACTCATATGAACCATTTGATCAAGTTTGGATCACAATTCCACAAGAAATTTGATCAGATCACCAAAAGGGCAAAATGGTCATTTTTAGGGTTTTGACTTTACAAAAGCAATTTTTGACTGTTTGACCTAGCCAATGACAAATCAAGCACAATCATGGACTCAAGGACTCAATGACATTGTCTTGACCCATTCAACAAGTTCAAAATATCTCAAATGCCTAGGATTGACAGATGAATTTTTCAGTCAACTGATCAAAATTTGACTGTATACTGAAAAGTCAAACTTTGACTTTTTGGTCAAAATCAAGTGCCATGGGTCATTTTTCATCAAGACATGTCAAATTATGAAACTTGTTCATCAAGAAACCCAAAAAAGCAAATTAGGGTTTAAAATGGAAAAATTTCATAACTTAGAATTTTTCGAAGTTATAAAATTTTCTTATTTTTTCCTAACTTTGTCCCATTTTTTCACCAAGATGCAAATGGATTCAAACAAAACTTGCAACATGAACGTTGTAGTCCATCACAAAGTATACAACTTTGATTCACAAAGTTTTCTCAAGAGAAGCTTGGATCTCAAGTTATGATTTTTGGAACAAGGGTACCTAAAACTTTTAACTTAGAGAAATTTTGCCCTAGTTTAGGCAGGATTTTGACCCATCTTTTTGGCCATTTTTCACATAGTTACACTGGAAGTTTCAAGTTGAATTTCAAAGATGGATTATAGTACATTTTTCAAGCTTTCAAAATTGTCCAAGAACTCCTCAAACACCTTTGTGGTTAGGGAGAATCGAATGCTTGAAGTTGGCAAAAACTCACTTTGATCCATGGCCAATACATGTTCATACAACTTGCATTTTCAAATCAGCATGCTTTGTACTAGCTTTCAGACCTCTAAACCATTTGACACTCCTTAATTGAATTGAAATCCATTGAGCTAATGCATTATCTTGGCCATTTAGACATTGCACACAAAACTAATCCCTATTTGGAAAAAGGTATATTGCCATTTTTGAAAAGTTACACTTTATGTCAAACCAAGATCCTTGAGGCATGGGGCCATATCTCTGAGGCAAGATCAAATCCATAAATTGCAAGTATCAAGGGCAAGATACGCAGCTTACAAGATATAGTGTACATGCCTGCATTGACAAATGAGACACTCTTGCTTCAAGAAGAAGAAATTTGTCCAAAATCTTCCCAACTCAAAAACCAACCATAATCAGCTTATCAAAACATTGCAAACACATTTCACACAACCCTTGGAGTCACAAACACGAGCTCTTCACCACTCAAACCTCCTTGTACACAAAATCACCATTTTTCTGCAAAATAGGGCAAGCCCTGCAGAACCACCTCCATCTCCACTTTCCCTCGTGCGTTTTGCCTCAAACTTATTCCAATACCTTCCACTCAACTCACCTGAACTATCCCAGACCTCCATTGCTAGCTGTAACACCATTAACATACATTGCCATTTTTGTTTCAAAGCTTTGCAGGTTGAGTTCTGTAGCACGATTCAGGCTACTCCAAAACAAGCCAAGCATTAGGAAAGCTTCAGTGGACCTCAGGCAAGCTCAAAAGAACCCCAAGCACCCTTGGAAGTTGCTGCATTGTCCAGCTCGAAGTCAACTGAAACAGGTATTTCATGAACTTCTATCTCTCTATTTAGGAATAGTTAGACTTAGGTCTGTGAATGAAAGATGTTGTATCCATAGCCCTGAAACCATACATGTGCTTAGTTTTCATTTATATTAATCGTGCTAGGAGAATTTTGTTCATGAACTTTCTGAAAAAACTAGGTTAAGAATTAGGGCCAGAGAAATTCTCTCTGGTCTTTGAGAGTTAGCTTAAGTTTTTTATATAGTTAGATTCGTTATTTGATGCTCTACAAGTTTCATGTTATGAGTTTTGTCAAAAAAGCAAGGAATCAGGAGATAGCATTTTGTACACAGAAGGCGCGTTTTTGGTGTTTGAACGGATGAAGAAGATGAAGTTATTGGGCTGAGCTGGCTTGTTTTGCTTCTAACACTTGCATTTTCAGTTCATACCCCCTGGCCCATTTCTTTGTATTATTATTATTTTTGCATTTTTATTACATTTCTGGCTTTGATATTTTATTTTTAAATATAAAAAATGTCTAAAAAATATTTTCATAAATTTTTACATTTATTTGGTATTTATTTTAATTATTTCCACCATTTAATTGATTAAATACTTTATATTTATTTTGTTTAAATAAAAAAATAATGTAAATAATACTTTTATTTTCATTTTATTATTTTTATACACATTTGAAAATATTTTCTTGAAATACATACATTTTGTAAATAATTTATTTTATTTTTATACACACTTAATATATTTAATACATATACATATATACTATATTTTATTAAATAATTAGAACAAAAAACACAAAAACAATACATTTTTATTTTTATTAATATTTTATACTAAAAATACGTTTTTTCAATATACTTTTATTTTTTTTGTACAAATTAATACATTATTGTATATAAATAATAAATAATAGTATTTATTTAAGAAATTAGGATTTTGTCCTAAAAAACAAAATAATTGAAATTAACTTTTTATTTATTTGCATTTCACATTAATAATACTTTTTCATACATAAAAAACATTTTTTTCATAATACACTTTATTTAATATTTATTTATTGTATTTATTTAAATATTGTACATTTAATATTATGCCTTACCCATTCAATATGGTTGTAATAATTTAGGATTTAATTTCTTGCAAAATAATCCCCAATTCAAATTTGTACCCCCCTCCCTATATCATGTTGTAATAGTGTAGAATTTAAATTCTCGCACCTTTAAATGCTTTCAATTATGCCATGGTTAGACCTAGGGTTTGTATGCAAAATAAAATCAACAATTAGTTTGACCTAATCCAAGATAACAATGCATGTAAACAAACACAATGCACACTTGCACCCTTAGGGTTACAATCCACTTGTTGCCTTAAAAAATGGGCCATGGTTGCATGTCAAGTACTTTGGCAAAACAAAAACAAAACAAAAGATCATAGTCCCTCGATGACGCTATCTGAGTTGCCTAAACAAAAATGATCAAGTCCCTCAAGAAAATTGCCAAAAATACTTGACACTATTGCTATCATGGTCTATACGATGACCCACGCCTGTCCCGTTTAACATCCTAACACAAGGTTGTTCACCAAATACAATGGTGAAACAACACTGTTAAAAGGGTTAAAAAAATTAAGAAAGATCTTTGAGTAAAATAGGGTAGATAACTCTTAGTTACTTGATCAAAACTTGCAAAAACATCCTCGCTATCTTCAAAACACACTTCACTACACAATTTCAAAACCCTACTTTCAAACATTAAAAACTTTTCAAAAGACGAAAACACCTTTGTATACATTCAAACAAAGAATCATTACAAAGGTTGCCACAACGATGGCCTCTTTTCAAAACATCTTTCAAAACCACACACAAAGCACCATTTCAAACAATTGAAGAGCACCATTTCAAACAATTGAAAAGCAAAGCAAGTGATCTAAGCAAGTAACTAAGAGCCCATGGATAACCATGGATAGAAAGGGTGCTAATACCTTCCCTTTCTATAATCTACTCCCCGAACCCAAGAAAACATCTCAAAGGTCTTTCCTGTGCTTTTTGACCTTTCCTTAGGATAAAATAAAAAGTCTGTGGCGACTCTTGCTAAATCGAAACATTTGCGAACACAAACGCAAAACCTCAAGTCAGTTCTCCCACCGTATCACAAGACACTTCTAGAAATTCAGAGTTCGTCCATCCTTGGGGTCACTATTTTTGTTTTCCTTGAGTCACAAAATTTAAAGCAAGAAGTAATTTGTAAATTCTTTTAAAAAAACAATTTTTTTATTTAATCTTTTTGCTTTGAAAATTACTATCAATAATAAATGAAGTATTTGTAAGCTGAATAAAATACGAATCGTAAAGAGTTATATAAACGTTTAAACTTTATTAATAGGATGGTAGTCTACGAATGGCGAGACTCCATAGATAATTACAAAGTTTGAAAAATGGTAATATATATTGGAAAAGATACATTGAAATACAATGAACACTATTCTCCCTAACAACTTTGAATTCCTGCGTAGCAACTTCATTTGAAGAGTGGTGAGGATCCAAAAAGATTGTTGCTTCAATGAACAAATCTTGGCTGATGCAGTTACTTGCCAAGAAATCCCTAAATTTTTCCTAGAATGCCCTTGCGGGCTTTCATCTTAGCGGGATAATTTATTCTGTTTATGTCTCTAATTTTTGCCTAGACCTCCCTTTCGGGTTTTTGGTCTACCGAGATGCTCCTTTTTGCCTAAGTCTCCCTTTTGGGTTTTCGACTTAGCGAGCCGTTCTTTTATTTCTTTAGGCAAAGTATTTCTTGACTGTATCAGCATTCACGGGACGTGGGAACTCCTCGCCATCCATAGTTTCAAGAATCAATGCACCTCCAGAGAAGACTTTCTTGACAAGATATGGGCCTTCAAAATTGGGAGTCCACTTTCCCTTAGAATCATCGTTAAAAAACATGATCTTCCTGAGCACGAGGTCGCCTTCTATGAATTCACGAGGCTTGACCTTTTTATCAAAAGCTTTCTTCATTCTCTTCTGGTATAACTGACCATGACACAAAGCCGTCATTCATTTCTATTCAATCAAATTTAACTGGTCAAACCTATTTTGGACCCATTTAGCCTCTGATAACTTGGTTTCCATTATCACACATAAAGAGGGAATCTCAACCTCAACAGGGATCACTACTTCCATACCATACACAAGGGATAACGGGGTTGCCCCTGTTGAAGTGCGGATAGATGTAAGGTACCCATACAAAGCAAAAGGGAGCATTTCATGCCAATCTTTATAATTAACAACCATTTTCTGGATGATCTTCTTGATGTTCTTATTAGCAGCTTCAACAACCCCATTCATCTTCGGCCTGTAAGGAGATGAATTATGGTGAACAATCTTGAGTTCTTCACAAAGTTCTGTCATCATCTTGTTATTCAGATTTGATCTGTTGTCAGTGATAATCCGACTTGGCACCGACATATAAGATTATTCTTGATAAAGCGTACTACCACATTCTTAGTAACATTAGCATATGAAGTTGCTTTCACCCATTTGGTGAAGTAGTCAATTGCCACAAGGATAAAACAATGTCTATTCGACGCCTTTGGTTCAGTCATTCCAATTATGTCAATACCCCACATAGATAAAGGCCATGGGTAAGAAATAACATTGAGAAGCGTTGGAGGCACATGAATTTTGTCAGCATAAATCTGGCACTTATGGCACTTCTTTGCAAATTTGTAATAGTCAGATTCCATTGTCAGCCAATAATAATCTTCCCTAAGCATCTTCTTTGAAATCGAATGTCCATTGGTATGAGTGCCAAAGTAACCTTCATGGACTTCATGCATCAACATGCCTGCTTCATGTCTATCCATGCATCTGAGCATGACCATGTCATAATTTCTTTTGTACAACACCTCCTCATTAAGGGAAAAGCAACCTGCCAACCTTCTGAATGTCTTTCTATCTTTATTTGATGCACCAGTCGGGTATTCCTGAGTCTGGAGAAAATGCTTGATATCATAATACCAAGGTTTCTTATCTGTTGCTCCCTCTGCTGCAAACACATGAGACGGTCTATCCAGACATTGCACTGTGATATGAGGCACATCATTCCAAGTACTTACTTGATACATAGAAGCCAAAGTTGCCAAAGCATTCGCCATATGATTTTCATCTCTAGGAATATGATGGAATTCAACTTTGTTAAAGAAGGGTAATAGTCTTCTAGCATAGTCTTTGTAAGGGATCAAACCAGGGTGACGAGTATCCCATTCTCCTTTAATCTAATTTACTACCAAAGCTGAATCGCCATACATATCTAGAACTTTGATTATAAGATTAATGGCATCCTCGAGACCCATGATACAAGCCTCATACTCTGCCATATTATTAGTATAATCAAAGGTCAGCCTTGCAGTAAAAGGAATTTGTGGTCCATGAGGAGTAACAATCACAACACCAATTCCTTTCCCATAAGCATTCACGACTCCATCAAATACCATACCCCACCAGGATTCAGGATCAGGATCTTCCCCAAGAAAAGGTTCATCACATTATTTTGCTTTTAGAAACATAACATCCTCATCAGGGAAATCATATTTAACATATTGGTAATCATCTACCGGTTGATGAGTAAGATAATCTGCTAGCAAACTGCTTTTTATAGCCTTTTGAGTGCAATATTCAATATCATATTCAAACAACAACATCTTCCAACGGGCGATTCTCCCAGTAAGAGCAGGATTTTCAAAAATATATTTAATTGGATCCATTTTGGAAATCAACCAAGTAGTATGATTCAACATATATTTCCGCAATCGCTTTGCCGCCCAGGCCAAAGCACAAAATGTCTTTTCTAGCATAGAATACCATGACTCACAGTCAGTAAACTTCTTGCTGAGATGATAAATGTAATACTATTTCTTTCCTATTTCATCTTGTTATCCCAAAATACAACCCATAATTATCTAACACTGTTAGATAAATGATCAATGGTCTTCTTTCAATGGGAGGTAGCAAGATAGGAGGTTCAAGTAGATACTCTTTAATACTTTCGAATGCCATTTGGCAATCATCTGTCCACACACAACCCTGATCTTTCTTTAACAACTTAAAGATCGGTTCAAACATTGCAGTCATATGGGAAATGAATCAGGAAATGTAATTCAGACGTCCAAGGAAGCCTCTAACTTGCTTTTCAGTCCTTGGTGCAAGCATTTATTGAATTTCTTTGACTTTATCAAGATCAACATCAATTTCTTTTTGGATGACAATGAAACCTAACAATTTCCCTGATTGGACACCGAAGGTGCATTTATTTGGATTCAAACAGAGACGATACTTCCTCAAATGATGAAACAACTTCAACAAATCTTCTACATGCCCTTCTTCGGTATGTGATTTGGAAATATATCACCAACATACAACTCAATTTCCTTGTGCATCAGATCATGGAATAGGGTTGTCATAACCCTCTGGTATGTTGCACCAGTGTTCTTTAACCCGAAGGGCATCACTCTGTAACAGAATGTTCCCCAGGGTGTGATAAACGTTGTTTTTTCCATGTCCTCAGGAGCCATTTTGATTTGATTATATCTAGAAAATCCGTCCATGAACGAGAATACTTTGAATTTTGCTGTACTATCAACCAACATATCAATATGTGGAAAAGGAAAATCATCTTTTGGACTAGCTTTATTTAAATCTCTATAATCAACGCACATGCAAACTTTTCCATCTTTCTTTAGTACTAGGATAATATTGGCAATCCACTTAGGGTACACTGATGTCACAAGAAAATCGACATTAATTTGCTTTAAAACTTCTTCTTTAATTTTCACTGCCATATCAGGGTGAGTTCTTCGCAATTTATGCTTAACTAGCAGGCACTCTGGCTTCAGCGGAAGATGATGATCCACAATATCAGTATCCAAACCAGACATATCTTGGTATGACCAAGCAAAGTTGTCCACATACTCTTTCAATAATTCAGTCAACCTGCTCTTCACGTCGGGATGCATCAATGCTCTAATCTTGACTTCCTTTGGCTCTTCCTCTGAACCCAAATTAATTGTCTCCAACGGCTCTTTATATGGATGAATCACACTTTCCTCGCGCTTGAGCATTTGTGAAACCTCCTCTGGAATCTCATCATATTCTTCTTCTTCGGCCTCATACACAGGATATTTAAAGTTGGGAGAGGATACAAGGTCATTGTATTCAACAGGTTTTTTAATTAATCTTCACATATAATTTATGATTGTTTGTAGAAACTGACACATATATCAAATGATTTTGAAGATTTATTTCCAGTTATTATTTATTCCAAAAGGGTTTTTTTCTCTGATTACCTATTTCCAACAAAAAGCATAAAATAAAAACACAATTTGAGAATGAAAGATAACTTTTATTTATGATTTTAATGAGCAAAGAAAATAGATAAGCCCTTACAATATTAACTTTCACCTTAGGCAGAGTGAAAGCTTTTTTCAAAGATTAACAAAAATAAATTACTTTGAGACATGGATGCAAAAGGGAACATCAATAGTGATCTAATTATGGACTCTGACTCCAAGCGTCACATAATTCGGCATCTCCTGCTCTTCTCTATCCTTCACAATAGCATTGATCCCAGAAACAGTTGGATAGAGGTAACCTCCTCTATAAAAAATATCTTGATACTTGCCCAGAGTAGACTTTGGCTTCAAGTTCTCACCTTTATCATCCTTCGAAGAAAATCCCAAACCATCCCTGTTCTTGTTCACCGGTGGATAAACAATTTGTCCCCGTACCTTACTAGGGCCATTACGCACATCCTACTGAGCATATTTAAATGAAGCCATAAAATTCTCGTTCTCTCTTATGTTATCAACAGACAAAGCTTGGAACTGAGTTCCAACAGCAGCCTCATCTGCTTCCACAATACTGAAAGAGAATAAATGAGATATTAATAATGATTGCTCTCCAGTTATAATAACCACTTTTCCTTCACGCACTAACTTCAGCTTTTGGTGTAGAGTTGAGGTGATAGCTCCTTCCTCATGTATCCATGGCCGTCCTAGTAAACAACTGTATGCATGCATAATATCCATGACCTAGAAAGTAATCTAAAAAAGGTGCGGGCCTATGTGAATAGGCAGACCCACTTCCCCAATAACAGACTTCCTTGACCCATCAAAAGCTTTTTCAATAATGCCGCTTGGGCTCATGGGAGTTCCTTGATACTTCAGCTTCATTAACGTGCTCCTTGGTATAACATTTAAGGAGGACCCATTATCAATCAGCATATTTGAAAATGAATCATAATTACAGTTCATGGATATATGGAGAGCCAAATTAGGATTTCTTCCTTCGTCAGGCAAGTCGTCATCACATAAGCTAAGGTTATTACAAGATGTAATATTGCCTACCACATTGCTGAATTGGTCTAACGACATATCACTTTCCATGAAGGCTTGATCCAACACTCTCATTAGAGATTCCCTATGGGTAGAAGAGTTCATCAGCAAGGCCATAATTGATATTTTTGAAGGTGTCTGCAACAACTGATCTACAATTCTATAGTCGCTCATCTTGATAATCTTCAATATATCATCCACCTCTTTCTTCAGAGTAGTACCACTAGACTCCCCTACCTGTTTCTTATTTTTAACACTTTTAATAACCTGCTTACCAGCATTATCATTTACTCGAATAACAGGCGCGAACACACGACCACTAAGGGTCACTCTACTGGCCTCAACAATATTCTCGACATTAGACAAAGGCTGGATGTGAATTTCCACACCATCCTTTAAAATTGTAGCATTGTACTTGTACGGTACGACTTTGTCTGATTTGTAAGGAACAAGACCCAGCAAGCAAATCACTATTGGAGAAACAACTCGCTTGCTACAGGGGCGAAGTCATTGAAACAAGGAACAATTACGTTCACCCCTTCTTCAGAATATTCAGGCATTACAGAATCGTTGCTAGAAAACATATCTTCGTCTGAGGAATAGAATTCATCCGCAGAAGCATATTCATCATCCAAGTCAGTATCAACTAAGCAATATTCAATCACATTAATCTCATGGTAATCATCTCTTTGGACCGAAACCTTGATAGTACTATTATCCAATAACAACTGAATACCTCTTCTTATAATGGAACAACCTCGGGAATCCCTACAGTAAACCCGATAATATCCATAGTGGTGTTCTACCTGACCATCCATATGGCAGAAGGTAGCATGCAATTGCACCAGATCATCATTCATATGGTTCACGTCAAAGATCCAAAATTCTCCAAGACATCCAAAGACCATGTTAACTTCTTCCTCGTATTCTTCCCTAGGCCTGATTATATGGATGAGGCCTCCATCCATCATTTCCTGTAAATCAACCTTTATCTTATCACACCCTTGTATATCAATACTACAAATACCACAACCAGCATGGTCATGTGTATAGTAATTGAACTCGGAAAGGTCGGCATGCATCATTTCCAATTCTCCTCTTACCAAGTTTATATCATAAATTCGGAAGTCCCCTGGAAAACCAGCAACCATGTTGACAACATTTGTTCCTCCATGCTTTGGCAAAGGATTATCTTTTACATTAGGGCTGACATCCTTAAAGGAAAAATGCTAGATCTTACCAATTTTTGCACCTCAAATTTCAGGGGATAACATTTTTCAACATTATGCCCTGGTGCACCCTGATGAAAAGCGCATGTCTGATCTACCTTATAGTACTAAGACAAAGGGGATGGTATAGCAGGGGGTGGCCTGGTCTGGACCAACTTTTTCTGAATCAATGCTAGGAGTAATTATGCATAACTCATGGGGATAGAGTCAAAATCATCTCTCCTCTGATTCTTCCCTTGATTTCATTGAGGGGTTGGTCTTTGATAAATGACTGTGGTTGGAGCTATATTAACAACTGGAGTTACCGAAGCAACCTGTTGACGGAGCTAATGATTTCTTCTAGGAGGATTAACCCTTATCTCTTAAATAATAACATTTGTCTCTCCTTCTTTCTTTTTAGCAAACCCGTATGATGGTTTCTTCACACTGCCAAAATTTTCACTTCTTATCAAACAACCTTCTCTTACAACTTCTTCCAAATGAACGTCAATTCCCACCATCTCGGTAAAATCAATTGGTGCACTCGCCACCATTCTTTCATAATAGAGTGCACCTAAAGTATTCAGAAAAATCTTTGTCATCTCTTTTTCTTCCATTGGAGGAATCACCTGGGCGGCTGCTTCACGCCATCTCTGCATATACGCTTTAAATAACTCTTTGTCCTTATGGACCATGGCCCTGAGTTGATCATGGTCAGGTGCCATGTCCATATTGTATTTGTACTGTCTAATAAACTCTTTACCCAAGTCATTGAAATTATGAATGTTGGCACTATCCATGCTCATGTACCCTTTCAACGCTGCACCAGTCAAACTATCTTGAAAGAAGTGAATCAACAGGCGTTGATCATCGGTATGAGTAAGCATACTCCTCACATACATCACTAGGTGAGCACGAGGGCAAGTGTTTCCCTTGTACTTCTCAAATTATGGTACCTTGAACTTTGCAGGTATTTTCAAATTTGGAACCAAACACAAATCATTCACATTCTGCCCAAACAGTTCTTTTCCTTTGAGGGCCTTCAACTCTTTTTGCATTTTATCAAATTGATCCTGAAAATCGTCCATTCGATCATAGAAACTCAAGCTTTCACTTGGTGAAGGAATAAGGTGGTACATTTCATCATTAACACACGACACAACATTCACCGAAGGAGGTGCAACATAGTGAATCTCATTTCTAACAGCAGGAGTAATATGAACCACAAGAGGTGTAGGAGCAGCAACAACCTAAGCAAGTGGAGAAACCTGAGCATCTTGATTATAACCTTCTGGAATGAAGTTCTCTAGCATTCCCCACGGATAACCCTGAGGCATACGATTCTGAACAACAACAATTGGAGTAATAGAAATAGGAAGTCTCGGAGCTTCGGAAGTAACAATTGTTTGTTGAGGCTGAGCAAATGGTGGCTGATTCTGAGCATCCACCAACGATTCCATCAAAGCAGTAAGATTAGCCATACCGGCTTTCAAAGCAGAAACTTTTTCGCACAATCGTGATTCTCTTGATCTAAATTCTCCATCTTCCTTTTGAAATTAACCCGATTATTGTACTGGTGAGACAACTTGCTGAATGAAGTAAAGAAGCTCAGTAAGACACCTGAATATGAACAAAAATGCAAGAAGTATGTACAATTTGATGCATGATATGCAATGCACATGATTTATTTTATTATTAATATTTCAAGGAACTCAAAGATTTATAGACAATTTGCAAATATTAAAGCACTAACACATTTGAAATACTGTAAATCTCATTATAATAATTCTAAAACGGATTATAACATTTGGTACAAGTTTCAATAATCCCAAGTACAAGATAATATAAGAGCCTAAGATCCTAAGAAAGCAAGGTTGATGAAGATCACTCCACACACTGGTGCTTCCCTGTGAGTCTTGTAATCTGAGCCTTCAGTCGCTTGTTCTCTTTGGCGTACCTGCTGGCGACCTCTTTCCAATCATCGAAGTTGGGAAGTGAAAAACTAGGCCCTGACTAAGATCTAGAGGAAAATAAATCCTCTTTCCTCTCCATTATCTCTACAACACGACTCTCAAGAATCTCAATCATATCATATTTCTCCTTCAATTCTGCTCGGTAGGACACTTCTAGAGTCTGACACTTATTCTTCCAAGCCTCCTTTTCTTGCTGCATCCTGACTAGGGCAAGTTGAAGATCTTCCACATCATATAAAAGGGGATGAGTGGTCTTCACAAATATATCAGGCATAGGTGCTTCACAGGAATATGGCATCTTCAACTGAATAGCTCTTGCTTGTACCCATTGAAGATAAGACTCCAAAGAAACAGCCCCTCTAGGTCCTAAGTCTTTCCTAACCTTCCTGTGAATATGACACCAAGCCTTTGGAATTTCCTCTTTAGCTTACTTATGAATTTCTACCGCTTTAAGGAAGAATCCACTCAGATGAATACTATTTGGCTTATCCATCATCGGATATCCAAGCTGTTGTCGCGTAAGAACAGGGTTGTAGTTAATTCCTCCCTTTGTACCAAGAAGAGGTACATTGAGGAAACTACCACAATTGTCGACAATCTCTACATCATGGTAAACCTGATGATACAAAACAATATCTGAATGAGTGAGGGGCATAATCTTTGGAGCCCAACGAGGTTCCTTTCTGACATCCCAGAAAGCATTAGACTTAGGTAAGTGAGAAATAAACCACTGTTACAACAAAGGCGTGCAAAAAATGATCATCCCTCCATGATAAGAATCCTGAAGATGAATAGAGTAATAAGCATCACCCAATAATGTAGGGACTGGATTCCAAATCATAAAGATCCTGATGGCATTGATATCCACAAATTTGTTGATATTGGGAAATAAGAACAACCCGTAAGCAAGTAGAGCAAAGATGACCTCAAAGGCAACCATACTCTTCATCCTAGCAAAGTAGCAAGCTTTCTCCAACAAGAACTGAGCAGGTAATCCTCTAATCCCTCCTTTGGTAGTCATGCAGGCTTCAACCCCAGACTTCCCCAAATGGATCAAAGCAGCAATCTCATGAGATTTTGGCTCCCCCTCTAAACCAGTAAAAGGAACACGATCGATAATAGGTAAACCCAGTAGATAAGAATACTCTTCCAATGTAGGCATCAACTGATAATCAGGGAAAGTAAAGCATCGATACATCGAATCATAGAACTGGACGAAAGTCGAGAGAATACCCTCCTTCATCCTTAACTTCATAAGAGAAATGATGGATCTGTACTTCCTCCGAAAATATGTAGAGCTCTCGATCTCGGGAATTAGACTCATCAACTCATCTATCTTGGGATCTTTGAAACTATACTTCCCAGTGTTTCTTTTTCCAGAATCCATGGTAAAACAATACCTGAGATATTCAAAAAGAGTCAACTTTTAAGTCCATTGAAATAGAATGTTTTTTTAGAAGATGTCACGGGTGCATGAATGCATGGTGCAACAATCACACACAAGATCATAAATATAGAGTTCATAGGTTCAGCGTCACGGGTACGAGGTTGAAGGTACTATCTATAAGGTATGATCTAAAAGTTTATCACCTTCCGAACAAGGTTCTAAGAGGTTCTCAGAGTCTACATCCTTCCTTCAGATATTACCAACGTCCCGATTGACTCGATAATTAGCAATATTCTCAAGAAAAAATCATCCGAGCTTAGCATCGCGTGACAACCATTTCCGGATTACTCCTTCATAGCTTCCGCACTACACCTAAAAGGCCAAGATGGGTTAAAGATTCTACAGTCCTCAAATTCAGCAGGCTCCCAGGTCGAAACCAGTATGTTTTCCCAATTACTTGGTAAACTACACTACAGTCAAAGGGGCCTCCACTGAGTGGGGAATCTCATGTCTCCTTTTTTGGGATTACTCCCTCAAAGTTAACATGACTATAATTCCTGTCCTATCTTAAGTTTGCCCAAGTCCGGGTATAGGACTTTTGAGAAATCACCAAGCACCCTGAAAACTAGGAAAATCCAAACAAACATATATAAAACATATAACATATAAACAACAATAACACATACAGAAATAAACAAAGATAGGCTCAACCCACTTAGGGATGAACCAATAAAAGGTCAATCTATCCCCAACAGATTCACCATTTTTTCTATAGCGGTAGAAATATTGAGACAAACCATTGGATTGACTTAACTCTCACAGATCAAATAAAAATCGCCACCGCACTTTGTTGTTTCCAAAGGAATAGGAAAAGAGAAAATAACCCAAAAAGAGGGGGAGAGAATCTAAGTCTGAGGGTTGGTTAGGAAAATGGAAGGTATTAGCACCCTAAAAATCTACGGTACTCCGCAAGAACCTATTTGAAAATCTGTGTATTTTGGCTATAAATGTTGTATATAAAATAGATTGTGGGAATGAGAAAGAAGTATTTTTTTTTATGATTTTTGCACCCGTCGCGGTTGCGAATCTTTAGTGCCTACATACCACCTTCTGTGCAATAGGGGATCAGGGTACTCTTAGTTCACCTTTAAAATTTTTAAAACACATGTGTATTGCTTAATTTTAAGAGACGAGATCTCATCGTCTTATCCGAGTGGAAAACATACTTACTACCCACGATTATGATAAAGGAGAATTTGTATCATCTCAAAATAGAGGATATAACTTCAATTTTAAAATCAACAAAGCCTCACTCAACACCCAAGTGGAAAATATCTCGCTTCACTACATATCGTAGAAGTGTAGTAGCTCGCATCACTACAAGGATTGATAAGAGTCTAATCTTTTGAGAAAAGTTTTAAGGTAAAATGCCAAAGTGGAAAAATGGTTTGAATGATATTGATTAACTTTTAGTCTTCTCACAAAAATGTCAAAGTATTGTTAAATTGTTTAAAGTTTGATTAAGAAAATATTTTTTGAAAATGCATGGACCTAAGTCCAAGTTTATTACGAAAGCGGTTCAAGTTTAAAAAAAAGAAGAGTTTTCAAAAGGAGGGAGAATATTTTTGAAATTAAAGAAAATGAGAGGAGATGAAGGGACTATCATAAAGTATAACATAAAATCTAGGGAAAAGAACTGTCTAACCAACAAGAAGCCAACACTTGACACAATGAGTCAATGTAGAATTCCCATACTTTGGATTCGAAACAAAACAAGCAAAGATAATAAACATCTTAAGAAAACCAAACTTTAATTGCATTAAGTCTTCACAAAAATTAGGCAGAGTAACAGTTGTATACAGATGAATTCCCGATCACAGACAAAGCATGTAATCACAATAAACTGCACACAAAGCAAACAAACAACCCAATATCTTGGGGTAAACCCCAAGAGCTCCAGATAAAATAACAGTCCAGGTCACAAGGTCTAAAGGTAGGTCAAGGTCTCTAATCCTAAGTCCAAGAAGTCCATCACTCCATAATGCCAAGGATAGTTACCAAATAGTCCAAGTAACATTAAAGTTTTTTATTGTTCAAGTTGATTATTAAGTGTCTCCAAAAAGAAATGAAAGTCTCAAATGAGCAAAATAAAAATGACATAAAAGTAAATGCTCAAATGAGCAAAGATGAAAATAGCATGAAATGTAAATGCTAAAATAAATATGCTTAAAGTAAAGAGCATAAAGTAAAGGCATAAAATGAAGGCAATTGTTAGAAATTAGAGGTTAGTTAATGACCATCTTGAAACTTGCATTTGGAACTCATTAGAGGATTGATAAAACCAAAGCCTCTCAACAATAAGTCTCATTTGCTTTTTGTCAAGTATATCATTCATTTTAAAAATTCTCAAGGAAACAATAAATGATCAATGATGTTTAAGTGATTCACTTTGACCAAAGCTTATGAAAATTCATCAGAGGATTGATAAGACCAAAGCTTCCTAATAATGAATCTCAAGGTTATAGGATCAAAGGATTCAAATTAACATACTTGGGCTTACAAATATTGGTTTGGGCCACAAATGATTATTTCTCGAATAGGGACAAAATTTAGCGCTATGTTAAGCAATCGTAAATGGACTTATATATGAGTTGCACCTATTTTGAGGATGGTCAATAGCAATCTATGTACCATATGTTTTGAGAATTGATATGTAAATCATTCTCCAATAACATTTAGTATAATAAGAAGGGGATAAGATGAAGAGGGATGGGGTAGGAATTAAACCACATTTGAACAAAAAAATTAATCAAGCTATTATTAAAATCATTCATCCATTTTTATGGAGTTAAACTCAACACCATGGATCCAATGATGTTAATAAAGACCATGATCAAAATCTCATAGTCCAAGATCAACTATAATATATACAAAATAAAAAATGTATTTAATAATAAAGAAAAAGATTTTTAAAATGAAAATAAGAGGAGAAAATAGAAACTATATTCAAAACATCCAAGAAAAATCAAATAAGACCATAGAACAATCATAAATGAGCTCAAATATTTATACAAAATTTTTGGTGATTTTTTGAAATCAGAAACTATTTTTAAAATTAAAAGAAATAGGCAAAATAAACCAAAAATTATGAAAAATAGTAAAGTCAGAAATAAAAATAAAATGAGGTCACCAATATTTGTCAAAATGTAATTGGATCCTTCCATACTTTTTTCCAGAATTTAAAAATTAAGAAAAGTAGTTTTAAACATTTAAAACAATTCAAATAAAGTGAAAAATTATAAAAAATATTAAAACACAATAAAATTCTAATCAGAAAGAGAAAAATCAAAAGTATTTTTAAGAATTGTTTCAAATTTTTTGAAGTTAAAATGTATTTTTTTAATGAATTTTAAAACAAATAAAATATAAAATCAAAAAAAAAAAAATAGACCAGTGTATGAGAGTCAAAACTCGTTAGCAAGCTAATCCAATGGATCAGACGCGCAATGCATATCATGGTCCTTACTGAATAAAGCATGGAATCAATTATTAAATAAGAATTTGAAAAAAAAGCTTGGGACACTTTCATTGGCTGAGAAATGACACGTTGTTCATCTTCAACCTCCAGCCACGAGATATGCAGGTCCATGAAACGGTAAAATTAGAACACGAGACCGATACCATTCGCTTCGTCTCTTCAAAACGGTTCCAATGGTACCTGTAGTTGTTTAGTTATTGGCTTGCATTTTTGGTAAAACCAGGTGTGTGTGTGTGTGTGAATGTCATGACTGATGTCATAACATTCTAGTTTTGTATGTACTGATTCATTAGGTACCTTTGCAGAAAAATATTGTCATACAGATGCTGCTGTTTATAAGTGTGTATCTGAGCATTTTGCAAAAAGATCACATTTACCTAAATCAGTAGACAGGTTTTCAGATGTCATAACAAATGTTAAGACATCCTGTTCTGAACTAACAGTTATGCAGTTTGGGTAATTCTGAGTTTTTTCAGGATTATGACTCAGTCTTTCTAGAACAGAAAATCTCGTGGACTTGGGGTTAACCTAGCTCAACCCTAACCTGGTTGATAAAGTCCTGTGACCTAGTCTTAAGGTCAAACGGAATTAACCCTAGCTTTTTGTGGAAACCCTAACTGAAGATGCAACTGCTATATATTCAACAGAGCTGCTGTTTTGGAAGAATCCCTTTTTGACAGAAGATTATTTAGAAACTGTATAGTTTTAACTATTGTAATCCAAGCAATTATCATTGTGATAAGTGACTTGGAATAGGTTTTAATTGTAAGGGTTGTGTATCACTCAAAGCTTTGAAGCAAGAGTGTTTGTATGTCTCTTGACTAAAGCTTTGAAGCAAAGTCAAGTTAGGTTTGTGTATCACTCAAAGCTGTGAAGCAAGAGTGTTTGTGTTGCTTGATTAAAAAGCTGTGAAGCATAATCAAGTGTATGTTTTGAAGAGTGTCTTCATCAATTCATTAGTCAAATTGTTTTATGTATCACTGCTGTGATTGAGGGGGAGTGAGTAGGAACTCAGGTTTAAGTTGTACTTAGATTGAAGTTGCATTGGGTAGGTCTTAAGTGAAGGAGATAAACTGGTTGGTTTATTCCTGAATTAATATCTCTTATAGTGGATTTCCTCCCTGGCTTGGTAGCCCCCAGAGTAGGTGTTGTTGCACACTGAACTGGGCAAACAATTGACTGTGTTCTTTACTGTTTTTGTATTTACTGTCTTATAGAAAGTCAGATACGGTGTCATAACATTGAACGTGACATTGAGTATCTGCAGCCAGAATTTCAATTGGCATCAGAGCAGGCACCCTGCCTGTATTACTGGGTGAGATCTAGGGATATCACTTTCTGGCACTATGGACAAAGAAGGAGTTTTTGGAAATAGACCACCCATTCTGGATGGAACAAATTATGACTACTAGAAACCTCGTATGATTGCCTTCTTAAAATCTCTGGACAAAAAGGCTTTGAGAGCTGCTGACAAAGGATGGATCCATCCCACCATAACTGAGAAAGATGGGACAATCAGTCTGAAGCCTGAGGAAGATTGGAGTAAAGAAGAAGATGAGTTAGCCCTGGGAAATTCCAAAGCTTTAAATGCCTTGTTCAATGGAATTGATAGAAACATATTCAGACTAGTACATCAATATGAACTGGCCAAGGAAGTTTGGGACACTCTCAAAACTACCCTTGAGGGCACTTCCAAAGTAAAAATGTCAAGACTTCAGATGTTGACTACCAAGTTTGAGAATCTAAAAATGATGGAAGATGAAACCATTCATGAGTTTCACATGAACATCTTGGAGATTTCCAACACCTCAGGAGCACTGGGAGAAAAGATGTCAGAAGAAAAATTGGTGAGAAAGATTCTCAGATCCTTGCCTAAAAGATTTGCAATGAAGGTAACTGCCATAGAGGAAGCCTAGGACATCAGCAAGTTGAAAGTGGATGAACTTATTGGGTCTCTTCAGACTTTTGAGATGGGGATCACTGAAAATGGTGACAAGAAGAACAAAAGCATAGCACTTGTATCCAACACTGATGTTGAAAACAAGGAGGATGAAGTAGAAAATATTTCAGAAGCTATAGCCATGCTTGGAAGACAGTTCAACAAACTCATCAAAAGAATAGATCCAAAGTCAAGGTCTAATGTTCATAACATTCCCTCTGACATTGACAGTTTCAGCAGAAGACCAAGGTCAGAAGAGAAGGGAAATCAAGGCAGAGGAATTCAATGCCATGGTTGTGAAGGATATGGGCATATTCGAGCTGAATGTCCTACCTTTCTTAAGAAACAAAAGAAAGGAATGACTGTTACTTGGTCTGACTGTGATTCAGAAAGTAATTCTGAAGAAGAATCTGCCAAACTAGTTACTGCTTTAACTGGTGTTTGTACCTCTGAAAGTGACACTAGTGATGAAGAAGTGACATTTGAAGAACTGGCTGATACCTACAAGAAATTGTGTATCAGAAGTGCTGAAGTCTGTGTGCAGAATGAGAAACAATCAAAACTCATCATAAAGCTGGAGGCTGAAAAAAGGGCAGACCTTGAAACTATAAGTCATCTAGAAGGGGAAGTTCAATTGCTGAACTCACAACTGAACCAAATGACCAAATCTGTCAAGATGCTGACTAATGGAACAGACAAATTGGAAGAGATTCTTCAAGTTGGACAAAATGTGGGAAACAAATCTGGACTAGGATTTGTGGAAGCTAAGAAATCTGGTGCAGACAAGAAGATCAGACCTGTTAAACAAATGTCAAAGCAGATGTCTCAACACAACTCTCAACATCAAAAACAAAGATATATGAAGAAAAAGTACCAAAGATGAAGATGTCATCATTGTGGGAGGTATGGCCACATAAAGCCTTTCTGCTTCAAATTGCATGGATACCCTAATCAAAACTCAGGTGTTAAACCTAAGTCAAAAAGGGTACCACATACTCCTCAATGGAAGAAAAAGGCTACTGCCCTGATAGCCCACACTTCCCTGAGAGTCTCTGCAAGGGAAGGCTGGTACTTTGACAGTGGGTGCTCTAAGCACATGACTGGAATAAAGAACATTCTCAATCATGTTAAACCTCACACCACTAGTTATGTGACCTTTGAAGATGGTGCTAAAGGTGAAATCAAAGGAGTTGGTAATTTGGACTGCCCTGAAGTTCCAAATCTAAATGAAGTTCTATTGGTAAAAGGCCTGACTGCTAATCTCATTAGTATCAGTCAATTGTGTGATCTAGGATTCAAGGTCATGTTCTCAAAATCTGAATGTCTAGTAATTAATGAAAAACTAGAAGTGGTAATGAAAGGAATCAGATCTAAAGATAACTGTTACTTGTGGCAGCCTGAGAACACTAATAACTCCACTATGTGTTCCATTACCAAAGAAGAAAAAGAGATGGAACTGTGGCACCATAAGCTTGGCCATCTTCATCTAAGAAGAATGAAAAGAACTATCTCTATGGAAGCAGTCAGAAGGATCCCAAGACTGCAAATTGATAAAAGGAGGGTTTGTGGTGAACTTCAAATTGAAAGGCTTGGTAAAAAGAGACATGTCTATGATGTGGTGAATAAACTTGAAGAAGGATGTGTTGTCAGAACCAGAAGTAATCATGACAAAGAATTTGGAAACAACAAGTTTAATAAATTCTGTTTTCCAAAAAAAATGAGTCATGAAGTCTCCTCTCCTATAACTCATCATCAAAATGGAGTTGACAAAAAGAAAAATAGGAACATACAGGAATCTGCCAGAGCTATGATTCATGTCAAAAGAATGCCTTCCCAACTCTGTGCTGAAATAGTTGTAGCTGGTAGTAGCTGTTCTCAAAATATCTGGAAAAAACAGATGCTCACTGAGTATAATGTCTCACAAGATGTTGTGACATTGTATTGTGACAATCTGAATACAATCAATATTTCTAAGAACCCTATTCAGCATAGCAGGACCAAGCACATTGACCTTGTAGAGAAGAAGAAAATTAAACTGGAACATGGTGTCATCAAGCTTCAACTAGTTGATTCTTCTACCAAGGCTCTTGTTGGAAATCAACTTGAAAACTTGAGGGGCAAGATGGGTATTTACCAACGTGAAAAATTATAGCAATTAATTTTGCTTAAAACAAGGGTTGAAGGAGTTATTTGTGTTGAGTCTATTTTTAGTAGGTTAATCATATGTCTTTCCAACTTCTTCAAAATTATTAAGAAGTTGAATAGACTCTCTTTTGCCTCCTACGTCTCTCGTCTTTGCAACCTATTCCTCTCTCTCAATCAAAGTCTTCTCTCAAATTGCTACTGGTACTCTAAGTCAATCAAAATGTCTCAAACATCATCTTCAACCAAGGCGACCACTTCATCTTCATCATCTGACCAAGATTCTCGAGCAATCACCACATGCATAGATTCTGATGTACTGGAAATCACTCCTCTCAGAGAAATGGCAACTGACCCCTCCAAAGTCAAAAAGCTGAGAACTAGGCATGCAGGAAGAGCTCAAGCTACTGCTTCTGGTAATCCTTCTCATCCTTCTTCCTATGTTCCAAATAGGGAAGGATCAGTTCAAGTTCATCAAGCAATTGCTAGGCTTTTGACAAGTATACTAAGCGGAAACCAATCTGTACCGGGGATTTTTGTCCCATTAAATCAAGAATCAGCAAGCCCAAATGAGGATGTCTCTGAGAATGTAGATGTCTCTGAGAATGTTGTGACACAAAATGACAACATTCAGAACCCTTCAGAAAAGACTGCTGATCCACCTATCATTGATGTGGATGAGGAATACTCAGACAATGATCTGATTGCCAATGTAAACCCTAGCATAGCTAGGAGAATTATGAAAAGAAAGGGTAATCAGAATGATGAAAAATGTATGACCAAAGATAAACCTGCTGTCAAGAAATCCAAGGCTGAAGGCAAGGCTGGGGTAGAATCTGTGAAAACTGGTCAGTCCAAAGGGAAGGTGAAAGCCCAGGTGTATACTGATAGACAACCAATTACAAAGAAGAGAAAAGAACCTGAATCTTCTGATTTTGATGAGGAATCAGAGTTTGAGATTGATGCTGAATAAATTCCTATCAGAAGGAAACTGCCCTCCAGCAAAATTGCTAGAGTTCCTGAAGTCCCAACAGACAACATCTCTTTTCACCATCCTGACAATGCAAACAGATGGAAGTATGTTTGCTTGAAGAGAATAGCTTTAGAAAGAGAGCTCAACAATGATGCCATGGAATGCAAGGACATCATGGACCTGATTAAGAATGCTGGACTGATGAAGACAGTGATAAAATTTACCAAGTGTTATGAAAATCTGGTCAAGGAGTTCATAGTTAACTTGTCTAATGAATGTGTTGATGGAAGGTCAGCTGACTTTGAAAGTGTTTTTGTTAGAGGAAGAAGGGTTAATTTCTCTCCATCAGAAATTAACAAATTTCTTGGAAGATCAAATGAGGATTGTCCTAAACTGGAAGTCACTGACAATGAAGTTTGTCAAACCATCACAGCAAGGCAAGTGAAGTGCTGGCCCTTGAAAGGCAAGCTGAATGCCAGAAAACTTAGCATGAAATTTGCCATCCTACACAAGATTGGTGCAGCCAACTGGGTCCCTACAAACCATAAATTAACTATCTCCACAGGATTGGGGAGATTTATTTATGCTGTGGGAACCAAGACTGCTTTTGACTATGGCAGGTATATTTTTGAACAAACTTTAAAACATGCTGGTAGTTATGCTGTCAAAGGCCCAATTGCCTTTCCCTCCCTCCTTTGTGGAATTATCCTTGCACAATACCCTGATATCCTGGTGGCAAGAGATACTGCTTGCAAAAGAGCTCCTGCCCTTGGGTTGCACTACAAGCTGTTTCAGGGATCTCATGCTCCTGATATTGTCATAACATCAGCTGAGACATCTTCTGTGAAGACTCAGTCCAAAACATCTGATGTTATAGCTGTATTAAAAGAGACCTGCAAAGAACTGGAAGCTAGGAAAAAGACCCTAGAAAACCTAATTGCCAGGTTAGAAAAGGAGGAAGCTGAAGGAAACAGAAGGGAAGAGGGTGTAGAAGCTGAAGATCATACTAGCTCCTCTGAGTCTGATGACAGTGCTTAAAGGTTGGTGGAGTTGCTGATTGGTAGAGTTGATGCTGGTCCCTGGTAGAGTTTGGAAGTGTGTTCAGTTTTTAGTTACTGCTCTTATTATTTTTTCTGGATGACTGTATAACTTTTAAGAACATGTATCTTTGGCCCATTTGTGGCTAAAGAGGGGGAGATATATTTTGGTACTTAATTAGACATTCTATTTTTCTGCAGTCATTTCTTTCTGCTGCTATCTATCTCTGATTGCTTAGGGTCTTTAGCCAAAAATCTGCCAAAGGGGGAGTTTGTAGTTGTTTAGTTATTGGCTTGCATTTTTGGTAAAACCAGGTGTGTGTGTGAATGTCATGACTGATGTCATAACATTCTAGTTTTGTATGTACTGATTCATTAGGTACCTTTGCAGAAAAATATTGTCATACAGATGCTGCTGTTTATAAGTGTGTATCTGAGCATTTTGCAAAAAGATCACATTTACCTAAATCAGTAGACAGGTTTTCAGATGTCATAACAAATGTTAAGACATCCTGTTCTGAACTAACAGTTATGCAATTTGGGTAATTCTGAGTTTTTTCAGGATTATGACTCAGTCTTTCCAGAACAGAAAATCTCGTGGACTTGGGGTTAACCTAGCTCATCCCTAACCTGGTTGATAAAGTCCTGTGACCTAGTCTTAAGGTCAAACGGAATTAACCCTAGCTTTTTGTGGAAACCCTAACTGAAGATGCAGCTGCTATATATTCAACAGAGCTGCTGTTTTGGAAGAATCCCTTTTTGACAGAAGATTATTTAGAAACTGTATAGTTTTAACTATTGTAATCCAAGCAATTATCATTGTGATAAGTGACTTGGAATAGGTTTTAATTGTAAGGGTTGTGTATCACTCAAAGCTTTGAAGCAAGAGTGTTTGTATGTCTCTTGACTAAAGCTTTGAAGCAAAGTCAAGTTAGGTTTGTGTATCACTCAAAGCTGTGAAGCAAGAGTGTTTGTGTTGCTTGATTAAAAAGCTGTGAAGCATAATCAAGTGTATGTTTTGAAGAGTGTCTTCATCAATTCATTAGTCAAATTGTTTTATGTATCACTGCTGTGATTGAGGGGGAGTGAGTAGGAACTCAGGTTTAAGTTGTACTTAGATTGAAGTTGCATTGGGTAGGTCTTAAGTGAAGGAGATAAACTGGTTGGTTTATTCCTGAATTAATATCTCTTATAGTGGATTTCCTCCCTGGCTTGGTAGCCCCCAGAGTAGGTGTTGTTGCATACTGAACTGGGTAAACAATTGACTGTGTTCTTTACTGTTTTTGTATTTACTGTCTTATAGAAAGTCATATACGGTGTCATAACATTGAACGTGACATTGAGTATCTGCAGCCAGAATTTCAGTACCCTCACGAAAAATTTATGTAAGCTGTATTTTAGTCGTTTTGGAAGAGTTATTTTAAAAAGGGATTTGAAACTTCATGGCCAAAATGTACTCCCAGTTGAAAACAAGTGTTGCGACTAGAATCAGGATGATGAGAGCTTCATAACAGTATCAAAGTTTGAGAGAATTGGTGAGGGAATCTACCTATTGAAGTTCAATTGTAGAGCTCTAAATCTTAACTTGGATAGCACGATTTAGGAAGTCTTAGATCTTAGTTCTTCTTCTGTTAGCTTCAGTGAGGTTCAAGGAAGGTGAATTGACAAAGAAAATGGATTGAGGACAGCTGTAAAAGAAAATTTGACGTTACAGAAAATTGGGTTCAAGAGGAAGTTTGGCAGGATGATTCTGGCTCTCTAAGCTTGAGGAAATGAATTAGTTATGACCCTCTATTTATAGGGAAACTGATTGAATGCTCAAGCGTGGGAAATGATGAGATTTGTAGGGAATTGGTGTGAAGTTGCAAACAAGAAAAGTGTGACTTCTATTTTGATCAAAACTCATCCAAAGCTTGCGTTTTAATGTGCTAATCACTTCTAGAAGTTATTTAAACATGATTAGAAGCAAAAGCGCGCAGGAAATTTGTGTTTAGAAGCCAAATCAAAGATTTCAAATTCTGACTTGAGGTGAAACTTCAGTTTCAAGGTACCATGTTCAAATCAACGGTGTGCATGACTCAGGGCATCTCAAGACTTGATTCTTGGTGCATTGGAAAGATGAGATCAAAAGCCTTACAATGTGAAAATAATGGAATCAAATGGATGCCTGAGCTGGAAATTGTGATGAGTCAAAGTTGAGAAAAAGAGTTTGACTTTTGTACTTGTAAAATTTCTAAGTTTTTTCTTCAAAAATGACCTATAATGTCTTGCTTCCAAACATGGCCTTCCACTTGAAATTTGCTCTTGACCAATGAAGATGGCATGAAGTAGATCTCTTGGATGACATTTTGATATTTGAACCATTTAAAATCTCCAAAAAATGAGAAAGTTATGACTTGTTGAAGTTAGCAAAAATTCATGAAATGACCTATAATCTTTTGCATCCTTAGGGCATCTTCCATCCATTTTCAAACTTTGCACATAAAAGAAGAGATGAAGTTCACATCTTCAAGATCATTGTGGAAAATCAATAGGCTCAAGGAGATAAAAATTGGCCAAGTTATGATCTTTTGAAGTCACATAAGGGATTTTGATGGTTTATCTAGAGGACTTGTAATCTTTCTTCATCATTAGGTATATTCCACACAAAAGTTTCTTGAAACTTTTTAACTGATTTATTGATAACTCTTTGAATAGAAGCATGTCTTTGGAATCACTCAAAACTAATAAAAGATGAGCTAGATATAGCCCTTTGAAGTTCAAAACCCTAGCTCCTAGAGCAACAAGATACCTTCGGACACATTTTCAATTTTGACAAACCTTCTTGCACAAATACATTTTTTATGTAAATAGAAGTTACTGAGGATGATAGTGAGGAACCATAGAAACCATAACCACTTCCAAATATTGATAATTGAGGAAAATATGCACTTGTGATCAAGAAATTAAGGACTTATCCAATTAGGTCAAACTTCTTCAATCAACCCTTGTATCTTTGAACTATCTTGGATAAATTGAGGAATGATTAATCAAAATAGACTTTGTCATGTCATTACTTCAAGGTATCTCCAATGATGGGGCTTAAATCTCAATGAAACTTTATTCAAGAAAGAATGGGAATAAGCTCATGAACCTGTAGATAAACTTGATGTAATGTATTGTGATTTTACCTATAACATCATCCATTAGGGAAAACATTTATCATATTTATTAGTTAAAATGTTAATCAATACAAAACATAGATGATCACAAAAGTACAAGTCAAGGTGTTTGGTAATTCCCCATGAGCAAAGCTAAAAGATAGGGAGAAGAACCAAACCCTAGTGTGTGATCTTGTTGCATTGTGATGGTTTGAGATGATAGAAGAATCTTAGGGGGAAAATTGGGGTACAACACAACCAGTCCATACGGAGACTAGTCTCCTCAACATGGCAATTTCAAATTACATTTTCATTCTTATTTGTAATCTTTCTTGTTTTGGTTCAGTACTTTCTTGTATGCAAAACTTGCTTATTTTTGAATATTAATCATAATGAATTTTTATATGTTTGTCTTGAATTAATCCATTCGTATTCACTCATTAATGTTTTTCTTCGCTTCTTGATACTTAACTCTTGTTAAATAAAGAAAAAGAACCTCTGGAGGGCGGATGATGAGTAATATACCAAAAATTTCAAACGGTGTGCTTTTAGGTAAAACCCTTCTGACGATGTACAAGCATTGTTTCAAATTCCCAAACACCGAAGATATAAGGGAGATAGACCCTTGTTAACCCCTTTGAGCCTTCGAAGTAGGAGTTTCTTTTCTTTTCAGAAAAAACCCTCACATTTAACCCGGGGCAAGGTAGATTTCAGTTAATCCGACTGAGCATTCAAAACTCATCAAGAGTGTGCACCCAAGGATAAAATAATGGTTATCCATTAAAAGGCTGAGGAAAGTCAAAACCGCAATGGTCAACCCTCATCTATCAACAATGTGCATCAAAAAGGGACGATACCGCAATGGTTATATCTCGAACGTCAGGAGGTCAATAGATGATGATACAACAATGGTTATCCCTCATCTACCAAGGACTCCGACAGTCATAATATTTCCAACAAAGTCGAAAACGACTCAAAGTCACAGACGTGTTCACAAAAATGGGAAGAATAATTGAAAATAGAAAAGAAAGAGACAAAAAGCCCCGCTAAGTCGAAACTTGGGAAACAAGTCGCTTAGGAAAAAGTCAGGGCATCCCGCTGGACTTTAAAATCATATTTAAAAAGAACTTGTCTAGGCAAAATTTAGGGAAACCGAAAAACGCGGAAAGTGAAAAAGGATTACTAAATAAAAATCCTCATCAAAATAACAAAGTTGTGTGACCAAACACCAATAAAGAAAGAGGTGAGTGTCTGCCATGTCCAAAAAACCTCGTTTGAATTCTCAACCGTCATAAACTCTCTCGAGAGATGAATGCTCTTTTTGGTTTAACTGAATGTAGGATGGGAGAATATTATGGAGAACGGGTGGGCACCAAAAATTTTGAGCCTTAAATCCTTTTTTCTAAAAACCATGAACTAGGCCACGTTACAACCCTGAAAAGCCCTAACTGAAGCATGGGTTAATTTGAAAGCAAACTGTAATGAGAATACGGTAATCTGACTCCTAAGAGGCTTGCTAAAACTTTTGAGTTGGTATCACTCTATCTTTTTAATTTCCTTTGTACAAGAAAAATTCGATGTTTAATCTTTTCAATAAAAGTTTTTAAAAAATTCAAGGCAAACATGAGTTTTGCATTAGAATTATCATTCTTAGAATAAACGTTCTTTGCATATGAGTAAGTGCTTAAATATCAAGTAAGCTTGCATAATGAGCATCAAACCAAAGTTTGATTATCCTAAGGGACGTAATTGCTTTAGGATACCGTTGAAAGGTAAATCATTTTAAAGATGAACTTAATCTGGGGCATACCTTCTATTGACTTTGTTGAGTAAAAGAATACCAGTTTAAGAAATGATTTGAAACAAATTGCAAAACTTAATTGCCCAGAGTCTCTGTCGAGCAACGGTGAATTACTTTCAGTTGGTCCAGAGGGATGTATGGCTTCAAGTATTTGCTTAAACATGAGGCTGTTCAAGTTTATAAGCACAATCATGTACTAATCTACTCTCAAGATGCAAACCAGCCACTCTAAGGTTATGTTGTTTTCATAACTCCAAGTTTCTCATCCCTCCGTGAGCATCAGATGAAGAAAAGGTTTGTCAAGACTCTATTGAGTAGGGGAAAGACTGTGGAATACTCTGTTGAGTAAGTGTTCAGCCAATCTGGGGCACTCAAGTTGGGATTTGATCCTTAAAAGTACATTCAAACTGGGGAAGTTATGCCAAGATTTGAACAACCTCTCAAAGTGTTGAGTAATCAGGGGTACACGGCCAAGCATGGTTGAAACCATCTCCAACTTTGGTTATCCAAGGGCCGTGTTCCAAAGTTTATAACACTGAGGCAGTTTATCTTGCTGGTACAAATCTCAGAAAGTCCTATCAAGGCAAGTTTTTTAAGCCCTAGTGACTGGGGCAAGGCATTATGCAAGTGTATTCCTCCACTTTAGAGTTGATCAGGTTATGTCCAGTCGCAGGCTAAACAACTTGTGAATTTGAAGAGCAGGAAGTCAAAATCGTTATCCTTAGCTCGTCAAGGATGTAAATCCATGTAATGGTGTTCCACCATCAAAAGCCATAGACCTAAGTTTGGGTTGATGGCATTCTTTGACAGAAGTCAAGGATTATTATCTCCAACCGATATTAGGATTGTTATCCTCAGCTGAGATCAGGATTTAATTCCAGGTTGTGGGTTTTCTTTAGCAGAAGTCAAAAGATGGGATTCTATACTTTGAGTTCCTAGCAGATATCCTTGCTTCGGCACCCTGCATATAGCAATCATCATTGCATTACATTGCATCTTCTAAAAACGTATAACATTTCCATTGATTTGGATCATTATGCTAAAAATAAAAATCTCAAACATGAATTGAAGCATAAGCCAGGTTAAAGTCCTTTTCAGGCACCCTTTGTATCTCCTAAGTTATTATATCAATAAAAAATCCCAAGTAGTATTTTCCACAGGTTTTCCTCAAGACATACATTCTTGTTGTTGCTATCTGCAAGCATTCTTGACCTCATGTCAGTTTCTCGCAAATCCATAATCCAATTCATTTACCAAGCGTCTTGATTTTCGAAAGTTCTTATTGCGGTATTTTTGCCCGTGTTTTCCCGTGTGATTAGAGTGCAAGTAAGAGTCGATGTATAGCCTTTCTTGCTTCTCAAGTATTTGAGTATCCATACTTGATGTGTGGTAATTCAGATAATTTCCACTCTTGAAGAATTACACCCCGCCTTTGGCCTGAGGGATTATATAGTTCTTGCATATTTGGAATCTCTTAAAGCCCAAAGTGTGTGGGCAATCCTTGTTTAGAGTCCCCTTCGGCTGGTCTCTTTTCTTTGTAATTTCTCCTTCGATCGACGTTCTATTCAGGGTCTTTGTTTGTTTGTATCCCCAGTAAGTTCACCTTCACCCAATGTCCCTTTTTTTGGTTAAGGTTCATCTTCGCCCGATGTTCTCTCTACTCCGACAAATTCACCTTTGGCTGGTGTCTTTCCGTCTTAGATTCACCTTCGCCAGTTGTCCCTTTTTTGTTAGTTAAGGTTTGAATTTTCACGGTGTTCTTTCCCCTCTAATAAGTTCGCTTTCAATCAGTGTTCTTTCTCCATAAATATATCTTTGTTTAGACCTTATTCCAGTCTATTCCTATTACATGTCCTTTCCTCCGGACATGTATTCTTGATATCTATGTTAGAATACTTTCTTCCGGTCTCTGAATCGTGAGTTTGTTAATGTGTTTCTCCTCCGGTCCCTGAATGGTGAGTTCGTCATTTGTTTCTCCTATGATCCAGGAATCGCGAGTCTATCAGTGTGTTTCTCCTTCGACTTCTGAGTCGCGAGTTTGCCCATTTGTTTCTTCTCTGGTCCCTGAATCGCGAGTTTGACAATTTATTTCTTCTCCAACTTCTAAGTCGCGAGTGTGTCACTTTTTCTTCTTCTCTGAATTCTGAGTTGCAATTTTTCCAATTTGGTTTCTTCTCCGATCCTTGAATCGTGAGTTTTCAACCCCTGAGTTATTGATTTGATTTCTTCTCTGACTCCTGAGTCATGAGTTTGCAACCCTTAAGTTGTTGATTTGATTTCCTCTCTGATGTCTGAGTTGCGAGTTTCCAACCCCCGAGTTACCAGTTTGTTCTTGCTCTGATGTCTGAGTCGCGAGTTTGTATCCCCGAGTTGTAGATTATCACATACGTTTCCTCAACAGTCATTTGTTCAACTTCTGTTCATCTTTTTTGGTGTCTTTCGTTCGTGAATCTTCACCTTGATTGTTCACCTTTTGCGAGTACGCTTGGTTAAGCATCCCTTCCACTTTTCGTTCTCCTTGGAAGATATGCAACATAACTTCTTTTTCTTCTATGGAAATTCTTCGGGAATATCAAACCATTACCCGCTAAAACTTGTTAGTAGAGGCATCTAAAAAGAAAATTCACAAAAAAATCTACCCATTCTTCGGAGTGCAAATTTTCGGGTTCTTTTAGTATTTAATCATCTTCTACCTTGAATGTTCGAAAGGCTAGCGCAAATCTCACCTTCAGGTTGAAGATGACTAAATAGGGGCATCTTTTGCACCCTAAAATTTTCCTCCTAATTTCTTTTATCTGGTTTAGGCTTATCATTGCATTTCACATCTCTCCATTAGGTAATCTGACATTGCATATGTTCACTAACACCAAAGCTTGGCATTTGAGATCAATGGTCAGAAGACTGAGGTTCAATTGGTGTATTAGGGTTTGTCTCAACTCAAGATTTGAAGAACATGGTTAAGGTTTTTTCCCTATACTCAAGGACATCTGATGAAGGTTCATGGTTTTAGATGCATGACATCTAAAATTCTTCTCCACAAGTATTCTTTGGCTTCGTTCAACACAAGAGTTATTTATTGTTACTGATAACAAGGTGGAATTCAAGAGGATTTATGTACGAGGTCTAAGAATCATCAGGAAATATCACAATTTCAAGGGATTATATCATTGTTTCATTGATTAAGGTGCAAGGTATTGAAGAGATCATGGTGTATGCACGGCGCATTAAGGTTTGGTTCAGTTGTTTAGTGGGATAGCAAAACAATATTGTGAATTGGATGTAAGGATTGACATTCGTTTGTTTTCTCCATGAATTATGCCAAGTTCGAAAATGTTCGTTCATTTCAAACTCTGCTTTAAACTTTTGGATGTTTCATATGATGATTTGTTTCAAATGTGCAAAAGTGAAGATGTTCGATTAGAAAATTGACCCTTGAGGGATGACTTTTGGACTGAGTCACGTGGACTTTCGTATGGGCATTTTACCATTTCCACAAGTTAAGCATACATTTAGATTTTCACATGGAACTTGAAAAAGCATAAGTATGGGGAACATTTGAAATGTAGATCATTATAAAAAATTAAATACAAGGTTGTGTTCTACATCACCAAAGGAAATTTTATATCAAGATTACAAAAAGAGAATCTACATAAAAAATACACGCCTAAAGCATAGTCCTCTTCATCATTCCTAGTCTTCCATTAGCCATCCACTTCAATTCCACTCAAATACTTGAGCTCGCCCGCAACATTCTCGAACCTCCATTAAAAAACAGTACATCAATTCAAACAATGCTATCCAACAAAGACCAGTTTAACCTTGCATAAATCAGTTAATCAATACTTTAGCAGCTATGCACATACAACCTCTATCAGTTCACAACTAGTTTAATAATGCAACAATCAGGTTGTAAAATTCGAAGAAATATTCGATTGTCATCTCAGGAAATAAATTCAGAAGAAATAATCCAAACCCATTTTCAATCCTCACATTCTATTGTATAACTAACTACCAATAACAAACCCTCTAACCACCTAACCGATTTCTAACAAACTTCCAAACAAAATCAGCAAACTGGGGGTGAAGTCATAACAGAAAATTAGTGGAAAGGAGATTATTGAGGAAATTAGAAAACACTCAGTAGCAAAAAAGTAGAGGAAATAAATCAAAATCAGTTCAACAAGAATTATGTCAGTTCTCACTCAAATCAATCCTCACCATCCATAATTCTGTAACTAACTTTGATCTAAAGGCTCGGATAAATGGAAGCACAACAAACTTTTCTACTCTACAGAACAAATATAAAATATAAAATCTTGCCGATTCAAATCATTTTTCTTCATCTTCCAGAAGAATCATCACAAAAAAACAGAGAAAAATCTCTCATCTCTTGGCTTCTCCTCTTTGAGTTCTCGTGAAGTTTCTCTTCAATCTTCAAGCATCATCACCAACAAGCTCTCTCTCTCACTCGGGAAATCTCTTCAATCTTCAGCTTCACTGATAAACTTTATCTTCTCCACAACTCTCAACATACTGCAACTACTGTATCTTCTTCAATCGCTTCTACATCATACAACTTTGATATTCATCTCAAACCTCATCACCTCTGCAACATCTTTGTTCGTCTTTTCCGCAATAACAAATAACACAACAACGATATCAAACAAGAACACATTTAAAACACAAAAGAAATCGCAAACGAGAAGAAGTTGAGTAGAAGAAGAGATTAAGATCAAGTACGCATACCCGAGTTTCAAATATGCACCAGACATCCTCTGATAGGTGAACACCTTTCTTTCTTCGTCTTCACCTACTTTTGTTATCACGTGAATTCATTTTCGAAAACACGAAGCAGTTAAAGGTGAGCTTGAAACGAAATCGAACAGAGAGGTGGAATCGAAAGCGGGAACGAGTCGATGAGTCTGAGAGTGAAGCTATAGTGTTATGAAATTGCGGCAGAAGGCTGATTAGATGAAGAAGAAAATCTGAGACGAAGATGTAGTTCGCAATAGCGAAAGAATTGAACCAATCGGATGGAGGTGAGATCACGTTTGAAGTTTGAAGTGGAGACAATATGTTTGAGACCACGGTATAGGGGATCTCAAAAAGATAAGTTCGAATCGCGCCGTTCGAGAGAGAGAGGGAGGAATTTCGTCTGTTTCACGCATAATCTTGAGAGTCACAAACTCTGAACCCTATCCCTTTTGATTAAACGCATCATTTTTCTTTGTAACTCTTTCACTCAACTTTTTTTAATTCGTTTCTTAAATAAAAATAAGATGAATAATAATAATTGAGATTAAAATCTGATGTTAGCTTGGACTTGGTGTTGAGTGTTGGGCCTTTCTTCTCCCTTGATAGGACCATGGCCTTTTTTTTTGGAGCCTACAACATTGTACAAATAGCTGCTTGATGGACCATATTGTATGGGCCTATGTGCCTAGAGCTGGCTACATAGTATCCCCTGCTTACAGATTGCACCCCTGTTTTTTATTATTTGCATTTTTGTTTGGTTAATTTTTGATAATTGTTTCGTTTGAGTCTTTTTCACATAATAAAAAAATAACAAAAACGTTAATAAAAATGTTAGATTTTCTTATTTGTTTTTTTGGAATTAAATCCCGATTATCTGATTACTTGAGATTTGTAATTCACATTTGCTTGTTGAGATATGAGTCTTGTGCATGTTTATTGTGTGATATACAGATATGCTCAAGATTTCGATTGTGATTTATTTTCACATCGATGATGCTTTGACACTTATTCCAAACATTTGATTTTTGACTCTTTTCTTTGATTGGTGAAGCTTTCGCAAAGATCATCGGGTTTCTTTGTTTTGATAGGCTTTGATACGAATTAATATCTATTTGGTATTTTCCCTTGTTTACCTCATTTCAACATTTATCGCTTTCTAGAGATCATGTGAAGTAGAAGCAGGAAATAAAGAGTGTGCGCTTGAAGTCGCTGTTTAAAGACCTGTAACAGGCATTCCGCATTTTATTTATTATATGTGTTGTGCGTGTGGTTGTTTCTTTGGTTGTTGATCGATGAGTCACTCAATTTAGTAATTGAGATCACGACTTCACTCTCATTTCATGTTCCCCATATGATAATTTTGTTAGACTTTCTTTGGCATGCTAGCCTAGATAGGATCTCTCTAGGTGTGCTCTCTTGAGCCTTTTAATTGTTGTTTTGTTTTTCTACCTTGATCCTTAATATCTTGGTTGGGCATTTAACTTGAGTTAGCACAAGCTGCTCATGACATATTGTGTTTGCTCTCTTGAGCTTATTGGCTTGCTTGCTTGATTTCATCTTTGTATGCATGTTTTGAGATGATATACCCTTAGCATGTTCCCTTAGGAGCTCTTGATTCATCTATAGATGATGATTTGAGATAGACATAGTTTTAGGTGATAGACCCTTTCTATGCTCCTTTAGGACTTCTTGATTCATCTATAGATGATGATTTGAGATATACATTAGGATTGTTATCCAAACATGTCAACATAGGGTAGAGATTTCCCTTCAAAACTCAACTTTAGGATCAATCATTGTATTATAACATTAGGGATAGATTTAGGTTAGTCTCCCCTTAGACATTTCTTTTTCTTTTTCATCCTTGCATTAAAACAAAAAGTTCTTTTTCTAGAAAACTTAAAAACACTTAAAAAATTACTGATGAGAATCATACCTTTGTTGAGTATGGAAGATGATAAGCGGGTTTCTTCTCGATCTTATTGCTCTTGTATTCTAAGCCTTGGTGTGGTTCAAGTCTCAAAGACTCATTTCATGAATAATTAGAGAAGTGGCTAGTATCTCTCTTGAGATCAACTAGCTGTTATCCACAACAAAAACACCAACCAGCGTAAACTCTTCTTGCCTACGGGCTTTTCTTTTAAATTTTTTCCAAAGAACATGTTAATTCACTTCTGTACTGTCGCGTAAGTCTCCGAAGGTCGAGTTATGACAGAAGGAGAAATTAATATTGTTCATTGAAAAATACAAACAAACAGAACCTTTGAAGCCAAACTACGGCTGCTCTGATTCCTTAAAAGGGATACATAGACATTGGGGTAGGGCCCGAATGAGCACAAATTTTATTTTCCCTACATTATTTTCTATTTTCTTTTACATGCATTTCCTGTAAAACTTAGATATAAATTCTTACACACCCCTAGATTAGAACCACAAGAGTGGATACCATAGAGTAATATGGGCGTGTGGGGTGCTAATACCTGCCCCTCACGTAACAGACTCCCTTACCCGTATCTCTTGGTCGTCCGACCTTGATTTCATGCTTCTCAGGTTTACTCGATGTTTACCTTTACCTTCTTGTGGGATAGAAAACGTTTGATGGCGACTTCATTGATTTCATCTTGATGATTTTTTCAGCTGATTGTTTCACAGCAAATAAGTGTTCTTCTTCCCAAAAATGGTAAGCTTGATACTTTTCCTTCCACAAGCTTTACATTTCCAGAAATGATTGAATTTCAACTAAAAGTTTCAGGACTTAGTTAAGGAATTTTATACTCATCTAAAAATTCTACCAGATTGTGTGCTTAGCACCTTAATTAGAGAGAAACAAATTAAATTGTCTTTGGAAGAATTTGGAAATTGTTTAGGTGTTCCGTTTGAAGGTGAGAGGATTACACATTGTTCTACTCCCGAAGGGGCTATTGGGGAAACTATAAAATGTTGGATTATTATTTCAGCATCTGTCACATTACACAGCAAGAATTATATGTACATCACACCAGGTCCAATTTAACAAAGTTGTTTTTGTCTAGCCAGAATTTATCGGTAAGCGACCAGATGTTATATTACTTTTTGGCTTATGTGTTAGTTCCAAAAGGAAGCAATTATGTTTTGTGATGTTTAAGACTTGGGTGTTTTTATGTTGAAATGTTACCAATTATGTTTTGTTCTATTGTTATGTTGGTTGTGTTGCATATTACTGGTTCTTTATAAATGTTCAATTTTTACTTTTTTCCCATCCTTTTTTTATGATAACAAAGGGGGAGAAGAGGCATGTGTATGTGTGTGTGTATTTGCTTTTGTCAAAATTTGTGCAACCACATTGTTTAACTCACTCCATGATTCAAGAAAAGTATTGATTAAAGGGGAGTCATCAAAATAGGGGGATCATGCACACTATGATAAGTAAAGCAATTTAGAGACACTCACACATCTCAATTTTCAATGGTTGTCTTCATTAAAAAGGGGGAGAATTTGAAGTCAAGCTTCTCCCGTTCTATGTTTTGATGAAGACAACAAATATGCACGTGTATAAAAAAGGAATAAGCTAAAGATTCAAGAAGCATTCAAGTATCCAAGTCTCAAAGCTAGCATCAATTATTTTAAGTTCATAATTTGAAGACAATTTGGAGCTTGAGAATTATAGATACAAGCATGCTTTTATATTAAGAAATAAGTGCTCAATATTGTTCATAACTCATATGCATGCATAAGTTTTTTATTTCAAATAATACAAACTGTTCTAGCTGAAAAAGAAAAATATTTTTCCAAATATCGCTCAGGAAATCGATTACCCATATTGGGGAAATTGGTTTCCCCTCTCCAAAACAGCGAGATAACCTTTTCTGGAAAATGTTTTTTTAACGTGGAAATCGATTACCCAAATATTGAAAATCAATTTTCTTCATAATTTTTCAAAAAATGGGCACAACATTTAAGGGAAATCGATTATGCCATGTTGGGAAATTGATTTCCTGTATTAATAGAGGCAAAAATGACTGTTTGAAAACCTGAACATTTTTCTTTTAACACCTCTTAATTGGTGCATTGTTTCAATGATTTATACTCTTTCCAAAAAGGTGTTAAAACACTATATAAACACTACATTTTCAGATTTCAAATTACCTATTTTCCATTGCAATTTAACTTCATTATATCCGTCAAAATTTTCAAACAAAGTGTTGTGATTCTCAAACTTTCACAAAAATTTTTTTGCATTGTTTTTCAAAACCATTTCAAATAATTTACTTCATATTCATCAACACATTGAGCACTATTATCTTGATACAATTGCATGATTGGAATAGAAGATCAATCAAGTGATTGATATATTATATATCTCAAATCAAACTCTTGTAAAACTAGAAATACTTGTTGTATCCTTGCTGTCCAAAATTGTTGGAAGTAAGAGAGTCATCAAGAGAGGATTGTTCTCTTAGTGTACTTAGTGAAAATCCAAGAGGATTCTTCTTGGTGTTTCTATTTGTCGTTGTACAAGTCAAAATAATAGTAAAATCTCTTTCATGTTAAAAGGGGACTGGAGTACTCTCAGACTGTGAGGGGAACTAGGATACATCCTTGTGTCGTTTATTTTTGTGCACTTTATTTCTTTCATAACATCACCATATACAAGAAAAATGATATCCTTCATTACTAAAACCACAAAATTTTTAAAGTACTTAATTCCCTCCCCTCTTAGATGCACTTCGTACTTACAATAAACACATATGGAAACACACATTGGAAACATACAATAGCTGATGGAACCAAACAAACTTCGCCAACTTCAGGTGGTCTTCCACCTCTTGGCCCTGTCAAAGATCCTCTTGCACTCCTTGGTGTTGTCACTAGCCCTTCGTAGATAGCCTTTGTCACATAAAATAGCAACTTGCTTAGGCTTCCTAAGTATAAGAACCTAGAGGAAAGATGCATTATCAATTTCACTCCTCCATAACTCTAATTTCTATAACTCCTCAAAAGTACAAGTTCCAATCCCACTGCTTATAACATTAATGTGTTCCTTATTTCCATATGCTCTAGAGTAATAATCTTTCCTTCAGAAGGATTCTTGATAAGTTGGGTATGACTATCAACGTTCTTGTTCCATCCATGTTTAATGAAATATCTGATATCATTCAGATCTTCACCAAATAATGGCATGACATCATGTTTGACATTATTATCCTTCAACATCTGGTCTTTCTATACCAGTTGAAAATAACCTCTCCTTTTTCCACCATACTCAGAAACGGTGGTATTTCCATAGGAAATCAGACTCTCTCTTAGACACAAATACATACTGATCCACTTTGACCCAATGAAACTATTCAAGTTTTTTCTTTCTTGAAAAGTAGAACGCAACCTTGGTTCAAGATTAGAAACAAGACACGAATTTGATATTTCTTTATTGAATTTTGTATTGTCCACTTCATTGGATTATCATGTATTGATCTCCTTGAGTTGTTTTGTCTTAATTCTAGCTTCAGGTTTATTTGCTTCAATTCTTGTGAACTCACATATAGCTTCTTTTCCTGTCTCCTCAATCAGCATAAAAGATGTTCCAAAATTGTCTTCAACACCCTTCTCCTTCTCAGGGAAATAATCTTCAATTATCATACTTGAGGATTCCATAACATCTTAGTTATGGAGCTAAACATTCTATAAGCTATTCTATTTGAAGAGTAACCCATAAATGTTCCTTCATTCCTTATGAGATTTTCCTTACCTTTTTTATCTTTGTTAACTAAGACATAACATTTAATTCCAAAGGTATGAAAATGCTTGGCAAAGGTACCTCATCTCAAAGTGACCCTATTATGAATGTAGCAAGTAGTACTCATAACTTCAGTCCAAAACTCCAATGGTAATTGCTTGGTAGAAAGCATAATTCTAGCTGATTCCTGTATAACCCTAGTCTTTTGCTCAATAATTCCATTTTTCCTAGAAGTGATGGAACAAGAGAACTCATGAATAATTCCTCCAAAGACAAAAAATTCATATGATTTTGCATTATCAAACTCCTTGTCATGTTCACTTCTGACCTTGACAATCACACTATTCTTCTCCTCTTGAATGCTTTGACATAAAATTTTGAAAACTTCAAAAGCATCTGATTTTTCTCTAAGAAAAATCATCCAAGTAAATTCAGAAAAATCATCTATAACCACATAGACATACCTCTTTTCACCTAAGCTTCATATTTGCATTGGTCCCATTATATCCGTATGAAGAAGTTCCAATACTTTAGAAGTATTCCGATGTTGTAACATCGAGTGTGACCTTTCTAATTTCACACTCACCACATACTTTACCTTCTCCAATTTGAGCTATGGCATTCCCTTGATAGCTCCTTCAAATAAAATTTTCATCATTCTTTTTTTATTAAGATGTCCAAGTTTATAGTGGCATAGTTTTACTTCATTCTCATTGGCTATTGAGCCTGTGGAAGAGTAAGCAAATATTTGAGATTTCCACAAATAGCAGTTGTATTTAGACCTTATGCCCTTCATCACAATAACATTTTTCTTATCTTTGACCAGACATCCATACTTTGAGAAATTGACTAATAGACCTTGGTCACAAAATTGACTAATGCTAATGAGATTAGCAGTTAATCCTCTCACATAAAGAATATCTTATAAACTAGAAGAACCAACACACATAACCTTTACAAATCCTTTGATTTCACCTTTAAACCATCACCAAATCTTACAAAACTTGTGGGATGAGGCCTAATATTCACCAATAACTTCTGAATCCTTGTCATGTGTCTAGAGCACCCACTGTAAAAATACCATTCTTCTCCATTTTATTCTCTTAAGGAAGTATGAGCAATAAAGTTCATATCCATATTTTCAACACTTCTCTTTTTGCCTACTTGATCATCCTTAGAATAAACTGAAGAATTTTGATCTCCTTACAGTTTACAACATAAAGGCTTAATATGTCCATGCTCACCATAATAGTGACATATCCAAGTGGATGATTGAAATCTAGGTAAAGCTTTATCATGTCTTCCAGGATGTTGTAACATGTTGTTGGACATGTTGATCATTCTCTTCCTTTTAGGAGGAAAGAATTGCTTTTCAAACACTCTTCTTTGTTAATTATCAGACTAATAATCAACTTCCGTATCTCCATCCTCTTTCATCATATCAACTACATTATTCATGTTCTTCAAAGAATCTGACATGTTATTAAGCTTGGAGTTTAAGAGAGATACCTCACTTTAAAGATGTGAAACATAATATAAAAGCTTCTTTTTTCATTCTCCAATTCAACTATGATCTTCCTTTGTTCTTCAGCTATTTTAGGACTTTCTTCACACCTTTCACAAGTATCCTTGTAGGATACATCAAGGTCTTCATAGAGAACACTTTCATCATAAGGTTCCTCTTTATCTATCCATCTTCCAGAGAGAGCCGTCACAAGTTTGACAGTCTCAAGGTTAGACTCATCTTCTGACTCATCATCATCAGACCAAGATACAATGAATCCCTTTTTCTGCTTCTTGAGAAAGTTGGGACATTCTCGCTTAATATGACCAAAACCTTCACACTTATAACATTGAACACATTTTCTTTGATTTGGCTTATCTTCTGTTCTGGTATTCTTTTGAGCATCACAATTATTACTGATGTCATATGAGATTTTATGAATATTTGGTCTTCCTCTTCTATCCATTCTCTTCAGAAATGTATTGAATTGCTTCCTAACTAACACAATAGTATTAGATAAACCTTCATCAATATCTAGATCAGCTTGACCTTCTTCATCTTCAACATTGGAAACAAAATCTATGCTCTTGTTCTTTTTCTTAGACTTGTCACTAATAGCCAACTCAAATGTTTTAAGTAAACCAACAAGTTCATCAATTCTCATGTTGCTGATGTCATGGGCCTCTTCAATTGTTGTTACCTTCATGTCAAATTTCCCTGGTAGAGACCTAAGCATCTTTCTAACAAGATTTTGTTATAATATCTTTTCTCCTAAGGCACTGGATGTATTAGCTATTTCAAGAATCTTCATATGATATTACTGAATTGTCTCATCATCATTCATCTTTATATTCTCAAATTTAGAAGTTAAAAGCTGGAGTCTTGACAACATTACTTTAGATGTACCTTCATGAGTTGTCTTGAGAATTCCCCAAGTCTCCTTTGCTACAGTGCATGTATTAATCAACCTGAAAACATTCTCGTCTACTCCATTGAATAAAGAATTCATTTCCTTTGAATTTCCAAGAGCTAATTTATCATTCTCATCATTTCAGTCTTCCTCTAGCTTTAGTGACACATTCCCATCTTTGTCTGTATTAATATGATGTTCCCATCATTTCAAAACAGCCTTCCAAGCCTTGTTGTCCATGGACTTCAAAAAATCCATCATTCTAACTTTCCACCAATCATAATTGGAACCATGTAACAAGGGTGATCTATTGTGATATCCTCCTTCTTTAACCTTAGTACTATAAAATAATCTCCCTGGAGGTCACCCAATAGACAGAACAAGGTGTCTGCTCAAATACTAATTGAAATTCTGGAACTTGCAATAAAATGGTCAAGACTGATGTCTTAACCCAGAAAAATGATGTCAGGACAAATGTTATGACATCTATTGACGGAAAACCACATATTATGCAAAAAAATAAATTACAGAAAATTAAACAACATAATCAATTGTTAACCCAATTCGATGCAACATCACCTAATCTAGGGGCTACCAAGGCAGGAACAAAATCAACTATGATAATATTAGTTTGAAGCCTAAACAATCTGTTGTACCCCAAAATTTTCCCTCCCATTTTCTTCAAAACATGTTCACAAAGGTATCAAGTACTCAACGCAACTCAGGAGTTGACTGGTCAAACCCCCTCCTAAGCAAGGGTCTTCAACTAGGGTTTGGTGCTTATCAAAGAAAATTGGTCTGCAAGGGTCACAATTGACTTTCATGGTTCATCATAGGTCCCCAATAATGCTTATGTCAAGTTTCAAGTCCTGCATCACATGTTTGCTCAGTCAATGACTCAGAAGATTGAAAGTCAACTGTATTGGGTAAAAAGTCAACCATGGTCAACATACAGTCAAACTTCAAGTTTTTTTGTCAACATAAACATTTTTATGTGACATTCATAATTTGATCAGGGGTTGATAATAATTCCTCAAGGAAAGCCCTCAAATCATCAAAGGTTAAAAAATTTCCAAATTAGAGTTTTGATTGAAGATGACTGATCATTGACTGTTGGCCTAGTGCATGACCTAATGCCTTAAAGAATGATCTCAAGAGCTAAATTACAACATCTTGACCTAATTACATGGCTTAAAACATTTCCAACTATGCAAGTGATTGATAGTTGAAGAAATTGAATCAATTGATGAAAAGTCAACAATCACACAAAAGTCAAACTTTGACTTTTTGGTCAACATTGGAACTCGAAAATCAAGAATCATCAAAAAATTCAAAACTATCAAAATTTGTCATCAAGAATCAAGAAAGTCAACAAAAGTCAAAAGTCAAGATTTTCAAACACTTAGAAAAAATTCAAGTGTTTTGTATCTAAAAAAACCCTAACTTCACAAGCAAGTTTCCTCAAGATACAAGTTGATTCAAGGAAAACTTTCAACATGAAAGTTATAGGGATTGATGAATTCTACAACTTTGTTAATGTGGGGTGATCTTCAAAAAATGCTTAATTTAAGAGATATGAACCCATGAAGTTGTGATGTTTTTATCCAACACTTAGAAAAATTTTCAACATGTTTTGATCAGTTTTTTGTCCCAACTTCATGGCTAATTTTCACCAAGTTCCCATTTGATTTAGCCAAAGTGGTCAACATGAAAGTTGTAGACAATATTTCAAACTTTCCAAAATGTCCAAGAACATGAATTTATCATGCTTGAGCTAGAAGTTTAGAAGAGATGAAGATGGCATGTCAAACTTGAATTATAGGCCATTCTTTTGAAAACCTTATGATCAAATCGTCATGCCATGCCTTGTAATCTCCATTTGCAGGCCTCTAAACTTGTAATCTATCTCTAATCAGAAGATTACACAAGCTTTAAGCTATGGTCCATTTGATTTAAGCATTAACCAATCCATTTTGCCATTAAGGGATGAAAGCTAACACTTCCATTTTAGAAAAGCATGCTTTATGCAAAGTCCACTCTCCTTGAGCCTCTCAACTGTTTCTTCTTCACACACACAATGTCAAAGCAATACAAAACATGTCTACAACTCCTAACCACTCTATGAGCCATGGTACTATGCATTGGAACTTTGATTTCTCAAGAAATCACAAGTTACATTTCAACCAAGCCAAAAATTGATAACTTGTAAACCAAGTCCTCTCATCCTTTGAAACTTTTACTATAAATAGAGATCATAAAACACTGCATAGGACATAATTTCAGAAGCCCTCAAGCACCCTAAAATTCCCTCAAACTCAAAATCACTAAGAAACCACCATTGTTCGACATTTGAAGCTTCCAACACCCAACTCTTAATCCACTTGTGTGTTTTCTTTTTTATCATTAAAACATCATATACACATTATATATAACTCATCCATATCCTTGTTACACTTCTGTAACATCATCATCACCATCCTCCAAACTCCAAAACCGTGACCTGCAACTTGAATTGGCTAGAGCATTTCAACAACTTTCAGTACAAAGTAAGGATTAGAATAGCTTCAGGAAGGTCCAAAGAAGCTTAATCAATCATTTACTTGCACTTGGAAGCCTCCATACGCGTTCTGAGTTTTCACTTCAAGAGGTAAGTTTCTCCAACTTTGAAATCCTTATACACGCATCATTTGCTTTCAATTTCAAAAGATGAAATGTAGATATGATTTCCCTGAAACTAACCATGTCCTTAGTTTTCATTTATGTTGACTATGTTATGAGAATTTTGGAATTGAAGTTTCTGAAATATTAGGTTTCAGTTTGGTACCAGGAAAAATTTGTTTCAGCCTTTAACTTATAGCTTTCAAAAGTTATATGGTTGAATTCGTGGTAAAAAATCAAGCAAGTTTGATGTTTACATCTTTCAATTTGGTTGAGAAATGAAGCTTTTACAAAATTTGAAAATGTTGTTTTTGTTACTGTCAAACGCACGGGAGGAAGAAGATGAAGTTCAATTTTTGAAAACTTGTTTATTTTATATTTAATGATTGTTGTTTCATAAATAGATGTAATAGCCACCTCAGTGGCAGCTAGCTTGCTCTTAAGTCATACCTATGCCTGGTCCCGGGTTTGATCCAAGTGTGGGACATTTTTTCTTTTCCATGTTTATTTCTCACAGATCCAGTGCAAATAAGCCTAGCGCGCATATCACGAGCCTCATGCCATCATCATCAGATGTTCATCAAGCCAAATCCAATGCCCCAAGACAGCCATGACCATGATGCACCTTCCTGAAGTCAAACACAGGGAATCCATCGCTGGCACATAGGCTCCTTGTTTTCGGCCTAACATTTTTGTTTCTTTTCACCCCCAATTGCTTTTACAACTTAGGCCCATTAAAATTCTTTTTGTTGTTTTTTTAATTAACTATTTTCTTTTCTTTTAAATATTTTTCTTTAAAATCAGAAAAAAATCATAAAAATAATTAAAAAATAGATTTAGGTTTTTTGATTAATTAATTTAATTTTTGACAAATAAAAATTAATTTAATTTAATCACATTGATTTTATTTAATTAGAATTATGTTTTATATTTCATATATTTTTCTAAATAAAACATCAAAATTATTTTCTAACAATTAGTTTCTTTTTTAAAATTAAAATTAATTTAGACTTTTTTTATTAAGTTAACTAAATTAGCTTTCTTTTTAGTTAATTAAATTAATTGGCCATTTTTTATTTATTATTAAATTTAATTTTAGTTTCTTTAGGTTTTTACTAAACTTTTGTTAATAAAAATTAATCAAATAATTAGGTCAATGACCAAACTTTTTCTATCAAAAATCACAAAACAATTTCCTTTCTCTTTTCTTTATTTTACAAATCTTCACATACTTTAGTTTCCAATTATTGTAACTGCTCAATAGTCTGTAATAGCTTCAATTAGGGTTTACTGTTTTTCATCCCCATTCATAAATTTGTATCCTCATTCCTGAAGCATTGTAATAGCGTAGGATATTTAATTTCTGCAATTTATTGCTTTCCTTATTACTGTTAGTAATTAGGGTTTGTATGACAAAGACCTAAAACAAAACATTAGAAAACCTAATCTCAAGACAAATACTTAAAATAAAAACACTATTCACACACGCACCTCTAGGGTAACCTCCCTTGTTGCCTCAGATAAAAATCAGTCATGTCCCTCGAACGTGGAACGCTTTAGAAAAGACCCTCGGTTAAAAGATCATAGTCCCTCGATGACCCTTCGATGTTGACTTCGGTAAACGATCTTAGTCCCTTTCGAAAATGCTAAAGTGTCTTACAAGTTGCCTTCTATGACTGTACGATGACTCGCTCCTGTCCCTCACATCCAATAATAGGGCTTCCTACTAACCATTGGTAGGTTAGCACTATTTAAAGGAGAAGGAAAAGAATAAAGACTTTTTGAGTAGGTAGATCGCTCGTAATCGCTTGCTCACGGACTAAAACAATTTCCACATTTCACACTTTCAAAACAACTAATTTCAAAACGCTTTTATAAACACGCTTGAGGACTAATACAAGGGTTATTATAAATAAAATTGCCTTACATTGGCATTTTCAAAACATCCTTCCCAAAGACAACACTTTCTTCCAATAAATATTTTCAAACAGATTTTGTATACATTCTCAATGATACGAGAATCATTACAAAATTGTTGCACTTAGGCATTTTCAAACATACACAAAACACAAAGCATTTTAAAAATGAGCTAGAAATTAAGAGCCTATAGAAAACTACAGATGAAAAGGGTGCTAACACCTTCCCTTTTCATAACCTACCCCCCGAACTCAGAAAATTCTCAAAGGTCTTTCCTGTTCTTTTCACCCTTTCCTTTATTAGATAAAAGAAAAGTCGATGGTGACTCTTGCTATCCGCAACATTTGTGATAAAACAAAAAACCCAAAGTCAGTTATCCCACCGTGTTATAAAACTGGCGAGTCTGCTGGGGACATAAACTAAAAGTAGGGTTACCTTAAGAGCTAGATCACCTTTATTGCTTTATTTGTTTGCCTTGTATGCTTTATATTTTTGGATATGCTTGGGGTTTATTTCTTGTATAGATCCTATACCTAGATCTGGGGGCATTTCAGGCAAGTAGCAATAGATCATGATAATTGTACGATGTAGACCGATATGGTTGAAATGATGGCTACGTTATTGCGACATATTGGTGTGTGCTGGTGTCCCTTGAGTCAGTCAAGGAGAATGTTGGGCTGCCGCATGGTGTCATAAGCACTAACTGACTTTAAAACCTTAGTTGACACAATTTATCCATTAGAAAGTAGTGAGATAGCCGGATTTGGTGAAAACTGAAGTTGGTTGACGCTCGATACTACACTCATTGAGATCAGACTCTCGCGATATTTCGATCACAGTTCAGATGCTTGTGCTGAAACAAGGCCTGAGATAAAGATCAGTGATATTGAGGCTCCTAGAACTCGATTACGTCTTTTAGGACAGGTTGAGCCAACTAAAACTTCAAGAGGGTACTTATCTACAAACTCCATGTAAGCTTAAACTTAAGGCCTTACGTGTTTTAGTTTGTGTATGATTAATTGTTCATGACATCATAACATCATGACATCATTACACATATCATTTTCACTAACCATTTCAAGGACCTAGGGATTTATCTTTGTTCTGTTTTGTAGGTTATGGCCTCCGCACGCAGAAACACTATCCGGATCAGTTTCGTAAGGATACCTTATCAACTTAAAGAGTTAGTCTCAAGGGTTCTCGAAATTTCTCCATTCATGAAAAGGCATGGTAGACTACTCAGTTTGGTTACCTCGGGTTTTGAAGAAGATATGATGAGTGTTCTATTCCAGTTCTTTGACCCTGTACATCACTACTTCACTTTTCCTGATTATTAGTTGGTACCCATAATGGAGGAGTTTTCTCAATTACTGAGAGTTCATGTTCTCAATCAAATACCTTTCACTGGTTTATAGAAAGATCCACAACCTGAATAAATTGCAACGACCTTACATCTGAAACAGTCCGACATTGTATCTAATTGGGAAAAAAGAAGTGGAGTCAAGAGTTTTCTTGCTAAATTTCTGTTAGAGAAGGATATGCTATTTCTGGATGCTATGAGTTTCCAGAATTTTGAGGAGATATTAGCTCTTCTAATCTTTGGGTTGACGCTATTCCCTAATCCAGAACAACTCATAGATGTGAATGCTATCAAAATATTTCTTTCTCGTAACCCTGTGCCTACTTTGCTCGGAGACATTCTGCATTCTCTTCACACTCATACTATGAGGAAGCGAGTGGCTCTTATGTGTTGCATACCTTTTCTATCTAGGTGGTTTATTTCTCACCTTTCCCGATCAGTAATAAAGAATGAACAAGATTTTAGGTGGTCTTAAAGGATGATGTCGCTTTCTCATTCAGATATCTATTGGTGTTCCCAATTTCTGGAAGATGTTACTATCATTAAATGCTGGGAGGAATTCCCTAATGTTCCACTCCTTGGTATTAGGGGAGGAATTACTTACAACCCTTCTCTGGCTCTATGACAATTTGGTTATGCTCGAAGAGATGGTCCTCGTGACGCACTTATCTAAGGTATTATGTTCGACTATGAGAACGATTTTCAAGGTTATCGTCAAAGGTTTATACGTGCTTGGGGCATGGTAAACAAGGTTGATAGAAAAACTTTAGGATAAAATAATTCTATCCCTTTGGAGACCTATCTCAAATGGATACGAGCTCGTGCTTAAAACCATTTGATGCCATATACAACTGTTTTACCGGTGATCTTATATCCTATTGTCGAAGGAGACGTTTCTCGCATCATCCTCCATCTAGACAAGCCCACTGACCTCGAAGAATTGTAGAAGTCCTGGATTAAGCTCAAGGAAGAACATGACACCTTTGAAGCTCAATTCTATGCAAGTGAAAAGAAAGTTTTGGAGCTGACAAAGCAACTTCATGAGGAGCAAAGCCTTAATGCTTACATTGACACGAAGAAGAAGCGTCAGTGGGAGACTTGAGTCTTATGTTTTAAGATTTTATACTGTTGTCTCCTTGATACCCTTTTTGCTTTTCCTTGTAAGCCTAGAAGGAAGTTGTAATTTTGAACTTATTAATGAAATATTTGTTTCTGTTTGGCTAGCGAATTTAAATCTCCTAAGGTCCTTGAAAAAATTGCATCTACATATCATGCATCATTTCATAAACATGTTTTCCAAGTACATGTTTCTTCATCTATTTACTGTTTATTTCATTATAAGATGGCCCTCGAACATACTGTCAAGGATCTGCAAACTCAGCATGCACAATTTCAAGAGACTCTTCTGAATCTGGCCAAAGGACAACAAGATATGATGGCACTCCTCGCCACGAAAAAGAAGACTAAGAAGCAGGCCGTTATCCTCAACATGGGGGAGAAGATTCAAAGGTCCTGCTCAACCAGTTCGGGTGAATGATGTTTCCTCTAAAAAAGTCGACAAGCAAGAGGAGGATGGCAGAAGTGTCGGGGGTGAAGATTGAAATAATCACGTTTCTGAGGATGAAGACTACTTCGACGAACAATATCCTCCTGTAGATGACAAATACAAGCAGTTGGAAGACCGACTCAAAGCTGTAGAAATCCAGAAAGTGCATAGATTGGATTTTGGAGAGCTAGGTCTGATCCCAAGGGTGGTCATCCCTCACAAATTCAAGGTCCATATCTTTTCTAAATATGATGGGGTCTCTTGTCCCAAACTTCATCTGAGGTCGTATGTTCGAAAACTCCAACCTCACACTGCTGACCGGAAATTATGGGTCCATTTCTTTCAAGAAAGTTTGCCTGGTACTCAACTTGAATGGTTCTATCAGCTAGAAGGAACCAACATTCACACATGGGAAGACATGGTTGCTGCTTTCTATAAGAATTATCAATATAATGCTGACCTGGCGCCAACTCGTGTACAATTGCAAAACATGTCCATGGGTTCGAATGAAGGGTTCAAGGAGTATGCCAAGAAGTGGAAGATCTAGATGGAAGGGTGCAACCTCCTTTGACTGACCGAGATTTGGTGGATATGTTCATGGGCACTCTGACGGGTCCATTCTTTAATTTGCTGATTGGGAGTTCTTCATCAGGGTTTACTGAGCTGATTTTGATTGACGAACGAGTAAGTGGTATCAAGAGAGGGAAGATTCAAATGGATGCAACTTCTAATGCTGTGAAGAAGCCGTTAAGTGGTAAGAAAGAAATCAATGTTGTCCACAACCAAAAAAGCTATAGTAAAAATGACTGCCATCAGTCTGTAGGAGTGGTGTTGATCTCTAATCCGACGCCTGTTCAACAATAATAATAAGGCAACCGGCATAGGTCAGATGTCCCGAGAAGGAAATTCACCAGAATTAGTATGCTTTTATCTCAAGCATTGCAACACTTGTTAAAAGTTGACCTCATAACACTTCAAGATCCTCCTCCTAATCCCAACACATCCTCTCCGAAGTACAACCAAAATGCGAGGTGCGTCTATCATTCTAATAGTCCTGGGCATGACACCAACATTGTTGGGCCCTGAAAAACAAAATTTAAGACATGATTCATAATAAAGAAATTAAGTTCGACCCTCTTGAGACTCCGAACGTGATTACTGCTCCTATGCCGAAGCATGAAAAGGCATAAGTTCTATTGAATATGTTCTGTATGTTACTTCCATAAGTGATGTGGTTACTCCTCTCTCAACAGTCAAGAAGAATTTTCTACAAGCCGGTTTATTTCCAGGTTGTGTTAAAGAATGTTATTGCTGTGCAGTTCAACCCGATGGATACGGGTTATTGAAGGAAAGCATTCAACGCCTGGTGGATGAACATGTAATTTTGATTGAGAAAATTCCGTGTGATGAGAATTTGTGCCGAGATTTGTCTGCCATATCTGGTACTCTTTTCATAGTCACTTCCAAGGGACCTGTAAGGATTACTACAAATCCAAAAGCTGCTCCTTTAATCATTACAAAACCTGGTCCCATCCCATATTCCTCAGAGAAGGCTATTCCATGGAATTATGAGTTTGACGTCTATTACCATGACATTAAGCAAGAGTTGGCTGATGAAGATGATGAAAAGGTTGATCACAATATTGACAATATTGCAGGGACCAACAAAATTACTAGAAGCGAAAGGATTTTCTCTTCGGAAATCTCTCCACCTGTTCAAGTTACAGTTACCAAGACAACTTCCGAGGCTCGGGGAAAAGAGCCAATGATAGAGCATGCCTGGAAAGAGGTACCAAAAGAAGCTACAGTCAAGGACACCTCTGGACAAGAGTTGGAAGAGGTTTTGAAAATCATCCGCAAGAGTGATTATAAAATTGTTAAACAACTGGGGAAGACCCCATCCAAGATCTCTATGTTATCCCTTCTACTGTACTCTGAAGCCCATGCGCCAGCTTTAATGAAATTTTTGAAGACTGCTCATGTACCACAAGAAATATCTGTCGATCAATTTGGAAGTTAAGTTGCTAGCTTAACAACAAACAATGGATTAGGTTTCTATGATGCTGACTTGACTCCAGAGGGGAGAAATCATAATAGGGCCTTGTACGCATCCATTGAATGCAGGGGCACTACGTTGGCCCATGTGTTAGTTGATACTGGCTCTTCTCTGAATGTTCAGCCAAAGGGCGCTCTTGACAGACTGGATTGTGAAGGGGTCATGCTGAAACCTAGTGACATTATAGTTCAAGCCTTTGATGGGTCCAAGAGAATGGTACATGGAGAAGTGGATCTTTCTATCAAATTGGATTCACAGATCTTTGAATCCACCTTCTATGTAATGGACATCCGACCAACTTATTCTTGTCTACTAGGACGCCCCTGGATCCATTGGGAAGGTATTATTACCTCCACCTTACACCAGACATTAAAATATCCCGTAAAAGGGAAGATTGTTACTGTCTGCGGAGAAGAGGAGTATATGGTCAGCCACCTGAGTTATTTCTGGTACGTGGAGATGGACAAAGAATTTATCGAGAACCCATGTCAAAACTTTGAAGTGATTTCCCCTGCTGCTATTAAAGATGTTTATGCCATTATAAAGACTACCAGGGTTCTGCACAAGGTGGCTTCCTTAAAAGATGCCCAAGCAACTATAGAATAAGGTGGTTGCACAATTTGGGGTCAGCTTCCTGATATCCCATACAAATCTGATAAGTTTGGTTTGTGATTTACTACAGAAGGTCAAAGGACTATTCGTCATGCTCGTGCTGGAAGACCTCCATTATGTATCAATAATAACGGAGTTAACGCTATAGAGGATGCTGACAGTGATTGTGATTTTGACAGCTGAGTATTTCCTACCACGAGCAACAGACACAACAATTGGAAAGCAGAAGACATTATCTCCATCTCCTTTAGTTAGGAGTAAAAGCTATTTCTATTTTATTGCTTTAAGAAGTTTGGTTATGTAATTTCTTTCAAAACAATGACTTTAAACCTTGTGTCTTACCCGAGGCACAATGGTCCATTTGTTAAGGGTTGTCATTTCATATGTCATATTTTCATTTAATAAAAACATTGGACATTCTGCATTCAAATTTTATGCTCTCTGTCTTTCTTTTTACTTTATTGAACTTTCAAGTAGCTATGTGTTCTTATACACACCCACACACTACATTGAAGATCCACATCCACTCTGGATCTCATTGATAACGATTATGCTATTGCCGCTTATGACTTTGAAAATACGATCTACCAAGCCAAGGATGAAGGTGAGGAAGATTGTGAAATACCTGGAGTACTTGACAGACTCTTAATACAAGAAGAAAAGTCTATCCAATCACATGAAGAACCAGTCGAAGTGGTAAACTTGGGTTCTGAGACAGATAAGAAAGAGGTTAAGATAGGCGCCAACTTAGAGGGCAATGTCAAGAACAAATTGATTTAAATGTTGCACGACTATGTTGAGGTATTTTCTTGGTCATATGAAGACATGCTAAGGCTTGATACTGATATTGTGGTTCACTGTCTACCAATGAAAGAGGGTTATTCTCCGATTAAGCAGAAAGATCTTTGCATGCATCTTGAAATGTCGAAGAAGATTAAATTTGAGGTTATGAAACAATTCAATGCACGGTTCTTAGCCGTGACATCATATCCTCAATGGGTTGCTAATGTTGTTTCGGTATCAAAGAAAGATGGCAAGGTACGTATGTGTGTATATTACATCGATCTGAACAGGGCGAGCCCCAAGGATGACTTCCCACTTCCGCATATTAAGGTACTGGTAGACAATACTGCTTAGCATAAGGTATTCTATTTCATGGATGGTTTCTCGGGTTATAATCAGATCAAGATGGCGCCTGAAGACATGGAAAATACTACCTTCGTCATACAGTGGGGCACTTTCTGCTACAAGGTCATGCCTTTTGGGTTGAAGAACGTCTGGGTAACATATCAGCATGCCATGGTAGCTTTATTCCATGACATGATTCATCACGAGATAGAAGTATACTTCAACAACATGATAGCCAAATCATAGACTGAAGAAGAGCATCTTGATCATCTGTGTAAATTGTTTGAAAGACTGAAGAAGTACAAGATAAGGTTAAATTTGAACAAGTGCACTTTTGGGGTAAGATTCGGTAAACTCCCGAGTTTTGTCGTCAGCGGTAAAGGTATTGAAGTTGATCATGAAAAAGTTAAAGCTATTCAAGAAATATCGGTTCCCCGTATTGAGAAGGAAGTCAGAGGTTTCTTAGGACGACTGAATTACATTGCCCGATTAATTTCTCATTTAACTGCTACCTATGAGCCAATCTTCAAGCTGCTGAAGACAGAACAAGTAGTAAAGTGGAACGACGACTGTCAAATAGCTTTTGATAAAATCATAGAGTACTTACAAGAACCTCCGACTTTGATGCCACCAGTTGAAGTAAGATCTTTAATCATGTACTTAACAGTGCTAGCGAATTCAATGGGGTGTGTATTGAGGCAGCATGACGAGTCTGGTCGAAAAGAGCATGTAATATACTACCTTAGCAAAAAGTTTACCGACTGTGAAACAAGATATTCAGTGCTCGAGAAAACGTGTTGCGCTTTGGCATGGGCTGCTCCCTGACTAAGAAAATATATGTTGACTCATACTACTCTATTGATCTCTAAAATGGATCTCATCAAGTACATATTCGAGAAGCCAGCTCTCTCCAAAAGAATAGCCCAATGGAAAATGATCTTAACAGAATACGAAATTCAGTACACCACTCAAAAGGAAATCAAAGGAAGTGTACTGGAGGATCATTTGGCGTATCAAGCTGTACACGACTACCAATCTACAAACTTCGAATTCCCGGATGAGAACATCATTCTAATTACAGATTATGAAGAACCTGGACCGTATGAAAGACCTAAGTCAGGATCCCGATGGACTATGGTTTTTGACGGAGCTTCTAATGCACTTGGAAATGGAACTGGTGTTGTAATTATCTCTCCTCAAGGTTTCTATACACCCTTCACTGCCAGACTTTGCTTTGACTGCACCAATAATATGGATGAATATGAAGCATGCATCCTGGGAATTAAAGCTGCTATTGACCTGAGAATCAAATTCCTAAGCGTATACGGGGATTCAGCCTTGGTAATCAGTCAAGTCAGAGGATTATGGGATACAAAGCATCTGAATCTTATCCCTTACCGAGAACATGTGCTAACCTTGATTCTATACTTCGAAGAGATTACTTTTGAGCATATCCCAAGAGAAGAGAATCAGTTGGCGGATGCATTAACTACCATGTCATCCATGTTCAGGATCATATGGGATATTGAGGCTCTCAAAATTACCATTGAAAGATTCGATGAACTGACACATTGCTACGAAATTGATGCTGATGGAGTGGAGGAAAAACTTGGTTTCATGAAGTGAAAAGGTACCTTGAAGCTCAAGAATACCTTGAAGGGACATCAATCAATGACAAGAAATTCCTACAGAGATTCTCGGCTAAATTATTCTTGAGCAATGGAATTTTTTACAAGCGCAATCATCATTCAACTTTACTTCATTGTGTTGACAAGAAGGAAGCAAAGGAAATTATGCAAGACATGCATGAAGGTGTCTTTGGTACTCACTCTATGGAAACCGTCTGCCACCACCACTCGGGAACTTGTCATAAGTGCCTGATTTATGCTGATAAAGTTCATGTGCCTCCAGTACCTTTGAATGTCATGACTGCTCCTTGGCCGTTTATAATGTGGGGCATTGATATGATCAGAGAAATAAAGCCTACTGCTTCTAACGGACATCACTTCATTCTCGTCGTCATTGACTACTTTACAAAATGGTTTGAAGCTACCTCGTTCGCCTTTGTTACCAAGAATATGGTCGCCCGGTTCATAAAATATAATCTTGTCTGCCGGTATGGCATGCCTGAGAGAACCATCACAGATAATGGTTCCAACCTCAATAACACTATGGTCACTAAAGTATGCATGCAAATCAAGATCAAGCACCACAACTCTTCTCTGTATCGACCAGAGATGAATGGAGCAGTGGAAGCCTCCAACAAGAATATTAAGAAGATTATACAGAAGATGATTGTAACTTACAAAGACTGGCACTAGATGTTACCATTTGCTCTCCATGGCTATCACACTTCAGCGTGAACATTAACTCGGGCAACCCCATTCTCTCTATTCTATGGTATGGAAGTTGTCTTACCTATCAAAGTTCAAATTCCTTCTCTGTGGATTATGAAAGACGCAGACAAAGACGAGTGGATTCAAACCAGACTAGACCAGTTGAACCTGATTGAGGAGAAAAGACTTGTTGTTGTTTGTCATGGTCAGATGTATTAGAAGTGCATGATCAAGGCATTCAACAAGAAAATCAAGCATCGGGTATATCAGGATGGTGACTTGGTAATAAAGCGCATCATTCTACCACAAGGTGATCCCAGGGGAAAATGGACTCCCACCTATGAAGGGCCATTTGTTGTCAAGAAAGTGTTTTTGGGCGGTGCTATGATACTAACCACCATGGATGGTGAAGATTTCCCGCACCCTATAAATGTGGACATAAATAAAAGATACTACGCATGAAGACGACCCGCTAGGTTGACCGGCCTAGGAAAAAATAAGGGCATCCCAACGAACAAAAAGGGTTTGGGAAAAAATTAGGGATATATATAAAAGATTTGTACACCCGGCAAGTCGAAAACCTGAAAAGGTGACTTGGGCAAAAAAGGGTATCCTGGTGGACTGAAAACCCGAAAGAGCGGTCCAAGCAAAATTTAAGGATTAAACGTACGACTATGTCCTGTTGCATCACTTACTGCAAGCTTTATTACCAAACTCAAAAGTTCAAATAGTACAAATCAGTTCAATCAACTTCTTCAGATAGCAAGGGATGAGATATTCGAAGACATAGGGGCAATAGCAGAGTTGGAACCCAACGAGATCATTTCCACATAGCTATATGTTTTGTTTTCACTTTGTACTCTTTTCATTCCATGTCAATTTCCTCTTACTAGGATTTATGTCTCTATTGTACAAAATCACTTGTTTCTAGGAAAACTATCAATATAAATACACCCTAAGTTCAAACTTTTTGTTTTTTGTCTTGTTTGCAAAAACGTCCAATGACTAAAATTGAATGAACATATGCATATGAACATGATTAACTGTTAACAAATATATGCATAAGAACATGAATAAGCATTTATTCAAGACTCTAGGAGTTGGGATAACGTCCAAGCCGTCCATAAATCCCCACAGAGTAATCTTCACAAATTCATTTTCAATGAAGATACATTCCTCACAATTTCCCCGACAGATCCCCCCAGCGAATACAAGAATATGATATTTTCTCGGTAATATCACCAACCTACAGAGTTCTAATTAGTATATTTCATGGAAGTTATCTTCCCCAGTTGAGTTTATCCCTCCAAAATTGTAAAACGCACTGCAGATTCCTTCTCTTCCGCAGAGCTCATTTCCTCAGCAGGAGTGTTTCCTCGGTAGAGTATTTCTCCGTCAACAGGGTTTATTTTTCTAACAGATTACAGTCTCCCCAGCTTGAGTATATTCCTCAGATGGCTACGAATCACCGACAAAATTCCTCTTCCCAATGAAGTCGCCACTATCCCTAAAGAGTTGCTATAAAACCTGGAACCGAACCAGATATCAGTTAACTTTATCTTCCCCAGACGAGTCAGAAGGTTATCCATCTCTTTTATCCCATTCAGGGTATGTAAGAATTATACTCCCAAGTAGTGCGATGTACGACTAATGTTCCTAAACTCTCCTCCCTAAACAGAAGTCGACATTTCCAAACAGAAGTCGACATTCCCCAACATAAGCATTCTAGACATGGTTGAAGGTTACTCATGTTCTTCATACCTAGCACCAGTCAGAGATTCATTTTCTCAAAATAAGATGCCATACAGAATTGTTGATATACACTTCAATAACATTTCACAAACGTCATAGCATATGCATATGAAACGCATATAACACAATCTCATTTATTTTGAGAACATCGTTACACAATGCATTTCATACACCACGACATTGCATATAGCTAACTCTTTACCTTTTCAGGAAAGATCAATCAACAGACAACATCATCAACTGCTTATATGACCCGACAGTCTTCTCCAAGGCTACATCTAACAAAGGGCTGTTTCAGCAATTTCCTCAAAGGATCATTCTCCAAAAGACATCTTCTGGCTCAGATTAAATCAAGCGTAGATTTATTCTGATATTTCTTCCAGTAGACATTTTTTAGCTCAGATTAAATCAACCATAGATTTATTCTGATACTTCTCCCAGTTAAAGACAGACGCAGACATCTTCTGGCTCAGATTAAATCGGCCATAAGATTTATTCTGATACTTCTTCGAGTAGAAATTTTCTGGCTCAGATTAAATCGACCATATATTTATTCTGATAATTCTCCCAATTATAGACAAACGAAGACATCTTCTAGCTCATATTAAATCTACCATAGATTTATTCTGATACTTATTCCAGTAGACATTTTATGGCTCAGATTAAATCGACCATATATTTTTTCGGATACTTCTCCCAGTTAAATACAAAAATACCTCTTCTGGCTCAAATTAAATCAACCATAGATTTATTCTGATACTTCCTCCAGTAGACATTTTCTGGCTCAGATTAAATCAAATGTAGATTTATTCTAATACTTCTTCCAGTCGAAGTCGAGTGTAGACTTAGTCTAAGTTCTACCAACGATTACTTTGGATGGAATCTATAAGCTCATCTCCGAGAATTCTCCAAATAGCATCTTTAAGCCCATTTCAAATATTACATCAACCAACAATATTACTTCGGGCACATGAGAGTGAAAATTTCCGGGCACTTAAGTGTTCAATCATCTTCTACTTTCAAGTCACGAATAACGAACATGCCAATCTAACTATTCAGGTTTAAGAAGATTGAACAGGGGCAGCTGTTGTACCCCAAAATTTTCCCTCCCATTTTCTTCAAAACATGTTCAGAAAGGTCTCAAATACTCAAAGCTACTCAGGAGTTGACTTGTCAAACCCCCTCCTAAGCAAGAGTCTTCAACTAGGGTTTGGTGCTTCTCAAATAAAATTGGTCTGCAAGGGTCTCAATTGACTTTCATGGTTCTTTATAGGTCCTCAATAATGCTTATGTCAAGTTTTAAGTCTTGCATCACATGTTTGCTCAGTCAATGGCTCAGAAGATTGAAAGTCAACTATATTGGGTAAAAAGTCAACTATGGTCAACATACAGTCAAACTTCAATTTTTTTTGTCAACACCAAAATTTTGAGGTGACATTCATCATTTGATCAAGGGTTGATCATAATTCCTCAAGGAAAGCCCTAAAATCATCAAAGGTTAAGAAATTGCCAAATTAGGGTTTTGATTGAAGATGATTGATCATTGACTGTTGGCCTAGTGCACGACCTAATGGCTTAAAGCATGATATCAAGAGCTCAAATAAAACATATTAACCTAATTACATGGCTCAAAATATTTCCAAAGATGTGAAAAAATGGGCTGAACAATCAACTGATAATGAAATCAATGAAGTCGCCATCAAACGCTTTATCCCATAGGAAGGAAAAGGTAAACATCGAGTAAACCTGAGAAGGGTGGAATCAAGGTCGAATGATTGAGAGATCAGATAAGGGAGTCTGTTACGCGAGGGAAAGGTATTAGCACCCCATATGCCCATAGCACTCTACGGTATCCACTCTTGTTGTCTATCTTATAGGTGTGTAAGAATCTATATCTAAACTGTACAGGGAATACATGCAAAAGAAAGGAGAAAAGAATGTAGCGAAAATAAAATTATGCTTGTTCGGGCCCTATCCAAATGCCTACGTATCCCTTTTAAGGAATCAAATCAGTCGTAGTTCGGCTCACATGTTTTTGTTGGTTTGTATTTTTTAATGAACAATATCAATATCGCCTTTTGTCACAGCTCGACCTTTGGAGACTCATGCGTTAGCACAGAAGTGAATTAACATGTTCTTTTTGAAAAGTTTGAAAGAAAAGCCCGAAGGCGCAAAAGAGTTTGTAATGGGTGATATCTTTTACTTTAAAGAAGGATTTAGAAGTTGTTAGATGTTTTATGCTTTTTTTCAAGAAAAAGAGTTTTAGTCTTAAGTTCAAGGATGCAAAAGAAAGAAAAACATCTAAGGGAGACTAGCCTAGATCTATCCCTAATGTTATCATACAATGATTGACCCTAAGGTTGAGTTTTAAAAGGGAAATCTCTAACACGTGTTAGCATGCATGGATACCTATCCTAATTTCTAGCTCGAAAACTACTCTCATTGAGCAATCCTAAGGGAATCATGGTATAGCAAACAAATAAGCAAAAAGTGCTTTGGAAAAAGCACAAAAACACGAGTAGCACATACTGACTCAAAGGGATGGGGGAAATAAGAGAAATTCTTTAGCTAAGGGAAGCGTATCACACGAAGCAAACAAGCGGGAGACAATGTAAAATAAAAAGGTGACGTACAAAGCGACTGGACACCTAAACAAGATATAAAAGATCGAGGTAGGCGACAGAAGACAATATGAACTATCATGGAGTATCAGCATCAGCCAATGCGGACTCCTGACAAAGCGTGGGGGTCTGATTTAAAAACCCTTCCCCACTTGACGGACTCGATGCATAAGATCTGCACAAGTCTGAAGCATCGACGTACAACGTGAGCTAAGGATGACAAGGACTACATTGTGTAGGGGTCAATTACGGACCCTCCCCACTCGCCTCCTTTCGAGGATTTATCATCTGTAATATATGTAGGCACAAATGTAAACACACGTGATCAAGCGAATTAATCTCCAAGCATTCCACATCGCAAAAGTTGCATTAACATTCTATCACAAAACCTCAGCTAAAATGACAATGAAAATGATTATCAAACATGAAAATATTAGAAAACTATAATGAAAATTATAAGGAGAGATCCTAAAGCATTCAATAATTTTCTAATATTTTTTGTATTATTTTTAACATCAAAATCAATATAAAAAACTATGTCAAGAAGAATTAATAGAAAATGTTGAGAGAGAAACTCAAATAACCAAATAACAGGGGTGTGAAAACTGGATATTAGTGTGCAACTAGCAACAAAGGCGTTAGTCCCATGCAGATTGAGCCCATAAGAGTTTTTATTGTGCTTCAACAACTGGCTTCAAAAAAATATAATGGACCTCAAAGGGGAGTATTCGGTCCAGATAAACTTTTTTCAATCAACATACTTATCCTTCACTTTTTTCTATGATTAACACAAAGAAAGAATTAATAAAAAAATAAATTAAGAGAAGTCTAAAACGCATGCGTATTGGAGATCTTGGATAAAATTGAGAAATTTCATAGCCGTTCAACTTATCCTCTTCTTCCCAACATTGATCTGCTTCGCCATCGTGGTTCAAACCTATACATTCTTCTTATCACCGCCGAATCCACACTTACGTCGTGTTTTAATCTCAACCTCTGGTCATCATCGTTCAACCTCCGTCTCAACGATTTGTCTATATCGATTAACACCACTGTCTCACTCTCCGATCGGCCTTATCTCTTGCGAACCATTAATCTCACCGCTCGATGAAACCAAAAGTTAAATGCAAGAAGACGCTACCTCAAACCATGCCAATGTATATAATCAAATTCTCGGAGACGCTTCAATGGCGTTCTAAACGTGATAGAGAATCATATATTCTGAAATAAAACACGTATGCACTCACTCATTGTCTCTCCTTGTTTCTTCTTCTGCGTTTTTCCTTCTGAATTTATATGATGTGTGACGCCTATTGATGTTGGCGTTGTTGTTTTGTGTGAAATGTTGAAGGTATTGCAACGTTGATGTTATGGCTCAAATTCGATTGCAGAATCATTATGCTTCATATCTTGATGCTGACAGTGAAATTTTGGTATCAGATATGTAATATCGAATGAGATGTCACGACACAAATATATGTTTGCAAGTAAGGTGCAGTAAAATTAAAAGCAGTAAAAACACAAGAGATTGTTCACCCAGTTCAGTGTACAACAACACCAACTCTGGGGGCTACCAAGCCAAGGACAAGTTCAATAAATAGTATCAATTCATAGACCCTCAGTAAATAACCAGTTTACGATCGAATCAGTTAATCACTACACAAGATAAACTTTTACCTAAGACTCACCTAGGTATGAGGCCATCCTCAAATCCCTTCAATCACTTACAGTGAATAACTTAACAGATTTAGTAAGTTTAAAACACTTCAATCATTCAATGCTTAAAAGCTTATGAATGATACACAATTAATAACCCAAATAACAACTCAAGTATTTAAACTAATACTTAGAGTGTATTACAAATAAAAAGCCTAGACTTCTAATTAGAAAGAAAGTATTCTTCTTTAAAATTTTCTTATCTTTGAATAAGGAAGAAAGTCCTTATATATGTGAAGCTTTGGGCTTGGGCTTAAAAACCAATATTCAAATCTTTTGAATATTTCCATAAAAAAAGAGTGCTGGAAATCAGGAAACAAAAGACTTAACTGATTTTGGGCTGAGATCAGTTCAGTAGGAAGATGTCAAGGCATTTGCTTTGACATCATTCAAAATAGTTTTTCTCCAAATGTTAAGACATTTAGAAAAACATTAATAAGTCATTGTTTTACCAAAATTACTGCCAACAAACACTTACAAACTCCCACTTTGGAAAATTTTGGTAAAACATTATAAGATCATATTATCAGAGCAGCAACACAATTATTAGAGCATTACAAGGGCAGCAGCATAAGCAAAGCAATCAAAACATACATTCAGTTAGCAGTTAGCTGTTTGCACAGGAAGATGTCAAAACAACTTCTGGGACATGAGGCTCCCCCTCAAGTATTGAGCTCCCCCTCAAGTATTGAGCTCCCCCTCAATCAATGGCTCCCCCTCAAGTATTGAGCTCCCCCTCAATCAATGGTAGTGGTCAGTCATTGGTTAGTCAGTCAGTCACTCACTTCCTCTCCCCCTTTTTAGTCATAATATGCCAAGAAAGGATGCAATCAAGATAATATCAGTATTAGGGTACATAACATATAATTCAAATGTCAAGCACATGTAAGTGCCAAAAAAGAAATAAAGAGTTTAGAGAAACACAAGTAGTCTAACTGTCATTAGGACCAGTTGACTTGGTTGAACCAGAACTTCTTTCCACACTGGAGTCTTCACCTTCAGAGCTTACTGTATCATCAAGGTTGCTGTCCTTTTGCATGTCCTTGATCATTTTTTCAAAAATTAGCTTCCTAGATGAGCTCACTCTGACCACATCATCTAATTCCTTGCAGGCTTCCCTTAATTCATTGATCATATCATCCTTGGTGGAGGTCTTTTCAGCAGGAGCAGATCTTAAAACAATGTCTGGGACATGTTTTTTTGAAAAGAGCTTAAAATGGAGGGCCAATGTAGACTCCCTCTTGCACACAACATCATTTGCACTTAGGATTCCAGGATGTTGATTTAGGATAATTCCAGAGGAGGGAAGGAAAAGAAATTGGCATCTTAATGGCACAAGTTCCTGCATGTTTGATGGTCTGATAAAAGATATAAGTACCATAATAAAAAAGTTTCTGGTTTCCTACAGCATAAATTAACTTTACTAATCCAATGGAGATGGTTGAAGTGTGATTAGTGGGAACCAAATTTGCAGCTCTAATCCTATGTAAAATTGCATATTTCACACTCAGTTTGCTGACAGGAAGTTTGTTTTTCATTGTCCACTCATTTACTTCCAACTTACAACATACATCTTCAGACCTAACAAAAACCTTTCTATACTCCTAACTCTTATGGTCAACACATTCAATAATAATATTAACAATAAACTCCTTAACAAGAGTTTCATAGCAATTTGAAAACCTGGTAACTATTTTCATCAGTCCAACATAGGAGATCAGCTCCATGATTTCCTTACATTCCAAAGCACCAGCTCCTAGTTCTCTCTCCAAGGAAATCCTTCTTTGATACACATACTTCCACTTTTCAGCATTCCCAACAGAGTGAAAGGAGATGTTGTCAAGTGGGGCATCAAGAACCCTAATAGAAAATTCCTTATTTGTAGACTTTTTGATAGGAGAGATGTCCTGGACATCTTTCTCGACATCATACTCAGAGTCCGTCTCTTCAACTAGAACAACTTTCTCCTTACTCTTGGACCTTTTTACAACATCCTCATCATCATCAGTAGAGGTAACAGGTCTAGCTTTTCTCTTGCTAGAAGGAGGGGCCACTTTACTTCCAGCTTTTGGGGGTCCATACATGGTTTTCTTCATGATTGTCTTGGGAGGGGGTGTGATACTTGTATTTTTCACTTTCCAGGACTTTAGCTTTCTAGGAATACCAAGTACAACATTAGTGATGAGCTCATTGTCATACAACTCTTCATCATTGACAACATTCACAACATTGTTATCTTCTCCATCCTTGGAGGAAGCAACATCTTCTTTAGAAGGAGAGTTATCTTCAACATTTTGTTCAACATTTTCCTCAACATCTTGATCAACATTTTCTTCTTCCACTTATTTTAGGGCAGAGGTAGCAAGCCTGTCAAGTTTGCTATTAGCAGCATCATTCTTGGATGATTAAACAACATCATTTTTAGGATTACTTCCTTTGTCTACAGGAGGAGGCATGCGAGCAAGGGGAGTAGAAATACCAGGCACAACAAATCCTTCATTTAATACTCTGTCCACAAGCCTTCTGATGCTTCTATCAACATTGACAATTTCTTCTTCAGTTCTATTATCAGTATCAGTAGAAGAGTTACCTTTATCATCTTTAGATTTCTTAGCTGGTGATGATCTAGGTTTCTTGACCTTTTTATCAAGCGGAGGGATCGTTGATAGAGGAGTAACATCTAGTACTCTGTCAAGAGAAAGATTTTCATTTGCAGATTTTGAGGAAGATGATGTGTGATGTTGAGACATGTTTGAGAATTTTTGAGCAAGGTGATGAAGAATGTCAAGGGTCCTTTTTCTATGGAGGAGAATAAAGAGTTTGTGAAAGTAGAGAGAAGAAACTTCGTAGTGTGTGGGGAACAAATTGAGGCATTCTTGTAATTATTTCTTTCTAACTTTTATTTGTTGGAAACACAAATAATACAATATCACTTTAATGATATTCCCACACACTTTTAATTGCTACAAACCTTCATATAAACAGATCCCTAATTTTACTCTTAAATTCTCAAATTGATTAGCATCTAAAGCCTTTGTGAAGATGTCAATGAGTTGCAATTCAGTGGTTACATATTCTAAGGCAACAATCTTTTCTTCAACAAGCTCTCTTATAAAGTGATGACGAATGTCAATATGCTTGGTCCTGCTGTGTTGAATGGGATTCTTTGAAATATTTATGGCACTTAAATTGTCACAGAATAATGTCATGAAATCTTGTTTGACATTGTATTCTAATAACATTTTTTTCATCCAAACCAATTGAGAACAACTGCTTCCTGCAACAATGTACTCATCCTCAACAGTGGACAGAGACACATAATTTTGCTTCTTGTTGAACCAAGATATGAGATTATTTCCCAGAAAGAAGCATCCTTCTGATGTACTCTTTCTATCATCAACACTTCCGGCCCAATCAGCATCATAAAAACCAGTTAAGGCAGAATTTGATCCATGAGAGTACAACATACCATAGTCACTTGTCCCATTCACATATTTAAGAATCCTCTTCACATGGTTGGCATGGATAATTTTAGGATCAAATTGATATCTTGCACACACCCCTATAACAAAAGGCAATGTCTGGTATGTTAGATGTGAGATATAGAAGGCTGCCTATCATGCTTTTGTAGAGACTTTGATCTACACTTACTCCTTTTTTATCTTTAGTCAGCTTCAGATGTGTGGGAGCAGGGGTTATTTTGTGAATGGCATTCTCCATCCCAAACTTCTTCACTACATTCTTGGAATATTTGCTCTGAGATATAAATATGGAGTCTTCCATTTGTTTAACTTGCATACCAAGAAAATAGGTTAATTCACCAACAAGACTCATTTCAAATGTAGACTGCATTTGCTTGACAAAATGCTCCACCATCTCATTAGACATCCCACCAAATACAATATCATCAACATAGATTTGAGCAATCATAATATTCCCTTCTTCTTTGACAAAGAGGGTTTTGTCTATGCCACCTTTCCTATATCCATTCCCCCCAAGGAATTCTGCCAGTCTCTCATACCAAGCTCTTGGAGCCTTCTTCAATCCATACAAATCTTTCTTAAGTTTATAAACATGTTTAGGAAAACTTGGATCAACAAATCCTTTTGGTTGTTCAACAAAAACTTCTTCATTCAGGTACCCATTCAAGAAGGCACTCTTTACATCCATTTGAATCAACTTAAATTTGAAAATTCATGCAACTCCCAACAGTAGTCTGATTGATTCAAGTCTAGCCATAGGAGCAAAGGTTTCATCAAAGTCCACTCCTTCAATTTGAGTGTATCCTTGTGCAACTAACCTTGCCTTATTTCTAGTGACCACCCCTTTTTCATCATATTTGTTCCTGTATACCCATTTAGTGCCAATCACATTTGTCCCTTCAGGTCTTTGAACCAGATCCTAAACTTCATTCGTACTGCATTGTTCCAGATCCTCTTGCATAGAACTTATCTAGAACTCATCAGTTAGGGCCTCTTTGACATTCTTAGGCTTAATTTTTGACACAAAGCAAGAGTTTGAAATCCCTTCTCTTGATCTGGTAGTAAATCCCTTATTTGGATCTCCTATGATAAGCTCTTTAGGATGATCTTTTTGAGTTCTAACTGAAGGTCCTTTATGGAGGTGACTAGGCTGGGGATCTTCTCGAGGAGGATTAGGATCAATACTTATGTCATTTGATTTAGTTGGACTATCAGGCAAATATGTTCCAACATCTTCTGAGACATCTTCTTTAACATTCCATCCTCTATCATCAATAGTAACATTTATTGACTCTGTGATCGGTGGATCTGGAACTGACTGTTTAACGCTGGTTCGCGAAATGTCGCGGAAGCAAGAGTCGCCACCGTCTTTTATTTTCTCCAAATGGAAAGGACAAAAGCACAGAAAAATTCCTTAAAGAGATTGCTCTCGGTTCGGGAGGTAGGTTATAGAAAGGGAAGGTGTTAGCACCCTTTCTATCCATGGTTATCCATGGGCTCTTAGATACTTGCTCATTGTGTTTTCAAAAATGTTTGTTTGCTTTTCAATGTGGGTTAACAAAGTTTCTTTGAAAAATTCCAGTTCGACTCGTACGTCAGAGTGTTTGAAAAATTTGCTTTGAAAGCTTTTTAAAATGTGTTGGTATGAAAAATATGTTTTGATTTTGTTTTGAAGAGAGCAAGTATCCTTGAGAACCTACCTACCCTAAGGAATTCGTCTGTGTAAATGTCCTTTAAAGTAGTGCCATCCCACCATTGAGAGGTAGGTAGCACCACCGTTGGAGGTGTTCGGGTCAATTCGAGTTTCGGGACATGGTGATCACCAGAGCAATGGGAAGACACCTTAGAAGCTACCCTCATGCCAGGTTCCCGGATCATGAGGACTTACTAAGACGTCCTCTACTCGACGATCACCTTTCGAAAGGCAACAGTGAGGCGTACCCTAGGGGTGGTGTGTGCGATTCGTGTGTCGTTTTCATTGATATTTGTCTTGTCATGTTCATTGTGATCTACGCTTGATTTTAATTAGGGCCATTCATTCTTGCATGCTTATTTAACAGTTAATATTTGCGAGGAAAATAAATCTAAACTATTACAAATGGCGCGGGTCCACATCGCCAAAATTAAACCGGACCCGATTTGACAGAAAAATAAAATAAAGTAATTAAAAGTGCGAAAAGTATAAATTGTTACAAGGCTTTGGGACATATACATAATTATTTAAACGATATAAAATAAATACGCGACATTAAATAAATTATGAATATGGGCGTTGGACCCTTTTGCAAAAAATTAAAGTTAATGAATTAATTAAAATTAAATGAAAAATGTTTTTGGTATTTTTGTGTTTTTTAAGATTTAAAAGAAAAAGAATTGATTGAAATTAAAATAAAATGTCAAACCCTAATTCTAATGTTTTTTAAGTTTATTGTAAAAATATCAAGTTTTAACCTAATTTAAATCTAAGTTAATTTACATGTTAATTATTTACAAGAAAATAATTATAATAAAAATATTTTATTATTTTTTTTGTCTTTTTCTGATTTTTATGATGTTTTTCATATTTTGTAAAAATAATTATTAAATTAAATCAACACAACAAGTAAAAATAATAATTAAAAAAAGATATGAGAAAAATAAAAATATTTGCAAACCAGGGTGGGGGTGTAGTCCCAATTTGTGAGGTTTTGGACTTAGCAAATCTGGCCCAACAAGTATGGAATTTGTTGACTTTCCTAGGCCACGTACATGCATGCTGACTTGTCCTCATGGTGTCCCTCAATGCACAACCTTTGATCTGGTTCCATTAAGCACGTGGCTGGCTTGATATGGTGAGCACACGGTATATCCACAATCCAAGCGCTGCATGAGATTAATTACTGAAAAATAATATTGAGCATGTGAAAGACCTGGGGTTCGAACCCAGGTCAAGGGAATTACTAGCGCTTGCATCAACCACCTGTGCCAATGGACATATTTGATATATAATTAAACAATGAATATAATAAGAACAATCAAGAGTTAGTGCTCCAAAACGCGCGCAATTTCAAAATGGCCAATGGCTGATGGACACGAAATCATCTTCTTCCTCATCCTGTAAAACAAAACACTATGGCAACGGTTCTCGTAGCGTTGTATTAGGTAGCTTTTAGAAAAATAGCGAATAGCTCAATCCTAAACATAAATTAAGCGCGACTATCTCAATTTCTTCGTCCAGATATACTGATTGCAATGGTGGTACTGAGGGCGTCCAATTTTTCCTCTAGTAAGAACCCCTAATTTGAAGCTCAGGAAACCCTAATATTCAATCATGGTATAATCTCGTATAGCATAGAAAAACGCAATTAAAGATGTTAGTTAGCTTCAAAAACTCACAACAAACATGAATCAATAAATAAAAATGGCAAAGGATGTATGAATCATGATGTACGATTCCAAAAATTTTGAGATACAGTCTGAGTTTTATCTACCGATTCCTGGAGCTTTGTTTGTTGTTTAGGATTGCAATGTGATCAGAAGGGCTTGAGGAAGCTATTAGAATCAATATTAGGACTTGAATCCACCTAGAACCTTGATTTCAGATTTGAGTTATATGGCCAATTTTTCAAGTTTGTAACAGCTCTTTCTGCGCAGCATTTGGTGTGTTGTGGTTAGGGTTTGACTTAGCACTTATGAGGAAAGAGAATTAAGTCATTAGCTGGCCTTGATTCATGCCCATGAGAGAACTAGTCTTAGGGTTTTCACCATTAACCAATTTTCTCTTTTTTTAAGCAAACCAAGACTTGGTGTGCAATTTAACCCTAGCATGAGTTTGTGAGCTGGCCCATGATATATGGAAGCTATCCAAATTCAAATGACACTATTCCATTGGTTCTTGAATTTTATTTGAATTTTTAAAGATTTAAGATGAATTAAATTATCAAAAATTAAATAAAATAGAAAAATCAATGTTTGATCTTGAAATTAATCATGGGACACGTGTGTGGCATGACAAGGCTGAATCAAGTGGAAGAAAGTGGGCCCTTTTGTCAAAATTTGAAGTTTCAAGGATAGTTGACTTTTGCCTTTTCACAAAAATTTCCCAACTTCCACAAGGCATAACTTGCTCAATTTTTAAGCGTTTCTCATGTTCTTGGACATTTTGGAAAGGTCTTTGAGTCCTTTAACCAATGCCTTTGGTCCCATGTCATTTTGATTTTCCAATCTCAAGTTATGGCCTTTTACTTAAAGTCCCTTTTTGTTGACTTTTGAAAATGACCTATAATGTTGAAATTGATAACTTTTTGTGAGAGCATTTCTTGGACTTGAAGTATGAAGATGAGTTGTAGGAAATGTCTTTCTCTTCAAAATGAGCTTTGGATGGGATTTTTCTGATAATCCATGTGAAAGTTATGCTTTGGTCAATTTCAGTTGACTTTTTCAGCTGTCCAAATATAGCAACTTTTGCATCTTTGATGATTTCTGAGCCAAATTTTGAGAATCATGATCAAGCATTGATCAAATGATGTTTGTGGCTTCAAAATGATATGTTGACCAAAAATTTGAACTTTTGACTGTCAAATGACCATTTTGCCCCTACAGTTGACTGTAGTGCAATTTAGGGTTTTGACTGTGCAATCTTGAGCTGAATGCCTTGAAACTTGATATGAGGATGCTTGACCATGTTTGTAAGCATATGAGACTTGATTAGGCCTTTGAAAACTTCCTTCCCTTGATCAGACTCAAAACCCTAATTTTGACTGTTTAGGAGGCAATTGGACTGTGCCACCCTTGGGGGAGTTTTGTGACTTGGCTGGGCAATTTCTTGAAGAATATGGGAGGGCAAATTTTGGGGTGCAACAGACTCCATCATAATTTTGGTTCTGGAGTTAAAAACTTTGTATGCTCTGCTATTTGTAGAGTAACCAAGGAATATTCCTTCATCACTCTTGGGGTCTATCTTCCTCCTTTGTTCACGATCAACTAAGATGTAACATTTACTTCCAAAGACATGAAAGTATTTAACAATTGGTTTTGTTCCCCTCCATATTTCATATAAAGTAGATGAAGTGCCTTTCCTTAGAGTGACTCTGTTATGAATTTAGCATGCAGTATTCATAACTTCAGCCCAAAAATGGTATTGTATCTTCTTAACATGAATCATGGCTCTGGAAGATTCTTGGAGAGTTCTATTCTTGCGTTATACAATCCCATTCTATTGAGGAGTCATGGGAGAAGAGAATTCATGGATGATTCCTTCAGAGGAGCAAAACTCAGCAAATTTGTTGTTCTCAAATTCCTTTCCATGATCACTTCTTATTCTTATGACATGGCTTTCCTTTTCCCTTTGAAGTTTTTGACAAATATCTTTGAACACTTCAAAAGTTTTTGATTTTTCTCTAATAAAGTTTATCCATGTGTATCTAGAAAAGTCATCTACAACAACATAAGCATACTTCTTACCACCAAGACTTTCAACCTGCATAGGCCCCATCAAGCCCATGTGGAGAAGTTCCAAAACTTTTGATGTAGTAAGATGTTGAATATTCTGAAGTGACATCTTAGTCTGCTTTCCAATTTGACAATCACCACATACCCTTCCTTCTTCTAACTTGAGCTTAGGAATCCCTCTCACTACTTCTTCAGATATAATTCTCTTCATACCTTTCAGATGCAAGTTCCCCAATTTTTGGTGCCATAGTTTAACTTCATTCTCTTTGGCTAAAACACATGTTGAGGATAAGTTTAAGTCTTGAGGAACCCATAGATAAAAGTTGTCTATAGATCTGATTCCTTTCATGATAACTTCATTATTTTCATTGCACACAAGAAATTCTTCCTTGGAGAAGTTAACCTTGAATCCTTGATCACATAGTTGGATTATACTTATCAGGTTAGCTGTTACCCCTTTTACAAGTAACACATTATCAAGCTTTGGAACCCCTGAACAGTCAAACTTGCTAACACCTTTGATTTCTCCTTTTTATCCATCACTAAAAGTCACATAACTGGTGGAATTATATTTAACATCCACCAAAAGATTCTTTACACCTGTCATATGTCTAGAACAACCACTGTCAAAGTACCAGTCATCTTTGGTTGATACTTTGAGGGATACGTGAGCAATGAAACTACCAACCTTGGAATTGGGAACTCACTATTTCTCCTTTTTGCTATTTTGGGGAGTCTTATCTGTTTTGGGAGGAGGAGAATTTTTAGGGTATCCATACAACTTGAAATAGAAGGGCCTTATATGTCCAAGCCTTCCACAGTGATGAGATCTCTAGGGATGGGGATTTTCCCTGGTGTGATTAAGCTTTTTCTTTCCATGATGTTTTCCATGATGTCCTTTCTTCACATGATGTTGAGACATTTGATTCGACATCTTTGGTTTAGGCTTGGCATGAGTGGAAATAGATGAAGGCTGTTTGCCATGATGTTCTTTCTTCACATGATGTTTTTCAAGATGTCCTTTCTTACCATTATGTTTTCCCACATGTTGAGACATTTGAATCAACATATTTGGTTTAGGCTTGGCATGAGTGGAAACAGATGAAGGCTCTTCTGAGTTAGGTTCCTTTTTCTCATTGAAACCTAAACCACTCTTATCTCTTGTCACTCTTCCTGCTTGGAGAATTTCATCTAATGAGTTAGACCCATTATTCAGCATCTTGAGAGATTTGACCATTCTATCATGATTTGAATTTAGAGATAACACTTCACTTTCCAGATCGGAAATAGTTTTAAGATGCTCTTCCCTTTCCCCCTTAAGCTCAGTTAAGATGGATTTCTGTTTCTCCCCTTCAAGACACACTTCTGTGCTTCTGAGACATAATTCTTTGTATGAAGCAGCTAACTCATCAATGATTAGTTCCCCATCACTAGACTCTTCATCAGATACATATTTTCCTGTCAAAGCTTTAACATATTTGGCAGATTCTTCAAGACCACTCTCTGAGTCCTCTTCAGACCAAGTAACAAATGTATTCTTCTTCTGTTACTTTAGATATGTAGGACTTTCAGCTCTAATGTGACCAAAGCCTTCTAATTCATGACATTGTATTCCCTTCCCTTGAGAAGATTTTTCTTCAGCCTCTTTTCTTCCCACCTTATTTGACTTATAGATGTCAGATGGGATGTTCTTGACATTTGATCTTTGGTTCTTGTCCATTCTTTTTATCACTTTATTAAATTGTCTTCCAAGCATAGATAAATCATTTGATATTCCTCCATCTGTATCTAGATCACGATCCTCTTCTTCATCTTCAGTATTAGATACAAAGTCTATGCTTTTGTTTTTCTTTTCAAATATTTCATTTATGCTTAATTCAAATGTGAGAAGGGATCCAACACGTTCATCCACTTTCATTTTGTCAATGTCTTGGGATTCTTCTATTGCAGTTACTTTCATATCAAATCTCTTGGGAAGAGACTTGAGCATCTTTCTCACCAATTTGTCTCCAAGTATTTTCTCTCCTATAGCCCTGGAGGCATTAGCAATTTCAAGGATGTTCATATGGAAGTAATTTATACTTTCATCATCTTTCATCCTCAAATTCTCAAATTTTATGGTGAGTAACTGAATTCTTGACATCTTAATCTTGGACGTGCCTTCATGAGTAGATTGAAGAATCCCTCATGCATCCTTAGCAACTTCACATGTATTCACTAACCTGAAAATGTTCTTGTCAATTCCATTAAATATAGAATTCAAGGCTTTAGAATTTTCAAGAGCAATTTCATCTTCTTTCTTAGACCAATCTTCTTCAGTTTTTAATTCAGAAGTAGGTTCTCCATTTTCTCCCAATTTGATAGGGTGTTTCCATCCTCTTAAAATATCTTTCTAATCCATGTCGTCTAAGGACTTTAGAAAGGAAACCATACATGGTTTCCAGTAGTCATAATTGGTTCCATCCAGAATGGGTGGTCTGTTCACAAATCATCCTTCCTTGTCCATAGTACCAGAAAGCATCTTCCCTGGATCTCACCCAGATAAAGAGCAGGATGCCTGCTTTGATACCAATTGAAATTCTGGTATCAGATATATGATGTCGAATGAGATGTCATGACACAAATATCTGTTTGCAAGTAAGGTGCAGTAAAATCAAAAGTAATAAAGACACAAGAGATTGTTCACCCAATTCAGTGTACAACAACACCTACTATAGGGGCTACTAAGCCAGGGATAAGTTCACTAAATAGTATCAATTCATAGACCCTTAGTAGACAACCAGTTTACGATCTAATCACTTAATCACTTCCCAAGCTAAACTTTTACCTAAGACTAACATAGGTATGAAGCCATCCTCAAATCCCTTCAATCACTTACAGTGAAGAACTTAATAAAATTAATAAGTTTGAAACACTTCAATCATTCAATGCTTAAAAGCTTATGAATGATACAAAATTAATAACCCAAATAACAACTCAATTATTTAAACTAATACTTAGAGTGTATTACAAATAAAAAGCCTAGACTTCTAATTAGAAAGAAAGTATTCTTCTTCAAAAGTTGCTTATCTTTGAATAAGGAAACAACTCCTTATATATGCGAAGCTTTGAGCTAGGGCTTAAAAACTAATATTCAAATCTTTTGAATATTTCCATAAAAATTGTCCTAGATAAAATTATGCAATTTGAAAAATATTCCTTCATATTTTTAGTAGCTTGTAGGTCACAAATCCTGAATTATAGAGTGCTGGAAATCAGGAAACAAAAGATTTAATTGATTTTGGGCTGAGATCAGTTCAGTAGGCAGATGTCAAGACATTTAATTTGACATCATTCAAAACAATTTTGCTCCAAATGTTAAGACATTTAGCAAAACATTAATAAGTCATTATTTTACCAAAATTGCTGCCAACAAACACTTACAAAAGGTATTTGAAGAAGATACAAATTCGTGAATGAAGATGATCATGATTGAATTTGATTGAAGAAGTTATTTGGGAGTTGAAGGAAGGTGGTGCAGTAGTGGAAGAAGAAGGTGGTGATGAATCGTGTGCTGCAGTGATACTGAAGCAGAGATCCAAAGAGAGGTTTCAAAGATTTGTTGCATAGAGAAGAGAAATATTTTTTGGTTTCTTGTGATGGTGATTCTTCCATACGATTCAATAATCAATAATGAAAGAGGTAAGTTAAATTTTATTTTGTTATCAGTTTGTTAGAAAACAGTTAGGAATTGCACACCATCTGAGCCACTAAGTTTTGATAATTCTGTTATGGATTAAACAGCCAGATTCGTATCTGAGATGCCAACTATTGCTAGTTATTCTATTTTTGTTATGAATGAGTTATTCTTCTGCTAATTTTTTTTCTTTTCAGATTTTCCGGTTTCCTACTTTCTGACATTTTCTTTTATATTTTAAAATTTGAAATAAGCCTGTCTGATTTTGTTTTAGTATATACATGCTTGAATCTAGATACATTACTACACCTCTTGAGTTGAATTGGTCCCGACTTGTTCTTCTTTATCGTCTTTTTTTAAATTTGAATTGATGATGAGGTATGCACTGGCTTGCCTTGATTATTTCATATTCATTATCTCGATTTGGTTTCTAATCTACAGATGAAGGCATTGGTTCTTTACCACGGCACAAACTACTCTAAAATTACCACCGTTAAAACTATAACATGGGATGAACAAACAATAGCTACAACAACAATTGACATTTCTACAGTCATTAGGTATGATGAGTATTTCTTAACCCGAGAAGCCCATTAACACAGGGCAGAAGCTAGAAAAAATAACAGTGAAGCAATTTAGTACAAGAACTACTCCATTGAATAAAGCTCAATCAACATGAGCACTAGTAGAACCTTTGGTAGAGCCTTCACCAACACTTAGTAAAACTGCTGCAACTAATAACAAGAACAATGCTCCAATTTGTTGAATTTGTCTATTTTTGCCTCAATATGAAATATGTAAATAATGCAGTGAAAAATATTTGTATGATTTTTGTTACTGTAGGCTGCGGGTCTGCATTGGATTTTTAACTAGTTCTGGTAAATTGAATGAGCATGGATATAGAATTTGTATGGTTTCATCCAAAGGTCCATGGTGCAATGCTGAAACTAGCATGGAATAGCAAGGTGCATCGAATTTGGAAGCATGAAGTTTGACACGAAACTCGTAGAATTAGGACATTCATTAACTTGTAACATTTTTATAGTTTTTCTTTGAAATGCAACATAGGTAATATGATCGGGTTTTGGATGTAATGGAATTTGGTTTATGGCCTTTAATTTTTCAATGTTGAAACATGGTATCTCATACTTGTTTAGAAATTTTGGATATAAATGGAAACTGCTTGAGACTCATGATTGGAATTCAAATAAACACCCAAATCAAATCATGAATAAGCTTAAATGCAAGAATTTGAATGAAACCTGGAGTTTTGGAATATTAATCCACTTCCCAAACTTGAACCAAAATGAACACTTGAATGGAATTAGAATAAATGAAAATATCTTGCCCTTTGAATCTTATTTCTTGCATTCGAAATGAGCCATGAATTATCTCTTGCACTTTAAGAAACTTTGATTTCTCTTGATAAATCCTCAACCCATGGCTTCAATTCTCCACAACCAAATTATCTTGCAATTTAATTTTCCAGTCATATTAACTTGAAAACCAATGACCTCACAACAAAATTAATGTCCTTGAGGAACCCAAGACTTGACGTATAGACCACCATAGTAAACCTCTTATCCATACTTCACTGCTTGTAGAAGTAACTAAAAGAATCAGAAGAAATGATCCTTTATTGGATGCGAACACCTTAACCTCAATCGATAATCCACCAATTTTAACTCACTCTCCAAGCAGGTTAAGTGAGTTATCCTTGAATCATATTAAAAACTTCTATTCCATGTTCATCTTAAATCAATACTCATATGAACCTCAAGCATTCATGACAAGTTGAATCTTGGATAACTTCAAATGGCGTGCTTGATCAATGAATCCATAGACTCATAATTGAATCTCAACTCCCGAATTCCTTATATCCTAAGCCCAAAGTTAACCAAAAAAGTAACTTTGAGACATGATACACAAATATCTTATTGATGAAGTGAGATATAGATGAATCTAAACTCTATTTTCTTGTCTCAAAACCATGTTTTATGCCTTGTAATCCAAGTAACCGATCAAATTGACCCTTGGATGATAGTGAGCCACATGAATTTGGAGACAAACCCTAGTTTTGATGATAAGCTTAAGCACAACAATGAAGCTCCTTACTCCATTATTCACAAGAACCACATACATGATGCACATCCCTTTGAAAGAAACCCAATTGAATAACTTGAACCCTATCAATAGAGCCACATCTCATATCATGCATAAAGCCATGTGCTTGGGAAGAGGGGGACCTAATTCAAAATTCACCACTTGAGGAGCAAACTAAAGAACTCAAACTTTATTGAACATTTATATCTCAATCCACTGTAAAAACCCTAGCTTGTACGCCTATCAAAGTTTCGAACCTCTGACGCTTTATTCAATGCAAATACATGCTATGTTAGTGTAGATGACCTAATGAAAATATGTGAATGCAAAAGTCTAAGCCAAATGAAATAAATTAGGAGAGAAAATTTTGGGGTACAACAAGATGCAAGTGATTGATAGTTGAAGAAATTAAATCAATTGATGAAAAGTCAATAATCACACACAAGTCAAAATTTGACTTTTTGGTCAACATTGGAATTTTAAAGTCAAGAATCATCAAAACATTCAAAACTATCAAACTTTGTCATCAAGAATCAAGAAAGTCAACAAAAGTCAAGAGTCAAGATTTTCAAACACTTAGAAAAAATTCAAGTGTTTTGTACCTAAAAAACCCTAACTTCACAAGCAAGTTTCCTCAAGATACAACTTGATTCAAGGAAAACTTTCAACATGAAAGTTGTAGGGATTAATAAATTCTACAACTTTGTTAATATGGGGTGATCCTCAAAAAATGATTAATTTAAGAGATATGAGCCCATGAAATTATGATGTTTTTTATCCAACACTTAGAAAATTTTTTAACAAGTTTTGATCAGTTTTTTGTCCCAACTTCATGGTCAATTTTCATCAAGTTCCCATTTAATTTATCCAAAGTGGTCAACATGAAAGTTGTAGATAATGTTTCAAACTTTCCAAAATGCCCAAGAACACAAATTTGTCATGCTTGAGCTAGATGTTTCGAAGAGATGAATATGGCATGTTAAACTTGAATTATAGGCCATTCTATTGAAAACCTTATGATCAAATCTTCATGCCATGCCTTGTAATCTCCCTTTACAGGCCTCTAAACTTGTAAATCTATCTCTAATCAGAAGATTACACAAGCTTTTAAGCTATGGTCCACGATAACACGAAAAGTTATAGCATTTTCCGCTCGATTTACATAGATAAAACTTCCGATTTTTCATTTATTACGTCACATTTTATCTCTATTCGTAGTATTTCAGCATATTTCAGGTACTTAGATTATGCAAGGAATAAATGAGAAAAGGAAGAAAAATAATGGAGAAATAAAGAAGAAATGGCCATTTAGCAGCATTTTAACAACATTCTGTACCAAAAGGCGTGTCGTCCGCCACAGGCGCGTGCCGCCCATCACAACTTGCAAAAGTTTACCCCTCGACACGCTTCATGTCCAGACCGACACAGTTTCAAGATGTGTACCCCACGCCACAACGCGCATGACACTCGTGACAACCGATATAACTGCTACAGAAATATCTCCATGAAGCGAACATAACAGACAATTTTGCCGGATTCTTCTCCATGATGGAAGAACGAGGATCAAGGGGATTCCTCCCATTTTTGCTCACTTTTGGAATCTATAAATTGAAATCAGTTACCAACATTGAAAAGGTCTAGAATTTGCACCAATTTTTATTGTTTCTTCTTCGTACTGTAACTTGCGAATATTTTCTAGTTTTGCAACTTTACAATTATTTCAGTTTCATAGTTTTTAGTATTTTATTTTCCAGTTTCATAGAATTCCCGTAAGCATAGAAAGCCCGCACCATTAAATCAGTATTTCTTCACATCGGAGGAATACTACAACTATAGTTTTCTTCCTAGCTTCCAGAATTCGTTTAGGTCTGTTTCATTTAATTCAAGATATTTCATTACAAGTTAATCCTGTCGGCTTATGGAGGATACACACTGCTCAAATTATTTGCTTTAGTATTTAATTTAAGGTTCCTATTTTAAGTATAATTTATTTATTATTACCATGCATGTGTTATTAAATTTATGTTTTAATTTTATGTTATCCTGCAATAAAATTATGTCTGGCTAAATTCCTCGATACTGGTATGTAAATCTTAAACCGAAGGGATTCAGTAATAATTGGCATTAATATTTTACAAAAGCACTTTTCTCGTTTTGATTTTAAATTTGGATATTTAACTATTTTTGTACGAGAGTAAAAGACAGTCTAAGGTTAAAATCAACAGAGCGAGAGTTTGAGGTTTTAACCAGATAGTGGTTATTAAACATTAATTTTTCAAAACAGCGAGATCACTTTAAAATTAATTGGACTCTATTTGTTTTCCAAAAATTCTTTTGAATTTTAAATGAAACAGCGAGAGCTCTCATTTGAGTTTAATAATATGCCTGAATCGATAGAACGAAAGTGTGAGACTAGGATATTTAAATAAATAGTTTCCACTGAAACAATGTTTTAATACTTAAAACAAATGCCAATGACTTATTGAATCCCTGATGTTGACAAAGTACATACCGGTGTCCCATTATTAATTATTAGATTTTAGTTAATTCTCGATCAAACCTAAACACCCAAATTTTATAATTAGTCTTAGCTTTACACGGTGACCCTAAGATAACAGTAGTTTGACCATCAGTCCTTGTGAATTCGATATCTTTTAAAACTACGCGATAGACTGTGCACTTGCAGTCACTACACCCGACAGACTCATAAAGTCATGATCAAGTTTTTGGCGCCGCTGCCGGGGACTGATTTAGTAAAATACTATAAATACCTTGTTACAAAGTATAGACTAAGGCAATCAATTTTATTTTATTTTTATCCGTTGATTGTATGCCAAGCACTCGCTCTCAAGGCGAGGAGTTAGAGAAACCAATCGACGAGGTCGAGTGTTTTGTTAATATAAGACACCGAATTAGAGAGTACCAAACCAAATACAATCTTCCCGAATTCAATCTTCCTAACTATTCTCTTCCTGACCCAAGAATGGCTGAAGGACCCCAAAATCGTCCTTTGAAGGAGTATGCTGCCCCATCATAAGAGGAACCCCATAACAGTATTGCTGCTCCCGCCATTTTGCTGAATTATTTCGAGTTAAAACCTTTGTTATTGCAAGCTGTCCAACAAAACCAATTTTCAGGATGTCCTACGAACGATCCAAACCTTTATTTGTCCGTGTTTGTGCAGTACGCATACACAGTGAAAGCAAATGGTGTCAGCCCTGAAGAAATAAGACTTCATCTTTTTCATTTCTTGTTACGAGATAGAGCTAGAGCATGGATCCAGTCTCTACCACCCAATTTTGTTACCACATGGAACGAATTGAAGAAAGTTTTCCTAGCGCAATATTTTCCTCCGAGTAAGACGACTATGCTAAGAGCCACTATCAACGGTTTTAAACAAATGGAAAGTGAATATCTTTTTGAAGCATGGGAAAGATACAAAGACACGTTGCTACTCTATCCGCATCACAGTCTAGAAGAATGGCTGATCATCCACACCTTTTAGAATGGTCTCTTGTACAACACAAGATTAACGATTGACGCAGCTGTTGGAGGTGCACTGATGGAGAAACCGTACCATGATGCCTATTAACTTATTGAAAGTATTGCTTAAAATCAATATTAGTGGGGAAGAGATAGAACCATGATGGAGAAACCTCAAACGAAAGGCGGTATTCCCGAATTTAGTAGCTTAGACCAAGTTAACGCCAAGGTAGAAGCCCTTAGCCAAAATATAGAAAGCTTAACCATAACTCCTGCAGCCACCGTGGCTGCAGTAGCTCTAACCTGTGACTTATGCGGACTTCACGCGCATGCTGCACCCGAATGTCCACTCTTAACAGGAGTACCAGTTGATTAAGTAAACTATGCTCAAGGAAAATCGTATGGTAATAACTATAACCCTGCTTGGAAGAATTATCTGAACTTCTCATACAAAAGAAACAACGCTTTGTACGGACCTGGGAAAGCGTCTACTACACCTCCATGATTTTAGAAAGCCACCCAAAATTTCTCAACTATCCTGAATATCCCTAGGAAGTCCAACATTGAAATAATAATAGAAAACTTTGTAGCCACCCAAGCTCAAAATAATAAGGATTTCATGAATAAAAATATTCACACCAGTGAGAAAATCAAGAAACTAACGAATAAGATTGATGCTCTTTCCACACACAACAAAATGTTAAAAACACAAATATCCCAAGTGGCTCAACCGCAAGTAGCTACAACTGGAAATTTTCCTGGACAACCCCAACCAAATCTAAAGGAACATGCTAACGCCATAACACTTCAGAGTGGGACAGAACTGTTAGAACATAGTTTGATTCTACAACCCTTGTAAGAGTTTTGATGATAATAAACACTCAAAGATCTATTATTCTCCCTAAATTTGTATTTTGTTCTGCATAGAACTTTTGATGGAAGAAGCTCAGAAGATGAGTTAAATAGATGTTTCAACTCTGATTCTAAACATCTCTTAAAGAAGTTCTAGCACTGCAAATAAGACTCCGTGTTTCTGATCCATAAAGTTCTGGAAAGAAGCAACGGTAACTTTCATTTTCAAAAGAAAACATGTTCTGAAGCGTTATAAATCAATTATTGCTATTCAAATGTAACGGCTGAAAGAGAACAAGGATCTCCATTTTTGGAAAGCTCTTTAATCATCATTGAACAACATTCCAAAAGCTCCTACATGCTTTGCCTATCTAAACAAAGTTTGAAGGAGAAATCGTTCACGATTTTTCATGCACAGTAACGAAGCAGTCTACATCATCTTCAAACATCCAAAATCAAAATTGTGTAAAACATCACTTGTAATACTGTTTTATTAGAAAACATTTTTATACACGTTTATTCAATATTGTTTAGTGAAATTCCTTGAGAAAACCGGATTATGGTTTAAACTCAAGAAGACTTGACGGTTGTCATAGTAGCTTTGTAATCAAGTTTGATTAGTGGATTAAGACCTCGTTGAGAGAGGCGAAATCACCTTGGCGGGTGGAGTGGAGTAGTTTGAGTTCAAACGAACCAGAATAACCAACGTGTTATTTTCTTTAAGTTTTAAAAACCCCAAATCAAACCTCCCTTTATTGTGTTTTTACATTCTTCAATTGCTATTAGAGCGCCTGGTTATGAGTACAAGCACTTAACTATGTTAGAAAAAGATCCAAGCTAAGAAAAACATTATGGTGGGACCAAGTCAAAACATCAGTACTGACTACCATGATGAGAAAGACAGAACCAGCGGCAAACCTCCAATCTTTGATGGTGAGAACTTCGATTACTGGAAAGACAGAATCAAAAGTTTCTTTCTGGCTCACGACGCGGATCTCTGGGATATGGTGACTGATGGGTACATACATCCTGCTGATGAAACTTTTGAGTGTTATTCCCTTGAGTGCTATCTCATACACAGAGTATGAGAAGATCACAAACATAGATTCAACAATACACATGTTTGATTGCTTGAGAATGACACATGAAGGCAACATGCAAGTCAAAGAAACCAAAGCTCGTGTGCTCATTCAGAAGCCAATATTTCAATATTTCAAATTCCGGTGGCTGGGTTAAAATTTTTAGATAAAGGGTACTCAACTGCTGACCATGTAAAGAAGATCATCAGAACTTTACCCAAGAAATGGAGACCAATGGTCACAAATCTTAAATTGGCCAAAGATCTGAATAAAATCTCTCTTGAAGAACTTGTCAGCTCTTTCAGAAGTCATCAGATAAAGTTAGAAGAAGATGAGCCCCATAAGTAAGGTAAGTCTTTAGCCCTTAAACATAACAAAAAATATGAATCGAAAGTTTTGCAAGAAAAAGAAGAAAACTCTGGTGGATCCTCATCAGAAGAAGACGAACTGCCTCTTCTCTCCAGAAGAGTCAATCAGTTCTGGAAGCACAGGCAAAGGAAGTTCAGAAATTCTAGAAGAAAGGGAATCGGTCTGAACCATCATCTGGATACAGAAAGTCTGAACCATCTTCTGGATACAGAAAGTCAAGTAACAAAGACACTGTCTGCTACGAATGCAATGAACAAGGGAATTACAAAAGTGAATGTCTAAAGCTTCAAAAGGATAAACCTAAAAAGAAGTTCTTTAAGGAGAAGAAGAAAAGTCTCATGGCAACATGGGATGACTCAGACTCTTCTGAAGCAGAAACAAAATCAGAAGATGAAAGAGCCAACATAGCCCTTATAGCCAACATGTCAGATGATACTGAATCATCAGAATCAAAATCAGACTTAGAGGCAGAAGAGTTATTTTCTAACTTTTCTATATCTCAATTAGAAGAGAGTTTGTCAGAAATTCTAGAAAGATATCAGAAACTTCGATTCATAAACAAGAACCTGAAAAAGGATCTAGTTTCTGACTCTGAAGAAACTAAGAAACTGAGATCTTAAAACTCTGAGCTGAAAGAAACAATTTCAAAACTTGAAAAAAAATTACAAAATGCTTAGAACGAAACTATCTCAGAAGTTCCTAGTAACTCTGATAAGATCATAAAGGAATATGATCATAGCTTTCAAAAATTTCTTGCTAAAAACATAGATAGAAGCAAGATGGCTTCAATGATCTATGGAGTTAGCAGAAACGGAAAAAAAAGGAATAGGATACAAGGGAAAAGTATCCCAACCTAAGTAAATTAAGGATATGGTAATTAAACGCACACCCATGCATTCTCACTTCACCTATGGGCACACGCATGACATCAAGTATACTAGTAATGCTTTTTCTGCTAAACCAAAATTCAAACAGAATTTTGGTAACTTTAACAAATAAGGACCCAAAAAGATATGGGTACCTAAGGATAAAATTTTCTATGTTGTAGATATCTTTAACAGCAAGACTGAAATACCAATCTTGGTACCTGGAATCTGGATACTCTCGACACATGACGGGAAGAAAGCATATGTTTCAAAGCCCGAAGCTTAAATCTGGAGGCTACGTAGGTTTCATAGGCAATCAGAAAGGGAAGATAATTGGCTCTAGAACTATTGGTAATAATACTCTCCCCTCTATAACTAATGTTCAACTAGTAGATGGATTAATGCATTACTTGTTATCCATAAGTCAATTAAGTGATAACGTTTATGATATAATCTTCAACTAAAATTCCTGCAAAGCAGTTAGTCAGAAAGATGGATTTGTCCTCTTTTATGGAAAGAGAAAGAATAACATTTACAAAATAAAACATTCTGAACTAAAAAATTTGAATGTAAAATGCCTATTGTCTGTTAACAATGAGCAATGGGCCTGGCACAGAAGATTGGGGCATTTTAGTTTGAGAAGAATATATTAGATTAACAAACTCAATATGGTCAGAGGACTTCCTAACCTGAAGTTCAGCTTAGATGCTCTGTGTGATGCATGCCAAAAAGGCATGTTTGCCAAAACTTCTTTCAAAACCAAAAATGTTGTTTCTACATCTAGACTATTAGAACTTCTGCATGTAGATCTATTTGGACCAGTGAAAACTGCATTAATTAGTGGCAAGATGTATGGTTTAGTGATCGTAGATGATTATAGCAGACTGACATGGGTAAAGTTCTTAAGACACAAGGACGAGTTACACTCTGTGTTCTTTGCATTCTGTAACCAAGTGCAAAACGAAAAAGATCTTATAATTGTTAAATTCAAAAGTGATCATGGTGGAGAATTTGAAAACAAAAAATTTGAACTATTTTTTAATGAGAATGGCATCTCTCATGATTTCTCTTATCCTAGAACTCCTCAACAAAACGGAGTTGTAGAACGAAAGAACAAACCTTCACAAGAAATGGCCAGAACCATGACCAACGAGACTAGCATTGCTAAGAACTTCTAGGGAGAAGCAATTAACACAATGTGTTACATTCAGAATAGAATCTCCATAAGAACTATTTTGGGTAAGACTCTATATGAATTGCGGAAGAATAGAAAGCCCAGCATTTCTTATTTTCATCCATTTAAATGTACTTGTTTTATTCTGAACACTAAAGAACATCTGAACAAGTTTGACTCTAAAGCACAAAAGTGTCTCATGTTAGGATACTCAGAACGCTCAAAATGCTATAGAGTATACATCACAGAAACACGAATTGTAGAAGAGTCAATCAATGTCAGATTTGATGATAAGCTTGGCCCTCAAAAGTCAAAGCAAGATAAATTTTTTATAGATATAGAAGTCCAATTTACAGGTACTGAAGACATTGCATTAGAAGTTTCTCACAAAGAATCACAGTCAACTCCAAAAGAATATGTTACAAACATTACAACAACATCTGAAGAGCCTCTCTAAAAAAGACAATCTAGAAGCAGCTTAGCTCATCCGGAAGACAAAATTCAGGGAAAAAAAGAAGATCCAATAAGAACAAGATCCACATTCAGAAACTTTGAAGAATCTCTCATGGGATTAGTGTCTCTGGTTGATCCAACTTCCATTGACGAAGCTCTTCTGGAAAATGATTGGATACTTGCAATGTAGGAAGAATTAAACCAGTTAACTAGAAACGACGTGTGGGATCTGGTTCCTAAACCAAAAGGGTTAAACATCATTAGAACCAAATGGGTATTCAGAAACAAACTGAATGAACAAGGAGAAGTCATCAGAAACAAAGCACAGCTGGCGGCATAAGTTTATAGTCAGCAGGAGGGGATAGACTATACAAAAACCTCTTCTCCATTCACCAGATTAGAATCTATCAGACTTTTAATTTATTTTGCTGTAAATAATGGCATCACTCTCTATCAGATGGATGTCAAAAGTGAATTCTTAAACGGTTACGTTGATGAAGAAGTTTATGTGCATCAACCCCCTAGTTTTGAAAATTCAAAACATCCAGAATACTTCTTTAAACTAAAGAAATCACTATATGGTCTGAAACAAGCTCCTAGAGCTTGCTATGAAAGACTAAGTAGCTTTCTATTAGAAAATGATTTTACCTGAGGGAAGGTTGACACAACTTTATTCTGTAAGCCATTTAAAAATGACATTCTAGTTTGTCAAATTTATGTAGATGATATTATTTTTGGATCTACTAAAGCCTCTATGGGAAGAGAATTTGCTAAGTCTTTGCAGGCAGAGTTTGAAATGAACTTGATAGGAAAACTCAAGTTCTTTCTAGGAATCCAGATCAATCAAACTCCATAAGGAACATACATACATCAAAGCAAGTATGTCAAAGAACTTTTGAAGAAATTTGACCTATTAGAAAGTAAGCCAGCCAAAACTCCCATGCATCCTACATGCATTATAGAAAAGGAAGAGGTAAGTAAGAAGGTAGAATATAAGATCTACAGAGGTATGATTGGTTCTCTCTTATATCTTACAACTTCAAGACCTGATATTCTGTATAGTGTATGTTTGTGTGCTAGATTCCAATCAGATCCTAGAGAATCTCACTTAACAGCTGTTAAACGAATTTAAAGTATCTGAAAGGTACTACTAATATTGGTATGTGTTATAGAAAAACCAAAGAATACAAGTTAGTGAGGTACTGTGATGCTGACTTCGCTGGAGATAAAATAGAAAGAAAAAGTACTTCTGGAAGCTTCCAATTTCTGGGAGAAAATCTTATCTCGTGGTTCAGCAAGAGGTAATCCACCATCGTATTATCAACTGCTAAAGCTGAATATATAGCAGCAGCTGGATGCAGCACACAGATGCTCTGGATGAAAAGTCAGCTTGAAGACTCCAACATATTTAAGAGTAACATTCCTATACTCTGTGACAATACTTCTGCTATTTGTTTATCTAGAAATCCCATTTTACATTCTAGGGCTAAACATTTAGAAATAAAACATCACTTCATTAGGGACTATATTTAGAAAGGAATTCTTTCATTAAAATTTATTGACACAGACCATGAATAGGCTGATGTTTTCACAAAACCACTTTCTGAAGATAGGTTTAACTTCATTCTGAATCATCTCAACATGAAATTATGCCTAGAATAATAGTTTTATTTATGTATGTTAATCCTCAGAACTTTATATTTTTTGTGTGAACATCTGATCAATTATTCTTCAGAAGTTAGAAGGAAAGTTGTATCAGGATCTATCTAAGAAGATATGAACTTTTTCCAAACGGTTGATTTCAAAGATAGAAGCGTGCAGTTCACAACATCAACATTTGTCATCTTCTCACAAGAGTTTCTTCTAAGGCTGAACACGTGTTCAAATTCTGAAGAGACTAAAGCATTGATTGGATGCATTGAGACTCATGTCGTATCGATAACTGTTTTATATCTCTACACCATCTCCCTATTTTCAGGAATCATTAATGCTATATATTCATTTCTTTTCACTCTTTTCTTATTAATTGAGTTTTCTATTTTTCTATAAATATAATTCTCACTTTCACTTTCACTTTTTCACTCTCACTTTTCCTCTCTATTACTTGTGTTCAATTTTTTATTCAAAAACCCTCAAAAGTAATTGTGAATGATGGCTTCTTCTCAAACTTCTCAAAGCTATCAAAGTGTTCCCGTCTCTTGTTTTTCAACAGCAGACAGGTATGAAGAACCCTTAAGAACACTCCTGACTCCCATTGATTCGCTGGAAGTTCTGTGTGAACTCATTGTGGACTTCGTCAGTATGAAAGAAAACGGTTACAATCTAACTCCTGATGTTGAAGTTCAAGGGTGGACAAAGTATTTTGATCGTCTACTGGGTCCAATTTTTCAAAGATTAGTTAAAGAATTCTGGATTCACACTACTGCTTCAAATCATCAAGTTACTTCTTTTGTTATGGGAAAGAAAATAATAATCTCTAAAGATCTCATTGGGCATTTGATAGGTCATAACGGCGGAGGTATTCGTTGTAGTGAAATGGAAGACAAATGCTCTGACCTTACAAAGATTTCAAAATATATTTTCTCTTCTGGACAACCTTCAAACAAAATTAAAGATCTGAAAGACTACTTCAGAATTTGGTAAAAAATTATTTTGGGATGCATCAACCATAAAAAACCCACAAGTTCTCCATACTATATCAACATTGATCAGCAGTATCTTCTGTACTTTATAGCAACCAAGGCAAAGGCAATCTTCCCGATCTTCTGTTTAATCATCTAAAGACTAGTGTCAAAGAGACAAGAGAAGAAGAAAGAACTAAGAGAGACTGGATACCTTTGGGCAGGCTCATATCTGATATTCTGACAGAAAACAAGCTGGTAGAACATCTGACTGAGGCGCAATAGGTCAACACTATGGAAGCATATGCTGGTAAACCTCTGAACGATAAGAATATGAAGAAGATGAAGATCATTGACACCATCAAGAAGGATCCAACAATAACAACCAAGGAAGTCATCACGACTATAAGAGTACCTCTGAAGGATTTTCCTCTCTTCTCCCAAATAGATGCTTCTCCAGAAATTATTGTCAGATATCTGGAGGCTTGCAAAATGGACGGGACAAATCCAGAAGTGAACATTTGTGATCTGAGACAACATTCTCCGGAGATTTCCCTAAAAAAATCAAGGAAAAGTAAAGTTGCTGGAGAAGGATCTTCTCAGAAGATTCCCAAGGCCGCTAAGAATAAAGGTAATTCATCATTTATTTCTGTTATTGAATCAATTATGTTATCAACATCTGCAAACCCTTCCTCTTCAAAACCCACCGAATATTCATCACCACAAACTTTTGATGACTTTGACATTGAATTTGACCCCTCACTTACTCTAGAAAACATTCTGGACGAACCACCTTCTACCCATCTAGACCAAAATCAGCCTGAGCTTGCTCAAGTTCTTTCTGATATTGATCAATTTAATCCGCTGTTCCAAGATCCCCACTCAAAAAATACAAACTTTCTTGCTCCCCACTCAGAAAATCCAAACTTTCAAGCTCCCTCCTCAGAAAATGCAACTTTTGACTTTGATACCACAACATCTATTTTTGGAATTACTTTCCCTCTCATGGTCTCACAACCAATCACAATCCACGACATCCCAGATATTCCATCTCCATATCATTCCACTCCACCAAACTCACCACATTCACCCATTATTATCTCTGGTTCTCCCTCTCCGAACAACCTTCCAGAAGATCACCTTCGCATAATTATGGACTTAGAAGCTCTGGACAATCTTGTCTCATGCTTTCAAAAAATTGCCGTACCAAAACCAAAACCAAAAATCACCAAGGCAGATGTTGGTAAAAAATTGCTGATTTTTGAAACAGAAATACTTGAATGGGTTAAATCTCTGAAACTAGCTTTCTTAGAGAATATAAATCCCGCTGCTTCTGATTCACACTGGAACTAGTTCAGAAAATGGTTTAATTCTAAGTCCCAAAAACTTAAGGATTTGAGTTATGAAATTTCTCAACAGAACTTTTATGATCATCTGAAAGTCTTCAAGGATCAAGTTCTGCGTCATTGGGAAAAGAAACCTCTCCTTATGCTGGACAATGCCCCTTGGGAAGATCACCAGTCTTTAGAATATGATGAACCATCCTCTGATCCCCTACCTCTGGTTAGGATTCAAGACAAAGGAAAGGAAGTTGAAGAATCTATTGAGTCAGAATCATCCGCAACTTGCTCTAAAAAGGTTGTACCTTATGTTGATATGCCCTCTTCATCTCTAGTTATGCAAACTCTGGATGAGTTGAAAAAATAGAATGCAATGTTCAAGGAAAGACTATACAAGCAGGATGATACATGAAAGGAAATCAAAGGGGTGTTGGGAAAACAAGAAGAGTCAAGCAATCAGATTAAGAATTTGTTAGAAGGCATGTTCACACGACTTCCTCCACCCCAATCTTAGTTTTTGAAAACTTGTTTTTTGTACTGTGTTCATTTTCTTTGTTTCCTTCTTAATGTGTTTCTTGCAACCTTTTGAATACAAATCCTTTTTTATTGCTTATAGTGTTTTTATTTCTTTTTGATTCTTGACAAAAAGGGGGAGAATGTAAGATATTTCTAATATAACAGTATCGAGACGCAGTCTCAAACATTTTGAATATCATAACTTCTTCTCTTTTTTTCTGAAAGAAAAACAGGAACGATCTCTGTTAAGGACAGAATTGGATGCATTAAATACTCTGATCAAAACAAACTTCAGGGAAGTATTTGTTCTCTATCTGAGTACTCAACTCAGGGGGAGACCTTAAATGCCTTATGTTCTTCATGTGTCTATTGAAATATCCAAGTTTTTGTCATCATCAAAAATGGGGAGATTGTTAGAACATAGTTTGATTCTACAAACCTTATAAGAGTTTTGATGATAACAAACACTCAAAGATCAATTATTCTCCATAAATTTGTATTTTGTTTTACAGAGAAGTTTTGATGGAAGAAGCTCAGAAGATGAGTTAAATAGTTGTTTCAAATCTGATTCTAAACATCTCTTAAAGAAGTTCTAACGCTGCAAACAGGACTCCGTGTTTTTTATCCATAAAGTTCTTGAAAGAAGCAACAATAACTTTCATCTTCTGAAGCAAGCATATTCTGAAGCGTTACAAATCAATTATTGCTATTCTAATGTAACGGCTGAAAGGGAACAAGGATCTCTATTTTTGGAAAGCTCTTTAATTATAATTGAACAACATTCCAAAACCTCCTACATGCTTCACCTATTTAAACAAAGTTTGAAGGAGAAATCATTCCCGATTTTTCACGCACCGTAATGAAGCAATCTACATCATCTTCAAACATCCAAAATCAAAATTGTGTAAAACATCACTTATGATACTGTTTTATTAGAAAACATTTTTGTACACGTTTATTCAATATTGTTTAGTGAAATTCCTTGAGAAAACCGAATTGTGGTTTAAAGTCAAGAATACTTTGATGGTTGTCATAGTAGCTTTGTAATCAAGTTTGATTAGTGGATTAAGACCTCGTTGAGAGAGGCGAAATCACCTTGGAGGGTGGAATGGAATAGTTTGAGTTCAAACAAACCAGGATAACCATCGTTCTATTTTCTTTAAGTTTTAAAAACCCCAATTTAAACCCCCCTTTCTTGTGTTTTTCCATTCTTCAAGAACTAGACGGACCAATTGAACCTAGAGTCGAGAAACCAACCATGTACCAAAAACATGGAAAAGGAACTGAGAAGGAAGCTGAATCGAAGGAAGTAGAAAAAGAAGATGATGAAGAGGCCGTGGAAAAAGAAGAACCTTATGTGCCTCCACCACCCTATAAACCACCTATTCCATATCCTTAAAGATTTTCTAAGTCTAAAAATGTAGGGCAATTCAAGAAATTCGTTGAACTTCTGAAACAACTTAACACTACCATACCTTTTACAGAAGCTATCACACAAATGCCCTCCTATGTTAAATTTCTTAAAGAAATCTTATCTAATAAGAAAAAGCTTGAGGATAATGAAACTGTGCCACTCACCGCTGAATGCATTGCTATAATCCAAAACAACATGCCTCATAAACTTAAGGACCTAGGTAGTTTTTCCATACCTTGCATAATCACAAAGTTTGTGATAAACAAATCACTATGCAATTTAGGAGCCAATATTAGTCTAATTCCCTTATCAATTTGCAAGAAACTCAACATAGGAGAACTAAGACCAACACAAATGTTCGTATAATTAGCAGATAGATCAAGGAAATTTCCTTTAGGTATGTTAGAAAACGTTCATGTACGTATAGGACAATTCTATATCCCCACTGGTTTCATAATCATGGACATTAAAGAAGACTCCAATATTCCTATTATATTAGGTAGACTATTCCTAGCCACTGCAGAAGCCATCATAGATGTTAAAAATGGAAAAATGACTTTCAAAGTCGGGGAAGAAAAAGTTGAATTCATCTTGTCTAAATTCTTTAAGGCACCAACCCTCGATGATTCATGTTGTTTCTTAGATGAAATTGATAAATGCATAAAATAATTGCAGAAACAACAAACCACTTATTCAGAAGTATTAAAGATTCCTATACCTCCACCTCTCAAAGATGATAATTGGCACCCTGAATATCAAGATGAAAATCTGAGTGAATGACTAGCTCTAACTCCCGATCCTATACCTTGTCCGAAGAAGCATACCATAGAACTAAAAACACTACCCAAAGACCTAAGGTATGAATTCCTAGACCCAGAACTTAAACGATCAATTATAGTCAATACAGACCTAGGACAAATAGAAACTGAAACATTATTAAATGTCTTAAGAAAATACCCAACCCCTTTAGGATATAACATCTAAGATCTAAAATAAATAAGCCCTTCTATCTGCATGCACCGTATAATGCTGGAAGAAGACTACAAGACCTCTAGGGAACATCAAATAAGAATCAATCCTATTCGGAGAGATAGTAAAAAAGGAACTAGAAAATCTATTAGAAGCAGGAATCATATACCCAATATCCGATAGTAAATGGGTTAGCCCAGTACATGTCATACCTAAGAAAGGAGGTGTTACAGTTGTAAGAAACACTAAAGGAGAATCCGTAGCGCAATGAACTCACACCGGGTGGAGAATGTGCATCGATTATAGAAATTTAAACAAAGCCATTCATAAAGATAATTTTCCTTTACCTTTCATTGATCAAATTCTCGAACGACTAGCTAAACACTCTCATTTATGCTATTTAAACGGTTATTCCATATTTTTCCAAATTCCTATCCATCCTGACGACCAGGAAAAGACAACTTTCACTTATCCTTATGGTACGTTCGCCTATCGACGAATGCCATTCAAATTATGTAATGCCCCTACAACATTCTAGAGATGTATGATGTCCATCTTCTCTGATTTTCTAGATGGTATAATGGAAGTTTTTATGGATGACTTCTCCATTTGTGGAGACATTTTTGAAGGATGTCTATCGAGCCTTGAAATGGTACTAAAAAGATACGTAAGTGTAAACCTCGTGCTAAACTGGGAAAAATGCCACTTCATGGTCCGACAAGGAATTGTCTTAGGGCACATCGTATCCGATAGGGGAATTGATGTAGATAAAGCAAAGATTTAAGTAATAGAAAATATTCAACCACCCAAAATTGTTAGAGAAATAAGAAGTTTTCAAGGACACGCTGGTTTTTATCGATGTTTCATGAAAGACTTCTCTAAGATAACCAAACCTCTAACCAAACTATTAATGAAAGATGCTGAGTTCATTCTCACCGACCAATGCTTGGACGCATTTACAACAATAAAAAAGGCATTAATTTCAGTACCTATCATGTAACCTCCTGATTGGAACGAACCATTTGAAATCATGTGTGATGCCATTGACTATGTCATAGGTGGAGTTCTAGGACAGAGAAAGGACAAAAAGCTTCACACAATCTACTACATAAGTAGAACCCTAGATCCAGCGCAGACGAATTACGCCACCATAGAAAAAGAATTGTTAACAGTTGTGTTTGCTTTAGATAAATTATGTTCTTACTTAGTAGGAGCACAAATAATTATCTATACCGATCACGCTGCAATCTGGTACCTCTTAAGTAAGAAATACGCCAAACCAAGATTACTAAGGTGGATCTTACTTCTACAAGAATTCGATTTCAAAATAAAAGACAAGAGAGGCACTGAGATTGTAGTATCTGACCACCTATCCAGAATAGAAAGCATCAAACCAGATCATGTACCCATCAATGATGATTTTTCTTACGAACGCCTTGTAGCTCAATTAGAATTAGAAAGTAGTACAACCAAATACCCTATGACTTATGAAGACACAAACACAAACAAAATTATGGAAGCAGTCTACACTAAAACCATATTGCCATGGTATGCCGATTTTGTCAACTACTTGGTTGCTGGAGTGCTTCCACCTGATATGTCTTATCAACAAAAGAAGAAATTCTTCCATGAACTTAAACATTATTATTGGGATGAACCTTTGCTTTTTAAGAGAGGCGCCGATGGTATTTTCCGTCGATGTGTTTCTGAAAATGAAATTGAAAAAATAATTTTCGATTGTCATGCTGCTCCTTATGGAGGACGCATGAGTAATTCAAAGACTTGCGCTAAAATATTACAAGCTGGCTTATATTGGCCTAATATGTGGAAAGATGTCCATATCACGGTTAGAAATTGATTTCATGGGACCCTTCCCGTCTTCCTTTGCAAAACACTATAAACTAGTTATTGTCGACTATGTTTTAAAATGGATGGAGGTTGTAGCCTCTCCAACAAATGACGCACGAGTAGTAGTCAGGATTTTTAAGAACATAATCTTTCCAAGATTCGGTGTTCCGAGGATCGTCATCAGTGATGGTGGATCCCATTTCATTTCCAAAATCTTAGAAAAATTATTAGCAAAGTATGGAGTCTGACATCGTGTCGCAACACCTTATTATCCACAAACAAATGGGCAAGTACAGGTCTCCAATAGAGAGATTAAGACAATCTTAGAAAAAAAGGTAGCAACCTCTAGGAAATATTGGTCATCTAAGTTACACGAAGCTCTATGGGCATATAGGACGGCATATAAAACTCCAACTGGAAGCATGCCATTTAAACTAGTCTATGGGAAATCATGTCATCTGCCGGTATAAATTTAACATAAAGCTTATTGGGCCATTAAGACCCTTAATTTAACTGCCTCGGGTGAGAAAAGAATCTTAGATATCCACGAACTTGAAGAACTTAGACTAGACGCTTACGAGAATTCTCAGATTTATAAGGAGAGAACTAAAAAATGAAAAGATAAACGAATATCTAGAAAAGAATTTAATGAAGGAAATATAGTTCTCCTATTTAATTCTAGACTTAAACTATTTCGAGGAAAACTTCGCTCTATATGATATGGTCCCTTCTAAGTAACTAAGGTTTTTCAAAATGGTGCAATAGAAATTAAGCGAATGTCTAGTGAACCTTTCATTGTAAACGGAAAACATTTAAAACATTATCATAGCATCAATAATCAGGAATATTACACAACATTAAGGCTAGATGTTCTGCCACCCCATTCATTGGAGTAATCACCATGTTATGTTGAGCTTACAACGTAAAACAAAGCACTTACTAGGAGATAACCCACTTTTTATTCTTTTCATTTTGCTTTACTTATTTTTAATTTTTTATCTTCTTTTCTTATATTTGTTGTTGCTTATTTTAATAAAATTATGCAGTATTGTTTCTCTAATTTTACCCTCTACTAACTTAATTCTAACTATCAACCTACTTCAGCATAACTTTACTATTAGCTAATTGCACTAACCATGATGAATCTGGTTGATACTATGGGCATTGCTTTTAGAGGAAGAAATCAGCAGAGGAGACTTGATTCTTTATCTGATAGGGAGATAGGATTGAGTGTCTACCCTGACGGACCTTATATGATCATATTAGGAATCCGAGACAGTGTCTTGTTCCTATTAAGCCAAATAAGCTGGGACACATCTGCCCTAAGAAGAAGGTTTAGTTCCTACCGTAGATTAACCCTAGAGTTTCTAAGATCTCTTGTCTACAAACCTAACCATGGTATAGGGTTTAGTAGAGGACTAATTAGGTTTAGGCTATTTAATATTGAATACACTTGTACCCATAAGGAGATGGCAGAACTATTAAGATTTCCACACGGCTTAAATGCATTCACAGTAATCCAAGAAGAACTTTTCGATATGGGTGAGCTGGACTATTTCTGGGGGGTTATTACAGGTATAAGTAACCCCGAGCCTGATGACATGCACTCAGAAAACATTCATAACCCTGCCTTAAGATATTTTCATAAGATCCTAGCACACACCCTCTTTGGTAATCCAGAAAATATAACTACAATATCTAGAGCCAAGCTTTTAATTATGTTCTGTGCTTCACAAAACCATCCCGTAAGTGAAGCTACCTTTATGATAGCCAACTTTCATCATTTTGCGAGAGCCGTCCATGAACCAATCTTGATAGGTGGCTTAGTAACCATGATAGCAGATGTTATCGTCCTAAGATAAACACTAGTAAACCTTATCCCTCTAGGTAGATTTCAACCACTGAATATCAACTTTTTTTCAATAGGGGAATAATTGGAAACCTAGCCCGGGTAACTTTGAACTGCTCATTAATAATCAGTTAATGCCCCTTTTTACCCCTGCCCGACCCTAGGACTAGTGTGCATGACATGAATAACTGGTTATATGATTGGGCCGATCCACACATTTCACCACCACGTACTCCTGACACACCCATGATTTATGTCCACCTTGACTCCTTCCTGTCTGATGAGGAAACTGACCCCGAAACCCCTCCTTTTTACCATCATTCTCCTTCTCCCAATCAGGTTGACTCAAACACCTTCGCCGCTCCAGTTGCTACTCCACCTCCCGTATTTGATCATGGGCCTGATATAAATGCTTTACAATCTGAGCTTGATTTGTTGAGGGATGAGCTTTGTATTTTGAGGATCTACTTCCATTCTTTCATGGATGTGGTAGTCGAACAATTGGACAATCTTTACCAGCATATCTACTCTACTTCCCTTCTTAACAATCGACGTGGCTAATTTTTAAGACTTATTGCATATCTTCTTTTCACATTTAAACATTGCGGATAATATTTTGTTTAAGTGTGGGGAGAAGACTTATTAGATCCGAATTTTCATTATTTGCTATTTCAATTTCTTAAGTACAATTTTTACCATTATTTTCTATTTCAATTTCTTAAGTATAATTTTTATCATTTATTTTCAGTTCAGTTATATTTTTGTTTAGTTTTTCATTCGTTTACTTGTGGAATTTACATTACATTACATTTCATTAAATGCACTATTATTATCATATTCACACACAGACACACACACACACACACATACAAATATATATATATATATATATATATATATATATATATATATATATATATATATATATATATATATATATATATATATATATATATATATATATATATATATATATATATATACGTACAACATGCTTGCAAGTATTGAAAAGTGTATGAGTTTCATGTTTGAAATATATGGGAAGTCTGGGAAACAAAAATTTAAATTTTTATTCTTATTATGCACTGCATTCTGTTCTCCATACAAGCATAACGTCCGTCACACTTCATAAAATTTATGCTGCTCAGCACAATAGCGTTCCCCTCGGCACAGAGTTAGAAACATAAGCGTTTCTGTTTTAAACGCAGAAACCCTTAATCTCTTCTTCTTCTCATTTTCTTCAAACTTCTCTTTGACTCCATTAAACCTCCTCCTATTTCACTACCTCCATTATCATTATCATCAAAATTCATTAATCCCCACTTACTACCCTCATTATATTTCTATACATATACACCCTCCAAACCCACTTCCATTCCAAAACCCCCAACTTCTCATGCAAAACTCCTCCTCATTCCTCCATCTTTGCTTCAACAATGGCACGCAGAAGTTCAAGACCAGAGCCAGACCTTTTCGGAGTTACATTTCGAAATAAGGAAGCCGGAGAAAATCAAATGGATCAATATCTTAAATTTTATCAACGCTCCATAGTTCCTACATGGTATGTTGATACTGAGTGTTTACGCAAATTAGGATTGCTTGATAGTGTGCAGTGGTTACTCTGAAACTCTGATTTAGCATTCGTCTGTACACATAATCTTCCAACGTATGAGTCTCTAACTTTGTAATTTTTAAGCATATTCTCCTACGACACGCCGTGCAATGAAAGCCAGCACCTATCCGAATCAACTACTTTTAGAATGTTCAACGATGAATATCCTATAACTCAAAACACTTCGAGTGATTTCTTCCACTTCCCTCGTGAATGGGTGGTACACCATTGTATTCCTATAGACCAAGATTTGGCATTTACAACTTTCAATCTTTGGAAAGCTATCTCCGATGAGGAACCTAACAGTTGGGAGAGACTTTATGCATCATCCATTCATAACCCCGCTATCATGTATTTTCACCGAGTCATCTCCAACACTATTTTTGGGAGTATTAACAACAACAAAGTTAATTCTAAAGAATTGTTCCACCTCCATTGTACCTTCACTCCAAACCAAAAGATCAATGCGAGCACGTTCCTTATATCTCATATCTAGTCTTTGTGTGCAAGAGGGTCTACACCTTTTTGCATTGGAGGGCTAGTTACCTCTATAGCACTTGGCCTGTGCCTCGAGGACAAGCTTGCAAATCTGTCTCCACTGCCGCCCACATTCATTGACATCGACAACTGTCGGGCTGGCCACTTGATTAAGGTCAGAGGAGATGGTAGGTATAATCTGATGGTGCATAACAGAGTTGTCCCTAGTGTCATTTTTCCAAACATTACACTTAATGATATTAAAAACATGGATAAGTGGCTTTATGACCTTAATGCTCCTGCACCTAGAGATAATGCGCAAAACGACCAAGGAAATGTCCAAGCTGATGAAATGGAGAAATAAATGGAACAAGGAGGTACTGAACAACAAGCTCCTCCTGAAAACATTGCAAGCACATCCACAAGACCCAAAAGAAGACGCGAAAGAGTACCGGTCTCAAATGATGACATTATGGCTGCCATTACGCAATAAGATCAAAGAGTGCAAGCTATGCAGAATAATCAAAATGCAATGATGCAACTTATGCTGGATATGCAAACTCAACAACAGGAATATGATGAAAGAAATGAGCATCGGTCTGCAAGATTGACCGAGGAAATGGAAGCCTTAATTGTACGCATGGATGGTTTTCAAGATTATATATACCATGTGGCTATGCCTCATCCTCTGGGTACACATGGCCGAGCACGAGGGCGAGGAAGAGGATGTGACAATGAGCAAGAATAAATCAATTTTTCTTCTCTTCCTGTTTCCTTTTTGTTTTTAAGCATTGGGACATTGCTTGTTTCAAGCTTAGTGGAGCTAGTTAGTTAGGGAACTCTTTATTGCTTTCTAAGTAGATATTTCATTCCCATTTGTATTTCTTATAATCAAAAACATCTTTATACTTTCAAGTTCGTTTATGCAATTTTTCTACTATTATCTAATTACCCAACTTTCTTGAGCCATAACAAAAAAATTTGTTCGTTACTTGCATAACTTGACGCATTCGAATAGTATATAGGCTGCTCACTTTTTAAAGATATATGAGAAACCTTGAGTGAAACAGAAGTACGATGGATACCGTCGTAACACTCTAAATCCCCAAATTATGCTAGATCGATTTCAATACCCTTTATACCGAAACCTTAAACTTTAGTTTTAAAGTAGCCCCGAGTAGTTTATTTAGAAGTCGACACCGTCTTAAACACAAACTACGTAGGGAGTCGATGAATATAAGTGAATGGTCCAGAGTATTTAAACCATACATGCTTTACTATAAGAAAATAGGGAATGTACCAATTAAGTTAGGCGATCCTCACCCGGTCACTTAATCCAACGGATGCAGAACCTACATTATATAACATAGAAACCCGTTGTTGGTTGGTTCAGAGGTGTCTGGTACTGAACTTGGTAGGGTAGACTATGGTCCGATCCCCCACAACTTGCAATTGGGTGAATTAAAGGAGGTTACCGCATTTATGTTCCAGAACCTCATGCTTAAAAGGATCATAGTTACTAACCGGTTACTCTACTATGTGCATGTAAAGATAAAGGGCTTAATGTGATTGCGCTAGAATGAAAATAGGTAAAATTTAGCGAAAATAATTTGGTTGAGCTATAATGGCATGACTGGAATTAGTCTGCACAATGGGGGTGTTTAGTGTTATTACCGTATCTTTTGTGTTATGTTGAGCTTATGTTTCAACAAAAACATTGGCAACCTCTTATGAATTGAATTGTATAGTGAATTTCCATTTAACTTGTGCCTTATTGGTTTTTATACTGACTTTATTACTTGAGGACAAGCAAAGGTTCAAGCTTAGGGGAGTTTGATAACACGAAAAGTTATAAAATTTTCTGCCCGATTTACATAGATAAAACTTCTGATTCTTTGTTTATTAAGTCATATTTTATCTCTATTCATAGTATTTGCAGCATATTTCAGGTACTTAGCTTATGCAAGGAATAAATGAGAAAAGGAAGAAAAACAATGGAGAAATGAAGAAGAAATGGCCATTTAAACGCATTTTAGCAGCATTCTGTACCAGAAGGCATGTCGTCTACCACAGGCGCGTGCCACCCATCACAACTTGCAAAAGTGTGCCCCTCGGCACGCTTCATGTCTCGACCGACATAGTTTCAAGATGTGTGCTCCACATCACAGCGTGCATGACGCTCGTGACAATCCACATAGGTGCTATGGAAATATCTCCATTAAGCGGATGAAACAAACAGTTTTGTCGGATTCTTCTCCATGATGGAAGAATGAGGATCAAGGGGATTCCTCCTATTTTTTCTCACTTTTGGAATCTATAAATTTAAATCAGTTACCAACATTGTAATGGTCCAGACTTTGCACCAATTTTTATTGTTTGTTCTACGTGCTGTAACTTGCGATTATTTTCCAGTTTTGCAACTTTACTATTATTTCATTTTCATAGTTTTTAGTATTTTGTTTTCCAGTTTTGTAGAATTCTCGTATGCATAGAAAACTCGCACCATTAAAGAAGTATTTGCTTTAGTATTTAATTTCAGGTTCCTATTTTAAGTATAATTCATTTATTCTTACCATGCATGTGTTATTAAATTTATGTTTTAATTTTATGTTATCCTGAAATAAAATTATGTCTGGCTAAATTCCTCGATACCGGTATGCAAATCTTAAACCGAAGGGATTCGATAATAATTGGCATTAATATTTTACAAAAGCACTTTTCTGGTTTTGATTTCCAATTTGGATATTTAATTGTTTTTGTACGAGAGTAAAAGACAGTCTAAGGTTAAAATCAACAGAGCGAGAGTTTGAGGTTTTAACCAGATAGTGGTTATTAAACATTAATTTTAAAAACAACAAGAGCGCTTTAAAATTAATTGGACTCTGTTTGTTTTAAAAAAATACTTTTTAATTTTAAACGAAACAGCGAGGGCGCTCATTTGAGTTTAATAATATGACATGAATCGATAGAACCAAAGTGTGAGACGAGGGTTTTTAAATAAATAGTTTCCACTAAAATAGTGTTTTAATACTGAAAACAAATGCCAATGACTTATTGAATCCCTGAAGTTGACAAAGTACATACCAGTGTCCCATTATTAATTATTAGATTTTAGTTAATTCTCGATTAAACCCAAACACCCAAATTTTATAATTAGCCTTAGCTTTCCACAGTGACCCTAAGATAACAGTAATTTGACCATCAGTCCTTGTGGGTTCGATATCTTTTAAAACTACGTGATAGACTGCACACTTGCAGTCACTACACACGATAGACTCATAAAGTCACGATCTGTTCATTTGACTCAAGCATTATCCAATCCATTTTTCCTTTAAGGGAAAAAAGCTAACACTTCCATTTTAGAAAAGCATGCTTTATGAAAAGTCTACTCTCCTTGAGCCTCTCAATTGTTTCTTCTGCACACACATAATATCAAAGCAAGAAGCAACATGTCTACAACTCCTAAACACTCTATGAGCCATGGTACTATGCATTGGAACATTGATTTCTCAAGAAATCCAAAGTTACATTTCAAGCAAGCAAAAACATGATAACTTGTAAACTAAGTCCTCTCATCCTCTGAAACGTTTCCTATAAATAGAGAGCATAACACACAGTATAGGACACAATTTCAGAAGCCCTTAAGCACCCTAAAATTCTCAAACTTAAAATCACTAAGGAACCACCATTGTTGCACATTTGAAGCTTCCAACACCCAACTCTCAATCCATTCGTGTGTTTTCTTTTTTTATCATTCAAACATTTTCTACACATCATATATAAATCATTCATATCCTTGTTACACTTCTGTGACATCATCATCACCATCCTCCAAACTCCAAAACTGTGACATGCAACTTGACTTGGCTAGAGTATTTCAACAACTTTCAGTACAAAGTAAGGATTGGAATAGCTTCAGGGAGGTCAAAGGAAGCTTAATCAATCATTTACTTGCACCTGGAAGCCTCCATACATGTTCTGAATTTTCACTTCAAGAGGTAGGTTTCTCAAACTTTGAAATCCTTATACACACACTATTTTATTTCAATTTCAAAAGATAAAATGTTGATATGATTGCCCTGAAACTAATCATGTCCTTAGTTTTCATTTATGTTGAGTATGTGATTAGAATTTTAGAATTGAAGTTTATGAAATATTAGGTTTCCGTTTGGTACCAAGCAAAATTCATTTCAGCCTTTAAATTATAGCTTTCAAAAGTTACATGGTTGAATTCTTTGTAAAAAATCAAGCAAGTTTGATGTTTACATCTTTCAATTTGGTTGAGAAATGAAGATTTTACAAAATTTGAAAATGTTGTTGTTGTTACTATCAAACGCGCGCATATCATGAGCCTCATCTGATCATCATCAGATGTTCATCAAGCCAAATCCAACGCCCCAAGACAGCCATGACCATGATGCACCTTCCTGAAGTCAATCACAGGGAATCCAGCGCTGGCACCTGGGCTCCTTGTTTTGGGCCTAGCATTTCTGTTTCTTTTCACCCCCCAATTGCTTTTACAACCCAGGCCCATTAAAATTCTTTTTGTTCTTTTTTTAATTAACTATTTTCTTTTCTTTTAAATAATTTTATTTAAAATCAGAAAAAAATCATAAAAATGATTTTAAAAAAATTAGATTTAGGTTTTTTGATTAATTAATTTAATTTTTGACAAATAAAAATTAATTTAACTTAATCACTTTGATTTTATTTAATTAGAATTAGGTTTTATACTTCATATATTTTTCTAAATAAAACATCAAAATTATTTTCTAACAATTAGTTTCTTTTTTAAAATTAAAATTAATTTAGACTTTTTTTATTAAGTTAACTAAATTAGCTTTCTTTTTAATTAATTAAATTAATCGGCCTTTTTTTATTTATTATTAAATTTAATTTTAGTTTCTTTAGGTTTTTGCTAAAGTTTTATTAATAAAAATTAATCAAATAATTAGGTCTATCACCAAACTTTTCTATAAATAATCACAACAATTTCCTTTCTCTTTTCTTTATTTTACAAATCTTCACGTACTTTAGTTCCCAATTATTATAACTACCCAATGGTCTGTAATAGCGTCAATTAGGGTTTAATGCTTTTCATCCCCATTCATAAATTTGTACCCCCATTTCCCGAAGCGTTGTAATAGCGTAGGACATTAAATTTCCGTAATTTACTGCTTTCCTTATTATTGTTAGTAATTAGGGCTTGTATGGAAAAGACCTAAAACAAAACATTAGAAAACCTAATCTCAAGACAAATACTTGAAATCAAAACACTATTCACACAAGCGCATCTAGGGTAACCTCACTTGTTGCCTCGGATAAAAAGCAGTCATGTCCCTCGAACGTGGGACGCTTTAGGAAAGACCCTCGATTAAAAGATCATAGTCCCTCGATGACCCTTCGATGTTGCCTACGATAAACGATCTTAGTCCCTTATGATAAATGTTAAAGCGTCTTACAAGTTTCCTTCTATGACTGTACGATGACCCGCATCTGTCCCTCACATCCAATAATAGGGCTTCCTACTAACCAATGGTAGGTTAGCACTATCTAAAGGAGGAGGAAAAGAATAAAGACTTTTTGAGCAGGTAGATCGCTCTTAATCGCTTGCTCACGAACTAAAATAATTTCCATATTTCACACTTTCAAAACAACTAATTTCAAAACGCTTTATAAACGCTCTTGAGGACTGATACACGGGTTATTATAAAGCAAATCTCCTTACATTGGCATTTTCAAAACATCTTTCCACAAGACAACACTTTCTTCCAATAAATATTTTCAAAAACATTTTGTATACATTCTCAACGATACGAGAATCATTAAATTTTTTTTGCACTTAGGCATATTCAAACATAGACAAACACAAAGCATTTTCAAAATGAGCTAGCAATTAAGAGCACGTAGAAAACTACAGATGAAAAGGGTGCTAACACATTCCCTTTTCATAACCTACCCCCCAAACTCAGAAAATTCTCAAAGGTCTTTCCTGTTCTTTTCACCCTTTCCTTTATTGGATAAAATAAAAGTCGGTGGTGACTCTTGCTATCTATAACATTTGCGATAAAATGCAAAACCCAAAGTGAGTTCTCTCACCGAGTTACAGAAAGTGGGGTTACCTTAAGAGCTAGATCACCTTTATTTCTTTATTTGTTTGCCTTGTATGCTTTATATTTCGGGATATGCTTGGGTTTATTTCTTATATAGATCCTATACCTGGATCTGGGGGCATTTTAAGTAAGTAGAAATAGATCGTGAAAACTGTACGACATAGACCGATATGGTTGAAACGATGGCTACATTAGTGCGACATATTGGTGTGTGCTGGTGTCCCTTGAGTCAGTCAAGGAGAATGATGGGCTGCCGCGTGGTGTCATAAGCACTAACTGACTTTAGAACCTTAGTTGACAAAACTTAGCCATTATAAAGTAGTGAGATAGCCGGCTTTGGTGCAGACTAAAGTTGGTTGATGCTCGATACTACACTCATTGAGATCAGACTCTCAGGATATTTCAGTCGCAGCAGGTCCAAAAACCCTAATCCTAATGTTGCACATAAAGTTTCTTCTATGTGAATGATTGCAATTTTAGGTCATAGAAAGTCCTTATTTATCTTGTGGAATGGGTTTGAACTCTTCAAATCAAATCCAATCTTCACTTTTTAAATTAGCTGCAAGATCTTCATATAAAATTATGAACAAATATTTTATAGTTTCCTAAAAGTCCCAAAGATCCTTTTTAATGAAAAAAAATCAAATATGCACTTATTCCTAAAATTTCCTTGATTCACTGCACCTGTATGAGTACTAGAATTCCAGAATCTCATATTTTTCAATCAAATCTTCAAGGAAACAAAACAGCAACGCTTCCTATATAACAGGTTAAGATTTCAAGACATCTGACTCAACATCTGTCTGATAAGCATGATAGTAGAACCTACCATGACAATTGATGAAGATATTACAACATCTTGCTCAACATCAGTATAGAACCATGTTTTACCAAAATTTATCCAATCATAAAACCATGGAACAAACAAGTTTGTATAGTCATCAACGTTAGTTTTTCACTGTAATAGTCTCTTGATCATTTTGTTTAGGTTTTGTTTGTTTGTCTATTGATTATTTTGTTTTTATGATTTTCCAGTTGTTTTGACTGAAATGTTACTGTTTAATTCATCTTGATAGCCATGGCTGATTCAACAATCACCTCCCATACAACATTTGTTGCAAACTATGTTACAAAACATAAAAGAAAAACTAGAGGTGCTATGATGTATACAAGTGTTAAAAAAAACTAATAAAACTGGTATACGCTACCCAGTTAGAGTTGATGCAGAAACCAGCGCAACTTCTGGTGAACATGCTGATGATTTTTTGGGTTACATTGTGTTACAAGATAGAAGTAAAGTGATATTTTGATAGATAGTTGGCGTGATGTTGATGATGAATTGAAAGACGACATATAGATCAATATTATAGTATTTATTTTGTATTCTATAATTTGTTTTACAAGTATATTTTCTATTTAATAGTAATAACATTTCTATTGCGTAAATATAGGATGTGTTCATTGTTACTCCAAATGATAAGTACATGAAAAAGAAAATGCTTGCTTATTATGGTGAGCATTGGAGGGGGTTTAAGACACAACTCACCATGATTATATTAAATATGGAGAAGATAAAGAAAAGCTTCCATACGAGGTATATTTATTTATTGATCAAGAGACTTGGGAGAAATTTCTAGAGTCTCACGCCACTCCTATATTCTTGGCAAAAATCCAAAAAGGAAAGGAAAATTGAGCTAGAAATATCTATCTACATAGGTTGTCTCGTGGAGGATATAAAAGAGTTGAAAAAGATTTGATCAACAAAAAAAGAAAAAAAGGGATGAAGAGCTGGGAGATTCTATAAGTCTTGATCGTAGTCTATCTCCAACATCACGCTGTAATAAATGGAAGAGGGCACACCAAAGAAAAGACGACAAGTATACACCAGATGCTACACGCGAAGTGGCTTAAAGGATTGTAAGTAGATACATTTTTCAACAATATTTATTTTAGTTAAATAAGTTTGGGAAAGCTGAAGTTTCATATTTTGTAGGAGGATCTTGATGAATAAACCAAGTTCGGCCTCTTCACTTCACAAGGTCGTCATGGCATTTTGGTAGAAGCGATTGGAACTGAGGAGCATCCTGGGCGTGTCCATGGTCTTGGTAGAGGCGTTGGTTTCAATGTATATTTTGGATGCAATACATCATATAAACAGAAAATTAGTAAGAGACAGGTTGAAGAGATTGTTGCTGTTGAGTTGGAGAAGGATAAGGACAAGTAGAATGAGGAGCAATATATGTTCTTGGAGGAGGAGGAGAGGTTAATCTAATTGCAGACGGTGTGGGAGAAATTCCTGGAGGATGAGAGGGAGAGCTATTTGCAGACGGTGCAGGAGAAGTTCTTGGAGGAGGAGAGGGAGAGGCTGCTGTAGACGGTGCAAGAGAAGTTCTTGGAGGAGGAGAGGGAGAATTTGTTGCATATTATGCGAGAGAATGTACAAAAGGAGCAAGAGGATAGAGACAGAGGATGAATGAGGAGAAGGTGTCCGAGAAGTGTACTCGCGATGTTCTTGTGCTATAAGTTGTATATTATTGTTATTATTGTTTACATATTTCAATTTTGGATTATACTTTGTTGTTTTTATGATGCAGAAATTGATTTCGTTGGGTATATTCATCCATAAAAATTCAAATCAGTTGGAAATTCGAGAGAATTTAGCTGAGAAAGTTATGGGATGGTACAAGTGCGACACATAGTTTTTCTGCCAACTAGTGCAGTGTTGAACCTCACCACCACCAAATCATGACAACCTTCAGAGACTAGAGCTGATGATGCTTAGTATTGAAACCATAATTATGGGTATTAAATTAAGTCAGGATCCACAACAGTTGTTCTTTCTTAACAAGACTACTATTCATGAATTTTTGAAGGGAGATGAGGAACTAAACAATTCCATATTGAAAATTTAGAGCTCGTGAGTATAGTTTATATTGATTTCTATTTATATTCATACGTTCTTATACTTTAACATAAAGATTTGACCTTACAGGTACATCCACGAGGTCTGTGTTGAAATGAAGATTCTAAACAAGTATTGTATCTTAGATGTTGAGGATTGCTCTTACACGCGGTTCTCCAGGACACAAAATCAAAATTTACTTACAAGAGAGGTTGATGGAGAAAGGGAGCAATAAAGAATGTTATATTGCCCCGTTTTACCACGAATAAGTATATATTAATTTTTTTTCATTTATAATTAATTGTTATCCATATTATTAATTATTCTGAATGTTTATGTAGGGGACATTGATAACTACTTATTATATATCCTAAGAGAAATAATATAATTGTGTTTTACTCGGTGCACTCGACACTACCCGACGTTGTGGTTAACACTTTGAGTGGGTAAGTGGTATTATTTCTTATACTCAAATTTCACTTTAAAATTGAATAATTTCTATTCATGTTTAATTTTAACTGACACATGTAGAGCGATGGAGGAATCTAATGAACGCAAAAAAAATCTTATGGGTAAAAAGCCAGTCTATATTTATCCAAAAGTAAGTATATTCAATCGGAGAGTTACAACAACATTCAATCCAAATCTGGGTTGTAAAATTATTTCTATTTGTATTTTTAAAGTTGAGATAATGTTGAAATTGAGAACTTAATTTAATATATATATATATATAATATATATATATATATATATATATATATATATATATATATAATATATTATATATATATATATATATATATATATATATATATATATATATATATATATATATATATATATAATATATTGATACTCTAGTGATATCACATTTTAATTTATCAATATATAATATTTCTTTTTTAATCAAAGTGCTTATACTGTTTTGATTCGGATAACTTCTTATGTTAAAAGAATCACTTTACTCTAGTGATAAGTGTTATATACATATATGCCTCTATAGTGAAGAACATAAGTGCCTACACTTGGTACTATAGCGATAATTTGGAAATTAAGTTAGATTAATACTACCGATTCATATATTATACATATAATATTTCATTTGGTATAAATAATAGATTATACTAATTATAATATTAGTAATAATAATAATAATTATTATATTAATGATTTAGTATTATTAACATAATAATCTCTAAGAGTTTTGAGCTAGAGATAATTATTTGGATTATTTAGCTAATTTAAGTTATTTTAAATTCTGATGGAGTTGCTACAATTGTTAATTGAGTTGTCAATTGAGTTGTTAGAGTTATCAATAGTGTTGTTAAAATTATCAATGAAGTTGTTTTAAGTTATTAAAAGTCACTTTTTATTTATTTTACGTAATTCTGACATGTTTAGAGTTGTCACTAGGTTAAGTTGGAGCTTCCAAATAAGAATACATCTTTACTATATTATTGATATTTTAGTTATGAATTTTAGTTAAATTTAGTAGCAAAAAATTGAGAATTTGTGTAATTACATAGTAGACTCAATCAATTATTTAGTCTAACATAGTTAGTGAATATTTGATAGTAGCTCCAATAGCAGATTCAATATATTTGCACTAAATGACAGGATTAATAGTTAGTAACATAATGTCGTATGTTTGATAATTAACAAAAGTAACAGTTATTTTGAAACTAATATATATGTAGTAGGACAATATTAATTCACAGGTAGTATACATGTAGCAGAATGTCATATAGCAAATTAGTAATTTTTTTGACAAAACCAACATCAGCAGTATAGACTATTGAATAACAGTGTAGTATTAATTTAACCGAGTCGTAATAAGAAGTTTAGTATAAAGTAGAAATAATAGAACTTTTTGGCCGATAATTAATTAACCGGTTTTAGTTGAAATAGTCTGAATAATTACGCGGTTTATGTGTAGTAATTTTTGGTTGATTCATTGGTTGGTGTTTTTGTTGAAAAATGTGAAACTACAGGTGATATTGTATCTTGTTGAATTGCTTCTATTTATGGGCAAAATATAAGTTGTAGGCCTATGGCCAATGCTGATTTGTCATTGTGTTGATATGTAACTATTAATGTCGTCATTCTGACATTCATATTGTGTCGCATAGGTAGCATATCAAGTTGGAGCTGATGCTTGGTAAGTTGGCCTGGATTGACAAATTAAGTTGAAGGCTTATGCCTTGTTGACACCTATATTAATTGGAAGACTTTTAAGTTGGGAGTTTTGCTCCAATGGTACCACCTGCATGTGCATTGTAATGAGTCGCATTCTGTGTTGTATATTTAAGTTGTTGTGTTATTGATTTGTGATGATTGATATTGGTTGAAAGTTGTGAATGGTGAACTGATCTAATATATTCTTTATGATACACTCCATTATATGTTTCGATATCTCACCCCTTCTGTTTGAATGTTGCACTCTTTTGGTAACGTGCAAGTAATCAAGAAGGATAGTTGTTACCTTCATTAATTCGAGTCGGTGTTGTCTCTCTGATACATAGCATTCAGGGCGATGAATGCATGTTTTCTTTATTATTGGTTTTCATTATGTTGCTGAGTTTTTAAGTTGTTTTCATTAAAGACTTGTTGTTTTAAAGTTGTTTTGAGTTGGACAAGATGTTATGGTGTTTTCAGTTGAATTTTGTGAATCTGCTGCGTAGTAATGAAAGTTATTTTATTTTTTAAAGACCAAACAAGTTGTTATCGGTTCATCCGGATTTTATGTGTTATGTATCTGAACTATAAGTGATTGAATGTCGTTGTTTTAAGTTGAAAGTGTACTATTCCATATGTTGTCGGAAATTTTGAAACTTTGATTATATATAATTTGTTGGGTAGAAATGGGGTGTTACATTAGTGGTATCAGAGCAGGTTGGCCCGTCCCACCAAATTGTCGAGTCGTATTTTTATTTAACAATCGAGTATTTTTAATTTGAATTATAACCGTTATTTATGTTGTGATCAGAAGTTTGAGATGGTTGGAAGGAATGACGTTGCACTTGCTGCTGCTTTAGAAGCAATGGCGCATGTTATGGAGAATCAGTCGAATATTGATGGGAATGCTGGATCTCGTAGTTTGGAAACTTTACAGAGGGAGAATCCGCCTATCTTCAAGGGTAAGTATGATCCTGATGGAGCGTTGGATTGGTTGAAAGATAATCCTCCAACCTTCTGTGTAATGGACTGCACTCTATCGCAGAAGGTTCGATATGGTAATCATATGCTGGCAGTTGAGGTTGATGACTGATGGCTAGAGACTTGTCAAAATTGGAAGCTGTAGGTGAAAATGTCACTTGGGCTGTGTTTCGTAGGGAGTTTCTGAGGAAGTATTTCCCTGAAGATGTTCGTGGTAAGAAGGAAACTGAGTTTCTTGAGCTGAAGCAAGGGAGTATGTTGGTTGTTGGGTATGCTGCAAAGTTTTCTGAGTTGGGTAAGTTTTATCCGCACTATAGTGAGGAAAACAATGAGTTTTTGAAGTGCATCAAGTTTGAGAACGGGTTGCGCCTTGAGATCAAGAAGGCAATTGGATACCAGAAGATTAGTGTCTTTGCTGATTTGATTGATAGTTGCAAGATTTATGAAGAGGATAATAATGCTCACTATAAGATTATTAATAAGAAGAGGTGTAAGCACCAACATAACCGTGGTAAGCCTTATGATGCCCCAGCTAGTAAAGGTAAACAAAAAGTTGCTCAGGGTCAGAGGTCTAGTGGGGGAGATGCTCCTGCTAGTGTTGTGTGCTTCAAATGTGGAAAACCTGGTCATAAGAGAAATGTGTGTACTTCTGAAGTGAAGTGGTGTTTCCGTTGTTGTAAGAATGTACATGCTATATCTGACTGCAAGCATAAAGAGATGATTTGTTTTAATTATGGTGAAGAAGGACACATTGGTAGTCAGTGTCAGAAACCAAAGAAGGCATAAACCAGTGGAAAATTGTTCGCTTTGACTGAGAATCAGACGACTAATGAGGACAGACTCATCAGAGGTACATGTTTCATTAATAGTACTCCTTTAATTACTATTATTGGTACTGGTGCTACTCATTGCTTTATTTCTAATGATTGTGTTGAAAGATTAGGTCTTATGTTATCTTCTATAAATGGAGAGATGGTCGTCGAGATTCCGACTAAGGGATCAATGACTGCTTCTCTTGTATGTTTAAAGTGTCCTTTATCGATATTCGACATAGAATTTGCTGTTGATTTGGTTTGTTTGCCGTTAAGTGGGTTAGATGTGATCTTAGTTATGAATTGGTTAGAACAAAACTATGTTCATATTAACTGTTACAATAAGTCTGTGAGGTTTTCTACTCCTGAAGAAGAAGAATCTGGTATGTTGTCTGCTAGATAGTTGCAGCAGTTGATGCAAGAAGAGGCTCAGATGTTCTTATTGATGGTGTCGCTATTGGTCGAGAATTGAGCTATAATTGAGGAATTGGAAGTGATGCATGAATTTCCTGAAGTTTTCCCTGATAAAATTCCTGATGTATCGCCAGAGAGAGAAGTCGAATTCGCTATTGATCTTGTACCTGGTACCAGACCTGTTTCTATGGCACCATACAGGATGTCTGTATCTGAATTGTCAGAATTAAAGAAGAAATTAGAAGATTTACTTGAAAATAAGTTCGTGAGACCAAGTGTATCTTCGTAGGGAGCTCCGGTGTTGCTAGTAAAGAAGAAAGATGGAAGTATGAGACTTTGTGTTGATTATAGGCAATTGAATAAAGTGACGATTAAGAACAAGTATCCGCTTCCAAGAATAGATAACTTGATGGATCAATTAGTGGGTGCTCGAGTGTTTAGTAAGATTGGTTTGAGACCGGGTTATCATCAGATTAAAGTGAAGGATGAAGATATCCCGGAGACAGCTTTCAGAATGCGATATGGACATTATGAGTATTCAGTGATGCCTTTTGGTGTTACCAATGCACCGGGAGTATTCATGGAATATATGAACCGTATCTATTATACTTATTTGGATCGATTTGTAGTGGTGTTCATTGATGACATTTTGAGTTACTCTAAATTTGAAGAAGAGCATGAGGAACACTTAAGAATAGTATTGTAAGTTTTGAAAGAGAAGAAGTTGTATGCAAAGTTGTATAAGTGTGAATTTTGGTTAAAGGAGATTAGTTTTCTTGGTCATGTTGTCTCAGGTAATGGCATTGATGTAGATCCATCTAAAGTAGATGTTGTGTTTCAATGGGAAACTCCAAAGTCAGCTACCGAGATTAGAAGCTTTTTGGGATTAGCTGGTTATTATAGAAGGTTTATAGAAGGTTTTTCTAAGTTGGCACTTCTGTTGACTAAGTTGACTTATAAAGGTAGAGCTTTTGTGTGGGATGTTTAGTGTGAAGAAAGTTTTACAAAATTGAAGAAGAGATTAACATCGACTTCGATTTTGATATTACCTAATCCAGGAGAACCTTTAGTGGTATATTGTGATGCTTCCCATATGGGTTTATGAGGTGTGCTTATGCAGAATGATAAGGTAGTTTCTTATGCGTCAAGGAAGTTGACGACTCATGAGAAGAACTATCCTACGCATGATTTAGAACATGCTGCGGTTATTTTTGTGTTGAAAATTTGGAGGCACTACCTCTATGGTTCTAGATTTGAAGTATTTAGTGACCATAAGAGTTTAAAATATCTATTTTATCAGAAGGAATTGAACATGAGACAACGAAGGTGGTTGGAGTTATTGAAAGATTATGATTTCAATTTGAATTATCATCCAGGGAAAGCAAATGTGGTGGCTGATGCGTTAAGTCAAAAGACTTTACATATGTCGGCAATGATGGTTAAAGAGTTGGAATTAATTGAACAGTTCAGAGATATGAGCTTATTTTGCGAAGTGACACCGCAAAGTGTTATGTTGAGAATGTTGAAAATTAACAATGAATTTCTAGACATTATCAAAGAAGCTCACAAGTTAGATGTGAAATTGGTAGACTCGATGGTTGGGATCGATCAGTATGAGAATAAAGATTTCAAGTTATATGCGCAAGGTGTGTTGAGATTCTGTAATCAAATTTGTATTCCTAATGATGCGGAGATGAAGAAAGTGATTCTTGAGGAAAGTCATATAAGCAAGTTGAGTATTCATCCGGGAGCTACAAAAATGTATCAAGATTTGAAGAATTTGTTTTGCTGGCCTGGAATGAAGAGTGATATGGCTCGGTTTGTGTATGCATGTTTAACTTATCAGAAGTCGAAAGTTGAACATCGGAAGCCTGCAGGGTAGATGTAGCTGTTAGAAGTTCCAGAATGGAAATGGGATAGAATTTCGATGGAATTTGTGATGGGGTTAACTAATACTTCAAGAGGACATGATTCAATTTGGGTGATTGTTGATAGGCTTACAAAGTCGGCTCATTTTATTCCTATTAACATCAGTTTTCCAGTGTCGAAGCTGGTAGAGATTTATACTAGTGTAATTGTAAAGCTGCATGGTGTTCCTTTATATATTGTGTCAGATAGAGATCTGAGGTTTAGTTCAGATTTTTGGAAGAGTTGCAAGAGGCATTGGGTTCTAAGTTGAGGTTGAGTTCAGTGTATCACCTCAAACAAATGGTCAGACGGAGAGGACTATTCAGTCGTTGGAAGATTTTTATTGAGAGCATGTGTTCTTGAGCAGGGAGGTTCGTGGGATACTTATTTTCCGTTAATAGAGTTCACTTATAATAAAATCTACCATTATAGTATTGTAATGGTACCATTTGAAGCATTGTACGATCGAAGATGTAGAACTCCTTTATGTTGGCATGAATCTGGGAAAAGTGTAGTACCTGGATCTGAACTTGTTCGAGAAACTACCGAGAAGGTGAAGTTAATTCGAGAAAAGATGAAAGCTTCCCAAAGTAGACATAAGAGTTATCATGACAAGCAAATGAAATATTTAGAATTTCAAGCAGGTGACCATGTGTTTCTGAGAGTTACATTTGTGACTGGTGTTGGGAGAGCATTGAAGTCTAAGAAGCTTACTTCTCGTTTTAATGGTATGTATCAGATTTCAGAAAGAGTTAGGAATGTTGCTTATAGAGTGGCTTTACCGTCTAATATCTCGAATTTGCATGATGTGTTTCACGTGTCACAACTCCAGAAGTATATTTCATCCATCTCACGTGATTCATACGGATGATGTTCAAGTACGGGATAATCTTATTGTGGAGACGATGCGTGTACGGATTGCGGATCGTGAAATGAAGACTCTAAGAGGCAAAGAGATTTCTTTGGTGAAAATAGTCTGGTTAGGGTCTACCGGAGAAAGAATGACGTGAGAATTGGAGAGCAAGATGCAGGACTCCTATCCTGAGTTGTTTGAATCAGGTAAATTTTCGAGGACGAAAATATTTTAAGTGGGAGAGAGTTGTAACGCCCAATATTTAATTAATTATTTAATTAAATATTTTCGAATATTTTCCAATTAAATTTTCAAAGTTGTGAAATGTTGATTTAAGTTGTGTTGTTATTATTTGAGTTAATTTATTTGATTAAGTTGTAGTATAATATTAGAATAATACTATTATTTGATATGAGCTTATTTTAATGATAGAAGTAGTAGAAAAAGGGGTGTAGGAATTTAAGCCCAATAAGACATAATAAGAATAATAATATTATTATATTAGTTATTTAGAAATAAGGAGTAGAAGTAGCAGTATGAGGAGAAAGAAAAGGAGAAATAATAGGTTTTGATAGAAAAGGAGGAATAAGAGTTAGAGAACATATACGTGAAAACTGCAAAAAGAGGTAAATCTAGGAGTCAATCGGAGAGTTACAGCAACCTTCAATCCAAGGACAAAGTGAGATTCTGACTCTATAATATGGTATGTGATTAATGGTATGTGAAATTGGGATGTAAAATTATTTCTGTTTGTGTTTGAAATTGAGATAATATTGAAATTGAGAGATGATTGAGAACCTAATTTAATATATATATATATATATATATATATATATATATATATATATATATATATATATATATATATATATATATATATATATATATATATATATATATATATATATATATATATATATATATATATATATATATATATATATATATATATATATATATATATATATATATATATATATATATATATATATATATATATATATATATATATATATATATATATATATATATATATATATATATATATATATATATATATATATATATATATACTCCAGCAGTATCACATTTCAATTTATCAATATATAATATTTCATTTTTAATCCAAGTACTTATACTATTACGAATAGCTTCCTATGTTAAAAGAATCACCTTACTATAGCGATAAGTGTTATATACATATATGCCTCTGTAATGAAGAACACAAGTGTCTCACGCTTAGTTCTGTAGCGGAAATTTGGAAATTGAGTTAGATTAACACTACTAATTCATATATATATATATATATATATATATATATATATATATATATATATATATATATATATATATATATATATATATATATATATATATATATATATATATATATATATATATATATATATATATATATATATATATATATATATATATATATATAATACTTCAATTATATAAATAATAGATTATATTAATTATAATATTAGTAATAATAATTATTATTATATTAATGATTTAGTATTATTAACATAATGATCTTTAAGAGTTTTGAGTTAGAGATAATTTGGATTATTTAGCTAATTTAAGTTAATTTCAATTTCGATGGAGTTGTTACAATTGTCAATTGAGTTGTCAATATGGTTGTTAGAGTTGTCAATAGTGTTGTTAAAATTATCAATAGAGTTATTTTAAGTTATTAAAAGTCACTTTTTATTTGTTTTGCGTGATTCTGACATGTTTAGAGTTGTCAGTAGGGTAATTTGGAGCTTCCAAATAAGAATACATCTTTACTATATTATTGATATTTTAGTTATGAATTTTAGTTAAATTTAATAGGAGAAAATTTATAATTTGTGTAATTACATAGTAGACTCAATCAATTATTTAGTCTAACATACTTAGTGAATATTTGGTAATAACTCCAATAGCACATTCAATATATTTGCAGTAAATGACACGATTTATAGTTAGTAACATAATGTAGCATGTTTCATAATTAACAAAACTAACAGTTAGATTGAAACTAATATATATATGTAGTATGACAATATTAATTGACAGGTAGTATAAATATAGCAGAAGGTCATATAGCAGATTAATAATTTTTTTGACAGAATCAACATCAGCAGTATAGACTATTGAATAGCAGTGTAGTATTAATTTATCCGAGTCGTAATAAGAAGTTTAGTATAAAGTAAAAATAATAGAACTTTTTAGCCGATAATTAATTAACCGATTTTAGTTGAAATAGTCCGAATAATTACGCGGTTTATTTGTAGTAATTTTTGGTTGATTCATTGGGTGGTGTTTTTGTTGAAAAATGTGAAATTACAGGTGATGTTGTATCTTGTTGAATTGCCTCTATTTATGGGCAAAATATAAGTTGTAGGCCCATGGCCAATGCTGATTTGTTGTTGTGTTGCTATGTAACTATTATTGTCGTCATTCTGACACTCATATTGTGTCGCATATATATCATATCAAGTTGGAGATGATGCTTGGTAAGTTGGTATGGATTGGAAAATTAAGTTGAAGGCTTATGCCTTGTTGACGCCTATATTAATTGGCAGATTTTTAAGTTGGGAATTCTGCTCTAATGGTACCACATGCATGTGCATTATAACGAGTCGTATTCCGTGTTGCATATTTAGTTTGTTGTGTTATTAACTCGTGATGATTGATATTGGTTGAAAGTTGAATGGTGATCCTATCTAATATATTTTTTATCATACAATTAATTATACGGTTCGATATCTTACCCCTTTTATTTGAATGTTACTCTCTGTTGGTAACATGTAGGTAATCAAGAAGGATATCTGTTACCTCCGTTAGTCCGAGTCAATGTTGTCGCTCTGATACTTAGAATTTAGGTGAGGGGGGGGGGGGGGTGAATGCATGTTTTCTTTATTGTTGGTTTTCAATATGTTGTTGAATTTTTAAATTGTTTTCATTAAAGAATTGTTGTCTTAAAGTTGTTTTGAGTTGGACAAGATGTTATGGTGTTTTCAGTTGAATTTTGTGAATCTATTGCGTAGTAATGAAAGTTGTTTTATTTTTAAAAGACTAAACTGGTTGTTATCGGCTTATCCAAATTTTATGTGTTATGCATCTTAACTATAAGTGATTGAATGACGTTGTTTTAAGTTGAAAGTGTAACATTCCATATGTTGTAGGAAATTTTAAAATTCTGATTTTATATAATTCATTGAGTAGGAATGGGGTGTTACATTTAGCCGTTGTAGCCTAGATTTTCAGGATTTTCTTCTTAGGCGTTTTCAAAATACTTTCAAAAACCCACCACAAACACATTTCAAATAAAGCATTTTTCAAAGTGATTTAGAAAGCAACTAAGACCCCGTAGATAACTACATATGAAAAGGGTGCTAACACCTTCCCTTTTCATAACCTACCCCCCGAACTCAAGAAAATATCTCGAAAGGTCTTTCCTGTTATTTTCACCCATTCCTTTATTGGATAAAAGAAAAGCCGATGGCGACTCTTGCTATCCGCAACATTTGCGATAAAACGCAAAAACATTCGAGTCAGTTCTTTCGCCATATGACAGAACTGGCGACTCTGCTGGGGACTATTACTTAAAAGTGGGGTTACCTTAGAGCTAGGTCACCTTTAAATGCTTCCATTGTTTGACTTTCTTGCTTTACATTATGGGTCCTTGTTTGGGTTTGTATGGATCCTCCACCTGGATCGGGGAACATTATTAGGTAAGTAGCAATAGATCGTGGGGATTATGCGGGGTATACCCACATGGTTGAAGCGATGGCTACGTTAGTGTGACACATTTGTTGGTACCGGTAACCCTTGAGTTTAGTCAAGGAGAATACATGGCTGCTGTGTGGTGTCATGATGCACTAAGTGACCTTAGAACCTTTAATTAAACAACTTGGAAATTAGATAGTAGTGAGATAGTCGGCTTTGGTGCAGTCCAAAGCTGGTTGATACTCGATACTACGCTCATTGAAATCCGACTTTCGGGATATTTTGATCGCCAATAAAGAGGCTTGCACTGAAAAAATGCCCGACAAAGAAAGATCAATGATATTGAGATTCCCTAGAACCCGATTATTTTCTAGGACAGGTTGATCCAACTAAACTTCAAGAGGGTACTTACTTATGAAACTCATGCAAGCCTAAACCCAAGGACTTGTTTGCTTTGTGTGTATATGTTTGTTTGTACATAACATCATGACATCATATCATGGCATTTTGCACTAACCATTTTCAAGGACCTAGAGATTTATCTTTGTCTTGTTTTATAGGACATGGCTCCCACTCGCAGGAATACTGTCCAAATCAACCTCGTCAAAATGCCTCCTCAACTTAAGGAACTGACATCAATGGTCCCTAATGATTCTCCCTTCACCAAGAAATATGGTCGTCTCATCATCTTGGTTACAACAAGCTTTGAAGAGGATATGTTGAAAGTGCTATTCCAATTCTTTGACCCTAAACACCATTGCTTTACCTTTCCTGATTACCAACTTGTGCCTACTATGGAAGAATTCTTTCAACTCTTGGGAATTCCTATTCTTGATCAACTACCCTTTAACGGTATTGAAAGAGACCCAAAACCTGAGGATATTGCTCGAGCTCTACATTTACAATGGTCCGATGTTGTGGAAAATTGGGAAACAAGAAGTGGTGTCAAAGGGTTTCTAGCCAAGTTTTTGTTTGAGAGGGCTCAATATTTTTGGGATGCTCAGGATTTAAAAGCCTTTGAAGAAGTGTTGGCTCTTCTCATCTATGGGATGGTTCTATTTCCCAATCCTGACCAACTCATAGATGTGAATGTAGTCAACATTTTTTATCTCACAATTCGGTGCCTACTTTACTTGGGGATATGTTGCACTCTCTTCACACTCACAGCATGAATAGAAGAGTACTTCTTATGTGTTGCACTCCTCTGTTGGATATGTGGTTTATTTCGCACCTACCTCGATCTGTTGTGAAGAACGAGAAAGGCTTAAGATGGTCTAATAGGTTTATGTCGCTCACACACTCGAATATTCATTGGTTCTCGATCTTTGGAGGGTGTTACCATCATTGATTGTTGTGGGGAATTCCCTAATGTCCATCTCCTAGGAATTAGGGGAGGAATCACCTATAACCCTTGTTTGTCTTTGCGACAGTTTGGATATGCTATGAGGGATGGCCCTCATGATAAACTTGTCCAAGGAATTGCATTCGACTACGAGAATGATGTTTAAGGTTATCGTCAGAGATTCATACGATCTTGGGGCATGGTTAACAAGGTTTATAGTAAGACGTTGGGGCATAAGAACTCCATTCCTTTGGAGCCTTAGCTCAAGTGGGTGCGAGCTCGCGATCAAAACCTTATGATGCCTTATGAAGCCATCCTACCTATCATCATGGAGTCTATTGTTAAGGGAGGTGTTCCTTCTACTATTCTCCATCCTGACATGCTGACTACTCTCGAGGAGTTGCAAAGATCTTTGATTCAACTCAAAGGGAAACGAGACACCTTTGAAACACAATTCTATGCAAGAGAGAAGAAGGTTTTGGAGCTCACAAGGAAACGTCATGAGGATCGGAGCCTGAATGCCTATATCGCTCTAAAGAGGAAGCATCCATAGGAAATTTGAGTCATTGTTATTGTATTTTAGTTAGTTTTGTTTCTTTTGTTTCAATGTATGCACAAGAGGCATGTTGTAATCAATTTGAACTTATTAATACAATTAATGTTTGTTCCCTTTTGTCTAAACAAATTTAAATCTTTTAAGTCCTTGAAATCATTTGCATACGCACTTTCATGCATCATAACATAAACAGGCTTCCGCAACAGGTTTCCTTATCTTTCTACTATTTATTTCAGTAAGATGGATATCGAATAAATAGTGAAGGATATTCAAACACAGAATGCTCAATTCCAACAAAATTTCCTGGCTCTGGCCTGAATATGTTAAGAGGACCTGAAGGCTCTCATTCTCAAAGACAAGAAGAAAAAGACAAAGAAACCAGTGGGTGTTCTGAATATGGGAAGGGGATTCAGAGAATCAGCAAAGTGAACTCTAGAATGTGCAACTCCATCCAATGAGGGGCACAATTAGGAAGAGAAGACAAAATAAGAGGACCACAATCCAGGGTCTCATGAAGAAGAGGCTGACTATGCTGAAGAACAATACCCCTCTGCTGATGACAAATATAAACAGCTGGAGGATCGTCTCAACGCCATAGAAATTCAGAGAGTACCTGGTCTGGATTTTGAAGAATTAGGGTTGGTTTCTGGAGTGGTCATTCCACCGAAGTTTAAGGTTCCTGCATTTGCTAAATATGACAAAGTTTCATGTCCTAAGCTACATCTAAGGTCTTATGTCCAGAAGATCTAACCTCACACCACTGATAGGAATTTATGGGTGCATTTCTTTCAGGAAAGTTTATCGGGAACCCAATTGGGAGGATCTGACTGCTTCTTTCTACAGGAAGTACCAATACAATGCTGACCTCGCTCCAACCCGTACACAACTTCAAAGCATGTCTATGGGTTCTGGTGAGGGCTTCAAAGATTATGCCCAGAAATGGAGAGATATTGCAGGAACCATCCTCCTCTGACTGATAGAGAGCTGGTAGATATGTTCTTGGGTACTTTGTCAGGCCCATTTTTCAACAATCTGATCGGAAGCTCTTCAGTTGGGTTCACCGAGCTAATATTGACAAGTGAGAGAGTAGAAGCCGGCATCATAAATGGAAAAATTCAAGGGGTTTCATCTTCGAATGCTGTAAAGAAGCCTTTCAGTGGGAAGAAGGAGTTTAGTGCTGCCAATAGCTAAAGAAATCAAGGTAAAGCTGAGCGCCGTCCAACGGTAGGAACTGTAATGATCTCCAACCCTGTATCATCTCAAAGATAAAATAATTAGTGTAGGCAGAACGCACCTAGAAGAAAATTCACCAGACTCAACATGCCATTATCTCGAGTATTGCAACATCTAATAAAAGCTAGATTGATCACTCTGAGGGAGCCTCCTCAAAATCCAAACACTATATCTCCCTGTTATAATCCAAATGCTCAGTTTGCCTACCACTCCAACAGTCCAGGGCATGATACAAATGATTGTTAGGCTCTGAAGAGTAAAGTTCAAGATCTTATTGAGGCAAAGGAGATTGAATTTGACCCTCCCGAAACCTCCAATGTGATAACTGCACCAATGTCCAAACATGGCCAAGGTATTAATTCTATTGATGATGCTCTATTTATTTCTTTTGTGGATGATTTGACTACCCCTCTACCAAATATTAAGAAGAATCTCTTGCAAGCCGGTTTATTTTCAATATGTAGTGAAGGTTGCCACCTGTGTGCGTCTCTGCCCAATGGTTGTTTGTTGTCGAAGATAGGTGTCCAACGCCTGATGAAAAACAAGGAAATTCTATTTGAGAAAACTCCCTCTATAAAAGGTCTATGTGAATATGCAAGATGTGATGATGTGTCAATTATTACCATTTCCAATAATCCTCCCAGGGTATCCTCCAAAAGACCTGTCAGTATTACATCCACTCCTAAGGTTGCTCCTTTAATTATCACTTTTCCAGGGCTCATACCATATTCCTCTGACAAAGCTGTTCCTTGGAATTATGGATATGACGTTTATTATCATGGCGTCAAGCAGAACCTCCCGGCCATTAAGAATTAAGTTACTAAAGATATTGATCCTAACATCGACAACATTGTTGGGACCAGTAAAATTACCAGAAGCATAAGGATTTTCTCTCCTGAAATCTCTCTGAAGACTGTTGCCACCCATTTGGTTATTCCTGCTAAAACACTTGTTTCTCCTGATGTTATTCCTACTACTAAGTCAGCTGAGACTCGGGGTAACAAAGTATTGGTTAAGCCTTCTCGGATGGAGGCACCCAACGAAGTCATTCCTGAAGCCTCCAACCGAGAAATGGAGGATATTTTGAAAATCATACGGAAGAGTGACTACAATATTGTGGAACAATTGGGGAAGACACCCTAAAAAATTTCAATGTTGGCCTGATTATTATGCTCTGAAGCCTATGCTAAGGCCTTAGTGAAGTTCCTGAAGTCGGCTCATGTGCCACAAGAGACTTCTGTCGACCAGTTCGAGAACTGTGTTGCTAGTCTGACTGCTAACAATGGACTTAGTTTCTCCGATGCTGATTTGATGTATAAAGGAAGAAAGCATAATGATTCCATACATGTCTCTATTGAGTGCAGGGGCACTACCCTGGCTGATGTTCTACTTGATATGGCTTCGTCGCTAAATGTTCTACCCAAAGGTGCTCTAGACAGATTGGACTATGAAGGACAAACCCTGAAACCCAATAATATTGTGGTGAGAGCTTTTGATGGTTCCAAGAGAATGGTACACGGGGATTTGAACATTCCTATTAAAGTTGGTTCCCAAACTTTTGGCTCCATTTTCTATGTGATGGACATTCGCTCGTCTTACTCTTGTTTGCTGGGACACCCTTGGATTCATGGGGTCGGCGCTGTCACATCCACTTTGCATCAAATGTTGAAGTATCCAGTTAATGGAAATATTGTCACAGTCCATGGTGAAGAAGAGTATTAAGCGAGTCATATGAACTCTTTCTGATATGTCGAGATGGACGGCGAGTTCATCGAGACCCCCGGCCAGAATTTTGAAGAGGTTCCTTAGACAATTGTTGTTACCAAAGCTGCTATCGCTATTCCAAAGATTACCAGACCTCCACTGGAGATGGCTTCTCTAAAAGATGCTAGGGTTATAATTAAAGAAGGTGGGTTCACTATATGGGTCCAACTACCTGACATCCCCTATAAGTCTGACAAATTTGGTTTGGGTTTCACTTCAGGAGCTCAAAAAGTCATTCGTCGTGCTCGTGCCAGAGGACCACCACTACGCATCAGCAAACATGGGGTCAATGCTGTAGAAGACGCAGACAATGACTGTGACCTAGACAATTGGATCTTCTATACTACCAATGATGGACTCAACAATTGGACGACTAGAGACTTTGTTCCCTTTACTTTCATCCAGGAGTAATTGTCTTTTTTTTTTGGGATATGTAATATTTGAACAATTTAAACTCTAAATCCTTGTGTCTTACCCGAGGCACAATGGTTTGTTTGTGAGGGTTATCATTTCACTTTCATATGTCATAAATAAATCATTGGATGTTTTGCATACAAATTTTGCACTCTTTATCTTTCTTTTCTGCTTTTACTTTATCAAAATAGACATGCTCTCTTACACACACCCACATATCAAACTGCAGATCCATACCCACTATGGATTCCATTTACAATGGTTCTTTTATTTCCAGTTATGAATTTGAAATTCGGATATACCAAGCTGAGCACGAAGGTGAGGGAGATTGTGAAGTACCAGGAGAACTTGCTAGACTATTACAACACAAAGAAAGAGCAATACGCCCTTATGAGGAACCAATTGAGACAGCAAAATTGGGTACTGAAGAGGATAAAAAGGAGGTCAAGATAGGTGCCAACTTGGAGCATAGTGTCAAACAGTGGTTAATCCAGGTGTTACATGACTACATCGAGATCTTTTCTTGGTCATACGAAGACATGTCGGGGCTGGACACTAATATTGTGGTTCATCGTCTACCAACAAAAGAAGTTTGTCCTCCAGTGAAGCAAAGGGTTCGTCGTATGCGTCCTGAGATGTCAGAAAAGATCAAAGCTGAAGTTATGAAATAGTTTAATGTACGGTTCTTAGCTGTTACTTCTTTTCCATAATGGATTGCAAATGTGGTACCAGTACCTAAAAAGGAAGGCAAGGTGCGTATGTGTGTGGATTACAGATATTTGAATAGGGCGAGCCCCAAGGATGACTTTCCGCTTCCCCATATTGATGTTCTGGTTGACAACACTACACAACATAAGATATTCTCCTTCATGGACGGTTTCTCCGGGTATAATCAGATTAAAATGGCACCTGAAGATATGGAGAAAACAACTTTCATCACGCAGTGGGGCACCTTCTGCTACAAAGTTATGCCATTTAGGTTGAAAAATGCTGGGGAAACCTATCAGTATGTGATGGTATCCTTGTTTCACGATATGATCCATTACGAGATAGAGGTCTATGTCGATGATATGATAGCCAGGTCTTAGACTGAAGAAGAGAACTTGGATCACTTGTAGAAACTATTTGAAAGACTGAGGAAGTATAAGTTAAGACTGAATCCGAACAAGAGCACCTTTGGAGTAAGATCTGGTAAGCTCTCCTAGGTTTCGTTGTCAGCGGCAAAGGTATCGAAGTAGATCCTGCGAAGGTTAGAGCTATTCAAGAAATGCCAACTCCCCACACCGAAAAGGAGGTTAGGGGATTCCTGGGACGTCTAAACTACATTTCCATATTCATTTCCCACCTTACCTCTACTTGTGAGCCAATCTTCAAATTACTAAAGAAAGACCAAGTAGTGAAGTGGAATGACAACTTCCAGACTGCCTTTGACAGGATCAAGGAGTATCTTAAAGAACCTCCAATCTTGATGCCACCAGTTGAAGGAAGACCACTGATCATGTACTTAATAGTATTAGAGAATTCAATGGGGTGTGTGCTGGGGAAGCATGATGAGTCTGGTCGAAAAGAGCATGCAATACACTAACTTTGCAAAAAGTTTACCGACTGTGAAACAAGATACTCACTGCTCGAGAAAACTTGCTGCGCTTTGGCATGGGCTGCTCGCCGACTAAGACAATATATGTTGACCCACACCACTTTATTGATATCTAAAATGGATCCTATCAAATACATATTCGAGAAGCCCGCTCTCTTTGGAAGAATAGCAAGATGGCAAATGGTCCTGACCAAATATGACATTCAATACACTACCCAAAACAAAATAAAAGGAAGTGTACTAGCTGATCATTTGGCTCATCAGGCCGTGGATGACTATTAATCCATGAATTTAGAATTCCCAGATGAGAAGATCATGTCAGTGACTGATTATAAAGAACTTGGATCAGATGAAGGACCTGAAAAAGGTTCTCGATGGACTATGTTTTTTGACGGAGCTTCCAACACACTTGGAAATGGCATCGGTGCTATTATCATATCTCTAGAAGGCTGTCATACTCCTTTCACTTCCAGGCTATGTTTTAGCTGTACCAACAACATGGTTGAATATGGAGCATGCATTATGGGCCTCAAAGCTGCTATCGACTTGAGAATCAAATTCTTGAGTGTATTTGGAGACTCGGCCCTGGTAATAATCCAAATGAGAGGAGAATGGGACACGAAGCATCCTAATCTCATCCCTTACTGAGAGCATGTGTTGACATTGATTCCACACTTTGAAGAAGTTACCTTTGAGAATTTTACACGAGAAGAAAATCAATTGGCGGACACACTAGCTATTATGTCATCCATGTTTAAAGTTAGAGGGGATAATGAAGCTCCTCAGATCACTATTGAGAGACTGGATGAACCAGCATACTGTTATGAGGTTGATACTAAAGAAGTAGTGGAGAAACCTTGGTTCCATGAAGTGAAAAGATACCTCGAAGCCCAAGAGTATCCTGAGGGAGCTTCCTTTAATGATAAGAAGTTCCTAAGAAGGTTGTCTGCCAAGTTTTTCCCCAGTAATGGAATCCTCTACAAGCGTAACCACGATTCTAATTTTCTTCAGTGTGTAGACAAAAGTGAATCAGAGAAGATTATGGAGGATATGCACGAAGGTACCTTCGACACCCATTCTAGTGGGCACACAATAGCTAAGAAAATTCTGAGGGAAGGGTACTACTGGTCCACTATGGAAGCAGACTGTTATCAGCATTCCCAAACTTGTCACAAGTGCCAGATCTATGCTGATAAAGTACATGTGCCTCAGGTTCCATTGAACGTCTTGAATGCTCCCTGGCCTTTCGCAATGTGGGGCATTGATATGATCGGAGAGATTAGACCTACCGCTTCTAATGGGCACCATGTCATCCTGGTTTTCGTTGATTACTTCACAAAATGGATCAAGGCAGCCCAATTTTCTTATGTTACCAAGAATGTCGTGGCCTGATTCATCAAACATAACCTTATCTGTCGGTATGGTATTCCAGAAAGAATTATCACAGATAATGGTACCAATCTCAATATTACAATGATCACCGAGCTCTGCATACAATTCAAGATTAAGCATCATAAATCTTATCCTTATCGGCTGAAGATAAATGGCGCAGTAGAGGCCGCCAATAAGAACATCAAGAAGATCATACAGAAGATGACAGTGAAGTATAAAGACTGGCACAAGATGTTACCATTAGCTCTTCATGGTTACCGTACCTCAGTATGCACGTCAACAGGGGAAACTCCTTTCTCTCTGGTATACGGTATGGAAGTTGTCCTACCCATCAAAGTCCAGATCCCTTCCTTGAGACTTATAAAGGATGCGGGTTTGAATGAAGACGAATGGATTCAGACTCAACTTGACCAATTAAACCTGATCGACGAGAAAAGGCTCGCGGCTGTTTGTCATGGTCAGATATACTAGAAACATATGATCAAAGCTTTTAATAAGAAGGTCAGACATCAGGAATATAAGGTTGGCGACCTAGTAATCAAGCGCATTATCCTGCCACAAGGTGATATCGGGGGAAAATAGACTCCCACATACGAAGGACCATTTATGATCAAGAACATATTTTCTGGTGGAGCTGTGATATTAACCACTATATATGATGACGACCTGCCGCATCCTATAAACACAAACACAATTAAAAGATACTACGCATAAATAGAGACCCGCTAGGTTTAGTGGGCTAGGCAAAAATAATGGCATCCCCGTGAACCAAAAGGGTTTGGGCAAAAGTTAGGGATATATATGAAAGATTCTGCACACTCGACAAGTCAAAAACTTGAAAAGGCGGCTTAGGAAAAAAAGGGTATCCCGTTGGACTGAAAACCCGAAAGGGCGGTCTAGTTAAAAGTTAAGGAATAAAAGTGTACAACTATGTCCCGTTGGATCACCTCATAGATAGACTTCAATATCAAGTGTCAAATTCAAATGGTATTAATCAATCCAGTCAACTTCGGTCAAGCAGCAAAGTGATGAGACGCTCAAAGATATAAAGGCAATAGAATAATAGGAACCCAATGGGATCATTTCACATAATTGATTTTCTTTGTACACTTCTTTGTATATTTTCATTCTTACGACGGAATTCTCTTATTAGGATGTCTGTCTTCGTGTACAAAAAATGCCTGTTATAGGAAAACTTTTTCAGATTAATATAAAAGCTATCTCTTTGAAAGTGCATAAACTATTTTTTTGTTTTTTTGTTTTGTTTTGCAAAACATCCAGTGATTATTTTTAACATATGCATTTGAATATAATCACCGTTTACAAATACACGCATAAAAACAGAAAGACAGTTACTAATGACTTTAAGAAACGGGACAATGTCTAAAAAGCCATATGCAAATCTCCATAGATACATCTCACAATAGATATAGAGACAGAGGCGTCCTCCTGCGAAGTCACTACCATATCCTCAGCATACAGCCTATTGATGACAGAGGTTCCTATATTCCCCGCAAAGTAAGAGTCTCTAATCATCTCCCCAGCATCTTGAAGAATTCCACAATATGATTCATAAACTTCTTGGGTTCCCCAACAGGGCTTCATAAAAATCCCCAAGAAGTTTACAAAGTTTTCTTTCCCTAGTAGATTTTATTTCTCTAGCCCCGGAAATTCATCTCCCAACAATTCAATTTTAACAAATAACGAAGAATCACATTCTTCATCCCCAACAGTAGTCACGGATTTATTTTCCCTCAAATCAACGATGCTACAAAGAATGACTGATCAATTTATATATTTCAAACATCATAACATATGCATACCAAATACATATAGCACAATCTCATTTATTTTGAGAACATCATTACACAATGTGTGTCATGCATCATGACATTTCTTACAACTATTTCTTTACCTTTTCAGGAAAGTTTGCAAACAAAAAATGTCATCATCAACTTTCAACAAGTTCCAGATTAATTCCTGAAACAAAATAGGGTAACTATCTGAAGTAACAGCTCATAAACCACTATGAAGCCTGGAATCCGACTAGATAACTGTATAAGTTGTTGTGAAGTCTGGACCCGACCAGATAGCAATTAACATCATTGCTGAAGCCCGGAATCCAACCGAATAACAGTCAATCTAGAATTCAAGATACTGTGAAGCCTAGAATTTGACCAGATAACAATATAAGTTGCTGCGAAGTCTGGAATCCAACCATTTAGCAGTTTACTCTATCAAATCACTATGAAACCTGGAGTCCAACCAGATAGCAGTTAACATCAGATACAATTTACTGTGAAGCCTGGACCCGACCAGATAGCAGTTTACAACACTGCGAAGCCTGGAGTCTGACCAGATAGAAGTTTACTCTGTCAATTACTAAGAAGCCTGGACCTGACCAAATGACAGTATAATCTACAAATCATTGAAGCCTGGACCCGACCAGATAACAATTAACTTCAAATTCAAGTGGAAGCCTGGATCCCGACCAGATAACATCTTAATTTCTTCAAATCACTGATGCCTGGACCCGACTAGATAACAATTCAAGTCACTGAAACCTGGATTTAGACCAGATAATATTTCAAGTCATTGAAGCCTGAACCCCACCAGATGACAATATAATCTACAAATCATAGAAGCCTGGATTTCGACCAGATAACAATTAACTTCAAATTCAAGTTGAAGCCTGGATTCTGACCAGATAACAACTTAATTTATTCAAATCACTGAAGCCTGAACCTGACCAGATAACAATTCAAGTCACTGAAGCTTGGATTTTGACCAGATAATAGTTTAAGTTACTGCAAAGCCTGGAAATCAACCAGATGACAGTTAATTTCATATTCCCCAGTAAGTTACTATGAGGTCTGGATTTCGACCAAATAACAACTAACTTTCATCTCTCCAGTCAAGAGATAACTTCCCCCAGTAGAGTAGTGGACAACTAAATCTCCTAGACTCTATTCCCCAAACAGAAACCAACATTCCCCAACAGAGTCCTCCTCAAACAACAAGAACAGTAATCCCCACAAAGAGACCTCTTATGAAGTCAACGTCTATTTTGGATGACATCTATAAACCCATCTCCGACGACCCTCCGTCATCTTCTCTAAATTGCATCTATAAGACCATTCTCGATGCAATTAACCAACATCATCGAGTGCAGATTTCTGGGAACTCTAGTGTTCAATCATCTTCCACCTTCAAGTCATGAATGGCAGACCCGTCAATCTAACTCTTTAGGTTTAAGAAGATTGAACAGGGGCAGCTGTTGTACCCCAAAATTTGGCCTCTCATTTCTCAAGATATTTCCTACAAAGATCTTCAATGACTCTAGTTTGCGCAAGCATCGAATAGGTCAAATAATATCCTCAACACTGATACCTCAAATTAGGGTTTGAATTTGTACAAGGGCAGTTGGATTTCTAATGTTCAAATGACTTTCATGGATCATTATGGACCCTCAGGATTACTTCTATCAAGTTTCAAGTCTTGGATCATAATTTTCCAAGAAAGTCATTCATATTATCAAAAGGGTAAAATGGGCAAAATTAGGGTTTTGACTAAAAATAACCGAACTTTGATTTTCAACCTGATACCTGACTTATTGGTTGGAAGCATGATCTCAAGGATCCGAGTGCGTCATTTTGACCTAATCGCATATTTCCATTCATCTCCTGAGATCAGTGGCTTGATAGACAAAATGCGGCCAACTGGTGGAAAAAGTCAACTGTAAACTAAAAAGTCAAAATTTGACTTTTTGACCAAAATTGAGTCCCAAAAATCACATTCCATCAAGACACCCAAAATATGAAATTTGATCATCAAAAATCAAGAGAGTAAAAAATTTAACTTTTGCAAGACTTGGAAATTTTTCTAAGTGTTTTCTATACTTGTTAATTTCATTGCTTCATCATACCCTTTCACTATAATTCAAAATAATTCAAGATGTCACGAATAATTCAAGTTATTACAAAGTGACATTTTTTTGCAAGATTACAAATCCTAAGTTTTAGTCTTGTTTGAACTCTTCCCCTTTGACTTAAACCTTGCCACTATGTTTCCCACTAACATGCTTTGTCTCTGTTACAATCTGCATAAATTGGTCCACAAAACAAATTTCGTATCATGCTACAAACAATATTGTCTAAGCCTGCTGTATTTCCCACATAACAACCCAAAACCATGTCAAAAAACAGTCTTCTATACTGCTGTAAAATAGCCCTGCATCAAGCTGCCACAACACTCCAAAATTGCTACAAAACAGTCTTGCTTTGCTGCTTCAAACCCAGTCCAAGCCTACATTATCTCAACCCCATATTTGCACCTAATTAGCATATAAGAGTTGCATCAAAAAAGCTATGAAGACATCATACCCAAATAGTTCAAATTGTTATTTGTTTCCCACCCAAATTCCCAGCAAAATTCATCTATAAATAGACTTCTCTCACAACACACAAGGGGTTGGCTTTTAGAGAGAGAATAAAGAGTTTTTGAGCAGAAAAAAAAAACAGCAGTCTTTGTAACATTTTTCATTAAAAAAAACCAGCTCTACTTTCATTCAAAACAGAAACCCTCAGCCCATTATTCCATCTTACAAACTCTCCCATAAACCAAATGCCTTATCCAATAAAGATTGTTCAAACACAAGAACAGTTTCTGTAGTGTCATTATCTTCACCCTCCAAACACAAAAACAATATTGTACAACTTGACTGAGTTAGTGTGATTCAACAGTTTAGGACATGTTCCTGGAGATTCATTGGAGCCATCACAGTAGTTGGAAAATATTTAGACTTAAAACACCAAGTGCAGTCCCAAGGTAAGTGTTCTTAACTTTAAACTTTTCATTTTTCATACATGATTCATTTTTGAAGATAAAGTGTATTAATCATTGCCCCTTTGAGCTAACCATTTGCTTGTTGTTTATGTTTATATTATATGCTGTAAATGACCCAAACAGACAATAAAACAATGTTTAAGGAAAAACTGCAGCATGAGTCGACACATATCCACTTGGGTCGACTCATTCTAATGAAAAAATAGGGTATGAGTCGACACATAGCCTTATGCATCGACTCATACTGCTATCCAGGCCCCAAAATAGAAGGATGAAAGGTGCATGAGTCGACATAAAACGCGTATGAGTCGATACAAACAGGAACATGAGTCGACACATCCCCTTATGCATCGACTCATACTGAGTTGGTTTGGTTTGGCAGGAGCAAGGAAAGTTATGCGTCGATGCATAGCCGCATGTGGTGACACATAGGTTTGAGGTGGTCTCAAAGAATAATGTCACTCTCTTATACAAACATCTATTGGTATTCCCGATCTCACAAGGACATCATTATTATTGACCGCTATGGAGAGTTCCCTAATGTGCCACTCCTAGGCATTAGTGGAGGTATTACTTACAACCCTTCTCTATCTCTACGTCAATTTTTTTATGCTTGAAGAGAAGGTACTCATGACACGCTTATCTAGGGTATTATATTCGATTACGGGAATGATCCTCAAGGTTATCGTTAATGGTTTATACATGCTTGGGGCGTAGTGAACAAGATTAATAGCAAGACTTTATGACAGAAGAATTCCATCTCTCTAGAGCCCTATCTCAAATGGGAATGAGCTCGTGCTCAAAACCTTATGATGCCAAATTCTGTTGTCCTACCAATAAACATGGAGCATGTTATCGTAGGAGATGCTTCTCGCACCATCCTTCATCCAGACACGCCTACTGACCTTGAAGAATTGCAGATATATTTGATTCAACTCAAGGAAGAACGAAACACCTTTGAGACTCAATTCTATGCATGTGAGTAGAAGGTGTTAGAGCTCACAAAGCAACTTCACGAGAAGTAGAGTCTTAATGCATATATCAACACGAAGAAGAGGCATCTATAAGAAACTTAAAGTTTTGGGAGTTTTTAATTTATTCCTTAGAAATATTTTGTATTCACATAAACTTATTAAAAAAAATCTTTTTTTTCTGTTTCCTTCTAGTTAAAAAATTTAAATCTCATAAGGCCCTCGAAAACATTGCATATACATATTAGTGGAGGTCCCTTTGACTGTAGTGTCATTTACCAAATAATCAGGAAGATGTGCTACTTTCGACCTGGGAGCCTGTTGAAACTGAGGACCGTAGAACCCCTAACCCATCTTGGCCTTTTAGGTGTAGTGCAGAAGCTATGACGGGGTAATCTGGAAATGGTTGTCACGCGATACTACTCCCGGACGAGGTTTTCTTGAGAATATTACTAATTAATGAGTCAATCGGAACGTTGGTAATATCCAAAAGAAGTATGTAGGCTCTGAGAACCTTAGAACCTTGTTCGGCAGGTGATAAACTTTTAGACCATACCTTGTGGGTAGTACCTTCGATCTCATGCTCGTGATGTTGAACCTATGAACCCTATGCTTGTGATCTTGTGTGTGATTGTTGCATCATGCATTCATGCAACCATGAACATCTTTTAAAACATCCTGTTTCAAGGGACTTAAAGTTGGATCTTTGTGAATATCTCAGGTACTTTTGACCATGGATTATCGAAAATGAAAGTCTAAAAGTACAGTTTCAAATATCCCAAGATAGATGAGTTGATGAGTCTGATTCCTGAGATCGAGAGTTCAACAGATTATTGGAGGAAGTATAGATCCATCAGTTCTCTTATGAAACTCAGGATAAAGGAGGGTATTCTCTCAACTTTGGTCCAGTTCTATGATCCTATGTATCAGTTATTTACTTTATGTGATTATCAGTTTTTGCCTATTACTCTATTCATCTTCGGGATTCTTACCATGGAGCGATGATCATTTGTTGCACGCCTTTATTGTATCAGTGGTTTATTTCTCCCTTGCCTTGATTTGATGCTTTCTAGGATATCAGGAAGGAGCCTCGTTGGGCTCCGATGATTATGACCCTCACTCATTCAGATATTGTTTGGTACCATCAGGCTTACCATGATGTAGAGATTGTTGAAAGTTGTGGTATTTTCCTCATTGTACATCTTCTTGGTACAAAGGGAGGAATTAACTACAATCATGTTCTTGCACGATGAAAGCTTGGATATCCGATGAGGGATAAGCCAAATAGTATTCATTTGAGTGGTTTCTTCCTTAAAGAGGGAGAGGTTTATAAGGAATCCAAATAAGAGATTACAAAGCCTTGGTGTCACATTCATATGAAGAGTAGGAAGGACTTGGGACCTAGAGGGGCTGTTTGTTTGGAGCCTTATCTTCAGTGGGTACAAGCAAGAGCCATTTAGTTGAAGATGCCGTATTCCCGTGAAACACCCATGCCTGATATGTTTGTAAAGACCACTCCTCCCCTATTATATGATGTAGAAGAGCTTCAGCTTTCCCTAGTCAGGATGCAGTGGGAAAAGGAAGCTTGGAAGAATAAGTGTCAGACTTTAGAGGTGTCCTACCGAGAAGACTTGAAAGAGAAAGATGACTTGATCGAGATTCTTGAGAGTTGTGCTGTAGAGACAATGGCGAGGCAAGAGGATTTATTCCTCTAGAGCTCAGTCAGGACCTAGTTTCTCACTTCCGGGCTCTGGTGATTAGAAAGAGGTCGCCAACAGGTATGCAGAAGAGAACAAGCGGTTGAAAGCTCAGATTGCAAGACTCATAGGGAAGTGTCAGTGTGTGGAGTGATCTTCATCAACTTTTCTTACTAAGGTTCTTAGATTCTTATCTTATCTTGTACTTGGGATCATTGAAACTTGTAATAAAAAGTTGTAATCCATTTTGAAGTTATAATAATGAGATTTCCAGTATTTAAAATGTATTAGTACTTTAATATTTGCAAAATTGTCTATAAATCTTTGAGTTCCTTGAAATATTAAAAATAAAATAAATCATGTGCATTGCATATCATGCATTATATTATACATATTTCTTGCATTTCTGTTCATACCCAGGTGTCTTACTGAGCTTCTTTACTTCGTTCAGCAAGCTGTCTCACTAGTACAATACTCGGGCCAATTTCAGAAGGAAGATGGATAATCTAGAATAAGAGAATCGCGAGTTGCACGAAGAAGTTACTGCTCTAAAGGCTGGTATGGCCAGTGTCACTGCTTTGTTGGAATCTTTGGTGGCTACTCAAAATCAGCCACCACTTGCTCAACCTCAACAGACGATGATTACTTCCGAAGCTCTGACAGTTCCTGTTTCTGTTACTCCAGTTACTGTTTTTCAAAATCGTATGCCTCAGGGTTATCCATGGGGAATGCCACAGAACTTCATGCCAGAAGGTTATAATTAAGATGCTCAGATTTCTCCATTTGCTCAGGCAGCTGCTGCTCCTAAACCTCCTGTAGTGCATATTACTACTCCTGCTATAAATGAGATTCACTATGCCGCACATTCTTCGGTGAATGATGTGCCATTTGTGAATGATGAAGTTTATCGTCCAGATCCTCCTCCAAGTGAAAGCATGGGTTTCTATCATAGTTTGTATGACTTCCAAGACCAGTTCAATGATATGTAAAAGGAAATAAAGGCCCCCACGGGAAAAGAATTGTTTGTGCAGAATGTGAATGATCCGTGTTTGGTTCCAAATGTGAAAATACCTGCGAAGTTCAACGTACCGGAATTCCAGAAGTACAAGGGAAATACTTGTCCTTGTACTCACTTAGTGATGTATGTGAGAAGGATGTCTACTTACACCGATGATCAACGCCTATTAATTCACTTCTTTCAAGACAGTTTGACAGGTGCAACATTGAAATGATTTATGATCCTGGATAATGCCAATGTTCATACTTTCAAGGACTTGGGTGAAGGGTTTATTATATAGTACAAGTATAGTGTGGACGTGGCACCTGACCGTGATCAAATCAGGGCAATGGTCCAGAAGGACAAAGAGTCATTTAAGGAATATGCACAAAGATGGCGTGAAGTAGCCACCCAAGTGATCCCTCCAATGGAAGAAAAAGAGATGACGAAGATTTTTTTAAAGACTCTATGTGCTTTCTATTATGAAAGAATGGTGGAAAGTGTGCCAAGTGATTTTACTGATATGGTGGGCATGGTTGTCCATTTGGAAGAAGCTGTAAGAGATGTTCGCTTGACAAGAAGTGAAAATTAATGCAGTACGAAGAAACCATCATATGGGTTTGCTAAAAAGAAAGAAGGAGAGACAAATGTTGTTATTCAAGAGAGAAGGGTTAATCCTCCTAGAAGAAATCATCAGCGCCACCAATAGGTTACTTCGGTAACTCTAGTTGTCAATACGGCTCTGACCATAGTGGCTTATCAAAGACCAACCCCTCAGGGAAATCAAGGGCAGAATCAGAGGAGAGAGGCTTTTGACTCCATCCTCACGAGTTTTTCAGAGTTACTCCCAACATTGATTCAGAAAAAGTTAGTTCAAACAAGGTCACCCCCTGCTATACCATCACCTTTTCCTTGGTATTATAAGGAAGATCAAGTGTGCTCTTTTCATCAGGGTGCACCAGGGCACAATGTGGAAAACTGTTATCCTCTGAAATAGGAGGTACAAAAAATGGGGTGATATGGCCTTTTGTCCTTTAAAGACGTCGGACATAATGTAAAAGATAATCCTTTTCCAAAGCATGGAGGAACAAATGCTGTCTACATGGTTGCTTGTTGTCCAGGGGACTTCCAGATTTTTGATATCAACTTGGTTAGGGGAGATTTTGTAAAGATGCATGCTGAACTCTGTGAGTTTAGTTACTATACGCATGACCATGCTGGTTGTGGTATTTGTAGTAGGAATGTACAGGGGTGTGATAAAATAAAGGCTTATTTACAGGAAATGATGATTGAAGACCCCATTCATATAATCCACCTAGGGAAAAATACGAGGAAGAAGTGAACATGGTCTTTAGATGTCCTGGAGAATTTCGGATCTTTGACGTGAACCATATGAATGATGATTTGGTGCAATTGCACGCCACCTTCTGCCACATGGAAGGTCAAGTAGAACACCACTTTGGATCTTATCGAGTTAGCTGCAGAGACTCTCATGGTTGTGCCATTGTGAGAAGGGGTATTCAGTTGTTATTGGATAATGGTACTATTAAGGTTTCAGGCCATAGAGATGATTACAATGTGATTAATATGTTTGAAGATTGCTTGGATGAGACTGTGTCAGATGATGAATATGCTTCTGCAGATGAGTTCTTTTCCTCAGATGAAGATATGTTCTCCAACAATGATTTTGTGATGACCAAACATTCTGAAGAAGGTGTGAATGCTATTGTGTCGTGTTTGAATGATTCTGCCCCTTTCGAGATTAAATACTCTAGCATGCCAGTTGTTGCCCTAGTAGTGATTTGCTTTCCGGGGCCTGTTCCTTACAAATCAGATAAAGTCGTACCGTACAAATACAATGCTACAATTTTAGAGAATGGTGTGGAAGTTCCCCTCCAACCTTTGTCTGATGTAAAGAATATTGCCGAAGCCAGTCAAGTGATCCACAATGGTCGTGTATTTGCATCGGTTATTCGAGGAAATGTTAATGTTGATAAGTAGGTTGTGGAAAATGTTGAAGCTAAGAAAGCAGTAGGGGAGTCCAGTGGTGCTACTCTGGAAAAAGATGTGGATGATATATTGAAAATTATCAAGATGAGCGACTACAGGATCATAGGTCAATTGTTGCAAACACCATCAAAGATATCTATTCTGGCCTTGCTGATAAATTCTTATGCCCATAGAGAATCTTTAATGAGAGTGTTGGATCAATACTTCATGGAAAATGATATGCCATTAGACCAATTCAGCAGTGTGGTAGGGAATATTACATCCTTTAATAACCTAAGTTTATGTGATGACGAATTGCCTGACGAAGGAAGGAATCACAATCTAGCCCTCCACATATCCATGAACTGTAAGAATGATTCATTGTCAAATGTGCTGATTGATAATGGGTTTGCCTTAAATGTCATAGCGAGGAGCACGCTGATGAAGCTGAAGTATCAAGGAGCTCCCATGCGCCCGAGTGGCATAATTGTAAAAGCTTTCGATGGATCAAGGGAGTCTGTTATTGGAGAACTGGATCTGCCTATTCACGTAGGCCTGCACTTGTTTCAGATTACTTTCCAAGTTATTGATATGGTACCCGTTTACAACTGTCTACTGGGATGACCATGGATACATGAGGCAGGGGCTGTCAAGTCAACTTTGCACCAAAAGCTGAAATTCATGCATGAAGGAAAAATGGTTATCATAAATGGAGAGCAAGCTTTGTTAATATCTCATTTATCCTCTTTCAGTGTTGTGGAAGTGGATGAAGCTACTGTTGGAACTCAGTTCCAAGCTTTATCTGTTGATAATGTAAGGGAGAATGAGAATTCTATGGCTTTAGTCGAAGATACTCAACAGGTTATGCGTATTGGCCCTAGTAAAGTATGGGGACATATTGTTGATCCGCTGGTGAACAAGAATAGGGATGGTTTGGGATTTGCTGTGAAGAATGATAAAGGTCAGAGCATGAAGCCGGAGATTGCTTTGGGAAAGTATCAGGATATTTTCCACAACGGAGGTTACCTTCATCTAACTGATTCTAGGATCAATGCTATTGTGGAGGATGAAGAAGAGCAGGAAATGCCAAACTATGTGACACATGGAGTCAGATTCCAGAACTGGGTCACTATTGATGTTCCCTCTTGCATCCATGTCTCAAAGTAATTTGTTTTTGTTAATCTTTTCCAAAGGATTTCACTCTGCCAAGGTGGAAGTTGATATTGTATGGGCTTATCTGTTTTCTTTGATAATTAAAATCATTAATAAAGTTGTCTTTGATTCCCAAATTGTGTTTTTATTTTCTGCTTTTTCTTGGAAAAATGGTAATCAGAAAAAACCCTTTTGGAATAAATAATAATTGTAATTAAATCTGCATAATCACTTGATATACGTGTCAGCTTCCAAAAGTAATCATAAATCATATGTGAAGATTAATTAAAAAACCTGTTGACTACAATGACCCTGCACCCTCTCCCAACTTTGAATATCCTGTGTATGTGGCCGAAGAAGAAGAATATGATGAGATTCCATAATATATTTCACGGTTTCTTGAGCGTGAGGAAAATTCCACTCATCCATATAAAGAGCCGTTGGAGACAATCAATTTGGGTACAAAGGAAGATCTGAAAGAAGACAAGATTGGAGCATTGCTTCATCCCGACGTAAAGAGCAGGTTGATTGAAATTTTGAAAGAGTATGTGGACATCTTTGCTTGGTGTTACCAAGACATGCCTGGTTTGAATGCTGATATTGTGGAACATCATTTGCCGCTAAAGCCAGAATGCCCGCCAATCAAGCATAAATTGCAAAGAACTTACCCTAATATGGCAGTGAAAATTAAAGAAGAAGTTTTGAAGCAGATTAATGTCGGTTTTCTTGTGACATCAGTGTACCCTCAGTGGATTGCTCATATTGTCCCAGTACCAAATAAAGATGGAAAAGTTCGCATGTGCATTGATTATAAATATTTAAATAAAGCAATTCCAAAAGATGATTTTCCATTGCCACATATTGATATGTTGGTGGATATTACAGCAAAATTCAAAGTATTCTCATTCATGGACGGATTTTTCGGATATAATCAAATTAGAATGGCTCCTGAGGACATGGAAACACAACGTTTATCACACCCTGGGGAACATTCTGTTATAGAGTGATGCCCTTCGGGTTGAAGAACGCTGGTACAACGTACCAGAGGGCTATGACAACCTTATTCCATGATCTGCTTCACAAGTAAATTGAGGTATATGTTGATGATATGATTGCCAATCCCAGACTGAAGAAGGGCATATAGATGATTTATTGAAATTGTTTCAATGTTTGAGGAAATATCGTTTCCGCTTGAATCCAAATAAATGCACCTTCGATGTCCGATCAGGGAAGTTGTTAGGTTTCATTGTCAGCCAAAAAGGAATTGAAGTTGACCCTGATAAAGTCAAAGAAATTCAAGGAATTCCTGCACCAAGAACTGAAAAGTAAGTTAGAGGCTTCCTTTGGCGTTTGAATTACATTTCCTGATTTATCTCCTACATGATTGCAACGTGATAGCCAATCTTTAAGTTGTTAAAGAAAGATCAAGGTTGTGTGTGGACAGATGACTGCCAAAGGGAATTTGAAAGTATTAAAGAGTATTTTCTTGAACCTCCTATCTTGCTTCCTCCAGTTGAAGGAAGACCATTGATTATGTATCTAACAGGGTTAGATAATTCTATGGGCTGTATTTTGGGACAACAAGATGAAACAAGGAAGAAGGAATACGCCATTTATTATCTCAGCAAGAAGTTTACTGATTGTGAGTCGCGGTATTCTATGTTGGAAAAGACATGTTGTGCTCTGGCCTGGGAGGAAAAGTCGTTGCGACAATATATGTTGAATCATACTACTTGGTTGATTTCCAAAATGGATCCAATTCAATATATTTTTGAAAAGCCTGCTCTTACTGGAAGAATTAGCTGTTGGCAGATGTTATTGTCTGAATATGATATTGAATAATGTACTTAGAAGGCTATAAAAAGCAGTTTGTTGGCGGATTATCTTGCTCACCAAACAGTGTATGATTATCTGTATGTTAAATATGATTTCCCTGATGTGGATGTTATGTTTTTGAAAGTGAAAGATTATGATGAACCCTTTCCTGGGGAAGGTCCAGATCCTGAATCCCGGTGGGGTATGGTATTTGATGGAGCCGTGAATGCTTATGGTAAAGGAATTAGTGTTGAGATTATCACTCCTTATGGATCACACATTCCTTTTACTACAAGGATGACGTTTGATTGTACCAATAATATGGCAGAGTACGAGGCTTGTATCATAGGTCTCGAGGAGACCATTGATCTCAGAATCAAAGTTCTAGATGTATATGGGGATTCAACTTTGGTAGTAAATCAGATTAAATAAGAATGAGATACTCGTCACCCTGGCTTGATCCCTTACGAAGACTATGCTAGAAGATTATTACCCTTCTTTAAAAAAGTTGAATTCCACCATATTCCCAGAGATGAAAATCAGATGGCAGATGCTTTGGAGACTTTGGCTTCTATGTATAAAGTGCATACTTGGAACGATGTTCCTCGTATCACAATGCGATGTTTGGATAGACCGGCTCATGTGTTTACAACAGAGGAAATATCAGATGAAAAACCTTGGTATTATGAAATCAAGCATTTTCTCCAGACTCAAGAATACCCGGCCGGTGCATCGAATAAAGATAGAAAGACTTTGAGAAGGTTGGCGGGCAGCTTTTTCCTCAATGAAGATGTGTTATACAAAATAAATTATGACACGGTCTTGCTCAAATGTGTGGATAGACATGAAGCAGACATGTTGGTGCATGAGGTCCATGAAGGTTCCTTTGGTACCCATGCCAATGGACATTCAATGGCAAAGAAAATGCTTAGGGCAGATTATCATTGGCTGACAATGGAATATGACTGTTATAAATTTGCGAAGAAGTGCCACAAATTCTAGATATATGCTGACAAAATTCATGTACCTCCGATGCTTATCAATGTTATATCTTCCCCATGGCCTTTCTCTATATGGGGTATTGACATGATTGGAATGAGTGAACCTAAGGCATCAAATGGACATCATTTTATCCTGGTGGCAATAGACTACTTCACCAAGTGGGTGGAAGCAGCCTCATACGCTAATGTTACTAAGCTGGTGGTAGTGCGCTTTATCAAGAACAATCTCATATGTCGGTATGGTGTGCCAAGCAGGATTATCACCGACAATGGCTCAAATATGAATAATAAGATAATGACAAAACTTTATGAAGACTTCAAGATTGTCCATCACAATTCATCTCCTTACAGGAAAAATATGAATGGGGCTATTGAAGCTGCTAATAAAAACATCAAGAAGATCGTCCAGAAATGGTTGTTACTTATAAAGATTGGCATGAGATGCTCCCTTTTTCTTTGCATGGGTATCGGACATCTGTCGTCACTTCAACAGGGGAAACCCCGTTTTCTCTTTGTATGGCATGGAAGCAGTGCTCCCCGTTGAGGTTGAGATTCCCTCTTTATGCGTGATAATGGAAACCAAGTTGTCAAAGGCTGGATGGGTCCAGAACAGGTTTGACCAGTTGAATTTGATTAAAGAGAAGATAATGGTGGCCTTATGTCATGGCCAGTTATACCAAAAAAGAATGGAGAAAGCTTTTGATAAGAAGGTTAAACCTCATGAATTCAGAGAAGGCGACCTCGTGCTCAGGAAGATCATGTCTTTTAACGCTGATTCTAGGGGCAATTGGACTCTTAATTTTGAAGGCCCATATGTTGTCAAGAAAGCATTCTCTAGCGGTGCATTGATTCTTGAAACAATGGATGGCGAGGAGTTCCCACGTCCCATGAATGCTGATGCACTCAAGAAATACTTCACCTAAAAGAAATAAAAGAACAGCTCGCTAAGTCAAAAACCCGAAAGGGCGACTTAGGAAAAAAGGAGCGTCTCGGTAGGCCGAAAACCTGAAAGGGGTGTCTAGGCAAAAATTAGAGACATAAACAGAATAAATTTTTCCTGGTAGGTTGAAAACCCGCAAGGGCAATCTAGGAAAAAGTTATGGATTTCTTGGCAAGTAACTGCATCAGACCAGCCTTGATTATTGAAGCAACAATCTTCTTGGATCCTCACCACTCTTCAACCAAAGTCGCTGCATAGGAATTCAAAGTATTTAGGGAGAATAGTGGTCATTGTATTTCAATGTATCTTTTCCAATGTATATTACCATTTTCCAAACTTTGTAATCATCTATGGAGTCTATCCATTTGCAGACTACCATTTTTTTAATAAAATTTGAGCTTTTATCCAATTCTTTGCAATTCTATTTTATTTAGCTTACAAAGACTTCATTTATTATTGATAATAATTTTCAAAGAAAACAGATTAAATAAAAAAATTGTTTTTTGAAAAGAATTTGCAAATTAGTTTTTTTCTTTAGATTTCGTGACTCAAGAAAAACAAAAATAATGACTCCAAGGATGGACGAACCCTGAAATTTTAGAAGTATGAATTCCCCAGGGAGGCCCTCCCATGTCATTTCTGCTGGTATGAGTATGATCTTCTTGTGCTTCTCAGATAGTTGAAGATGTTACTAATTGATATATGGTGCAGTGTTGGGTTTGTGATTCCGTTTTCCCCAGTCAAGTCTTGGTTCATTTTGATTTTTGGTTTGCATGGTATGATTTTTCTACCCCTGATTCCCCACTAAGGTTTGTGATCACATGATGAAAGTCTCTTCCCCTTTTATGTGCTGAGATGGGATCATTTTCAAAACATCGCCCTTTGTAGTGTTTGGATAATGGTTGTTACTTGGCAACTAGACAAGGGCAATATCTTTTCTAAGAAGTGTTGAAACAATTGTCAACTTTTTGGGTTGTCTCCCGCCAAGTACTGGGTTTGATTTAAAATCCCCATAAGTTTGATTTCTTGCTATATTTGTTTAACTTCTTAGATGCCCAAGTAATAATGAGATAACATGTCTCTCTGAAAATTGCTACCCCCATGAGGTTTCATAATTTCTCCCTAGAGAAGTTGGTGTAATCATTACTCTCAGTATTGAAGAATATATCTTGGGTTCCCCTCGACAATGTAGTGTTTCCCTCCCCAATGAAGTCAGTATGAAATCTTCAATTGATATCTCGATAATGTGGTTTTCATCCACCCTATTAAAATCAGGATTGCAATCCCTAGTAGAAATACAGACTTAGAAACATTTGTTTTACCCATTGAAGTATGTGTGAGGTTCCCCGGTGAAGCCTGGAGGAGGATGTTATATCCCTGTATCTGTACTGATTTATTGTTATGATTTGATTATTTTCGGATTATGTTCGTTCCGAGTGAAGTTAAGTCGCGAAATAGGACTCTGTTTCCTCAGTTGGTGCTTACTTTCTTATGAAATTTTCATCTTGGATGTAATTTAGCCGAGTATTGACTTTAGCCAAGTTAGTTTTGTCTAGTTATCCCCAGTGTTACATGTCTGTTTTGTCAGCATATACATGATAACGTTCATATATTCATACATATATCATGCATAGTTGAACTTAGAAAATCATTGCTCATTTGCATATTTTGTTGGCATATTACTCTGCTTTGCAGAGTTGTGTTATCCTCTTTCCAATAGAGTGTCAACCTTAAGCATAAAGTGTATATCCTTTCAATTCCCCCACTGAGTTATCTCTCGTGGAAGAATTTTGCTTCAGCCTCCTTGTCCAGCCCTTTGTCTGGGTACAACGTGGTTACCTCTTGAGTTTATTTCTCATGAAGTGTTATTTTGGTTGACTATTTCATTCTGGTTTATTTTTGGTTTGAATTGGTGATCCCCTGTAACATCATTATTTTGATTTCTGCGGCCTTTCAGCCCTGATTTGAGAATGTGCATTTATTTTGCACGTGAAGACTCTAGTTCCTCAGCAGGAATATATTGACATTTCCACAAGAAGTACTATTTCTTGTCCAGGAAATCATTATTGCAATTCCTTCTCATAACAGTAAGTGGCATGTCTCTTTATTTGAGCAAGCTGTACTTCCCCGATAAGTCTGTCAGTTCCCAGAGAAGATTCAGATTCGTTACTCCAATGAATGGTAGCCTTGTCATTATGGAAGGTAGTTCTTTGTTGATATTTGTTACTCCAATGAATGATAGCCTTGTCATTATGGAAGGCAGTTATTTGTTGAGATTTGTTACTCCAATGAATGGTAGCCTTGACATGATGGAAGGTAGTTTGTTGCTAAGATTTGTTACTCCAATGAATAGTAGCCTTGTCATTATGGAAGGTAGTTTGTTGTTGAGATTTGTTACTCTAATGAATGGTAGCCTTGTCATTATGGAAGGTAGTAGGTTGTTGAGATCTGTTACTCCAATGAATGGTAGCCTTGACATTATGGAAGTTAGTTTGTTCCTGAGATTTGTTACTCCAATGAATGGTAGCCTTGTCATTATAGAAGGTAGTTCGTTGCTGAGATTTGTTACTCTAATGAATGGTTGCCTTGTCATTATGGAAGGTACTTTGTTGTTGAAATCTTTTTCCGATGGATGGTAGACTCGTCATTATGGGAGATAGTTCGTCTTTGAGATTCACATTACTTTGAAGAATTCGTTTGGTTTCGTTCATAAGTATTGGTGCTAATCGTTTATTACCTACCATAATAATGGTATTTACCAGTGTTATCTTACCACTTCTTTCCCCGGTGGGTCGATGTTACTTTTTTTTCTATCTCCTCAGTGAGTGGATTGTTTGCAGTTATATGTCAATCAATTTTATCCTTTACCTCATCTCCTCAATCTTTGATTTGATGATGCCTTATCTCCTCTTTTGGCTTTACCCCAATAGAGTCAATTCTTTTTCTCACTAGTGATTTATTTTCCTGGTCGGGTTTATCTTTTGATCCCAGTTTTATTTACTACATATCCAGTGGTGTCTTGTGCATTTGTTCATTTGCATTCATAATCATAAGCATTGCATGGAATCTTAGGCCCAAAAATAGGGCTTGTTTTATATTTAAGTATCTTTAATCGCGTCGACACGAAGATTTTAACCTTCGCATCTCCGGGTAGTAGACACTTAAATAAGGGCAGCTGTTGTACCCCAAATTTTGCCCCTAAGATTCCTCTATCATATCATATCAACTCAATCACAACAAGATCACACTAGGGTTTGGTTCTTCTCCTTATCTTTAGCTTTTCTCATGGGGAATCACCAAGAACCTTGACTTGTATTTTGTGATCATCTATGTTTTGTATTTATTACCTTTTAACTAATAAATAAAATGAATAGTTTCCCTAATTGATGATATTATAGGTGAAAACACAACACATTCCATCAAGTTGATCTATAGGTTCATGAGCTTATACCCATGCCTTCTTCAACAAAGCTTCATTGAGATTCAAGCTTCATCATTGAAGATGTTTTGAAGTAATATCATGACAAAGTATATTATGATCCATCATGCCTCAAGTTGTCAAAAATAGTCCAAAGATGCAAGGGTTGATTGTAGAAGTTTGACCTAATTGGACAAGTCTTTAATTTCTTGATCACAAGTGCATATCTATCTCAATTATAAATATTTAGAAGTGATTATGGTTTCCATGGGTTCTCATTATCATCCTCAACAAATTATATTTAAATGACAAAAGTACTTGTGCAAGGAAGTTTGTCAAAATTGAAAAGGTTTTCCAAGGCATTTTGTTGCTCTAGGAGCTAGGGTTTTGAACTTCTAAAGGCTATATCTTGCTCATCTTTTGGTATTTTTGAGTGATTCCAAAATCATGCTTCTCTTCAAAGGGTTATCAACAAATCACTTCAAAATTTTCATGAAAAATCTGTGTAGAAGATACCTAATGATGAAGAAAGATTACAAGTCCTCTAGATAGGCCATCAAATTCCCTTATGTGACTTCCAAAGATCATAACTTGGTCAATTTTTATCTCCTTGAGCTTATTATTTTTCCATAATAATCCTAAGGATTTGAACGTCATCTCTTCTTTCATGTGCAAAGCTTGAAAATGGATGGAAGATGCCCTAAGGATGCAAAATATTATAGGCCATCTCATGAATTTTCACCAATTTTGCAAGAACATAACTTTTTCAATACTTGGTATTTTTGAGTGATTCAAGTTTCAAAATACTCTTTAGGAAGTTTATTACAAGCTGGAATCAATGAGAAAATCTTAATTTAGGAGTAAAGTCTTGTTTGAGCTCAAAACATTACAAGTCATTTTGAAGAGAAAACTTGAAATTTTTCTAAGTATAAAAGTCAGCGTCTTTTTCTCAACTTTGACTCATCACAACTCTTAGCTCAAACATCCATTAATTCCAATTCTTTTTACATTGTAAAGCTTGTGATATCATCTTTCTAAAGCTTCAAAAATCATTCCCTAAGACTCCTTGAGCTGTGAATGCCATTGATTCAAAAATGGTACCTTGAAACTGAAGTTTCACTTCAAGTCAGAATTTGAAATTCATGTTGTGGCTTCTAAACATCAAATTAGCACACGTTTTTGGTCTAAGCATGTTTAACCAACTTGAAAAAGTGGATTAGAGCCTTGAAATTCAAGGATTGAGTGAGTTTTGATGCTAAATAGGTGACACACTCCTCATGTATCAGGTTCACACGAATTCCCTCCAAATTTCATCATTCCACACGCTTGAGCATCCCACTTATTTCCCTATAAATAAGGGATCATACCTCATTCATTTTCTCAAGCTTGAAGAGCCAAATTCACTCTGTCAAACTCCCTCCATAACACCCTTTTCTAAGATTTCAAATTCCTATTTTGTCCACTTCTCAATTCAATTTCTTCACTTATCTTTCATCCTTGAACTTCCCTGAAGCTAACAGAAGAAGAATCAAGCCTTGAAGTGCCCAGAATCATGCTAGCAAAGTCCATTTACATAGCGATTTCATATGACTTTGTTCAAGTAGTTTAAGGAATCAAATCTTCTAACTCAAATTACTGGAATGGTCTATGATGTTCACTGATGCTTGCTATTAACTCAATTTTGGTGAATTAATGCGTTTGATACTTCTGTTTTCGATTTCAAATTTTTCAAAACATCTCTGATCTTTTTCAAATCGAGTAAGTTGTGTTTTATATAAATTTGGCGCGAGGATATGATTGTGATCGTCCTAAAGAGACGCGTCTAATGATACCACTATGAGCGTCTAAATTTACAAATTTAAGGATTATGATTTCACCCTTGTTGCAGGGTAGCTGGAGGTTGAAGATGACCTACGTGGCCTCTTCAACCAATGAAAGCGTGACAATTGAAATATTGTGATTGACCTGACTTTTATGACTTCAGTGCACGTGTGTTGACCAGGGATCACCATACATCTTCGTTTCTGAGACACTTGACATGTCAGCGTGTTTTAGTGAATTGGATTCAACACCTCACATTATTTCTGATTTATTTATTTTTATAAAATTTGTTTAATATTTGTTTAAATTTCAAAAATTCATAACTCTTTTATTTTTTTCCAATAATTATAAAAAAAAATACAAAATTACTTTGAATTATTTCAGACTTTGTGAATATATTTTCATATTTTTATTTCAAGGTTTGACATTTTTCATAATTCTTGCTTTGTTTACTTTATTTTAATTGTTTAAAAAAATACTTTCTTACATTTTTAAATTCTGAAACTTTTTATAAAAATCATTTTCATTGTTTTTGACTTTCTGAAATTTTTTTAGAATTTTATTCTGACTTTTACTATTTTTGATCTTTTTTCACTTATTTGAGCAATTTAAGATAGTTTAAAAATAGTTTCTGACTTTACAAAATTACCAAAAAATTCATAAAAATATTTGAGTTCATTTTTTATTTTTCTATGGTCTCAGTTAATTTTTCTTGAGTGTTTTGAATATAGTTGCTATTTTCCCTTATTTCCATATTAAAAAACCATTTAAAAAACCGTTTTCTTTTATTTTAAATACTATTTTATTTTTGTACATATTCTGACTATTTTGACTTTTGATCATGGACTTCATTAACATCATTGGATCTTGGGTGTTGAGTTTAACTCCACCAAAATGGATGAATGATTTTAATGATAGTTTGATTAAATTTTTATTTTAAATATTATCCCTCCCCTCTTCATCTCATCCTCTTTTTATTGTGTCACACGTTGTTAGAGGATGATATACATATCATCTCTCCAAATATATGACACATAAATTGCTATTGACTGGCCTCCAAATATATGATATACACGTCCTCTTCTTATGATTGCTTAACATAGTGCTAAAATTTGTCCCGATTTGAGAAATGATCATTTGTGGCCCAAACCTATGTTTTCAAGCACAAGTATGTTAATTTGAATCCTTTGATCCAATAACTTTAAGATTCATTGTTAGGAGGCTTTGGTCATATCAATCCTCTAATGAATCTTTATAAGCTTTGGTCAAAGTGAATCACTTAAACATCGTTGGTCATTTATTGTTGCCTTGAGAATTTTAAATGAGTGATATACTTGACAAAAAGCAAATGAAACTTGTTATTGAGAGGCTTTGATTTTATCAATCTTCTAATGATTTTCAAATGCAAGTTTCAAGATGGTCATTCAACTAACCTCTAATTTCTAATAATTGACTTTATTTTATACTCTTTACTTTAAGCACATTTATTTTAGCATTTAAATTTTATGCTATATCATCTTTTCTCACTTGAGCATTTACTTTTATGTCATTTTTATTTTTCTCAATTGAGCTTTTCATTTCTTTTTGAAGATACTTAATAACCAACTTGAACAATAAAAAACTTTAATGTTACTTGAACTATTTGGCTACTATCCTTGGTGTTATGGAGTGATGGAATTCTTGGACTTAGGATTAGAGATCATGACCTACCTTGAGACCTTGTGACCTCAACTGTTATTTTGTTTGGAGTTCTTAGGGGTTTACCACAAGACATTGGGTTATTTGTTTGCTTCGTGTACAGTTTATTGTGATTACATGCTTTGTCTGTGATCGGGAATTCATCTATATACAACTGTTACTCTGCCCAATTTTTGTGAAGACTTAATGAAATTGAAGCTTGGTTTTCTTAAGAGGTTTATTATCTTTGCTTGTTTGGTTTCAAATTCAAAGGATGGGAATTATACACTGACTCATTGTGTCAAGTCTTAGCTTCTCATTGGTTAGACGATTCTATTCCCTAGCTTTTACCTTATGCTTTTAGGATAGTCCTTTCACTCCTCCCATCTTCTTTAATTTTAAAAATCTTCTCCCTCCTTTTGAAAACTCTTCTTGTTTTTAAACTTGAACCACTTTCGTAATAAACTTGGACTTTGTATTTTCAAAAATATTTTCTTAATGAAATTTTAATCAATTTAACAATATTTTGACATTTTCGTTAGAAGACAAAAAGTCAATCAATCTCATCCAAACCATTTTTGCACTTTGGCTTTTTATCTTAAAACTTTTCTCAAAAAATTAGACTCTTGTCAATCCTTGTAGTGATGCGAGCTACTATACTTCTACGATATGTAGTGAAGTGAGATATTTTCCACTTGGGTGTTTAGTGTGGATTTGTTGATTTTAAAATCCAAGCTATATCCTCCACTTTGAGATGACACAAATTCTCCTTTCTCATAATCATGGATAGTAAGTATGTTTTCCACTCGGATATGACGATGATGTCTTATCTCTTAAAAATAACAAACACACATGTGTTTTAAACTTTTTAAAGGTGAACTACGAGTACCTTGATCCCGTATTGCATGAAAGGTGGTACATATACACTAAAGGTTCGCAACCGCGACAGGTGCAAAAATTATAAAAAATATTTCTTTTCTCATCTCCACCATCTATTTTTTATATACAACTCTTATAGCCAAAATACACAGATTTTTCAAAGAGTTCATGTGGAGTACCATAGATGTTTAGGGTGCTAATACCTTCCCTTTGCATAACCAACCCCGAACTTAGATTCTCTCCCCTTGTTTTTGGGTTATTATCTCTTTTCCCATTCCTTTGGAAATGATAAAGCACGATGGCGATTTTTGTTTTGATCTGTGCGAGTCAAGTCAATCCAATGGCTTAGTCTCAACATTTCTACCGCTACAGAACCTAAGGCCTTGTATGTTTTGTTTGTGTCTGATTATTTTTTCGAGCATGACATCATAATATCATGACATCATACCATACCATTTTCCCTAACCATTTTAATGACCAAGGGATTCATCTTTGTTCTTTGTTGTAGGTTATGGCCTCTGCTCGCAGAAACACTATCCGGATCAAATTTGTAAGGGTACCTTGTTAGCTCAAGGAGTTAGTCTCAAGGGTTCCCGAAAGTTCTCAATTCATCAAAAGGCATGATCGACTACTCAGTTTGGTTACCTCAGGTTTCGAAGAAGACATGATGAGTGTGCTATTCGAGTTCTTTAACCCTGCACATCAAATTTTCACCTTTCCAGATTGTCAGTTAGTACCCATAATGGAAGAATTCTCTAAACTATTGGGAGTACCTGTTCTTGATCAAACACCCTTCACCGGTTTAGAGAAAGCTCCAAAACCCGAAGATATTGCAGCAGCCTTACATCTGAAGAGGTCTGACATTGTATCTAATTGGGAAACAAGAAGTGGAGTCAAGGGCTTTTTGTTAAACTTCTGATAGAGAAGGCTTAACTATTTCTGGATGCTATAAGCTTTCAAGCTTTCGAGGAGATCTTGGCCCTATTAATCTATGGATTGGTACTATTCCCTGATCCAGACCAACTCATGGATGTAAACGCCATAAAAATATTTCTTGCTCGTAATCATGTGCCTACCTTGCTTGGAGATATTTTTTATTCTCTTCGCACTCGTACTATGAAGAAACGAGAAACTCTCATGTATTGTATACCTCTGCTATCCAGGTGTTTTATTTTGCATCTTCCCCGCTCGATAATGAAGAATGAACAAGGTTTGAGGTGGTCTCAAATAATAATGTCACTATCTCATACAAACATCTATTGGTATTCCCGATATCACAAGGACACCATTATTATTAACCATTATGGAGAGTTCCCTAGTGTTCCACTCTTAGGCATTAGGGGATGTATTACTTATAAACCTTCTCCAACTCTACGTCAATATGGTTATGCTTGAAGGGACGGTCCTCATGACACGCTTATCTAGGGTATTGTATTCAATTACGAGAACGATCCTCAAGTTTATCATCAAAGGTTTATACATGCTTGGGACATAGTGAACAAGATTGATAGCAAGACTTTAGGACAGAAGAATTCCATCCCTCTAGAGCCATATCTCAAATGGGTATGAGCTCCCGCTCAAAACCTTATGATGCCACATCCTACTGTCCTACCAGTAATCAAGGAGCATGTTGTTGAAGGAGATGCTTCTCGCGCCATCCTTCATTCAGACATGCCTACTGACCTTGAAGAATTGCAGAAATCCTGGATTCAATTCAAGGAAGAATGAGACACCTTTGAGACTCAATTCAATGCAAGTGAGAAGAAGGTGTTGGAGCTCACGAAGCAACTTCATGAGGAGCAGAGTCTTAACGCATATATCAACACGAAGAAGAGGCGTCTATAAGAAACTTAAAGTTTTAGGAGTTTTTAATTTATTCCTTTGAAATCTTTTTATTCACATAAAATTATTAACAAAAATCTTTGTTTCTGTTTCCTTTTGGTTAAAAAATTTAAACCTCATAAGGTCCTTGAAAACATTGCATATACATATCATGTATATCATCACATGACAGGTGTTTCAAGATAGGTTTCTTGTATTTTTTCTGTTTATTTCAGAAGAAAGAATGACTCTTTAACAAACAGTTAATATCTCTAGGCTCAAAATGCACAATTCCAGCAATTGTTCCTGAACCTAGCCAAGGGGAAGGAAGAGCTGAAGGCCCTCATCACTGAAGAGAGGGGAGAGAAAGTCAAGAAACCAACTGGGGTCCTCAACATGGGTAGTAGACTCAAAGGTCCGGTCAAACGAGCTTTGGAGTTTGAAGGAGAAGATGCTGAGAGTGTGAAAGCTGAAGAGAATAACAACCTTGGTTTTGGCCAAGATTCTGATGAAGACATTTTTGCCGAACAATATCCTCTTGCTGATGACAAATATAAGCAACTGGAAGATTGTCTCAATGCTAAGGAGATCCAGAGAGTTTCTAGGTTGGATTTTGATGAACTGGGTCTTATCTTGGGGGTTGTTATCCTCCACAAGTTCAAGGCCCCCGTCTTTGACAAATACAACGGTGTGTCTTCTCCTAATCTTCATCTGTGGTCTGATTTCCGAAAAATCTTACCCCATACTGCTAACATAAAATTATGGGTGCATTTCTTCCAAGAAAGCCTGTCGAGGATGCAATTAGAATGGTTCTATCAGCTAGAAGGAACCAACATTCACACTTGGGAAGACTTGGCTGCTGATTTTTACAAGAAATATCAATATAATACTGACCTTGCACCGATGCAAGGGAAATTACAAAACATGTCTATGGGCTCGAATGAGGGTTTCAAAGAATATTCCCAGAAGTGGAGAGACTTAACTGGAAGGGTGCAACCTCCCTTGTCTAAACGAGAGCTAACTGATATGTTCATGGGCACTCTGACACGTCCTTTCTTTAATCTGCTAATTGGGAGTTCTTCATCTGGTTTTATTAAGCTAATCCTGACTGGGGAACAAGTTGAAAGTGGTATCAAGAGAGGGAAGATTCCAGTGTCTGCTCCTTCTAATGCGTTACAGAAGGAGTTTAATAATAAGAAGGAAACCAATGATGTGGGAGCGGTGTTGATTTCTAATCCTGCACATATTCAACAACAATAATAGGGGAATCAACATAGGTCGGACGATCCGAGGAGGAAGTTCATCAAGACTAATATGCCATTGTCTCATGCATTTCAACATTTGTTAAAAGAAAAATTGATAATACTACGGGATCCTCCTCAGAATCCCAACACCTCATCTCCTAAGTACAACCCGAATGCGAAGTGTGCTTATCATTCTAACAGTCTTGGGAACGAAACCAACAACTGCTGGTCCCTGAAGAACAAAATCCAAGATATGATCAATGTGAAAGAGATTGAATTTGATCCTCGTGAGACCCCTAATGTGATTATTGAACATATGCCCAATCATAGTAAATGTGTTAATGCTATCGACGATGTTTCTTATTGTAATACGGTCAGAGAACTGACTTTACTGGTTTTGCATTTTTATCACAAATGTTGCGAATAGAAAGAGTCGTCGCCGACTTTTCTTTTATCCAACAAAAGAAACGGGCGAAAAGAAAAGGAAAGGCCTTTTTAAAGATTTTGAGTTCGGGGGGTAGATTATGAAAAGGGAAGGTGTTAGCACCCTTTTCATCCGTAGTTATCTACGGGCTCTTAGTTGCTAGCTCACTTTTGAAATTTTTTTGTGTTTGTGTATTTTGAAAATAATTTTGAAAATACGCCTTAGTGCGGAGAATTTAGTAATGTTTCTCCTTTCGTTGAGAACGTATACAAAGTGTTTTTGTCTTCAAAATTATTTAGAAAATAGTTTGTGTATGTGTGAAAAATTATTTTGTTTGTTTTTGTGAGCAAGCAACTATAAGCGGTCTACCTACTCGAATATTCTTTGTTCTTTTCCTCTTTCCTTTGGACAATACTATCCTACTATTGGTAACTCGTAGAATACTTTAGCATTTCTATCGTAAGGGCCTAGATCGTATTCCGAAGGCATCATCGAAGGGTCATCGAGGGACTACCATCTTTTTAACCGAGGGTTTTTGCTAAAGTGTCCCACGTTCGAGGGACATGATTGTTTTTCTGAAGGCAACAAGTGGAGGTACCTTAGAGGTGTGTGTGTGTGTGTGTGTGTGTGTGTGTGTGTGTGTGTGTGTGTGTGTGTGTGTGTGTATGTGTGTGTGTGTGTGTGTGTGTGTGTGTGTGTGTGTGTGTGTGTGTGTGAAGTGTGTTGTATTTTAGTTATTTGTCTTGAATGTTAGGTTTTCTATGGTTTGCCTTTAGTCTTTCGATACAAGCCTATTAGTATACATGTAGCAGTTAATTGTATATAAGTACGAGAAATAAAGTGCAGAAAATAAATCTAAGCTATTACATTGCTTCAGTATGGGGGGAATTACAAAGCAAAAATAGGGAATGAAAAGTAAAAGGTCATAGTTTAACTATTACATCTCATGAGCAATTACATAATTTTATGAAAATAATGCGAATAAAAATAAATGAACGCACGGTGGAGAAAGAAAGAAAGATGTAAAGAACCCTAAAAATCTAAGTGGAAGAAAATGTTTTATTTTATTTAATTTTTGTTTAGAAAAATAATTAAATTATGTGAACCTAATTATAATTAGTAAATTAAAAAAAGGTGATTAAATGATTGATCAAAATTAATTTAATTAATAAAATCTTAAATCTACTATTTTTGTGATTTTGTGATTTTATGATTTTTTTAATGATTTTTTAATAAAAATGAATTAATTGAAAGAAAATAATAAAAAAGTAAATGAAATAATAAAATAAAAAAGAAATATAAATGAGCTGCTGCAAAAAAATGTTAGAGGGTGAATAATCAGATTTTTGCAAGGCCCAACATCTTAGGCCCTGGCGTTTACAAAAGGAAATGGGGGTGCAGTCCCGAGTTTGGCTAGGCCCAAGACAACTGAGCCCAGGAGCTTCGTTTGATCTAATACATATGAATTCCTGCGTCTATTCTTACATGTAAGACGTTAGATTCACTCAAAACATCAATAGTAATAGGAATGCATGCATAAAACTGATTTAAATTACATGGTAAGAGAGTTGGAGATTCAAAATTTTACCAAACTCGTGGGATGGTTATGAGGATGATCTGGGATGCTTAGGGGTTGAATTTGGACTTTGGAAGACTCCCGGGGATATCAGGAATGTATTAGTGGCCTTGGTTTGGATTGATAGCACTTGGAAGTGAAGTTATAGATTTTGCAACTTTTCTTTGATTTTTGAGAATTTTGAGAGAGCCCTTGTATTCAAGGATTTCGTGGTCCATTGCTTCTAAATGTATTGTGTATTTATAGAGTGAAATAGGGGTGGTGAGGGTGAACCAATATGGAAGAAAACAATGCATTCATGGCTTATGAAACAAAAATTCAACACATTGAAAACTTGCCATCTTTGAGATATTTCTTGCCTCTTTTGAATTTGCATGAACCTGGATATATTGTGTCATGGCTTTCACGAATTTGTTGGGATTGCAAAAGGTTTTAAATACAAAGGCCCAGGTCTTCACACTCTATTTTCATCTTTTTATTCAATTTTATTCATTTTTAAATGAATAAAAAATCAATTAAAAGCAATAAAAATCATGAGCATGTGTCAATGTTTTTTAGAGGTCCTATCACATCTTATAAATATTTTTAAATATAAAAAACTAGGCCCATTAGTTCAAAATTGCAATTTTGCTCCATTTGCATTTCATGAATTCCTTCAAAATCTCCTAACTTATGCAACTCATAACTTGCTCAATTTTTATCTTTTAAATATGATCTTTGACTTTTTAGAAATCTAAAGATGTCCTCTAAAATCTCTATGTTGATCATTTTTGCTTTTGAAGAGTTTATCTTGACGTAAGTTTCCTTGACAAAAAATGTTTTTTGTTGACTTTTGAAAATGACCTATAAAGTTCCTCAAAGCATTCTCTTGATCTAGAGGCTAGCGTTTTGAACTTCAAAGCAGCATATCTTGCTCACCTTTTTGTATTTTTGAGTGATTCTAAAGACATATTTCTCTTCAAAGAGTTACCAACAAATCACTTCAAAAGTTCCAAGGAGTTTTCATGTGGAAAGAACTTGGTGAAGAAGAAAGGTTACAAGTCATCCAGATAAATCACCAATTTTCCATATGTGACTTCAAATTATCATAACTTGGTCAATTTATATCACCTTGAGTCCATGCTTTTTCCATGATGATCTTGAAGATGTGTACTTTTTGCCTTCTTTTATATACAAAGTTAGAAAATGGATGGAAGTTGCCTTAAGAATGCAAAAGATTATAGGTCATTTCATGATTTTTGGCCAACTTCAACAAGTCATAACTTGCTCATTTTTTGGAGATTTTGAGTAGTTCAAATTTCAAAATGTCATTCAAGAGATCTACTTCATTCCAATTTTTTTCTTCAAGAGAAAATTCTAAGTGGAAGGCCATGTTTGGATACAAAAGATTATAGGTCATTTTTGAAGAAGAATTTGAAATATTTCTAAGTATGGAAAGTCAACTCTTTTTCTTCAACTTTGACTCCCTGTAACTTTCAGCTCAAGAATCCTTTTGATTCCATTCTTTTTCCATTGCAAAGCTTGTAACCTCATATTTTCAAAGCATTAAGAATTATGCTCTAAGAACCCTTGAGTTGGAAATGCCATGGATTTGAATTTGGTAACTTAAAACTGAATTTTTCACAAAGTCAGGATTTTGAAATCTTTGTTTTGGCTTCTAATCACAAGTTTTCCACGCGTTTTTGTTTCTAAACATGATTAGCAACTTGCCAGAAGTGATTAGCATCATGAAACACACGATTTAGCTGAGTTTTGATCAAAATTGAGTCACACTTTCTTCATGATGCAGACCCACACGTATTCCCTCTAAAACACATCATTCACTCTTCCTTTTGATCCCATTTGCTTCCCTATAAATAGAGGGTCATCCCCCATCCATTTTTCCAAGCTTAGAGAGCCAAGAACACCCCGCCAAAACATCACACGAACCCACTTTTGTTGAATTCAGTTTTTGAAATTTAAGCTTCCTTTTCCAAAATTCTTTGTGCATTCATCATCCTTGAGCATCATACAAACTCTCCAACACTTAAACCAACTCAAAACGACCCATAATTCAAGCTACAGAAGTCCAGTTTCAGAGCTTCTTACTTGAACTTCGAAAAGGTAGAATTCTCCACCATTTGGATCCAAATCAAACACTAATATGTTCTACTCCTTTGTATGATTCTAATGCTGATTACAATTTTTAAATCCATTGAGAATTGATAGAGAAATCCCAAATTAAAGGTGATTGCTATTTTCTGAGTTTTTGATTCATAACTCTCTCCATACCTTATATAAATTTGGCGTGATGGTTGTGTTAAAATCGTCTTGAAGAGACGAGTTTAATGATGCTAGCCAGGGATCCTAATTTTTCCATTTGAAGGATCTCACAAAATCCCCATTCCAGGGTGTCTGGAGGTTGAAGACGATGACATGTCTCTTCTCAGCCAATGATAGCGTGCCAAACGTTTTAATTTCATTGGTTGCCCTTTTTCTGATCCCATGTGTATTTCACTAAGGTCCATATCAAGCACAACACGTCTGGTCCATTGGATTAGCTTAATAACGCGTTTTAACTATGATCTGATGGTCCACATCTTTTTGGTTTTATTTTATTTTCTGATTTTATATTTTATTTGATTAAATTTTCAAAAATTCATAACTCTTTTATTTTTTATCCAAAAATTATGAAAAAATTCACAAAAATACTTTGAATTATTTCTGATCTCGTGAATATTTTTTCACATTTTTATTTTAACATTCGGTATTTTTTATATTTTTTGTATTATTTTCTTTTTTTTAATTACTTAAAAAATACTTTCTGACATTTTTTAATTCTGGAAAAATTCAAAAATATTATGTTGCATATCTTTAACTTTCTGAAAATTTTATGAAATTTTATGTTGAGGTTTACTATTTTTGATCTATTTTATGTTTGTTTTAGCAATTTTAAATAGTTTAAAAAATAGTTGTGACTTTTAAAAATTATCAAAATTTTTATAAAAATATTTGGATCCATCTCTGATTTTTCTATGGCCTTATTTTTCATTTCTTGATTAATTTGAACATAATTGATATTTTTCCTCATTATTTTCTATTTTAAAACATTTTTAACCCTTTTATTGTATATATTAAATATATTATTATTTTGTGATTATTTTCTGGCTGTCTTGAGTTGATTTTTTGATCATGGCTTTATTAACATCATTAGATCTTGGGTGTTGAGTTCAACTCCACCAAAATGGATGAATGATTTTAATAATAGTTTGATTAAATTTTTAATTCAAAAGTGGTTTATTCATCTTTTTGCCCTAATCCTCTTCATCTCATCCCCTTCTTATTGCACTAAGTGTTGTTGGAGCTTGATATCTATATCATGTCTCAAAACAAATGGTGCATAGATTACTATTGACCGGCCTCAAAATAGGTGTGACTTCTATATAAGTCCACTTACGATTGCTTAACATAGCTCTAAATTTTGTCCCGATTCGAATAAATGATCATTCGTGGCCCAAACTTATGATTGCAAGCCCAAGTGTGTTAATTTGATCTCTTTGATCCAATAACCTTGAGATTCATTGTGTGGAGGATTTGGTTCTACCAATCCACTAATGGATCTACAACACCTTTGGTCAACGCGGATCACTTAAACATCTTTGATCATTAAATGGTACTTGTGAGAATTCTAAATGGATGATATACTTGACAAAAAGAAAATGCAACTTGTTATGTGGAGGCTTTGGTTCTACCAATACTCTAATGAGTTCCAAATGCAAGTTTCAAGATGGTCATCCAACTAACCACTAATTATTGACTTGTTTTATCTTATGCTTTTATTCTTTTTATGCTTTATGTATTATTTATTTTTTTAGCATTTATATTTCATGCCATTTTCATCTTTGCTTATTTGAGCATTTATTTTCTTGTCATTTTTACTTTGCTCACTGGAGCTTTTCTTTTCCTTTCTTAAGATACTTAATAATCAACATAAACTATAAAAAACTCTTGATGGTACTTAGACTATTTTGTTACTATCCTTGGCATGATGGAGTATGAGACTTTTTCTTGGACTTAGGATTAGAAACCTTGGTCTATCTTGGAGACCTTGTGATCTTATCTGATTATTTTGTCTGGATTTCTTGAGGTTTACCTCAAGACATTGGGTTACTTGTTTGTTTCTTCTCTGTTTGTAATATGGAATTCACCCGTATACAGCCGTTACTCTGCCCAATTTTTGTGAAGACTTAATACACTTGAAGAGGTTTAGTATCTTTGCTTGCTTGGTTTCAATACAAAGAATGAGAATTCTATCTTGGCTCATAATGTCAAGCTTTGGCTTCTTGTTGGTTAGATGGTCCTTATCCTTAGCTTTTACCATATGCGTTAGGATAGCCCCTTCTTCTCTCTCCTTTTGAAAACCCTTATTGTTTTGAAACTTGAAACACTTTCATAATAAACTTGGACTTAGGTCCATGCATTTTCAAAACATTTTCATCGTTAAACTTCAATCAACTTAATATTACCTTAACATTTTTTGTGAGAAGACTAAAAGTCAATCAATCTCATTTCAAACCATTTTTGCCACTTTGGATTTTATTTTTAAACTTTTCTCAAAAGATTAGACTCTTGTCAATCCTTGTAGTGATGCAAACAACTATACTTCTACAATATGTAGTGAAGTGATATATTTTCCACTTGGGTGTTGAGTGAGGCATTTTTGATTTTAAGATCCAAGCCATATCCTCCACTTTGAGATGATGTAAATTCTCCTTTCTCATGATTGTGGGTAGTAAGTATGTTTTCCACACGGATAATGACGATGATGTCTTATCTCTTTAAATTAATCAACACACATGTGTTTCAAATTTTTAAATTAGGAACTACGTGTACCCTGATCCCCTATTGCACGAAAGGTGGTACGTAGGAACTAAAGGTTCACTACCGCGGCGGGTGCAAAAATCATAAAAAATATATTTCTCTTCTCACCTCCACCATCCATTTTATATACAACACATTTTTATAGCCAAAATATACATATTTTTTCAAAGAGGTTCCTGCGGAGTACCATAGATGCTTAAGGTGCTAATACCTTCCCTTTGCATAACCAACCCCCTTACCTTGAATCTTTCCCCCTCTTTTTGGGTTATTCGCTCTTTTCCCATTCCTTTGGAAACAATAAAGCGTGGTTGAGATTTTTATTTTGATATGTATAAAGTCTAGTCAATCCAATGGCTTAGTCTTGAACATTTCTACCGCTACAGAAAATGGCGAATTCACTGGGGACATATTGACCTCTTGCTGGTCCATCCCTAAGTGGGTTGAGCCTATCTTTGTTTATATCTGTATATGTGCTATTGTTGTTTATGTGTTATATTTTGTATATATGTTTGTTTGGATTTTCCTGGTTTTCAGGGTGCTTGGTGATTACTCATAAGTCCTATACCCGGACTTGGGAAAACTTTAAGATAGGACGGACAGTATAGTCATGTTAACTTTGAGGGAAAATCCCAAAAAAGGAGGCATGAGATCCCTCACTCAGTGGAGGCCCCTTTGACTGTAGTGTCGTTTACCGAGTAATCGGGAAGACGTACTACTTTCGACCTGGGAGCTTGCTAAAACTGAGGACCATTGAATACCAAACCTATCTTGGCCTTTTAGGTGTAGTGCGGAAGCTATGACGGAGTAATCCAGAAACAGTTGTCATGCGATACTACGCTCGAACGAGTCTTTCTTGAGAATATTACTAATTACCGAGTTAATCTGGAAGTTGGTAATATCCGAAGGAAGGATGTAGACTCTGGGAACCTCTAGAACCTTGTTCGGCAGGTGATAACTTTTTAGACCAATACCTTATGGGTAGTACCTTCGAATTCATGCTCGTGACGTTGAACCTATGAAACCTATGTGTGTGATCTTGTGTGTGATTGTTTCATCATGCATCCATGCACTCATAAGCATCCTTTGAAGAAAACAATATTTCAAGGGATTTAAAGGTTGACTATTTGTGAATATCTCATGTACTTTTAACCATGGATTCTGGAAAGAGAAAGACCGGGAAATACAGTTTCAAGGATCCCAAGATAGATGAGTTGGTCAGTCTAATTCCAGAGAATCGAATGTTCTGCAGACTTTCGCAAGAAATACGAATCCATTATTCCTCTCATGAAGCTGAAGATGAAGGAGGGTATTCTCTCGACCTTGGTCCAGTTCTATGATCCAGTGTATCACTGCTTTACTTTTCCCGATTATTAGTTAATGCCTACATTATAGGAGTATTCTTATCTATTAGATTTACCTGTTATCGATCGTGTTCCTCTTACTGGTTTGGAGGGTGAGCCAAAACCACATGAGATTGCTGCTTTGATTCATCTGGGAAAGTCTGAGGTGGAAGCCCATATGACTACTAAAGGAGGGAGTAGAGGATTACCAGCTCAGTTCTTATTTGAGAAAGCTTGTTACTTTTCCAGAATGAAGAGTACGGTTGCTTTTGAGGCCATCTTTGCTCTACTTGCTTACGGATTGTTCTTATTTCCTAATGTGGACAAGTTTGTCGACATTAACGCTATCAGGATTTTCATGATTGGAAACCCGGTTCCTACACTATTGGGTGATGCATATTATTCTGTTCATCTTCGGAATTCTTATCATGGGGGAATGATTATCTATTGCACGCCTTTGTTGTACCGGTGGTTCATCTCTCATATGCCTCAGTCTGATGCTTTTTGGGATGTCAAGAAGGAACCCCGTTGGGATCCTAAGGTCATGGCACTTACCCACTTGGATATTGATTGGTATCATCGAGCTTACCAGAATGTGGAGATTATTGATAGTTGTGGTAGTTTCCCTAATGTGCCTCTTCTTGGTACAAAGGGAGGAATTAACTATAACCTTGTTCTTGCACGGAGACAACTTGGTTATCCGATGAGGGATAAACCGAATAGTATTCATTTGAGTAGTTTCTTTCTGAAGGAAGGAGAAGACCACAGGGATGCTAGGGAGCAGATTGCGAAGGCCTGGCGTCACATTCATAAGAAGAGTAGGAAGTATTTGGGACCTAGGGCTGTTGTTTCTTTAGAGCCATATCTTCAGTGGGTCCGATCGAGAGCCATTCAGTTGAAGATGTTGTATACTCAGGAGACACCCATGCCTGACCTATTTATGAAGACCACCCCTCCCTTATTAGATGATCTAGAAGAGCTGCAACTCGCTTTGGTTAGGATGCAATAGGAAAGGGATGCTTGGAAGAACAAGTTCCAGACTTTAGAGAGTTCATACAGAGCAGACCTGAAGGAGAAAGACGATTTGATCGAGATCCTTGAGAGTCAAGTGGTGGAGTCTATGAAGAGGCAAGGGGATTTATTTTCCCCTAAGACTCAACCAGATGCTGATTACTCAATTTTTGATCTAGATGATTGGAAGGAGGTTGCCATCAGACATGTGGAAGAAAGCCAGAGGTTAAGGGCTCATATTGCCAGGCTCACAGGGAAGCGCCAGCGTACAAATTGATCTCCATCAGTTCCTTTTCTCAGGATTTTAGATTGTATTATCATTTTGTACTCGGGATCATTAAAACTTGTAATCCATTTTGAAGTTATTATAATAAAAAAATTTAGTATTTCAAAAGCTTTATTACTTTGATGTTCGCAATATGTCTATAAATCTTAAATCCCTTGAAATATTAAATAATGAAGTAAAAATAATCATGTGCATTGCATATCATGCATCATATTGCACATATTTCTTGAATTTGTTATGCATACCCAGGTGTCTTACCCATCTTCTTTACTTCATTCAGCAAGCTGACTCATTACTACAACACTCGGGCTAATTTCAAAAAGAAGATGGACAACTTAGAACAACAGAATTGCGAGCTGCATGAAGAAGTTTATGCTTTGAAGGAAGGCATGGCCAATTTGACTACTCTAATGGAAGCTCTAGTGGCTGCGCAGAATCAGCCACCGAGTGTTCAACCTCAACCAACAAGGGCAAGTACTGAAGTTCCGACTATTCCCGTATCCGCTACTCCGGCTGTCATTCAAAACCGTATGCCTCAAGGTTATCCATGGGGAATACCAGAGAATTTTGCACCTGAAGGTTTCAATCTTGGCCCTCAAGATGCTCCAGTGGTTCAGACTGTTATTACTCCTACACCTCTTATGGTGCATACTGTTCCTGCTGCACCTCCTTCGATGAACTTGGTTTCGTTTGTTAATGAAGATGCATGTCGTCCTTTCCCCTCACCGAGTGAAGAATTGGGTCTTTATGACAGAATGGATGATTTTCAAGAGCAGTTTGATAGAATGCAAAGAGAGATGAAAGCTCTTAGGGGAAAAGAGCTATTTGGGCAGAATGTGAATGAGTTGTGTTTGGTCCCAAATGTAAAGATACCTGCTAAGTTCAAGGTCCCAGAATATGAGAAGTACAAGGGAAACACTTGCCCTCGTGCCCATTTGGTAATGTACATGAGGAGAATGTCTATCCACATTGATGATCAGCGTCTGCTGATTCACTTTTTTCAGGATAGTTTGACCGACACAGTGTTGAAATGGTATATGAGCTTGGACATCGCCAACATCCATACTTTTAATGATTTGGGAGAAGCATTCATCAAACAATACAAGTACAATGTGGACATGGAGCCCGACTGTGACCAACTTAGGGCCATGGTTCAGAAAGACAGGGAATCGTTCAAAGAGTATGCGCAAAGATGGCGCGAGGTAGCTGCCCAAGTGATTCCTCCCATGGAAGAGAAAGAAATGACTAAGATTTTTCTAAAGACGCTGGGTGCTTTCTACTACGAAAGGATGGTAGCAAGTGCACCAAGTGATTTTACGGAGATGGTAGGAATGGGTGTCTGCCTAGAAGAGGCTATAAGAGAAGGTCATTTGACGAACAGTGAAGGATCTGGAGGTGTGAAGAAGCCATCTCATGGGTTTACCAAGAGGAAAGAAGGGGATATAAATGCTGTTATACAAGAGAGGAGGGTAAACTCTCCTAAAAGGAATTATCAGCGTCACCAGCAAGTCGCCTCGGTTACTCCTGTTATGAATGTCGCTCCGACTACCGTTGCTTATCAAAGACCGTCCCAGCAGGGGAACCAAGGGAATAATCAGAGAAGGGAAAAATATGACCCTATTTCCATGAACTATGCAGAGCTACTACCAGCATTGATTCAGAAGAAGTTGGTCCAGACACGACCACGTCTCGCCGTACCATCACCATTGCCTTGGTATTACAAGGCAGACCAAACATGTGCTTTTCATCAGGGAGCACCAGGGCATAGTGTTGAGAATTGTTACCCTTTGAGGAATGAAGTGCAGAAGTTGGTGAAGTCTGGAATTCTATCTTTCAAGGACATGGGACCTAATGTGAAAGACAATCCTCTACCCAAGCACGAGGGAGTGAATGCTATAAATATGGTGGCCGGTTGTCCAAGCGACTTCCGGATTTTTTACATTAATCTGGTTAGAGGAGATTTGGTGAAAATGAATGCAGAACTATGAATTCAACTATTATACGCATGACCATGCCGGTTGTGCTGTTTGCAGCTCAGACATACAGGGTTGCGAGAAGATAAAGGATGATTTACAGGAGATGATGGATGAGGGCTTAATCCATATAATCAGGCATAGGGCAGAGTATGAAGAGGAAGTGGATATGGTTTCTGGATGTCCTGGTGAATTCAAAATTTTTGATGTGGAGTACTTGAATGAGGATCTCGTGCTGTTGCATGCTACCTTCTGCTGTACTGCTGGTCAGGTGGAACACCAATATGGATCTTGCCTGGTTTGTTATCGAAATCCCCGAGGATGTTCAATTGTGAGGGAGGGTGTTCAGTTGTTGTTAGACAATGGGACTATTAAGATCACAGGTCAGAGAGTTGATTATCATGAGGTTGATATGGTTGAAGTTTGTTTAATGGAAGAAGAGTCAGAGGAAGAGTATGCCTCTGCGGATGAGTATTTCTCTTCAGACGAAGATTTCTTTGCCAGAAATGACTTTGTGATGCCAGATTGTGTTGAGGAAGGGGTAAATGTTATTGTACCTTATTTTGGTTCACCCGCTCATCTTGAAGTGGAGTACCATAGCAAACCAGCTGTTACCCCATTAGTAATTAGTATGCCAGGTCCTATTCCCTACAAATCAGATAAGGTTGTGCCTTACAAATACAACACTACAATCTTAGAAGATGGGGTGGAAGTTCCCATCCAACAATGCCTGATATTGGAAATATAGCTGAAAATAGCAGGGTGAACCGTAGCGGTCGTGTGTTTGCGCCGGTTGTTTGAAGAGATGTTGTTGCTGGAAAGAAAATTGTTGAGAATGATGAGCCTAAGAAGGCTATAGGAGAGGCTAGTGGAGCTACATTAGAGAAAGAAGTGGATGATATTTTGAAGATAATTAAGATGAGCGACTACATAATTGTAGATCAACTACTGCAGACTCCTTCAAAGATATCCATCCTAGCTTTATTGATGAACTCCTTTGCTCATAGAGAATCATTGATGAGAGTACTATACGAAGCTTTTATGGAGAGTGACATGCCAATAGATAAATTCAGTAGCGTAATTGGAAACATTACGTCATGTAATAACTTTAGTTTCTGCGATGATGAATTACCATATGAAGGGAGGAATCACAACCTGGCCCTCCACATATCTATGAATTGCAAGAATGATTCGCTATCCAATGTGCTAATTGATAATGGATCCGCATTGAATGTTATACCGAGGAGTAATCTCATGAAGTTAAAGGATCAAGGAGCACCTATGCGCCCGAGTGGCATCATTGTGAAAGCATTTGATGGGTCGATGAAATCTGTCATCGGTGAAGTGGACTTACCCATCCATATAGGACCACATTTGTTCCTGATAACCTTCCAGGTCATGGACATTATTCCCACATATAGTTATTTGCTAGGACGGCCATGGATACACGAAGCAGGTGCTGTCACTTCAACTCTACATCAGAAGCTAAAGTTTGTGCGTGAAGGGAAGGTAGTGATCATAAACAGGGAGCAGGCGTTGCTGATATCCCATTTATCCTCTTTTAGTATTGTAGAAGTGGATGAGGCTGCTGTTGGAACCCAGTTCCAAGCCCTATCCATTGACAACATAAGGAGAAATGAGAATTCTGTGGTTTCGCTGAAGGACGTACAACAGGTTGTACGCAATGTACATAATACAGTTTGGGGACGACTTGTTGATCCACCCATGAACAAGAACAGAGCTGGTTTGGGTTTCTCTTCGAAGATTGGCAAAGGCGAAGGTTTGAAGTCAAAGTCTACTGTGAACAGTTATCAGGATGTTTTCCGCAACGGAGGCTACCTCCATCCTACTGGTTTTGGAATTAATGTTGTCGAAGAGGATGAAGCAGAGCAGGAAGTACCGAATTATGTGACGCATGGAGTCCGAGTTTAGAACTAGGTCACCATTGATGTTCCTTCTTGCATACATGTTTCAAAGTAATTTTTCTTGTTAATCCGTTTCTTTCTTTTGAAAAGCTTTCACTCTGCCCAAGGTGGAAGTATTAATGTTGTAGGGCTTATCTGTTTTCTATGACTTTTAAGATCATTAATAAAAGTTGTCTTTGCTTCCCAAATTATGTCTTTATTTTATGCTTTTTCTTGGGAAATGGTAATAAAAAAAACCTTTAAAAATAAATAATAACTGAAAATTAATCTGCATGATCACTTGTTATATGTGTCAGTTTCTAAAAGCAATCATAAATCATATGTGCATATTAATTAAAAAACCCGTTGAACACAATGACCCTGCACCCTCTCCCAACTTTGAATGTCCCGTGTTTGGGGCTGAAGAAGAAGATTATGATGAGATTCCAGAAGAGGTCTCACGGTTTCTTGAGCATGAGGAAAATACCATTCAACCATATAAGCAGCCTTTGGAAGTGATTAATTTGGGTTCAGAAGAAGATCCGAAGGAAGTCAAGATTGGAGCATCGTTGCATCCCGATGTGAAGAGCGGGTTGATTGAGTTGTTGAAAGAGTATATGGATATTTTAGCTTGGTCTTATCAAGATATGCCTGGGCTAGATACAGATATTGTCGAGCATCGCATGCCATTGAAGCCAGAGTGTCCGCCAGTTAAACAAAAGTTGAGAAGAAACCACCCAGATATGGCAGTAAAGATCAAAGAGGAGGTCCTAAAACAAATTAATGCTGGTTTTCTTGTGACGTCAGTGTATCCTCAATGGATTTCCAATATTGTCCCAGTACCGAAAAAAGACGGAAAAGTCCACATGTGCGTAGATTACAGAGATCTAAATAAAGCTAGTCCAAAAGATGATTTTCCATTGCCTCACATCGACATGTTAGTTGACAGCACATCAAAATTCAAGGTATTCTCGTTCATGGACGGATTTTCCAGGTATAATCAAATAAGAATGGCTCCAAAGGACATGGAAAAAATAATGTTTATCACACCCTGGGGAACATTCTGTTACAGAGTGATGCCCTTCGGGTTGAAGAACGCTGGTGCACCGTACCAGAGGGCTATGACAACCTTATTCCATGATCTGATGCACAAGGAAATCGAAGTATATATTGATGATATGATTTCCAAATCCCAGACTGAAGAAGGGCATATAGAAGATTTGTTGAAGTTGTTTCAGCATTTGAGGAAGTATCATCTCCGCTTAAATCCAAATAAATGCACCTTCGGTGTTAGATTGAGGAAATTGTTAGGTTGCATTGTTATCCAGAAAGGAATTGAAGTTGACCTTGATAAAGTCAAAGCAATTCAAGAAATGCCAGCACCAAAAATTGAAAAGCAAGTAAGGGGTTTCCTCAGGCGTTTGAATTATATTTCCAGATTTATTTCCCACATGACTGTAACATGTGAACCGATCTTTAAGTTGTTAAAGAAAGATCAAGGTTGTGTATGGACGAATGACTGTCAAAAGGCATTTGAGAGCATTAAATAATATCTGCTTAAACCTCCTATCTTGCTCCCTCCCGTAGAAGGAAGACCGTTGATTATGTATCTAACAGTGTTAGATAAATCCATGGGTTGTATTCTGGGACAACAGGATAAAACAGGAAAGAAGGAGTTCAGCATTTATTATCTCAGCAAAAAGTTCACTGATTGTGAGTCGCGGTATTCCATGCTAGAAAGTACATGTTGTGCTTTGGCCTGGGAGGCAAAGCGTTTGTGGCAGTATATGTTGAATCATACCACTTGGTTGATCTCCAAAATGGATCCAATCAAGTATATTCTTGAAAAGCCTGCTCTTACTGGGAGAATTGCCCGATGGCAGATGTTGTTATCTGAATATGATATCGAGTACTGCACTCAAAAGGCTATTAAAGTAGTGTGTTGGCAGATTACCTTGCTTACCAACCGGTGGAAGATCATTAGTTTGCAGAATATGAATTCCCCGATGAGGATGTGATGTTTTTGAAAGTGAAAGATTGTGATGAACCATTGCCTGAGGAAGGCCCGGACCCTGAATCTCGTTGGAGTATGATTTTTGATAGAGCAGTGAATGCTTATGGTAAAGGAATTGGTGCTGTGATTGTCACTCCTCATGGATCACACATTCCTTTTACTGCAAGGTTAACATTTGATTGCACTAATAATATGGCAGAATATAAGGCTTGCATCATGGGTCTTGAGGAAGCTATTGATCTCAGAATCAAAATTCTAGATGTGTATGGTGATTCAACTTTGGTAATAAATCATATCAAAGGAGAATGGGACACTCGTCACCCTGGTTTAGTCCCTTACAAAGACTATGCAAGAAGATTATTATCCTTCTTCAATAAAGTTGAATTCCATCACATCCCTAGAGATGAAAATCAAATGGCGGATGCTCTGGAAACTCTGGCTTCCATGTACAAAGTGAATACTTGGAATGATATACCCCGAATTACAGTTCGATGGCTGGATATGCCCGCTCATGTGTTTACAACAGAGGAGGTAGTAGATGAAAAACCTTGGTATTATGATATCAAGCATTTTCTTTAGACTCAGGAATACCCGATTGGTGCATCGAGGAAAGATAGAAAGACACTGAGAAGATTGGCAGACTGTTTCTTCCTCAGTGAAAATGTGTTATACAAGAGAAATTATGACATGGTCTTGCTCAAATGTGTGGATAGACACGAAGCATACATGTTGATGAATGAGATTCATGAAGATTTATTTGGCACTCATTCTAATGGACATTCGATGGCTAAAAAGATGCCAAGGGCAGGTTATTATTGGTTGACAATGGAATCTGACTGTTACAAATTTGCAAAGAAGTGCCATAAATGCCAAGTTTATGCAGATAAGGTCCATGTGCCTCCGACACTTCTCAATGTGATTTCCTCCCCATGGTATTTCTCTATGTGGGGGATTGACATGATTGGTATGATAGAACCCAAAGCTTCGAATGGGAACCGTTTTATCTTAGTAGCAATTGACTACTTCACCAAATGGGTAGAGGCTGCTTCATATGCCAATGTTACCAAACAGATGGTTGTGCGTTTCATCAAAAATAATCTTATATGCCGGTATGGTGTGCCGAGCAGAATCATCACCGAAAATGGCTCGAATTTGAACAACAAGATGATGATAGAACTGCGTGAAGAATTCAAGACTGTCCATCACAATTTGTCTCCATATAGGCCAGAGATGAATGGGGCTGTTAAAGCTGCTAATAAGAATATCAAGAGAATTATCCAGAAAATGGTTGTTACTTATAAGGATTGGCATGAAATGCTCCCTTTTGCTCTGCATGGATATCGAACATCTTTCCGCACTTCAACAGGAGTAACCCCGTTCTCCCTGGTGTATGGAATGGAAGCTGTACTCCCTGTCGATGTAGAGATTCCATTGTTGCGTGTAATAATGGAAACCAAGTTGACAGAGGATGAATGGGTCCAGAACATGTTTGACCAATTGAATTTGATTGAGGAAAAGAGAATGACAGCTTTATGTCATGGGCAATTATATCAGAGAAGAATGAAGAAAGCTTTTGATAAAAAGGTCAAACCTCGTGAATTCAGAGAAGGCGACCTCGTGCTCAGGAAGATCATGTCTTTTAACACTGATTCTAGGGGCAAGTGGACTCCCAATTTTGAAGGCCCGTATGTTTTTAAGAAAGCCTTCTCTGGTGGTGCATTAATTCTTGAAACTATGGATGACGAGGAGTTCCCACATCCCATGAATGCTGACGCAGTCAAGAAATACTTCGCCTAAAGAAATAAAAGAACAACTCGCTAAATTGAAAATCCGAAAGGGCGGCTTAGGAAAAAAGGAGCGTCTCGGTAGGCCGAAAACCCGAAAGGGCGGTCTAGGCAAAAATTAGAGACATAAATAGAATAAACTTCCCGCTAAGTTGAAAGCCCGTAAGGGCAGCTTAGGAAAAAGTTAGGGATTCTCTTGGCAAGTAACTACGTCAGACAAGACTTGATCGTTGAAGCAACAATCTTCTCAGATCCTCACCATACTTCAACAAAATCTGCTGCTCAGGATTTCAAAAGTTGATAGGGGGAATAGTGGTCATTTTATATCAATGTATCTTTTCCATTATATATTACCATTTCCCAAACTTTGTAATCATCCATGGAGTCTCGCCATTCGCGGACTACCATTATATTAATGAAATTCGAGCTTTTACCCAATTCTTTGTGTTCTTATTTTATTTAGCTTGCAAAGACTCCATTTATTACTGATAATAACTTTCAAAGCTAAAAGATTAAAAAGCAAAATTGACTTTTCAAAAAAAAAGGGGAGAGATTTTTACAATTCAATTTACTTTGAGATTTGTGATGACACAATGAAAACAAAGAATGGTGATCCCAGGAATGAACAAACTCTGGTTGTTTTAAGAAGATTTACTTTCTTCTTGAAGGTTCTCTTAGGTTATTTTGCTGGTATGTGCACGATCTTTATATGTTTATCAGATAGTTAAAGACGATAACAATCAGTGTAAGACGCAGTATTAGGTTCGTGATCCCATTGGCTCCAGTCAAGTCTTGGTTCACTTTTGATTTTGGGTTTGCATGGTCAGAAGCCTCTGTTCCAGATTCCCCAGCAAAGTCTTCCCTCATATGATGAAAGGTTTTATTCCCTTGGTGTGCCGATGTGTCGCTCTTTCTGCAGTATTGGCATTATTGTTGGTATCTTTTTTTCCAGGCAACTAGACCAGGGCAATATATTTTCTGAGAAGTGTTGAAATGATTATCAACCTTTGGGTTTTCACCCACCAAGTGCTGGGTTGGATTTAAAATCCTCATGGGTTTGACCTCTTTCCATATTGATGACTTTCTAATTCCCCAGGAAGGCTATCCCAAGGCATCTTTTGTTGGAATAAGTGTTCATGATGTAAAGTGTCAATTCGTATCTTTCTCCAGGGAGGTAGGCTTGAATTCCCCAGTGAGGTCTATTTGTTTAGGCGTTAGTCTTCTTTATTTAAGGTTGGTCTTGCAATCTCTAGTAAGTGTGTTACTTTTGAAGAAAAACTGGTTTCTCTGATGAAGCTGGAAGGAGGATGTTCTACCTCAGTATCTGTTTAATTTGTCTATCTCCAAATTTTATTTTTATTTAGTAAAGTTAAAGGCAGGAAATAGGTTTGGTTTCCGCAGCTGGATTTTACCTTTCTTGGAATGATCTTTCTGGTTGAAGTTTAACCAAGCGTTGTTGGTACCTGAGGCGGTTTTATTTGTTTGTTCCTACTGTTTGTGTATTTGTTTTACCAGCATATACACGATAACACTCATACATTCACACATACACCATGCATGGCTAAAATTTACAAATCATTGTTCATTGACATTGTGTTCTGACCTTCCTGCAGCGCTCTTTTCTTAGATGGATTTGGTTTTCCCTCTTGAGTTTATTTCTCAAAGGATGTATCTTCACTGGTTGTCTTGCTCCAGTTTATTTCTGATTTGGATCTGTGGTTGCATGACAATATTATTTTCTTTGGATTTCTAAAAACTTCGAGTTTTGGTTTGTGCATTTATTTTGCACGAGAAGACTTTATCTCCTCAGCAGGAATATCGTGGCATTTCCCTGGGAAGTCATATTTATATCCCTAGAAAGTCATTTCTTTTTGCAATTCTCCATGACAACAAGTAACAAGTCTCTTTATTTGAGATAGCTTATGTTTGACCCTTTTCAGGCAGATTCCTTTGGTTAAAGAAGAAGTTGAGACCAGTTCTAGGCGAAACACCAGAATTTTGGGGAAAACTTGATATATTTTCTCTTACTACCTTCAATGAACATTGGTAGGACATCGGCAGTGAACGTCGGTGTTTATTATCTTTTTTCTATCTTCAGTGAACGTTGATAGTTCATCGTTAGTGAACGTTGATAGTTCATCGTTAGTGAACGACGATGATATGATATTTTCTCTTTCTACCTTCAGTGAACGTTGGTAGGACATCGGCAGTGAACGTTGGTGTTTATTATCTTTTTGCCATCTTCAGTGAATATTGATAGTTCATCGTTAGTGAACGGCGATGATATGATATTTTCTTTTTCTACCTTCAGTGAACGTTGGTAGGACATTGGCAGTGAACGTTGGTGTTTATTATCTTTTTGCTATCTTTAGTGAATGTTGATAGTTCATCGTCAGTGAACGGAGATGATATGATATTTTCTCTTTCTACCTTCAGTGAATGTTGGTAGGACATCGGCAGTGAAATTCGGTGTTTATTATCTTTTTTCTATCTTCAGTGAACGTTGATAGTTCATCGTCAGTGAACGACGATGATATGATATTTTCTATTTCTACCTTCAGTGAATGTTGGTAGGACATCGACAGTGAACATCAGTGTTTATTATCTTTTTGCTATCTTCAGTGAACGTTGATAGTTCGTCGTCAGTGAACGACGATGATATGCTATTTTCTCTTTCTACCTTCAGTGAACATTGGTAGGACATCGACAGTGAACGTTGGTGTTTATTATCTTTTTGATATCTTCAGTGAAGGTTGATAGTTCATCGTCAGTGAACGGTGATGATATGATATTTTCTCTTTCTACCTTCAGTGAATGTTGGTAGACCATCGGCAGTGAACGTCCACTACGCCAAAAATAAGTTTTAGCAGCACATAAAAGAAAGCGCTTTTGGAAAAAAGCGCTGCTGTAGGTTTTAAAAAAAATTCGCTTAAAAAAGCGCTTTCAAAGGGTGCCTTAAGAAAGCGCTTTTCAAAAGCGCTTCTAAAGGTCACCCTTAGAAAGAGCTTTTTGGGAAGCGCTGCTAAAGCTGGCCTTTCAGAGGGTACCTTAAGAAAGCACTTTTCAAAAGCGCTGCTAAAGGTCAGCCTTAGAAAGCGCTTTTCCAAAGCGCTGCTAAAGCTGGCCTTTAGAAAGCGCTTTTAAAAGCGCTGTTATAGGATATGCTACGAAAGAGCTTTTTGATGTAAAAGCGCTGTCATAGATGACCTTTAGAAAGCGCTTTTAAAAGCTCTTTCGTAGGTAGTTTTATAATAAATATCAAAACACAATTCGTATCACTTTTCTATTCTCAGTCAGATTTTCTTCACAAAAAAACCCTAAACCAGAGCTTCTACGGCGGTCAACGACGCTCCACTTCTCCGGTCAACTGCAATTCGTATCAGGTTTCATTTTTTTCCTCATCTCATATATGTTTGTCTGGTTTTCGTGTGCTTTTGTTTGGTTAATGATTTTGAGCAAGCATGGTTTCTACTATCATATTCGAGATTTGGTGAGTTAAGGCTCGTATCTTGCTTCTTGCTTCTCTAAGACTTGTGATTTCTGAAGGAATTTTCGACTAGAAGGAAAATGATGAGATTTAGGGTTTATGAGTTTTGTGGTTATGAACAGTTGTATCCCTCCTTGAAATATGTGCATTGATTGCTTATATACTGTGAAATTAGGTTTTCTATTTGGGTCCTCTGATTTGTTTAACAGACCTAATTCTCTCTTCCAATTCATATTGAGCTTTTGTGATTTTCTGATTATTGTTTATTCTTGGTTTGTGATATGTTACTGCAGTGAAAATGTTGTTTGATTTTTCTCAGATGTGAATTTTTTACTGTCCTATTTTTACTGTTATGTAATTGTGATGTTGTGACCTGAACTTGCAATAACTTGTTTCTTTTGATTCCAATCTTTATTGTGAACCAAACTTTGTTTGTGATTTGTAGTAAAGTGAATTGTTGGGCCATGATTATTGTTGTACTTCCTGATTTTTGTGTGAGATAGAAGTAATATGAGTCTGATGTTGTCGGGCTTTGAATTCATGATGGATTTACTTTCTGCACTTTTGATTCCTTCAACAATTCCTAGTGATGAAATTGTGAATAAAACCTTAAGCCTTGTGAATTCTCTTATTTCTCTTATGTTTTTCTTTTGATTGCTTGTACTAATCATGCTCAATTCTCTTGTTTCATGTGTGGTTGAGCAAAATGGGCAATGGAAACACAATGAATACAAAGAGTCTGTGGCTGCTAAAACAGCGCTTTTTAAAGCCTACCTAAGACAGCGCTTTTCCAGAAAAAAGCGCTGCTAAAAGAAAACTTATGAGAGCACTTTTCCAGAAAAAAATGCTGCCTTAGGTAGACCTATGAAAGCGCTTCTTCATAAAAAAGCACTGCCAAAAGCCTACTTAAGAGAGCGCTTTTTAGAAAAAAGTGTTGTATTAGGTAGACCTACGAAAGCGCTTTTCATTAAACAAAAAGCGCTGCTAAAACCTATAGCAGCGCCACCTACGAAAGCGCTTTTAAAGGCCAAAAAAAGCGCTTTCGTAAGTCTTTTTCGGCATAGTGGTCGGTGTTTATTATCTTTTTGCTATCTTTAGTGAACGTTGATAGTTCATCGTCAGTGAACGGTGATGATATGATATTTTCTCTTTCTACCTTCAGTGAATGTTGGTAGGACATCGACAATGAACGTCGATGTTTTTTTATCTTTTTGCTATCTTCAGTGAACGTTGATAGTTCATCATCAGTGAACGGCGATGATATGATATTTTCTCTTTCTACCCTCAGTGAACGTTGGTAGACCATCGGAAGTGAACGTCGATGCTTGTTATCTTCCTCTCTGATTCAATTCTTTATGTCCACCATTGATTTATTTTCCTGGTGGGGTTGCTCCTTTGTTTCTTCGTTTTTTGTGGCATCCCCAGTGATACTTTGCGTCTCTTTGGTACTGTTCATAGGCATTCATATGCATAAGCATTTGCATGGCATCTTAGGGCCAAAAATAGGGTTTGTTTTATATTTAAGTATCTTCGATCACGTCGACACGAAGATTTTCAACCTTCGTATCTCCGGATAGAAGAAACTTAAATAAGGGCAGCTATTGTACCCCAATTTCCCCCCTAAGATCCCTTCATCATACCATGTTGATTCAATCACAACAAGATCACATTAGGACTTTTGGTTCTTCTCCCTATCATTTAGCTTTGCTCTTTTTGAGGAATTACCAAGCACCTTGACTTGTTTTCTTTTGTGATCATGAATATTTTAGATAGATTTTTCTTTTATTAATAAAATGCAATGTGGGTTTGCCTTACTTGTTAATAATGTAGGTAACGGCTATGAGGTTTAGCAAGTTGCTCCATGGGTTCATGAGTTTATTTCCATGCCCTAGTCAACATAGCTTGAGGAGTTCAAACCTCACCATTGAAGTTGTTTTGGAAGAAATGGCATGACAAGGCTTATTTTGGTTCAACATATTTCAAAGTTATCGAAATTGATTCAAAAGTACAAGGGGTTGAGGGAAGAAGTTGTCATGATTGGACAAGTTCTTGTTCCTACTAGTCACAAGAGCACATTTCTCTCAAATTTCAAGATATGGAAGTGGTTTTAGTGGCTATGAGTCCTCATCATCATCCTCAACAACTTCTATTCACAAAGAATGAATGTTGGCACAAGAAGTTTGTTCAAATTTGTCAAAGTTCCTCAAAGAATTCTCTTGATCTAGAGGCTAGGGTTTTGAACTTCAAAGGAGCATATCTGCTCACCTTTTGGTATTTTTGAGTGATTCCAAAGACATCTTTCTCTTTAAAGAGTTACCAACAAATCACTTCAAAAGTTCCAAGGAGTTTTCATGTGGAAAGAACTTGGTGAAGAAGAAAGATTACAAGTCATCCAGATAAATCCCCAATCTTCCATATGTGACTTCAAATGGTCATAACTTGGTCAATTTTTATCACCTTGAGTCCATGCTTTTTCATGATGATCTTGAAGATGTGTACTTTTTTCCTTCTTTTATGTGCAAAGTGATAAAATGGATGGAAGTTGCCTTAAGAATTCAAAAGATTATAGGTCATTTCATGATTTTTGGCCAACTTCAACAAGTCATAACTTGCTCATTTTTTTGAGATTTTGATTGGTTCAAATTTCAAAATGTCATTCAAGAGATCTAATTCATTCCATATTTTTTGGTCAAGAGCAAATTCTAAGTGGAAGGCCATGTTTGGATACAAAAGATTATAGGTCATTTTTGAAGAAGAATTTGAAATATTTCTAAGTATGGAAAGTCCACTCTTTTTCTTCAACTTTGACTCCCTGTAAATTTCAGCTCAAGCATCCTTTTGATTCCATTATTTTTCCATTGCAAAGCTTGTAACCTCATCTTTCCAAAGCATCAAGAATTATGCCCTAAGACCCCTTGAGTTGGAAATACCATGGATTTGAATTTGGTAACTTGAAACTGAATTTTTCACAAAGTCAGGATTTTGAAATCTTTGTTTTGGCTTCTAATCACAAGTTTTCCACGCGTTTTTTTCTTGTAAACATGATTAGCAACTTGCCAGAAGTGATTAGCATCATGAAACGCACGATTTAGCTGAGTTTTGATCAAAATTAAGTCACACTTTCTTCATGATGCAGACCCACACGAATTCCCTCCAAAACACATCATTCACTCTTCCTTTTGATCTCATTTGCTTCCCTATAAATAGAGGGTCACCCCCCATCCATTTTCCCAAACTTAGAGAGCCAAGAACACCCTGCCAAAACATCACACGAACTCACTTTTGTTGAATTAAGTTTTTGAAATTTAAGCTTCCTTTTTCAAAATTCTTTGTGCATTCATCTTCCTTGAGCATCATACAAACTCTCCAGCACTTAAACCAATCAAAACGACTCATAATTCAAGCTACAGAAGTCCAGTTTCAGAGCTTCTTACTTGAACTTCAAAAAGGTAGAATTCTCCACCATTTGGATCCAAATCAAACATTAATCTGTTCTACTCCTTTGTATGGTTCTAATGCTGCTTACAATTTTTAAATCCATTGAGAATTGAGAGAGAAATCCCAAATTGAAAGTGCTCGCTATTTTCTGAGTTTTTGATTCATAGCTCTCTCCATACCTTATATAAATTTGGTGCAATGGTTGTGTTAGAATCGTCTTGAAGAGACGAGTTCAATGATGCTAGCCAGGGATCCTAATTTTTCCATTTGAAGGATCTCACAAAATCCCCATTGCAGGGTGTCTGGAGGTTGAAGATGATGACATGTCTCGTCTCAGCCAATGATAGCGTGCCAAGCGTTTTAATTTCATTGGTTGCCCTTTTTCTGATCCCATGTGTATTTCACTAAGGTCCATATCAAGCACAGCGCGTCTGGTCCATTGGATTAGCTTACTAACGCGTTTTGACTACGATCTGATGGTCCACATCTTTTTGGTTTTATTTTATTTTCTGATTTTATATTTTATTTGATTAAATTTTCAAAAATTCATAACTCTTTTATTTTTTATCCAAAAATTATGAAAAAATTCACAAAAATACTTTGAATTATTTCTGATCTCATGAATATTTTGTCACATTTTTATTTTAACATTTGATATTTTTTATATTTTTTATATTATTTGCTTTCTTTTAATTACTTAAAAAAAATACTTTCTGACATTTTTTAATTCTTGAAAAATTCATAAATATTATTTGCATATCTTTGACTTTCTGAAAATTTTATGGAATTTTATGTTGAGATTTACTATTTTTGATCTATTTTATGTTTGTTTTAGAAATTTTAAATAGTTTAAAAAATAGTTTCTGACTTTTAAAAATTATCAAAATTTTAATAAAAATATTTGGATCCATCTCGGATTTTTCTATGGCCTTATTTTTCATTTCTTGATTAATTTGAACATAATTGATATTTTTCCTCATTATTTTCTATTTTTAAACATTTTTTAACCCTTTTATTGTATATATTAAATATATTATTATTTTGTGATTATTTTATGGCTGTCTTGAGTTGATTTTTTGATCATGACTTTATTAACATCATTAGATCTTGGGTGTTAAGTTCAACTCCACCAAAATGGATGAATGATTTTAATAATAGTTTGATTAAATTTTTAATTCAAAAGTGGTTTATTCATCTTTTTTCCCTAATCCTCTTCATCTCATCCCCTTCTTATTGCACTAAGTGTTGTTGGAGCATGATCTCTATATCATGTCTCAAAACAAATGGTGCATAGATTGCTATTGACCGGCCTCAAAATAGGTGCGACTTCTATATAAGTCCACTTACGATTGCTTAACATAGTGCTAAATTTTGTCCCGATTCGAATAAATGATCATTCGTGGCCCAGACTTATGATTGTAAGCCCAAGTATGTTAATTTGATCTCTTTGATCCAATAACCTTGAGATTCATTGTGTGGAGGCTTTGGTTCTATCAATCCTCTAATGGATCTACAAGACCTTTGGTCAACGCGGATCACTTAAACATCGTTGATCATTAAATGGTACTTGTGAAAATTCTAATTGGATGATATACTTGACAAAAAGCAAATGCAACTTGTTGTGTGGAGGCTTTGGTTCTACCAATCCTCTAATGAATTCCAAATGCAAGTTTCAAGATGGTCATCCAACTTACCACTAATTATTGACTTGTTTTATCTTATGGTTTTATTCCTTTTATGCTTTATGTACTATTTATTTTTTTAGCATTTATATTTCATGCCATTTTCATCTTTGCTCATTTGAGAATTTATTTTCTTGTCATTTTTACTTTGCTCACTTGAGCTTTTCTTTTCCTTTCTTAAGACACTTAATAATCAACATAAACCCTAAAAAAATCTTGATGGTACTTGGACTATTTGGTTACTATCCTTGGCATGATGGAGTATGGGACTTTTTCTTGGACTTAGGATTAGAAACCTTGGCCTATCTTGGAGACCTTGTGATCTTATCTGATTCTTTTGTCTGGAGTTCTTGAGGTTTACCTCAAGACATTGGGTTACTTGTTTGTTTTTGTGTGCAGATTTTTGTGATTACATTCCCTGTTTGTAATTTGGAATTCACCCGTATACAGCAGTTACTCTGCCCATGTTTTGTAAAGACTTAATACACTTGAAGAGGTCTAGTATCTTTGCTTTCTTGGTTTCAATCCAAATAATGAGAATTCTATCTTGACTCATAATGTCAAGCTTTGGCTTCTTGTTGGTTAGATGGTCCTTATCCTTAGATTTTACCTTATGCTTTAGGATAACTCCTTCTTCTCCTCCCATTTTCTTTAATTTCAAAAATCTTCTCTCTCCTTTTGAAAACCCTTCTTGTTTTGAAACTTGAAACACTTTCATAATAAACTTGGACTTAGGTGCATGCATTTTGATAACATTTTCATCATTAAAATTCAATCAACTTAATAATACCTTGACATTTTTTGTGAGAAGATTAAAAGTCAATCAATCTCATTTCAAACCATTTTTTCCACTTTGGCTTTTATCTTTAAACTTTTCTCAAAAGACTAGGCTCTTGTCAATCCTTGTAGTGATGCAAACAACTATACTTCTACAATATGTAGTGAAGTGCGATATTTTCCACTTGGGTGTTGAGTGAGGCATTGTTGATTTTAAGATCCAAGCCATATCCTCCACTTTGAGATGATGTAAATTCTCCTTTCTCATGATTGTGGGTAGTAATTATGTTTTCCACACGGACAATGACGATGATGTCTTATCTCTTAAAATTAATCAACACACTTGTGTTTCAAAATTTTAAAAGAGGAACTACGTGTACCCTAATCCCATATTACATGAAAGGTGGTACGTAGGAACTGAAGGTTCACAACCGCGGCGGGTGCAAAAATCATAAAATAATATATTTCTCTTCTCACCTCCACCATCTATTTTATATACAACACATTTTTATAGCCAAAATATACAGATTTTTTCAAAGAGGTTCCTGCAAAGTACCGTAGATGTTTAGGGTGCTAATACCTTCCCTTTTCATAAATAACCCCCTTACCTTGAATCTTTCCCCCTCTTTTTGGGTTATTCTCTCTTTTCCCATTCCTTTGGAAACAATAAAGCACGGTGGCGATTTTTATTTTGATTTGTATAAAGTCTAGTTAATCCAATGGCTTAGTCTTGAACATTTCTACCGCTACAACCATGGAAAGGAATTTGAGAACAATAAATTTGCTGATTTTTGTTCTTCTGAAGGAATTAGTCATGAATTTTCCTCTCCCATTACTCCTCAGCAAAATGGGATTGTGCAACGCAAAAACAGAACTCTTCAGGATTCTTCAAGAGCTATGATTCATGCTAAGAAGTTACCCTACCACTTTTGGGCTGAAGCTATGAATACTGCATGATATATCCATAATAGAGTCACTCTAATAAAAGTCACCTCAGCCACCTTTTATGAAATATGGAAGGAAAGAAAACCTACTGTCAAATACTTTCATGGTTTTGGAAGTAAATGTTACATCTTAGCTGATCGTGAACAAAGAAGGAATATGGATCCGAAGAGTGGTGAGGGAATATTCCTGGGTTACTCTACAAAAAAAAGAGCTTACAGAGTCTTTAACTCCAGAAATAAGGTTATGATGGAATCCATAATTGTTATTATTGATGATAGAGGATGGAATGATGATGAAGATGTCTTAGAAGATGTTGGAACATCTTTGTCAGACATTCCAACAGAATCTAATGACAAAAGTACTGATCCTAATCCAACTCAAGAAGATCCTGAGCCTAGTCAAACCAATAAAGGGCCTTCAATCAGAACTCAGAGAGATCATCCTAAGGAACTTATTATAGGAGATCTAAATAAATGAGTTACTACTAGATCAACAAAAGGGATGTCAAACTCTTGCTTTGTTTCAAAAATCGAGCCTAAGAATGTCAAAGAAGCCTTAACTGGTGACTTCTAGGTTAATTCTATGCAAGAAGAGCTAGAACAATTTAGAAGAAATGAAGTTTGGGATCTGGTTCCAAGACCTGAAGGGACAAATGTGATTGGCACTAAATGGGTGTACAAGAATAAATCCGATGAAAAAGGGGTGGTTACTAGAAATAAGGAAATATTAGTTGCACAAGTATATACTCAAATTTAAGGAGTTTAATTTGATGAAACCTTTTACCCGGCGGCCAGACTTAAATCAATTATACTACTCTTAGGAGTTACTTGCATTTCAAAATTTAAGCTGTTTCAAATGGATGTAAAGAGTGCCTTCTTAAATGGATAAATGAATGAGGAAGTATATGTGGAACAACCTAAGAGATTTGTTTATCCAAGCTTTCCTAACCATGTGTACAAACTGAAGAAATCTCTGTATGGATTAAAGCAGGCTCCAAGATCTTGATAAGAGAGATTGACATAATTTCTTGGTGATAATGGATATAGGAAAGGCGTCATAGACAAAACTATTTTTGTCAAGGAAGAAGAAGGGAAGATCATGATTTCAAAGATTTATGTTGATGATATTGTATTTGGTGGGATGTCAAATGAGATGGTTCAACATTTTGACAAGCAAATGTAGTCAGAATTTGAGATGAGCCTTGTTGGTGAGTTAACCTACTTTCTTGGTCTACAAGTTAAACAAATGGAAGATTCCATATTCTTATCTCAGAGCAAATATGCGAAGAATATAGTAAAGAAATTTGGGATAGAAAATTCCAGTCACAAGAGAACATTTTCTCCCACACATCTGAAGTTGTCTAAAGATGAAAAAGGAGTAAGTGTGGATCTAAGTCTTTACAGAAGTATGATAGGCAGTCTTCTATATCTCACAGTTAGTAGATCTGACATTGCCTTTGTTGTTGGGGTGTGTGCTAGATATCAAGCTGATCCTAAAGTTATCCATTCCAACCATCTGAAGAGAATTCTTAAATATGTGAATGGGATAAGTGACTATGGTATGCTATATTCTCATGGATTTGGCTCTACTTTAAGTTGTTATTGTGATGCTGATTGGGCAGGAAATGTTGATGATAGAAAAAGTACATCAGGAGGGTGTTTCTTTCTGGGAAATAATCTCATATCTTGGTTCAGTGAGAAGCAAAATTGTGTGTCTCTGTCTGTTGTTGAGGCTGAGTATATTGCTGCAGGAAGTAGTTGTTCTTAGTTGGTTTAAATGAAACAAATGTTGATAGAATATAATGTCAAACAGGATGTCATGACATTATTTTGTGACAATATAAGTGTCATACACAAATAAAAAAAATCCTATTCAACATAGCAGGACCAAACACATTGATATTTGTCATCACCTTCATAAGAGAGCTTGTTGAAGAAAAGATTGTTACTGTAGAACATGTAGCTACTGAATTACAATTGGCTGACATTTTCACTAAGGCTTTGGATGCAAACCAGTTTGAGAACTTAAGAGGAAAACTAGGGATATGCATATATGAGGGTTTGTAGCAATTAAGGGTGTCTGGGAATAACATTAAAGTGATATTATATCATTTGTTATGTTTCCAACAAATTAAGTATCTTAAGCAATCATTTCAAGATTATCTTAAATACTCTCCCACACACTACGACATTACTTCTTTCTATTTTCATAACCTCTTCATTCTCCTTTACAGAAAAAATAAACCTTGTTATTTTTCATCTCACTGTTCAAAGTTATTCAAAGATGTTGCAATATTCATGCTTCGTCTCCCTCAAAGTGCTCTTCAGATGAAGCCAAGGCTTCTAGGTCACAGTTTGTCAACCATCTTGAGGATCTTTCCCTTGATAAAGTCCTGGTCATCGCTCTTCTGACAACTATTCCACCTCCTGAGAAGAAGTTCAAGAAACTCAGATCGTCCCATGCAAAGAAATCCAAAGACGAGTTTGACACTTCTAAATGTAATGCTCCTAATACTACTGATGATAGGTCAGAAGAATACATTGTTAATGTTGATAGGAGTATTAGAAGGCTGGTAGATAGTGTGTTAAATGATGGTTTTGTTGTGCCTGGGATCTCTACTCCTCTTGCCTGAATTCCTGCTCAGGATGACAAAGGTACTGAGCCTCAAAATGCTGTTGAATCATCTATCCTAAAGAAATGTGTTGTTGAAAGTGAACTTGGAAAGTTTGCTACATCTATTCTAGAAGAAGTGGAAGCTGAGGTTTAATAAGATATTGAGACATCATGTACTGAGAAGGAATCTTCTGCTAAGAAAGATGTTGCTGGCTCCAAAACTGTAAAGAATCCAAATGATGAGAATGTGGTGAATGTTGATGAGCTGTATGACAATGACCTTATTTCCAATGTGGTGCTTGGAATTTCTAAAAGGCTTAAGGCTAGAAAAGTGAAGGTTGTGGAAGTCATATCCCCTGCCAAGAGTATCAAGAAGAAGACTATGTATGGTCACCCAAAGCCCTGGAGTAAAGTGGTTCCTCCCTCCAACAAAATAAAAGTTAGACCTGATAGAACCTCAGATGATGATGAAGATGATGTCCAGGACATCTCTCCTATGAAGAAGTCTGAAAGCAAGAAGCTTTCTGTCAGGGTGCCTGACGCTTCTCTTGACAATATTTCCATCCATTTTATTGGCAATGCTGAAAATGGAACTATGTCTTCCAAAGAAGGATTGCTCTTCAAAGAGAGTTGGGAGCAAGTGCGCTGGAGTGCAAAGAGATTATGGAGTTGATTTCCTTTGCTGGCTTGATGAAGACTGTCACCAGGTTTGCAAAATGTTATGAGACTCTTGTTAAGGAATTTATTGTTAATATTCCTATAGATCGTGTTGATCACATAAGTAAGGAATATAGGAAGGTGTTTGTTAGAGGTAGATGTGTTGAATTTTCTCCTGCTATCATCAATAGATATGTAGGCAGATTTGGAGATGATTACTGTGAGTTGAAAGTGACTAATAATCAGGTGTGCAAAGCCATCACTGCAAACCAAGTGAGTGATTGGCCCATGAAGAATAATCTCCTTGTTAGTAAGTTAAGTATGAAATATGCTACCATGCATAGAATTGGAGCTGCTAATTGGGTCCCTACCAATCATACCTCAACCATTAAAGTTGGTTTAGGAAAATTTATCTATGTTGTTGGAAATAAAAAATTGTTTGATTATGGTGCTTACATTTTTTAACAGATTGTAAATCATGCAGGAACCTATGCTATCAAGATTCCTATTGCATTTCCATCTCTTATTTGTGGAATTATTATAAATCAACATCCTGGAATTCTGTGTGGCACTGATGTAGTTTGCAAAAGGGAGTCTGCCCTGTCCCTTTACTTCAAGTTGTTTTCAGGTAAACATGTCCCAAAAATTGTTTTGACATCTTCATCCTCTGAAAACAAGACCTCAAGCAAGGATGATATGATTATTGAGTTAATGGAAGCTTGCAAAGAACTTGATGAAGTAATCAGAGTTAGCTCAACAAGAAAGCTAAAATTTGAAAAGTTGATCAAGGAGCTGCAAAAGGATAACAATCTTGATGATAGAGTTGGTACTAAAGGAGGGGATTCTAATAATGAAGGAAGTTCTGAAGTTGCAAAGTATGCTAGTCCTGAAGACAATTAGACATTGTGCTTGTGCCTTTTTTGTTTTTCTTGTGTTTTAATTCCTATGTTCTTTTTGGAACTTATATCTGCTTGACACTTGAATATTCTGGTCTGTACTTCTTTTTCTACTACTCTCTTGAATGCATGTTTATTTGGCATATTATGTCTAAAAAGCGGGAGAGAAACTGACTGACTAACTGGTAAGTTTGAGGGGGAGAGAAATTGTTTGACTGTATGGTAAGTTTGAGGGGGAGCTTCATGTCTCAGAAGATGTTCTGACATCTGACATCTTCCACTTCTAACTGCTAACTGAGGTTCTTTTGCTTGTGCTGCTGCTCTGATAATGTGCTCAAATAATGTTTTAGCCAAAATTTGCTAAAGGGGGAGTTTGTAAGTGTTTGTTGGCAGCAATTTTGGTAAAACAATGCTTTGGTAATGTTTTACTTAATGTCCTGACATTTGAAGTAAATCATCTCAACTGATTTTGAATGATGTCAAAGTAGATGTCTTGACATCTACCTTCTGATCTGAAAGTGTTTTCAGATTTTTCGATTTCCTATTTTTAAGCGCGCCTTATTTAGATATTGTGGTTTATAACTTTCGAAAAATATGGAGGAATATTTTTTTATCTGTCTTATCTTTATGGATTATATCTTGGCCTACTTTCATGTAGATATTCAAGGGATTCGATATATTGCAATATTTGTTTTTCAGCCCAAGCCCGTAAAGAAGCTAATGCGCCTTTATTAGGACTTGTAACCTTATTCGTACAACTGCAACAATTGAAGAAAAATATATTCCTTATGTTTAAAAAGTATAAATCTTTTAATTGTAATACACTCTAGTATTGTTTCAATACATGAGTTGTAATTTGTTAGTTGAGTTGTAAATTGTGGATCATTCATAAGCTTTTAAGTATTGAATGATTGAGGTTTTTAAAACTTAATAATTCTGTTGTTTTTCACTGTTAGTGATTGAAGGGATTTAAGGAGGGCCTCATACCAAGGTATGTCTTAGGTAGAAGTATAACACGATTAGTGATTAAGTAATTAGATCGTAAACTGGTTGTTTACTGGGGGTCTATGAATTGATACTAATTAGTGGACTTATCCTGACTTAGTAGCCCCTAGAGTAGGTGTTGTTGTACACCGAACTGGGTTAACAACCCCTTGTGTTTTTACTCATTTTATATTTTTGCATTTTATATTCTCCTCAAATATTTGTGGCCTGACATCTCCTTCGATATCACATATCTGATACCGTGATTTCAATTTTTAAAGTGTTTTGAAGTTTCCAGGAAAAGAAGTTTTGTTTTAAATGCAAGGATACAAAAGGGAAAAGAAAAGTCTAAGGGGAGACTAACCTAAATTTATCTCTAATGTTATCATACAATGATTGATTCTATAGTTTGAGTTTTGAAGGGAAATATCTACCATATGTTGGCATACATGGATATAAGCCTAAGGTCTACTCAATTCACACTTGCAATAGGGTGAATTTAAAACTTAAGGGGATCATACAAGAAGTGGGTCTACTTAGAGAAAAAGAAAAAGATGGCTATGTGTCAAGTTTAGTCAACACTATCAAACAAAGCAAGAGATGAAAATCTTAATCGCACAAGGAGTGGTGGATAAGAAGAAACCAGGCTTGGATAGAAGAGAAGGGTGTTTGAGGTGTCAGAGAATGAGGAAGAGTGCTTGTAGAAATAAAAAACATGATTAACATTCCTTGTATTTAATTGAGGGGTTAGAAATGATTAGGAACTACTAGACTAGTTAATAAAGAGGTCAAACTAGAGAGTTTTAGTATAATATTTGTGGAAAAATGCAAAATTAAAAGTTAAAAATGAATAAAAATGAATTTTATGGTTAGGCATACAAGGAATTTAAACATTTTTTCTATGATTTTTTCAATTATAGGAAATTAGGGTTTCAAAAGCTTCTTCTAGCCTAGGCAAAAAAAGAAAGTCCAAAACTATTATTAATTTCTAAAATTTGGAAAAATAGGAAAATTAATATGTAAATTCAATTAAAAATTATAATAAATTGGTTTAATACCTAAGGGTTAGTAGAATAATTTTTATGGAATTTTATTGTTAGAGGAAGATACAAAAAGAAAATTATTTTCACATAATACCAAAAAGTGCAAAGAAAACAAGATATTGCCAAAGATTGATTTTATTTTCTTATCATAAATTTTGTATAAAAAAAAATCCATGAAGTATATTCAAAATGGAAACTAATATATTCTTTTAGAAAATAAAATTTTAAAACCTAAAAATGATTAAAAATCCTAGTTAAAAAAATTGATTTATTTAATCATACAAAAATGATGAAAATATGAAATAAAAATCCATAATGTGAAAATATACTAAAAAATAAGTTTATAATATTTTTGTGATGATTTTGAATCAATAAAAATATTTAAAACAAAATAAAGAAAACAAATAAAATTGAATGAAAATTAAAACAAAATGAAACCTATAACACATGTTTCAAACAGAAAGCGCTGTTAAAGAAAATTAAACCATGTTCAATTGAGTAATGCCATGTAATCATCCCTCTAACTAAACCATGCCCTAAGTGTGTTTACTCAGTTTTTTGCACTGATTTCAGACCTTAATATCTCCTTCGATTCTTGATGAAAATGTATGAATTTGCAACCAAATTAAAGATATCATGAAGTATATCATCATAGGATCAAGAAATTTCAAAAATGATTCATCAAGCATGGAGAAAATCGCGCGTGAAAATTACTGAAATCAACATATTCTTTAACTTGTAATAATAGAAATCAACCATGATACTTCAGATCCATTGATATCTCTCATTTATGAGCCAAATCACTTGATTCAAACATCCAAGTTTATTATGAAAATGTGAAGAACAACAAAATGAACATAGATTTCACAACTAATGCATGATTAAGTAGAAATCTGAGCATGAAAGCATTGTTCCAATCAAAATTCAAACAAATTGCTGAGCACGAATTCATCATGAAATCTCTCATGTTCATACTTCAGATCTAAGATCTGGCCAGTTAGCATGATTAAAACAAGATCTACATTGCAGACTCAAGATGAAATGATGATGTGAAGTTCATGAAACTTACCTCAAGTAGTGAAAAGTAAATTCACTAGGTGCCTCTGAACTTAACAAGAAAACCAGTTAATCTTCTCCTTCCAGCTTCAATGATGATGAATTGAAGAAGAAATTGCAGCTGGATGCAAGAGAATGGAGAGAGCTTGAAAGTTTGTTGAAGAATGAAGAGAGAAATTGAAGCTTGCGAGAGAGAGTGAGGAGTGTGTATGCAGAACCTATTTTTTTGTAATAAGGGTGAAGAAGAGTTTATATGGAGTGGGGAAGAGTATTGAGGAAGCTTTTCTAGAGGTTGAAAAGTCTTTGGAGGTTTGTAGCCGTTAGAGGGAAATGCTGGAAATTTGGAGCCAGTTTGAGTGAAGCCAAGCAGCCTGCATTTCATGCCTTATTGATGATCATATATGTGCGTTTTGATGAGTGAAAATGGAGTGGGAAATGTGCATCATGTGTGCAACAAAATTAGGCCTGTTGTAAAATTGTAAATGATCTGTTGAAGCTTATGACAAAACATAATATGAAGCTTCATTCCCTTAATTAAAACTCTAAGAGTCCTTGATCCATTGACTCAAGCTTCTGCTTAATGGAAAGAGAAAAGTAAGGGGAATAATTCTCATGTGGACATAAAATTGAGTTGAAGTTTGGAGATGCCTTAAATCTGAGAATGAAAACATGATGGTGATGATTGATCAATCTTGATTTGTTAGGACACGCGCGTGCGTGCATGGTCTTGCATGCTGGAAAATTTGTCATCTTTGAGGGTTCAAATTCCAATGGTGATATCTTCTTCTTCATTCTTGAGCAAAATGGCATGATACAAAGAGTTAAATGAAGCTTACATATCCTACTACAATTCCCCTTTAACCAATTTTCAAATTAAAACTTGAATCGAAAGATGAACTACTATGAACATGGGCACGCCAAGTGTTTGATATAATGACTGTACTAACGCGCGTGCGAGACAAATATTTTGGCCAGATAGATAGCATCTCATGCCCTCATGTTCATTTCATTATAACTCTCACCATAATGCTCATAATGAAATGATCTTTAAATCAAAATTGAAGAGGACACAAATATCTCCAACTTTGATGTTCAAACATACTTGAATTTATGATCCATTCATTAAGAAAAATGATGGTGAAGGTGTCCCCACCACAAGTTTGATAAAATTTCGCGTGTGAGGCCCCCTTTGCTGGGAAAACTTGCCATCTTTAGGCGCTAAACTCCTAAGCACAATAACTCACAAATGCTTCACTTTTGAGGTTTGAGCACACATTAACAAACTTGTAGGTTTTTTCTCAATATTTCCAAGCATATAATATTTGCCTCCATTAGACAAAAAATGAAAGAGTTATGAATTTCCACAATTCAATACTATATGACTTAAACACTTAGAATTTTCTTTCTAAATATACAAATACCTTCTTCTACAACTTATCTCCATTTTGATATTTTCTATTGATTTTGTGACACCAATGATTATGAAATATGAAAATAGAATACTTGTATTGATGGTTGACCAACAGTCCACTTGGTCAACTTTGACTTTGGTTGACTTTTGGTCAAAAATGACTATTTTTCCCCTTTTGATCAATTGAACTTCTTTAAATGAAAATTGATGGTCAACCTTCCTTTCATAGATGCTCATAAACAAGTTAAGGAGCATGGAATCAAGTATTTCTCAAGAAGTCAAAGATTTATTGATTAAACAAAAAACCCTAATTTTGGCTTTCTTTGTTAGGAGATGATGACCAAGTTTCAAAACCCTCGTTCTCCTGGTCAAATTAAAAATTCTTTGAAAAAATATGTCTTATATGATGATGAGGAGATGGTGATTCACACATTTTCCCTTTTGTAAGCCTCAGATTCTTCAACTGATCAAAACCCTAATCTTGAGAGATGAACAGTGGAAATGTGATTCTTCTCCAAACATTGCAAATTTCCATCTTCTAATGATCATATGGGACAAATGGAATGTCTACTAATATAAGAAAACCTTATAGCCTTGAGAGAGTTTAAAGATTAAAGATATGAGATCCTCTTTTGCACTGATTGACCAAATAAGACTCTTCTAGATCTTGTAGAAGAACTTGGGAACTTGAATACCCTAATCCTTACCATGAGAATGTATGAATATGTATGATGAAGAATAAGTGATGTAACTAAAATGAAGAGGGCAAATATTAGTGTATTTTGGGCGCAAATATTTTCAATGCGGACCTAACTCCCGCTTTACTTGTTGATGTTTATTATGAACTTCAAACTCTGTACGAAAAGGGGAGGCGTACTCTAAACTTTTGCATCCCACTCTTATATTGTTAGTTTATGACTCATCTCTATAAGGAAAATTACATGATTCCAAATCTAACAAGATATGAGTGGCCTCAAAAATTAAGGTCTCTTACGGCTAATTCTGTGTTTTGGTATGCGAGGAGGCTGGACATTGGAGATATTATCTATAGTTGCAGAGACTTTCCAAATGTTCTATTGATTGGTTCATGTGATTTCATCAACTACAACCTTACCTTGGCTCTACGAAAACTAGGGTACTATTTGGAGGATAAACCCTCAGATGAACAACTTCGACAATTGATCATTCATGACATGGGTAAGAACAACCATGAATTTCTCAATAAGATCATCTGAGGTTGGAGTAGGGTTAATAAAAGAAAGGTAGAAAGGAAGAATGTTGTGGAAAAAGAGCCTTACACTCGATGGATTTTAGATAGGGTGCAAGTTATTAAGTTACCTTTTGACATTGATCCTGAGTTCAAGCCAGATGTCCCAGATTCTCCGCCTATGTCCTTAGAAGAAATAGACAATTTGAAGAATTCTTTGAAAAAAGCTCAAAGGGAGAAAGAAGATTTGGAGCTTAACCTCCCTAACTTAACTAAGGAGAAAAGAAAATGGAAAGCATACTTGAATCAAAATATCAATAGATTCAGAAACATCGTGAGGCATTTGAGAAGGAGGGTCTTAAGAGGAAGCGTTCGACTGAAGGGTTGTTAAGTGCTACTTTCAACTTGGATTCCCACAACCAACAGACAAACTACCCGATCCAAACGGACGAATCAGAGAGAAGGAACTAATTAAAACAGAACCTAATTAAGGAAAGGAAACAATCAAAACATAACCTAACCGGAAATGTTAACTAAGCTAACATAAGGGAAACCCGATCCAAATGGATGAACCAGAGAGAAGGAACTGATCAAAATAGGATCTAAACACGCAAAGTTAACAGAGGGTTATATTGAATATATGGAAAAGAGACCGACCCAAGCAGACTCCTAATCCAGATACAATAATCAAAGGTCAACCCACCGATGGGAACAAATTGGTCAAAAGACATACCTTTAAAGGGAAAGTACTGACCAAAGGCATACATACTGGGGATACTACGTGCCAGATTTAATTAGGAAAACTGGACGAGAATTTTGACCAAAGTAAAAGTGAACACCGAAATAAAGGAGAACTTTATAGGAGAATGAGACCAACCAAGGGGTACTCCGACAAGGATTGCTAAAACATAATGGACTTTCGAGGGGTTGTGAATATGCAAGAATTACAATATCCCTCAAACAAAAGGTGGGGTATCAATTCTTTGAGAGTGACAATTATCTGTATTACCACACAACAAACATGGTCTCTTGAATATTCAAGAAATAAAATTGGTTATACACCGACTCAATCTTGCGCTCTGGCGACTAAGCAAACATGGAAAAAATGAACGAGGGCTTTCAAGGGAAAACAATGACTCACTGGGGCATGGAAAGAACCAGAGACTTGACCGGTGGTAAATTAAAACAAACTCTGTTGGAAAAACAAAATAGGATCTTCCTAGGCTTGCTGTGGAGATAATTCATTTTTGAGCGCGTAACAAACCGGTTACCAAAGGTGAACACAATTGGCTTATACTTATGCATGTTTGATTTTTCATAGCGTAATGTTCCATAAATTGGAAATGCTACACATTTTGGTAGATGTAATGAAATGATGCATGTTTTAGCGATGCATGAGGAGAATTCAGTAACAAATAACTGTTGAGAAGATAATGAACTCTCGAACAAAGATTTTAACATATCTGGTCAGCCTAAATTTCACTGAGGAATCACAATTTAAGCCCAACAGCTTCTGAAGATTGCTACTACTAGGTGAAAATAAATTTATGAGGTGAAACTACGAACATAAATCGCCATCCTGAAAGAATCTTGAACTCTGGTCAAACTCTCAACCCCTGGAGAACAAATCCAATCCCCTCCTGGTGAGAAAACTTTGTTGGCAGTAGAGACTTTTACCGGGGATTACAGAAATTTTGAACGAAAAGAAATCTATTAAGACCATACTGGGGATAATAACTAGAGATGATAAACTCCACTTGGGGAAGGAAAGAAAACCTCTGCACCACAACTTGAAATTTGTAATTCGTCCTATTGAGGATAAGAGACCTTTGAACGAAAAATGTCACTGTATGTTGCTTCAGAAAAAGCCAAGGACCTGACTCATTAGGGAATAAGCAGGCTTAATGATCAATCATCTCTTTAAGACACTTGATAGGGCAAAATTCCCTACGAGAAAACAAACTTCACGTGGAGCCAAATATCAACCTCACTAGGGATAACACCACTAGGATGGAAATCTTCTCTTGAGAAGAAACAAGCACCTTAGGACAGAAACTCCACTAGTTATATCTCAAACACCTTCTATCACCGGGGATAGAAGATTTGTGAATGGCACCATCATACACACCATAATTTGGGGAGATAAAGCTTGCTCCACTAAGGAATAAAGGTGAATTAATCCAGAACATCCCTGAAACTCGGCTTCGACTAGGGATAGAAACTACCTCTTTTACTGAACATCAAAGAAGCTTTGGATGATGGCTCCAAATAACACCAACCATACTGGAGATAGCCATTTCTACAAAACCTTTTTTTCAAAGATTTGCACTGGGGAAAAGAGTGTAAACTTCACTGATGAGTAGCATATATACTTTACAAAAGCTTATCTTTGACAGAGAAGCGATAACATGTTGACTTCAAAGGGAGTATATCAATAATCCTTCAATAAAACCATAATGAACAAATTGCAATTAAGATAAAGAGAGTATTCAAACAAAGGTACAACCTCGCTAGGGCCACATAATTCTGTCCTGATCAGAAATGAGTATTCACTGGGGATATTGGATCAAAAAGTGTATATCATATCTACATGCCCTAGTATGGGGTGGCTACCGTAGCCATCATATCAGACACCTGAAACTCTAAGCAATTTCGTTTACATGTATCATGTGCTATAAATATTTTAATGTGTTAAATGGAAAGTTTATCAAAAATGTTGAATGTCTTATTCACTAAAAACAATAAAATAAAATAAAAAACAAATTGGCACAATTTGAAAAAAAAATTTATTGATTGATTGGCTTGTAAATAGGCATTTACATCAAGAAGGAATTCCTAAAAAGAGGCAATTACATACAAAGCGTATAGAGGAGAAAATAAAGATGGCAATGTGAGTGAGGATTTATCGAGTACAACTCTGCTAATACTCTCATGTCCTCAAAACCCCTCAGTATCTTGCTTTCTGAATAACTTATTGGACTGTTGCTTCCCCGGGCCAAACCCAACAATAATGTAAGTTGATTTTACAGATGCAACGCAGACTTTAGTATTCTCTTTTAATCCCTAACTTTTTCCTGGGTTGCCCTTTCGGGTTTTCAATCCACCGGGATACCCTTTTTTGCCTAAATTGTCTTTGATAGGTTCAATTTAACGGGTGTACAATTATTTTCACTCATCGACTCTTTCATTTGTTCCTAAATTTTGCCAAAACCTATACTCGCCTAGGTTCATCGGGTTGCCTTTTTTGCCTGAGCTAGTCAACTCAGTGGACATTTTATGCGAAGTAATTTTTCACTACATCTATGTTGATGGGGTGAGGAAAATCCTCTTCATCCATAGCTGTGAGCATCATGGACCCTCCTGAAAATACTTTCTTTACAACATACGGTCCTTCGCAATTAGGAGCCAATTTACCCCTAGCATCTGTATTATTGGGAGGCAAGATTATTTTCAGTGCGAGATCACCAACTTGAAAATTCCGTGGATGTAACTTCTTGTCAAAAGCTTTCTCCATCCTTCTATGGTATAGTTGTCCATGGCAAATCGTTGTCAATCTTTTCTCATTAATGAGATTCAGTTGATCAAATCTATTCTAAACCCATTTATCCTCATCCAACTATTCATTTATCATTATCCTCAAGGAAGGAATCTCCACTTCCACAGGCAAGACTGCTTCCATTCCATAAAAAAGTGAAAAGAGCGTTGCCCCAGTTGAAGTGCGTGCAGTGGTACGATAACCATGAAAAGCAAATAGAAACATATCGTGCTAATCCTTATAGGTGACAACCATTTTCTACATAATCTTCTTGATATTCTTATTAGCTTCCCCAACCGTGCCATTCATCTTGGGTCGGTAAGGTGAAGAATTGTGTTGCTTTATCTTAAAGCTCTTTCATTGCTCTTTCATCATCTTATTGTTGAGATTTGACCATTGTTTGTAATAATTTTCTCAGGAACCCCGTATCAACAAATGGTATTATACTTGATGAAACGAGCAACCACCTGCTTAGTGACATTGGCATAAGATGCTTCTTTAACCCACTTAGTGAAGTAGTCGATGGCCACCAGGATGAAGGGATGCCCGTTGGAAGCAGTCAGTTCAATCCGACCAATCATATAAATTCCCCACATTGTGAAGAGCCAATGTGAACTTAAGACATTCAGGGGATTGGGCGGGACATGCATCTTATCAGCATAGATCTGAAACTTGTAACAGACCCTGAAATGATTGTAGAAATCATTTTCCATTGTTGACCAATAGTAACCTGCTCTCAAGATTTTCTTGGCCATAGTATGCCCGTTGGAATACGTTCTGAAGGAGCCTCCATGAATTTCTTCTATAATCTTGTTTTCTTTGTGTCTATCCATGCATCTGAGCAAAATAGAATCATAGTTTCTTTTGTACAAAACATCCCCATCAAGGAAAAACTTAGTTGTATATTTCCTCAGATTCTTCTTATTAGTGACAGAAGCATCCTCTTGATATTCTTTCGTTTTAAGATATCTCTTGATATCGTAAAACCATGGTTTCTCGTCAACGACACCCTTTTCTATTTAATAACAAAATGCTTGCTCATCCAACTCTAAGATGGTGATAGAGGGGGCTTCATTTGCCCATCTAACTTTAAACATGGATGACAGAGTAGCCAAGGCGTCTGCCAAGTTATTCTCTTCCCTTGGAATATGATTGAAAGTAATCTCATCAAAATAATGGGTTAGCTTTAACACGTGCTCATGATATGGAATCAAATTTTGGTGATGTGTCTCCCGTTCACCATTTATTTTATTAACCACAAGAGCCAATTCTCTATATACTTATAATATTTTTATTTGTAAATCAATAGCAGCTTCTAGCCGAAAGATACAAGCTTCATACTCAACCATATTGTTTGTACAATCAAAGCAAATTCTGGCGGTGAAAAGAGTATGGAAACCTTCAGGAGAAGTCATCACAGCACCGAAACCGTTTCCCAACGCATTAGAGGCACCATCGAACACCACCATCCATCGCGATCCTGGTTCGGCTCCTTCTTCTGGGCCCGGGATGTTACAATCCCGTATGTACATGATGTCTTCATCAGGAAATTCAAACTTCATCGGCTGATAGTCATCTTCCATGGGCTGATGAGCAAGATGATCAACCAATACACTACCTTTGATAGACCTTTGGGTAGTATAATGGATGTCATACTCGGTTAAAATCATCTGCCAATGGGCTATTCTCCCCATGAGAGTTGGCTTTTCAAATATGTACTTGATTGGATCCATCTTAGAGATCAATAAAGTGGTATGAGACAACATATACTGCCTTAGTTAGGGAGCATCCTATACCAAAGTGCATCAAGTTTTCTCGAGCAGTGAATATCTTATTTCATAGTCGGTTAACTTTTTGCTAAGGTAGTATATTGCATTCTCTTTTCGACTAGACTCGTCATGTTGCCCTAACACACACCCCATTGAATTCTCTAATACTGTTAAATACATGATCAGGGGCCTACCTTCCATCGGAGCCAAAAGAATCATAGTTTCTAATAAATATTCTTTAATTTTATCAAATGTCGATTGGAAATTTTTATTCCACCTATTCGTTTGATCCTTTTTTAATAATTTAAAGATTGGGTCACAAGTGGCTGTAAGGTGAGAAATGAATCTAGCAATGTAGTTCAATCTCCCGAGAAAACCACAAACCTCTTTCTCTGTTTTTGGCACAGGCATTTCTTGTATAGCTTTTACCTTGCTAGGATCAACCTCAATTCATTTTTCGCTTACGATGAAGCCCGTTAATTTTCCTGATTTCACCCAAAAGGTGAACTTATTAGGATTCAACCTCTGTATGAATTTCCTTAATCTTTCAAATAGTTTCAACATGTGGATAAAGTGTTCTTCTTATGTCTGGGACTTGGAAATCATATCATCCACATATACCTCAATCTACTTATGTATCATATCATGAAAGAGAGTGACCATTTCACGTTAATAAGTTGCCCCTTCATTTTTCAAACCAAAGGGTATTACTTTGTAACAAAATGTTCCCCAAGGTTTAATGAAAGTAGTTTTCTCCATGTCTTCTGGTGCCTTCTTGATTTGATTATAGCCATAAAAACCATCCATGAAGGAAAACACTTTAGCTCGAGCAGTATTGTCAACCAAAATATCAATATGCGCTAAAGGGAAATCATCTTTAAGGCTTGCTCTGTTCAAGTCCCTATAGTCCACACATATTCTGACTTTACCGTCCCTTTTAGGCACCAATATAATATTCACAATCCACCGTGGGTAAGATGTCACTTTCGGAAAACCATCATCAAATTGTTTTTAAACCTCCTCTTTGATCTTCTTAGACATTTCAGGATGAATTCTGCAAAGTTTTTGTTTAACGGGAGGACATTCTTCTCTAATAGGAAGTTTGTGCATACCAATATATGTATCCAGCCCAGGAATATCCTCATACAACCGAGCGAAGATATCCACATACTCACAGAGTATTTCAATCAATCTTCTCTTGACACTGTCTTCTAAAGCGGCCCCAATCTTGACTTCTCTTTGGCCTCTTCGTTAGTTGATTAAATTTGTAGTCTCTTGGTGCGGTTGAATGAATTTTTCTTCTTGTCTCAACAATCTAGCCAACTCTTCAGGAAGTTCACAATCTTCCTTAATTTCTTCTTCAACTTGATATATTGGATTTTCAAAGTCATAAAGAGCCATAACATGATCATTCTCGAGATTTCTGGGATTATAGAGGGACATAATCTGCATGATAATTTTTATTTTTATTTTAGTTTTAGATTTAAAAAATAAAAAAAAACCACATTTTGCCAAAAATAAAAAGAAGGACAAGGAGAAAAATATTTGAATGCAAAAGACGTTCTTTACTAATGATAAATTTGTAATGAAAACATTGTGTCCTTACAACATGTCCACTACGTCTTAGGCATGACGCAGGGATTATTGCATGATGACAAATAAAATAAAAATTACTCTTCATAACGGGTGACTTCAACGAAATCGTCAGTAAATAAGTTATCAAGCTTTTCACCCGACACAGTTGGGCGAACCCACTTATCCATCTCGCAATCATTGTCACCATCTTCGCTTAAAGCATGAGCTTCTTCATGGATAACCCCACCTCTAACAAACTAAATCGACGAGTGAATGCCTTGAACCTTGGAAGGAGTAGTAGTTGTCATGCTTCGACTAGTCACGATGCCTAAACCTTTCTTATTTGTTTGAGTAGGGAGATCTAACAGTCTTCCTCAACCTTTTGGATGACCAGATTGAAGACGATAAGATAACATAGAGACTTCGGGTTTCTTATCCTCCTGTTGGGGAGCCCTGATAACATGCACAGTCTCAAAAGCTTGACACGGAGTCTCATGGATTTCTCCCTCCACCTCAACATAGCGAAAGGTACTCAGATGACTGATAATGTAATCCTCTTCACCGCAAATGGGGACCAGTTTCCCATTTCACATGAATTTCAAATTTTGGTGCATAGTGGATGTGATGACACCCGCCCCATGGATCCATGGACGACCCAACAAACAGAAATAGGAAGGGTTAATGTCCATGATAGAGAAAGTGACTTCAAACACCCGAGGACCTATTTTGATTAGCAAGTAGACCACTTCGAACACTGTTCTTTTGGACCCATCAAAAGCCTTAACAATCAAATCACTTGGCCTTAACAAAAGCCCATCGTAATCAAGTTTCAAGAGAGCAGCCTTGGGCAATATGCTGAGATATGAAAATGTATTAACCATTACACGAGATAAGGTAGTTTTTGAAATTTCCATAGAAATGTGCAGTGCTTTGTTGTGCTTCCTCCCCTCGGGGGGTAAATCAAAGTCTGTAAAACCAAGCCCATTACTCGTAGAAATTCTAGTCACAATTCCCTCAAATTGATTCACAGATATCTCTTGAGGAACAAAAGAGGTCCCTAACAGCTTCATTAGTGCATTTCTATGGGATTTCAAATCCAAGAGTAAAGCAAGGATTGATATCTTTGAGGGTCTGACTCAATTGGTCAATGATCTTGTAGTCACTTTTCCTGATGTACCTCATTAACTCGGCTACATCCTTAGGCATTTCATCATCCAAAGTAGGAATAAGGGTATTTTGCCTCGGTTTATCACTATTGACTACAATATGCTTGCCCCTAGTTTTTGTTGCGGAACTTGTGCTACTTCCATGTTGTTCTGGTGGAGAGAAAATTTGACCGCTACGGGTAATTTTTCTTTCACCGATGATGTCATGAACTCCAGACTCCGCTTTCTCATATTCACCCCTTTCATACCTATGAGTAACAATCTTCTTCCCTTGTTGATAACATTCACCACCATAATGCCAAGGAATTACTTTGTTGCTGTCATATGGTATTGGTTCGGGTACAGTAATGGTTATAGGTGGACTTCTGGTAAGAAGCAGAATTGTAACAGGTACTTGAGTGGTTTTTCCTTGACAGGAATTATTATCACATTATCTTCATCCTTACCCACTTTAGTCTCGATGATTGCTAGATCAAATTGCAAAACTCCCAAGGTAATCAGATCCTGGATTGCGTGTTTCAACAATGAACAACCCTCTGGTTGGTCCAAGAAAGCTGCGCAGTCCATCCCACATCCCAATAATACACCTTTACTCGAAAACTGCTTCTTCATAAATGAGATAGGTATAATTAACTGGTTAACATCCATAATCAAATTCAAATTTCCATCTTCCAGGATGGCACCGACAGTGGCTCCGCCATGGGCTGGTAGAGGCTGATTCGTAATGTCGGGCGCTGGTCCAAAATTGATGGCCTGAGAGTCCAATAGGTCGTGGAACTTGTGCTTGAAAGCATAACAATTCTCAATAGTATGCCCTTTCCCGCCAGAGTGAAAATCACACCGAGAATTAGCATCAAAGTGAGATGGTAATTTCTCAGGGCCGATCTTCCATGTACGCAACTCGATTAACTTCAACTCAAGCAACTGAGGTAACAACTCATCATACTACATGGGAAGCACATCAAACCTTCTAAGAGGTATTCTTGGTTTTTGCTGATTATTCAGACTAGGTGTATATGCCCGGCGATGAGGTGCAGCAACTGGAATTGTTACAACATCAATCTGATGATCTGAACCCTGATATCTGCTTTTCCCTTTTCGAGAATAGACCCCACCAGACTCCCCCTCTTTTTTCTTTTGGTGACCACCAAAGACTTCTTAAGGTTACCATCATTATTTCTAGCAACGACATCTTGGATTTTCCCCAACTTAATTCTGATTTCAATTTTCTCTCCATGTGTTACCATCTCAGCAAAAGTACCTGATCTACTATAAGTCGTGTAGTACTGGCCTTGTAATGTACTACTAAACATTTCCACCATCTCCTGCTCTAACATGGGTGGTTGAACCTTCGCAGCCATCTCTCGCCACCTATGGGCATACTCTTTAAAATACTCATCCCGCTTCTGAGAAAAATTATGCAATTGGGTTCTTGTGGGAGCCATGTCAGTGTTATACTGATAGTGCATAACAAAAGCCTCAAATAATTCTCTGCATGTACGGATGTGACTGCTTTCCAACTGCATGTACCACTCGAGTGGGCCACCTGTTAAGTTGTCTTGAAAGAAGTGCGTCAATAGTTTCTCATCATCAGAATATGTAGACATCTTCTGGTAAAAAGACTTAACATGGGTCTTTGGACAGGAAGTGCCTTTGTATATCATGAAATTAGGTACCTTGAACTTTGGGGGAATCTTTACCCCAAGCACTAAGCTCAAATAAGACATGTCAAATCCTACCACACCTTGACTTTCAAACCTACGCATCCGCTCTTCAAGCCTATGTAATTTCTTGTCGGATTCTGTTGGTTCGTCAACATTTAACATCCAGTCTTCCCAGTTATCTTCTTCCACGTGCCTGGCAGGAATACGAACAGGCCTTGGCGGTACAACAATTTGTTCAATACTTTAACGAATATGATTAGGCGGAGGAGGATTCCCCACAACTTGAACCGTAGGGATACCTTGATTATTTGCGGGACCGCCAAGATTTACAGGCTGACCATTCTGAACATTCAGTCTGACATTCGAATCCAGATTCCCATTCCGAGCACCTCCTGGATTCCCAATCACATTATGAGTTCCCAAAGTATCATTAGGATTGCTGACGACGACCCCTGGTATATTTGTATTCACAATTTCACCATCATTATTCAATACTTCACTCGGCCTCATAATCATGGCCCTCATTTCTTCTTGCTGACGAGCCATATTTTGTATGATCTCCATCAATTGGTCAACTCGAGTATCCATTCTGGTACCCATCGCAACCACATCTGTTTGAACTTGTTCCATTTGCTTTCTAGAAGTACTCCTAGTGTTGTAGCGGTGCGTGTTTGTAGTAGCAATTTCTGAAAAGAAAACGGAAGATGAGAAACATGTGGGAACCACCTGTCATGATATGATATGCATGAATGAATTATTATGAATGAAATGTTTTATCATTTCCAGGGTATTCAAAAGTTTTGTCAACCCCTATGAATATTAAAAAAACATGATAAGAGAGATAATCAGCAATCAACAAGAGATATAATCCACGACAAATGGCTTCATGAAAAGTGATCCATATGATCAAAAGTGAATTTGTATAAGAATGATCTGAAATACATAATAAAATATAAATGATCCCATCCAATAAGACTTGTGATGATCAATATAAAGAAGAAAGAAAAGCGACAATTAATGTGGTGGATCTCTGATCTCTGTGTAGTATAATGGTCCTCCTTGTCGGAAGTACTCTTCACTCCACTTCTTGGTTTCCACGATTAGCTTCCTTGTATTTTCACAATCTCCTCCATGTGCGAAGCTATCGATCACCACATCTTTCCAAAAATAGTTGTCCCTCTAGATACACACAATGCTCTAAGAAACGATCACACTCCTTGCATTCCGGCAAAGGTATGGGTACTAGCGCATCTTCCATTTCTTTTATTTTTTCTCGGTGTCTGGAATTTTCTTTCATTACTTGGGTCATCTGAACTTCTTTTTCTTACATCTCTAACATAGCACCTTTGAATTGGTTTCCCAATTATTTGGCCTTTGCCTTGTTTCTATTGTTGTCCATTTGGAATTTCATGGTCTCTTAACGATTCTTCTCTGTGCCAGCAAGGGCCCTCTGATACTCCTCCGCAGATACAAAAAAGTCTTTTGTCCCAGGGTTTCTTTTGTTCTTCCTGCTTTCAGAACTATATTCACCTTCATATTCTTTTAGTTAACGAGCTAATTCTCTCTTCTTTTCTGTCAAGAAGTATATTTCCATTTCTTTGTCTTCAAGATTCTGAAGAAGATCCCTATTTTCCAACTATACTTGATATAATCGTTCTTTAGGTACATCATGTTGTAGCTCAGTGGGTTGAGGGTACAAGGATATCTCTTTTTCAAAAGGCAATAATAAGAATTTTAACTCTTTCTTTAACCCAGTCTACATAAGGATCAAAATCCAACACCTCCTTTAACCCGAATAACTCTTTCCCTTTCCTACTAATGTGAGCCCAAGCAACCTCGGCTCTTTTCAAAAATGCAAGGTTTTCCCCCTTTTTGCAGTACACAAATTCAATTTCTTTAGTTGTGGGTGGACGTCTTGTGGCATAGCCTAACTGGCGAAGAGCGAGTATTGGATTGTAATTGATGATCCCTTTTGTTCCTATGAGTAGAACATTAGAGAAACCCACACAGTTAGAGATTACCTCAGTACTATCAACCTTGAGTTTATACCACTGAATATCAAAAGAGGTGAGCATCATCACCTTGGATGCCCAAGAACGAGGGTCTTCCTTGAATGGTCACTTTGTAGGTAATTGTGCCATGAACCATTTGTAAAGCATCGACACACAACATACCACTACTCACTTCTTTCCATACATAGATTGAATGGTATGGTAAGTGTCAGCTAACAAGGTAGGTATTAGATTTTTATTCATGAAGACACACAAAGCATCCAAGTCTAATATCTCCTTAATCTCGGGGAAGATCACAACCCCATAAATGGTAGCAGCCAACAATGCATAATAAGCATCCCAATGTCCCTTGTTTGCCATCTCCTTCATCTTTCCTGCCTTGAAATCTACCGGAAGACCATAAGAAACTTTATTACGTCTCCAGTTTCCTTTTACATCACTGAGGTTTAAATAAAGAACCTTAGAAATAGCCTCATAGTCAGGTTCAACAGGGACTTGGATGAAGGGAATGTGATTAGTAACCCTGATGTGGAAAAGATGAGAATACTCCTCAATAGTGGGTGCCTACTGATAATCCTGAAAGGTGAAACAACGTAACTATGGATCATAAAACTGTAGCAAAGTTTGAACAACCTTATCATCAAACCGAGCATCTAACAAAGATAGGAGATTCCCATATCTTTCACCAAAAACACCCATCTGTTGACAATTCATGAGATCTCTAAGTTCTTCAAGAAAGGGCCAAACACTTGGACGAATTTGGTAACTGAAGTTATCCCTCAAGGTCCTCATGGCGATATCAGTGTTATTTTCCATTCTTAGAGGAAAAGAAAACTCTGGAAAATCCTAGAAATGACAATGCATATGCTGATTAATCTTTTGTACAACATATTTTTTTTTATAAAAAAAGTAAATAGGCTATGATGAAACATGATAGGACCAGGGTTTCCAATATACAGGACACTGCTATTCTGCTGTATAGAGTCATAAGTTCAAAGGTTCGAGACAGTCATAATCATCACCCAAAGTACCAACAGAAAGAGAGTTACCAACATAATCAAAGTCTCCAATTGATCCAAAGTCACCTCAAAACCAGAGTTACCAATATAATCAAAAATCACCAACTGTACTTGTAAGAGATCAACCATCCCACTCACTACTGATGACTAGGTTAAGGTAAGTCAAGGGTAACTCAGGAATCATGGGTCCTCCTGAATGTAAAATCATCGCAACACAGACATGCATGATGAAAGTACATTATCTTGAACCTCATCCGAGCATGGTATATGACATGACTGCACTAATTGGACCATATCCTATAGCCTCAATTCCCCCACTCTATTCCTAGTGTCCTAGTGCACTCTGGCCTGGGTACTGGGGTATTTACCTTGAGAAGTATCATCCCAACCCCACAGCATAGCAACAATATCCAGAATATATAAAAAAATAATAAAATGCTATGCATGAAAACACATAATCAAAGCATATAAACAAATACACATATAAACACCCAAGAAAAGAAAACAAACATAAGCTAGGACTGGACCAGCAAAAGGTCAATCTGTCCCCAGTGAATTCCCCAGCTGAAACAACCGACTGAACAAATCATCGAGACGAAATTAATGAAGTCACCATCGAACGCCTTTTATCCCACAGGATGGGAAAGGTAAACATCGAAAAAACCTAAAGGGGTGAAATCACGGTCTTATAACTATAAAGATCGGGTAAGGAAGTCGGTTACACGAGGGGAAGGTTTTAGCACCCCACACGTCTGTAGTATTCTACAGGATCCACTTATGTTTGTTCTGATCTAAGGGTGTGAATTCTATGTCTAAATCTTAAAAGCTAAAGAGATATAAGAGGGAGAATGCCTGTAAAAGGAAAAAGGAAATAATGTAGGGTAAATAAAAGTTGTGCTTGTTCGGTCCCTACCCCAATGCCCACGTATCCCTTTTAAGGAATCAGAGCAGTCGTAGTTCGGCTTCAAAGGTTTATTGGTTTGTATTTTTTAAATGAATAGTATTAATTTCTCCTTCTGCCGCAACTAGACCTTTGGAGACTTACGCGTCAGTACAGAAGTGAATTAACATGTTCTTTTGAAAATATTTTTGAAAGAAAAGCCCAAAGGCAAAAGAGTTTGTGTTGGTTGGTGTTTTTGCTACAGATAATAGCTAGTAAATCTCAAGAGAGAGATATTATCCATTTTTCCACTTATTTATGAAATTAGTCTTTGAGACTTGAACCATACCTAAACTTAGAATGGAAAAACAATAAGATCGAGAAGAAACCCGCTTATCATTTCCCAAGCTCAACAAAGATATGATTCTCATCAGTAATTTTTAAAGTGTTTTGAAGTTGCCAAGAAAAGAAGTTTTGTTTTAAATGCAAGGATGCAAAGGGGAAAATCAAATTATAAGGGGAGACTAACCTAAATCTATCCCTAATGTTATCATACAATGATTGATCCTATAGTTTAAGTTTTAAAGGGAAATATCTACCCTATGTTGGCATACATGGATATTAGCCTAAGGTCTACTAAACTAACACTTGCAATAGGGTGAATTGAAAACTTAAGGGGATCATACAAGAAGCGGGTTTACTTAGAGAAGAAGAAAAAGATGGCTAAGTGTCAAGATTAGTCAACACTATCAAACAAAGCAAGGGATGAAAATCTTAATCGCACCAAGAGAGATGGATAAGAAGCAACCATGCTTGGATATAATATAAGGGTGATTGAGGTATGAGAGAATAAGGAAGGATAGGATCAAACCCTAAAATTCTAAACACAAGTAAATGATCAAGATGAAACCCTAATATGTTCCCTAATCAAAATTAATTTGAAACAAATGAAGAAAACTTTGCAAAAATTGGGCCAATTAAAACCTAACTTTATATAGGCTCGTAGAAATAAAAAACATGATTTATAGTCTTTGGATTTAATTGAGGGGTTAGAAATGATTAGGAACTACTAAGACTAGTTAATAAAGAGGTCAAACTAGAGAGTTTTAGTATAATATTTGTGAAAAAATGAAAAACTAAAAGTTAAAAATTAAAAAAAATGAATTTTATGGTTTCAAGCATCCAAGGAATTTAAACATATTTTATATGATTTTTTCAATTAAAGGAAATTAGGATTTCAAAAGCTTCTTCTAGCCTAAGCAAAAAAAAAGTCCAAAACTATTATTAATTTCTAAAATTTGGAAAAATAGGAAAATTAAGATGTAAATTAAATTAAAAATTATAGTAAATTGTTTTAATACCTAAGGATTAGTAAAATTATTTTTATGGAATTTTATTGTTAGAGGAAGATTCCAAAAGAAAATTATTTTCACATAATAACAAAAAGGGTAAAGAAAAAAAGATATTTCCAAAGATTGATTTTATTTTCTTATTACAATTTTTTTATAAAATCAAACAAAAATTATTTTCATGAATTATATTCAAAATGGAACCTAATATATTTTTTGGGGATTTTTTATATTAGTGAAAATTAGAAAATAAAATTTTAAAACCTAAAAAGGATTAAAAATACTAATTAAACTAATTGATTTATTTAATCATACAAAAATGATGAAAATATGAAATAAAGATTCATAATGTGAAAATATACTAAAAAAGAAGTTTAGAATATTTTTGTAATGATTTCTGAATCAATAAAAATATTAAAAACAAAATAAAGAAAACAAATAAAATTGAATGAAAATTCAAATAAAATGAGATCTACTACACCTGTTTCAAACAAAAAGCACTGTAAAAGAAAATTAAACCATGTTCAATTGAGTAATGCCATGTAATCATCCATGAAACTGAACCATTCCCTAAGTGTGTTTACTCAGTTTTTTGCACTGATTTTAGACCTTAATATCTCCTTCGATTCTCGATGAAAATGCACGAATTTGCAACCAAATTAAAGATCTCATGAAGTAGATCACCATAGGATCAAGAAATTTAAAAAATGATTCATCAAGCATGGAGAAAATCGCACGTGAAAATTACATAAATTAACATATTCTTTAACTTGTAAAAACATAATTCAACCATGCCACTTCAGATCCATTGATCTCTCTCATTTCTGAGCCAAATCACTTGATTCAAACATCAAAGTTTGTTATGAAAATGCGAAGAACAACAAAATGAACATAGATTTCACAACTAATGCATGATTAAGCATAAATCTAAGCATGAAAGAATTGTTCCAATCAAAATTCAAACAACTTGCAGAGCATAAATTCATCATCAAATCTCTCACATTCATACTTCATATCTAATATTCGGACAATTAGCATGATTGAAACAAGTTCTACATTGTAGATTCACGATGAAATGATGATGTGAAGTTCATGAAACTTACCTCAAGTTGTGAAAAGTAAGTTCCCTAGGAGCCTCTGAACTTAACAAGAAAATCAGTGAATCTTCTCCTTCCAGCTTCAATGATGATAAATTGATGAAGAAATTGCAGCTTGATGCAAGAGAATGGAGAGAGCTTAAAATTTGTTGAAGAATGGAGAGAGAAATTGAAGCTTGCGAGAGAGAGTGAGGGAGCGTGTATGTAGAGCCTCTTTTTTGGTAATGAGTGTGAAGAAGAGTTTATATAGAGTGGGGAAGAGTATTAAGGAAGCTTTGCTAGGGGTAGAAAAGTCTTTTGAAGTTTGTAGCCATTACAGGGAAATGTTGGAATTTTGAAGCAAGTTTGAGTGAAGCCAAGCAGCCTACGTTTCATGCCTTATTCTTGACCATATGTATGTGTTTTGATTAGTGAAAAGGGAGTGGGAAATGGGCATCACGCATTTGACAAAATCAGGCCTGTTGCAAAAGTGTAAATGATGTGCTGAAGCTTATGACAAAACATAATATGAAGCTTCATTCCCTTAATCATTATTCTAAGAGTCATTGATCAATTGACTCAAGCTTGTGCTTAATGGAGAGAGAAAAGTAAGGGGAATAATTCTAATGTTGAAAGAAAATTGAGTTGAAGTTTGGAGATGCTTTAAATCTGAGCATGAAAACATGATGGTGATGACTGATCAATCTTGACTTAGAAGGTGACGCGCGTGCGTGCATATTCTTGCATGCTGAAAAATTTGTCAACTTTGAGGGTTCAAATTCCAATGGTGATATCTTCTTCATTCTTGAGCCTAATGGAATTATCCAAAGAACTAAATGAAGCTTACATATCCTACTACAATTCCCCTTTGACCAATTTTCAAATTAAAACTTTAATCAAAAGATGAACTACTATGAACATGGGTACACCAAGTGTTTGATCTAACAACTTTACTAATGCGCACGCGAGACAAATATTCTGGCCAAATAGATAGCATCTCATGCCCTCATGTTCATTTCATTGTAACTCTCACCATAATGCTCATAATGAAATGATATTTAAATTAAAATTGAAGAGGACACAAATATCTCCAACTTTGATGTTAAAACATATTTGAAATTATAATCCATTCATTAAGAAAGATGATGGTGAAGGTGTTCCAACCACATGTTTGATAAAATATCGCGCGTGAGGCCTCCTTTGCTGGGAAAACTTGCCATCTGTAGGCCCTAAACTCCTAAGCATAATAACTCACAAATGCTTCACTTTTGAGGTTTGAGAACACATTAACAAACTTATAGGTTTTTTCTCAAGCTTTCCAAGCATATAAGACTTGCCTCCATTGGATAAAAAATGAGAGAGTTATGAATGTCCATAATTCAGTACTATAGGACTTAAAGACTTAGAATTTTTTTTCTAAATATCCAAATACCTTCTTGAACAAGTTATCCCCATTTTGATATTTTCTCTTGATTTTCTGACACCAATGATTGTCAATTATGAAAATAGAATACTTGAATTGATGGTTGACCAACAGTCCACTTGGTCAACTTTGACTTTGGTTGACTTTTGGTCAAAAAAGACTATTTTGCCCCTTTTGATCAATTGAACTTCTTTCAATCAAAATTGATGGTCAAACTTCCTTTCATAGATGATCGTAAACATGTTAAGGAGCATGGAATCAAGTATTGCTTAAGAAGTCAAATATTTCTTGATTAAACTAAAAACCCTAATTTTGGCTCTCTGTGTTAGAAGATGATGACCAAGCTTCAAAACCCTCATTCTCCTGGTCAAATTGAGAATTTCTTTGAACAAATATGTCTTCTATGGTGATTAGGAGATGATGCTTCACACATTTTCCCTTTTGTAAGCCTCTGACTCCTCAACTGATCAAAACCCTAATCTTGAGAGATGAATAGTGAAAATGTGATTCTTCTCCAAACTTTGCAAATTTCCATCTTCTAATGATCATATGGGACAAATGGAATGTCTAACAATATAATAAAACCTTATAGCCTTGAGATAGTTTAAAGATTGAAGATATGAGATCATATTTTGCACTGATTGACCAAACAAACATCTTCTAGAGCTTGAAGAACTTGGGAACTTGAATACCTTAATCCTTACCATGAGAATGTATGAATATGTATGAGAAGCATAAGCCATGTAACTAAAATTAAGAGGGGAAATTTTGGTTTGCAACACTTTGGACTATATTGACCTAACAGCTATTATTGTATTTTGGGGCGCAAAAATTTTCAATGCGGACCCAACTCCTGCTTTACTTGCTGATGTTTATTATACACTTCAAACTCGGTACGAAAAGGGGAGGGGTACTCTAAACTGTTGCATACCACTCTTATATTCTTGGTTTATGACTCATCTCTATAAGGAAGATTACATGATTCCAAATATAACAAGATACGAGTGGCCTCAAAATTAAGTTCTTATACGGCTAATTCTGTGTTTTGGTATGCGAGGAGGGTGGACATTGGAGATATTATCTATAGTTGCAGATCCTTTCCAAATGTTATGTTGATTAGATCACGTGGTTTCATCAACTACAACCTTACCTTGGCTCTACAACAACTAGGGTACCCTTTGGAGGATAAACCCTCAGATGAACAATTTCAACAATTGATCATTCATGACATGGGCAAGAACGACTTGGAATTGCTCAACAAGATCACCTGAGCTTGGAGTAGGGTTAATAAAAGCAAGGTGAAAACAAAGAATGTTATGGCAAAAGATCCTTACACTCGTTGGGTTTTAGATAGGGTACAAGTTGTTAAGTTACTATTTGACATTGATCCTGAGTACAAGCCAGATGTCCCAGATTCTCCGCCTATGTCTTTAGAAGAAATAGACAATTTGAAGAATTCTTTGAAAAAAGCTCAAAGGGAGAAAGAAGAATTGGAGCTTAACCTCCATAACTTAAATAATGAGAAAGACAAATGGAAAGCATACTTGAATCAAAAGATCAATAGATTCAGAAATACTGTGAGGCATTTGAGAAGGAGGGTCTTAAGCGGAAGCGTTCAACTGAAGGGTTGTTAAGTGCTACTTTCAAATTGGATTCCCACAACCAACAGTTGGAGGATGCTTCTAGCGAGATCAGGAAATTAAATAGGTGGTATGAAAAGGTAATGCAAGACAAAAAGGTGATGGAATAAGATTTGAGGGCTCAAGTGCAAAGTTTGGCGCAAGTTTCTTTAGATCAAGAAGAACAAATGAAGTATCTTACCACCAGACTCCGAGATAGACAAGAATCAGAGGTAGGGGAACACCTTAAAAGGATGATGGTGGAAATATTTCTCGCTCAAAAGACTGATTAATACGAGAAAGTGTGTCTTGAGTTAGAAGGCATCCGAAAGGATTTCCTAATACAATGAAAACTCTATACGGAGATGAGGGCTGAAAAGTTATATTAGGAGGAACAATATATAAAGATTACCAAAGTAGGTGAACAAAATCATAAGATAATTCCTGACCTCTACCAAGAATACTTGTTCTACAAAGACAAGCATGCAATACTCTCCTTTTTGGCCAATAATCTTATCGGCGAAATCCCTAGGAGTTTGTGAGATGTAGAAAATGTGACGGTCCCTCTTCTGAAAGACGTCGAAGACTTACTCAAACTTTATAGGATAATGGTCGATGGCTTCATAGCAAAAATCCGAAGGCGCACTTAGAAGACTTTTGTTTCGCTTTGATTATTTCTTTCAGTAAGTTTAATATTTTAAGTTTGAATATTTTTCAATATCTGAATTGTATTCTTTTTAAAGACAATTACTATTTCAAAAAAGGCATTTGTTTCTGTATCTCATTTACGTAATTTTTTAGATACTCGCCAATAAAAAGAAAAACCTATATATATATATATATACACAAGTAAATAATACATTCTAAAATGAAACTCTTAGCATATTCATACGCATTCATGCATTCACGAACATTTGCACCTCATAAATTCATTTAAAAAAACTCATCAATTTTCAAAATAAACATTCTCCAGTTAAACCATTGGTAGAAGAACTAGAAAATCTCTGGCTCTCTGACCACCATATCAAATAAGAGCCCACCAATAAAAAGTGATGGAGCAAATTTAAGAAAATCAAGCTGCATTCAAAGAGGATTTGGAGCAAGTCAAGGGTAACATTGAATCGATGAAAGGAGACATGATTCAAGTTCTGCTAGCCTTGAAGAATATCATTAAGAGGAAATAATAGATCCCTAGGGAAGCCTTTCAAGAAGTGGCCCAAACCATTGGTACATCGAGCAGTCACCAACCAAGAAGAGAACCAGAATCAAGACTTTTGAAGTCGACTATAACACAACAAGAAGTCAGGCAATTGCATACTGAAGTGTTTGCCCCACTCCCACCAAAGGTAGGGGCATCTCATACCTTGTAGATTCTGATCAACAATACGGAAAACTACATATATTTGCAGTATGGAGACCATGACTTAGAAGATGTCAACCAAGCACCCCAAAGGACAACCCATACGCATGCTATTGAAAATCCATTAGCACTCAACCATTTCAAAGCTCTTGAAGAAAGGTTAAAAGCCATGGAGGGTTACGATGCTATCGATGTCGACGCTCTCGAGATGGGTCTAGTTCCTGATATGGTGATCACACCAAAATTTAATGTACCTGACATTGGATAATACAAGGAACTCACATGTCCAAGGAACCATCTACACATGTATTGCAGGAAGATGCATGCCTATTGTAATACGGTGGAAGAACTGACTTGGGTGTTTTGTGTTTTATCGCAATTGTTGCAGATAGCAAGAGTCGTAACCGACTTTTCTTTTATCCAATAAGGAAAGGGTGAAAAGAACAGGAAAGACCTTTGAGATATTTTCTTGAGTTCGGGGGGTAGGTTATGAAAAGGGAAGGTGTTAGAACCCTTTTCATCCATAGTTATCTATGGGCTCTTAGTTGCTTGCTAGATCAATTTTGAAATCACATTGTTTGAAACGTGTTTGTGGTGTGTTTTGAAAGTATTTTTGAAAAGCTCCTTCATTTAGGAAAACTTTGTAATGATTCTCGTTTCTATAAGAATGCATACAAATTGTTGGACTTTTGAAAATATTTCATGTTTTGAAAGTGTTTGATGTGTTTGAAAAGATGTTTGTTTTGAAGATGGATTATGAGCAAGCAACTAAGAACGTTCTACCTACTCAAGAAAGTCTTTTGTTCATTTCTTCCTCCTTTAGATGTTTCTATCTTACCATTTATTGATAAGAAGCCCTATCATTGGATGTGACACAACTAGCGTGGGTCATCGTATAGGCATAAAATGCAATTTTGTGAGATACCTTATCATTTTTCTTAAGGTTCTTAGATCATTTTGAAGGCAACATTCGAAGCATCATCGAGGGACTACGATCTTGTATTTTTGAAAACTTTTGCTAAGGCGTCTCACATGCATAACATGACCATTTTCTCAAGGCAACAAAGTGGAGTTAACCCTAGAGGTGTAAGTGTGCAAGTGTTTATCTTTCATTCTTGATTTATCTTGGATTAGAGTTTTTTGTGAGTAAAACAATTTTTGGTACTAGGCCTGGCCCATTAGGGTTTTGTTTGAAAAGAGCACCCAAAAAAATTAAAAAAAACATTGGGAAATGGTGTTGTGATGTAATCAGGGGGTCAACATGTAGCAAAAAGAAAGGCCCAATGCCTCAAAGGCTCAACACGCATGTATGAAGCAAAATGAAAGAGAAGAGTGAAAAAATATGAAAAATGGCAGCGCTGGGGCTCGAACCCACGCCCCTCACATAATACGCGTGCTTCCTTACCACTGGGGTGGCTATACATCCGGTATTATAAAGAAAAGCATAAATATATATTACGAATCAAGTCCATGGCCTGAACTTCATCTACAACCTCACGCCCAATCAGACCAACTGCAACTTGCTCATTTCTCAACTAAAATGAAAGATGTAAACATGAATGTTATGGAAAATTTCATCATGATAATATAAATCACTAAAACTATAAATTAAAGATGAATGCGAATTTTGTTGGCCCTAATATGAACCCTAATTTTTCCAGAAATTTCAATCTCAAAATTCTCTAAGCTCAGGCAATATAAATGAAAACTATGGACATGGTTAACTTCAGGGCAATGATGTCTACATTTTATCTTTGAAAATGGAAGCCTAACAATACCTATATTAAGAGTTGAAAGTTCATAAAATTACCTTCAAAACTAGAAATCGTGAAATGAGTTAGAGGACCTTTCAAGGTGTTATGATGATTGGGTTAGCTTCAGTGAACTTCCAGGAAGCTAATGAAATGATTAGTTTGTGCTAAGGATGGCTGGAATGGTCTGGAGAAGTCAAGATGCAATGCCTTGTCTTTGAAAATGGAGGTTGGTGAAGATGGAGTTACGGTTGGATAACAGGTGTTTGTATTGTTTAATGTTTAGAAGCTTTAGGAACCAAAAGGCCAAGAAACGCACGAGTAGATTTGAAGATTCAGTTTAAAACTCATAAGTGACAAGTTTTGAGGTGTTCTTGGTGATTCTCTGTTTTAGGGTGTTTCAATGCTTCAACCTTCATCACTTGGCTTGCAAATGATGTATGTATTTATAGGAAAGAGGTTTCATTTGCTACAACAACTCAGAATTTGAATTCTAAAGTTGTGGCAACTTTACTTGTTTTTGAAGCAATGTTGAAACATCTTGTTCCAAGACATGGTACATGGTTGTATAGAGTGGTTAGAACTTTAAACATATTTGATTTTGGTTTATAGGGGTTACGTGTGCAGAAAGAACAAGTGCAAGGCTCAATACAAGTTAACTTTGCATAAATCTTGCTTTTCTAAAATGGCAATGGTAACTTGGTGCCATTAATGGAAAATTGGTTTGGACAATGCTTCAAGCACTTGGATAAGATAATTTTGACTTTTCAAAGATAATTTTGAATTTTTGATTTCTTGATGAACAATCTTCATATTTTGTCATGCCTTGATGAAATATTATTTTTGAAACTTGTTTTTGATCAAAAAGTCAAAGTTTGACTTTTTAGTGTATTAGTTGACTTTTCATCAGTTGACTGAATTTCAACTATTAATCAATTGATCTTTGGGGAATGTTTTAAGCCATGACATTAGGTCAAAATTATACATTTGAATCCTTGATATCATGTCTCAAACCAACAAGTCAAGTTTTAGGTAAAAAATCAGAAATTGCGCTTTCTCAATCAAAACCCTAATTTTGACCATTTTGCCCTTATGTTGATTTGATCAAATTTCTTGAGGATATGTGATTCAAAATTGATCAATTGCCATATATGAGTTCAAAATGTTGATATGGATAAAAAATTATGAAGTTTGGCTGTAAATTGATCACAGTTGACTTTTTCCCCAATATAGTTGATTTTAGGTCAACTGATCAATTGACTGAGCAAAAATGTGATCCAAAGCTTGAAACATGACATGAGAAATCTTGGGTGTCCAAAATGATCCATGTAATTCACATGAAGCATTAAAAGTCTAATTGTCCTTATACAAATTCAAACCCTAATTTTGAGTTATCAGTGCTTGAGGAGGTGTCTTAAGTTGATCAAACTTTGTGCAGTCTTGAATAAATGGAGATCTTGTGAGACACTTATTGAGAAATTGAGATGGAAAATTTTGGGGTACAACAACTGCCCCTGTTCAATCTTATTAAACCTGAAGAGTTAGATTGGCGGGTCCGCCATTCGTGACTTGAAGGTGAAAGATGATTGAACATTTAGAGTGCCCAGAAATTTGCACTTGATGATGTATTGATCCGGGAATTGGCTTATGGATGCCATTTGGAGAGATGATGATAGAAACTTGGAGAAACATCAGCATAAATCTTTAGTCGATTCGTGCTGAAAACTAGGTGTCTTGTCACTCTTTAACTGGAAGAATTAATTTTGATTCAGAAGAGATCTTTGGATTAATGCTTTTTTTTGCAAGGAATAAAAGGGGTTAGTTGTATGCGAATGTATGCATGGTGTAATGATGTTCTCAAAATAAATGAGATTATGTTGTATGTATATGTTATGTATCTTGTATGAATACAGCATGTTGTCGAAGCGTATCCTTGACAGATACTGGGGAGCTTTGAGAAGTTAAATCTTGAACTGTTGTTGGGGATGAAGAGTATGTGTATCTTCAGACTTAGTTAACAATGCTTCCGCTGGGGATTCCTGCTTTGTTGAGAAGAAACTTCGCTAAGGAATATTAACTTGCTTGAGAAGACTCTGTGGAGAGTGTTGATTGCTGCTTGGGAACCAGAATTCAGGAGTTTTAGTTGTCCATTGCTCTTGGTGGGGAATTATCTCTTGAAAGTTAGTTTTTATTTGGTCAGATTCCAGGCTTCACAATGACTTGGTGGGAATAAAGAAGTTAACTTTTATCTGGTCAGTTTCCAGGCTTTGCATTTTGATGAAGTTAAACTAATATATGGTCGGGTCCAGTCATTAGCAACTAAATTTGAGATTTACAGTTACCTAGTCGGGTCCAGGTTTCAGTAACTCTTACTGTTAACTGGTCGGGTCCAGGCTTTGCAGTTTGATGAAGTTAAACTAATATCTGGTCGGGTTTAGGCTTTAGTAACTAAACTTGAGATTTACTATTATCTGGTCGGGTCCAGGTTTCAGTAACTCTAACTGTTAACTGGTCGGGTTCAGGCTCTGTAGTTTATACTTGAGGTTAAATGGTATCTGGTCAGGTCCAAGCTTAATTGTTGACTGGTCGGGTCCAGGCTTAAGAAATTTGAGAAATTAAATTATTATCTGGCTGGGTCCAGGCTTTAGTAACTTGGAATTGAGATTTACTGTTATCTGGTCGGGTCCAGTCTTCACGGTAAGTTAAGAGTAGGATTAAGTTGAACTAGTATCTGGTCTAGTCCAGGTTTTGTAGTAACTTGCTAGAAAGGATGAAGTTGACTGTTATTTGGTCGGGTTCTAGGCTTTACAGTAACTTTTGGAGATAGCAATGACTCTGTTGACGACTTCACTGGGTTGCGGTCCCTTGATTTATAATAGTCTGAGAGGAAAGCTCAAGCTGGGGAATCTGTATTTTTTTGGGGAAATAAATCCTGTTAAAGAGGATACTTGATGAACTGCCAGGGAGGATATTTTTTAGGAAGAATTCCATAAGGCTTCCTTTTAAGACCAATTCAGCTGGGGAGAGGATCTTCTGGAGATTGAAACTCTGTCTGGGGATTTTATGAATCCAAATTTGTGGGGATAATGTTAATGAAATAACTCTGTGGGGATATCTCAAATGCATTTAAGGAGATGTTTGTTAATGTTTTTAAGCATACATTTGTTAAAAGTTTAATCATGTTCATATGCATATGTTTATTCAATTTTAGTCATTGGACACTTTTGCACTCAAAACAGGAAAAGCAAAAATGTTTGCACTTCAAAGTATGTTTGTATTGATGTTTTGCCCATGAATTAGGCATTTTTATACAGAGAGGCCGAGATCCTAGTAAGAGGAAATCGTTGAAAGATTGGAAAGAATACAAAGTGAAAACAAAAATAATAGCCATATGAAAGTGATCTCATTATGTTCCAACCCCACTATTGCCCCTATGTCTTTGAACATCATCTCTTGTCATTGAAAGGAGTTGATTGTATTGATATTTGGACCATTTGAACTTGGACGTTGGTAATAAAGCTGGCTATAGAGATCCCACTGGACATAGCCAAACGCATTTAATCCTTAACTTTTGCCTAGATCTCCCTTTCGGGTTTTCAGCCCACCAGGATACCCATTTTTTTCCCAAGTCGCCCTTTTGAGTTTTCGACTTACCGGGTGTATAATCTTTTGCATATATCCCTATTTTTTTTTCCCGAACCTCTTTGGTTCACTGGGATGCCCATAATTTGCCCAGGTGTGTCAACCTATCGGGTCATTTTATGCGTTGTATTTTTTAACTATGTCTGTATTCACAGGATGTGTGAAGTTCTCGCTATCCATAGTGGTCAGCACCATGGCACCACCAGAGAAAACTTTCTTTACAACAAATGGTCCTTCGTAAGTGGGAGTCCATTTTCCCCTAGGGTTGCCTTGTGGATGAATGATGCGCTTTATTACCAAGTCGCCAGCTTGATACACTCGAGGATTGATCTTTTTGTTGAACTCCTTGATCATACGTTTTTGATACATCTGACCATGGAAAACAGCAGCCAGTCGCTTCTCGTCAATCAAGTTCAGCTGATCCAACTTAGTCTAAATCTATTCGTCTTTGCCTAGACCTGCTTCTTTCATTATCCTTAGGGAGTCAATTTGAACTTTTACAGGTAAGACAACTTCCATGCCATAGACCAAGGAGAAAGGAGTTTCCCCAGTTAACGTACGAACTGAGGTACGATAGCCATGGAGAGAAAATGGTAACATATCATGCCAGTCTTTATAGGTTACCATCATCTTTTACACAATCTTCTTGATATTTTTATTGGCATCTTCCACTGCTCCATTCATCTTGGGCATGTACGAAAAAGAATTGTGATGCTTGATTTTGAACTGAGTGCAGAGTTCTGTAATCATAGCATTATTGAGATTAGTTCCATTGTGGGTGATAATCCTTTCGGGGATATCGTAACGATAAATGAGATTATGCTTGATAAACCTGGCTATAACGTTCTTGGTGACTGAGGCATATGAGGCAGCTTCGACCTACTTGGTAAAGTAATCAATGACAACAAGGATGAAAAGGTGTCCATTTGAGGCAGTAGGTTTGATCTCTCCAATCATATCAATGCCCCACATTGCAAACGGCCAGAGAAATCATGCCATTTATAGGAATATGAGGTACATGGACCTTGTCAGCATAGATTTGACACTTGTGGCAAGTCCTTGAGTGATGATGACAATCAATTTCCATTGTGGACCAATAGTAACCAGCCCTTAGGATTTTCTTGGCCATAGCGTGTCCACTAGAGTGGGTCCCAAAGAGGCCATCAAGCATATCTTCCATAATTTTCTCTCCCTTCTTCTTGTCCACACGTCAGAGTAGAGTAGAATCATGGTTGCACTTGTATAGGATTTCGTTTCTTAGGAAGAATTTGGCTGAGAATCTTTGTAAGAATTTCTTATCATTGATAGAAGCTCCTTCAGGATACTCTTGTGCTTCAAGATATCTCCTTACTTCATGGTACCGGGGTTTCTCTTCATCAGTGTTAAGCTCATAGCAATGTGCAGGTTTGTCAAATATTTTGATTGTAATCATAGGAGCTTCGTTGTCCCATTTAACTTTGAACATGGAGGACATTGTTTCCAAGGCGTCAGCCAACTAATTTTCTTCTTTATGAAAATGTTCAATGGTGATCTCCTCGAAGTATGGTATTAGGGTTAACACAAGATCCTTGTAAGGAATAAGGTTAGGATGCTTAGTATCCCATTCCCCTTTGAATTGATTGATCACTAGAGCAAAATCTCCAAATACATCCAAGTGCTTGATCCTTAAGTCAACATTAGCCTTCAAACCTAAGATACTTGCCTCGTACTCAGCCATGTTATCCGTACAATCGAAGCATAGTCTAGCAGTGAAAGGAGTGTGACAACCTTCAGGAGAAATTATCACAATGCCAATTCCATTACCCAGAGCGTTGGAAGCTCCATCAAAAACCATAGTCCATCGGGATCCTTGATTAGGTGCGTCATACGGTCCAGGTTTTGTATAGTCAGTTACTAACATGATATTCTCATATGGGAAGTCAAAGTTCATAGATTGATAATCATCAACAGCTTGATGGGCCAAATGATCTGCCAATACACTTCCTTTGATGTCCTTTTATGTTGTATATTGAATATTGTATTCAGTCATAATCATTTTCCATCTAGCTATTCATCCAGAGAGAACAGGCTTCTCGAAGATATACTTGATATGGTCCAACTTAGAAATCAATAAAGTGGTGTGAGGCAACAAATACTGTCTTAGCTGGCGAGAAGCACATGCCAGAGCACAACAAGTTTTCTTGAGCAATGAATATCTGGTTTCACAATCGGTAAACTTTTTTCTCAGGTAGTATATTGCATGCTCTTTTCGGCCAGTCTCGTCATGTTGGCCCAACACACACCCCATTGAATTATCTAGCACTTTTAAGTACATGATCAATGGTCTTCTTTCCACTGGAGGCATAAGGATAGGAGGTTCTTGCAAATATTCTTTGATCTTGTCAAAGGCGGCTTGACTATCATCATTCCATCTTACTACTTGCTCTTTCTCCAAGAGTTTGAGGATTGGTTCACAAGTAGCAGTTAAGTGGGATATGAAGCGGGCGATTTAGTTAAGATGACCCAAGAATCTTTTAACCTCTTTTTTAGAGCGGGGAACTAGCATTTCATGAATGGCTTTTACCTTTGTAGGATCAACTTCAATGCCTTTACCACTGATGACAAAACCTAGAAGCTTTCCATACCTTACTCTGAATGTGCACATATTAGGGTTCAACCTCAATTTGTACTTCTTCAGCCTCTCAAATATCTTGTGTAGGTGATTGAGATGCTCTTCTTTAGTTTGCGACCTTGCAATCATATCATCCACATAGACCTCTATTTCATGATGGATCTTATCATGAAATAAAGCTACCATAGCTCTTTGATATGTTTCCCCTGCATTCTTTAATAGGAACAACATGACTTTGTAACAAAAGGTTCCCCATTGTGTAACAAAGGTGGTCTTTTCCATGTCTTCGGGAGCCATATTGATTTGGTTATATCCAGAAAATCCATCCATGAAGGAGAAGACTTTATTTTGAGCAGTGTTGTCAACCAAGACGTCAATATGAGGTAGAGGGAAATCATCTCTGGGGCTTTCCCTATTCAGATCCCTATAATTTACACACATACGAACCATTCCATCTTTCTTTAGCACGAGGACCACATTCACAACCCATTGAGTATAAGATGTGACGGCCAGAAAACCTGTATCAAACTGCTTCATTATCTCAGCCTTTATCTTTTCAGACATGTATGGCCGTATACAATGAAACTTTTGCTTAACAGGAGAGCAATATTCCTTTGTTGGTAGACGATGAACCACAATGTCGATATCCAACCCTGACATATCTTCGTATGTCAAAGAAAGCACTTCTACGTAGTTATGTAACATCTGAACCAATCTGCTCTTGATACCATCTTATAGCTTGGTGCCGATCTTGACTTCTTTCCTGTCTGTCTCGGTACCTAAGTTGATAACTTCAATGGGTTCTTCATGAGGTTGAATAGCTTTCTCCTCTTGCATCAGCAGCCTGGCTAGTTCTTCTGGTATTTCGCAAGCTTCCTCTCCTTCATCTTCAGCTTGGTTAATTGGATGTTTGAAGTTATAATCAATGATAGTAGAGTCGTTGGCAATGAGACCCGGAGTTGATGAGGATCTGCAAGTGTGTTTGTGTGCATGTAAGATACATGGATATTGGAAAAAATGTAATAAAGGAAAAGAAAGATAATGAACACAAAAATTTGAATGCAAAAGGTCCAATGGTTTATATTAAATGATCATATGAAAAATGAACATGAACAAAACCCTTAACAAATGGACCATAGTGCCCCGGACAAGGCACATGGCTTAAAAGCCATTGTTTGGAATTTAAGATTACAGACAAAAGTTCTTGAATTGACAGAAAACAGTAAACAATAATTACTCCTCAATGAAGGAGATGGGAGTGAAATCCTTTGAATGCCAGTTGTTGAGCTTTCCTTCCACCGTAGGGTAGATCCAATCTTCAAAAGTATTTTCATCATTAGAGTCTTCCACAGCGTTCACTTCATGAATCCCGATGCAGAGAGGTGGCTTTCCCACGCGAGTGCGTCTGACTTCTTTCTGAGCTTTGATGGTGAAACCCAATCCGAATTTGTCTGCTTTAAATGGAAGGTCGGGAAGTTGTCCCCAAATAGTACAGTTTCCATCTTCGACCACGGAACGGGCGTCCTTAAGTGAAACCATTCTTAGTATAACTTCATCAACTTTTGATATGTTGGAGGAGATTTTGGTGGCGGCAACCATAGGAGAAACAATTTCGAAAGCTTGGTATGGAGTTTCTATGAATTAGCCATCCATTTCCACTTACTTGAAGGAATTTAGATGGCTCACCATAAATTCTTCTTCGCTGCAAACAATAACGATCTCCCCTTTGACTGGATACTTTAATTTTTTATGAAGGGTGGATGTCATTGCCCCTGCCCCATGGATCCAAGGGTGCCCAAGAAAACAAGAGTAGGCGGGACGTATGTCCATTATATAAAAGGTAGAGTTGAAGATTTGTGAGCCAAATTTAATTGGGAGATCCACCTCTCCATCAACCATTCTCTTAGACCCATCGAAAGCCCTTACGAAAATATCGCTTGGCTTCAATACCAGTACTTCACAATCTAGCCGGTCCAAAGCACCTTTAGGACATGAGCTAGGGTGATCCAATATCTATTAGGACATGAGCTAGGGTGATCCCCTTTCATTCAATATAGATATGCAAGGCTTTGTTGTGGTTCTTCCCCATAGGAGTCAAATCAGCGTCGGAGAACCCTAATCCATTGTCAGCCGTTAAACTTGCTACATAGTTCTTGAACTGGTCAACCGTGGTTTCTTGGGGCACTTGGGCTTTCTTTAAGAACTTGATTAGAGCCTGGGCATGAACGTCCGAACAGAGTAATAATGACAACATGGAAATTTTGGATGGGGTTTGCCCCAACTGCTCGATTATTTTGAAGTCACTCTTTATGATTTTTAGGATTTCCTCCATCTCTCGAGTGGAAGGTTCTTCAACTTCAGTATTTTTGGTAGGTGCCTCTATCCCAGTAGGCTCACCTTCTTTCTCTTTGCCTCTAATGTTGGCACTAGACTTGTCATGGGTTATGCGGATGGTAGTTGTTATAGTAGTGGGTGGTGAAATATCAGGGGAAAAGATTCTCCTTGTTCTTGTCACTTTACTAGAACCTGCAATATTAGTGACTTCAGCTTCGTCTTTGTTGATCCATGAATCTTGTTTTATCCCATGATAATAAACCTCGACACTATAGTTCCACGAAACCGCTTTGTTAGAGGAGTAAGGAATTGGCGCAGGGGCAGTGATTATTAAAGGAGCAATGGTTGGTTCATTTGAAATCCTAATATGACCCTTTGGGGGGATCCTAAGAGGCTTGTTGGAGATTTTTATTATGGAAAGGTCTTCAGCTTTGTTGGTTAAACTTTTGATGGTAGGAATCTTCTTAAACAGAATCTCGCGGTTATCTATCAAGCGTTACACACCTTCCTTCAGCCGCTTGCACCCATTTACTTGTTAATCACAGCAAACACAATCTTTAGAACAGCCATGGAACACCCCGACTCTCAGCAAATTAATCTTCACAATAGTTAATGGAGTTTTCAAATCCTCAATGGAGGAAACAAAAATAGTATCATCAATTGCATTAACACCTTTGCCATGGTTCGACATTGGTGCGGTTATCACATTTGGAGTAGCAGGTAGATCAAATTCAATTGTTTTATTGTATATCAGATCTTGAATCTTATTCTTCAGAGCTCAGCATTGATAAGTTACATGCCCTGGGAGGTCGGAATGATACGTGCACTTGGCATTTGGATTGTACTTTGGTGATATGGTATTTGGATTTGACGGAGGATAACACAACATCACTAAGTTAGCCTTCAATAGATGTTGCAAAGCTTGGGACAGTGACATGTTAATCCTTGTGAACTATCTTCGTGGGACTTCAGATCGTTGATGGTTGGATGATTTCCTTTGAGCAAATGGAGGGTTGAGATTAACACAACATTAAAAGAGGGTCGGTGATCCTTCTTGGTATGTGCCCTTGCCCCAGACACATCATTTGTTTCCTTCTTTCCAGGGAAGAGCTTCTTTAAAGTATTGGATGCAGAAGCATATGTCATGGGAATTTTCCCACTCTTAATGTTGTTTTCTACCCTTTCACCAATTAGTATTAACTCGGTAAAACTAGACGAAGAACTATCAATCAATAGGTTGAAAAATGGGACAGTTAATGTACCCATGAACATGTCAACTAGTTCTATGTCACTTAGCAGTGGTTTGACCCTACCAGCAAGATCCCTCAATTTTTGTGCGTACTCCTTAAATCCCTCATTAGTACCCATTGTCATACCTTGAAGTTGGACTCTAGTTGGTGCCAGATCGACATTATATTTATAGTGATAATAAAAAGCAGTGGCTAGATCTTCCCATGTGTGGATGCGAGAACCGTCTAATTTATAGAACCATTCTAGTTGAGTCCCAACCAGTATCTCTTAGAAGAAATGGACCCAGAGCTTCTTGTCGGTAGTGCGTGGTTGTATCTTGCGCACATGAGACTTTAGATGAAGTTTCGGGTAGGAAACCCCGTCATACTTGGAGAAGACCGATATTTTGAACTTATGGGGAATGATGACCCCAGGGACTAAGCCCAACTCACCAAAATCCAAACCAGGCACGACTTGAATTTCAACAGCTTTTAGTCTATCCTCCAACTGCTTTTATTTATCCTCAACCGGAGGATAATGCTTATCAAAGTAATCTTCATCTTCGGAACCTTGATTATTGGCACCCCCAGCACGGGTGCTCCTTGCCTCTTCATCTTGATTTTCGTCCTCCTCGGACGACTCTTCGACTATCTGTACCTGACGAACCGGACCTTTGAATCTCTTACCCATGTTGATGAAGGCCTTATTTTTGGTTTTCTTCTTGGCTACTAGCATAGTCATCAGCTCTTGTTTCCCCTTAGCCAGGGTCAGCAAGGTCTCTTGGAACTGGTAATTCTGCGCTTGCAAGTCCTTCACTGTTTGTTCGATATCCATCTTACTGAAATAAGTAGTAGAAAGATAAGGAAACCTATTGTGGAATACCTGTTCATGTTATGATGCATGAAAATGAGTATGCAAATTATTTCAAGGGCTTAGAAGGTTCAAATTTGTTTAGAAAAAAGGAAAAAAAACATCAATTGCATTAATAAGTTCAAATTGATTACAAACATGCCTCTTGGGCTTACAATGTAGGAAATAAATACAAAATAAACTCCTAAGACAAAAAGGTCGAGCGCATCCTCTTCGATGCAATGTAGGCGTTCAAACCACGCTCTTCATGAAGCTGTCTTGTAAGCTCCAAAACCTTCTTTTCACTTGCGTAGAACTGGGTTTCGAAAGTGTCTCATTCTTCCTTTATACGAATCCAAGATTTTTTCAAATCTTCAAGATAATTAGGCATGTTAGGATAAAGGAGAGTATACGAAATATCTCCTTCGGAAACAGGCTCCATGGTGATAGGTAGGATGGCTTCATAAGGCATCATGAGGTTTTGGGCGTGATTTCGCACCCACTTGAGATAAGGCTCCAATGGGATGGAGTTCTTATGCCCTAACGTCTTGAAATCAACCTTGTTAACCATGCCCCAAGTTCGTATGAATCTCTGACAATAACCTTGGACATTGCTATCATAGTCAAATGCAATTCCTTGGACAAGTGCATCATAAGGGCCATCCCTCCTAGCATACCCAAACTGTCGCAAAGCCAAACAAGGATTGTAGATGATACCTCCCCTAATTCCAAGTAGAGGGACATTAGGGAATTCCTCATAACGGTCAATAATAGTAAGGTCCTCCATAGATCGAGCACACCAATAAATATCAGAATGTATGAGTGACATTAATCTTTGAGACCATGTCAAGCCTTGCTCATTCTTAAACGTTGATCGAGGTAGGTGTGAAATAAAACATCTAGAGAGTAATGGAATGCAACACAAAAGAGTACCCCTTTTCTTCATAGTGCAAGTGTGGAAACAATGTAGAATGTCTCCAGGAAAGGTAGGTACGAGATTACGAGAGAGAAAAATCTTGACGACATTCAAGTCTATGAGTTGGTCCGGATTGGGAAATAGAACCAAACCATAGATTAGAAGGGCCAAGACATCCTCAAAAGGTTAAAAATCCATATCTTCCCAGAACAAACGAGCCTTCTCCAACAGAAATTTGGCTAAGAAACCCTTAACTCCACTTCTTGTCTCCTAATTTGTCACAATGTCAGATCTCTTCACATGCAAGGCTTTGGCAATAACTTCAGACTTTGGATTATCCTCTAAACCGGTGAATGGTATTTGATCAAGCACAGGCACTCCTAACAATTGAGAGAATTCTTCTAATGTAGGTACCAATTGGTAGTCGGGGAAGGTGAAGCAATGATGCATAAAATCAAAGAATTGGAAAAGCGCACACATAATTTCTTCTTGGAAGTTTGAGATAGCCAAGTTGAGAAGTCGATCATATTTCTTGGTGAAAGGAGAATCTCACGGCACTCTTGATGCTAACTCTTGAAGTTAAGGACGCACTTTCACGAAGTTGACTCGAACGGTATTCCTATGAGTAGAAGTCATGACCTACAAAACAGAACAAAGATAAATTCCTAAATCCTTGAAATGGTTAGTGAAAATGCTTTATGATGTTATGATGTTTATGATGACATGAATAATAATCACAAACAAAGCACACAAAAAACCTTAGGTTTAGGCTTGCATGGGTTTCATAGGTAAGTACCCTCTTGAAGTTTAGTTGGTTCAACCTGTCCTAGAAAGTAATCAGGTTCTAGGGAATATCAATATCATTGATCTTTCTTCATTGGGCATTGTTTTAGAAGAATCAATCTTTTCTTGCAACCAAAATTTCCCAAAAGTCTGATCTCAATGAGCGTAGTATCGAGTATCAACCAATTTTCAGCTTTCCACCAAAATCGGCTATCTCACTACTTCCTAATAGCCAAGTTGTTCAATTAAAGGTTCTAAGTTTCGTTAGTGCTTTATGACATCACTCACTGGCCCGATATTCTCCTTATTTTTCCATAAGAGATACCGGTACCCACAAATATGACACACTAACATAGCTATTGTCTCAACCATATCAGTGTACACCGTACAGTCTCCACAATCTATGTTATTTACCTAATGGATTTCCCAGATCCGGGTAGAGGATCAATACAAGCCCAAACAAAGACCTATAAAATGTAAAGAAAACAAATCAATCAATGAAAGCAAGTAAATATGATCTAGCTCTAAGGTAACCCCACTTTTAAGATCGTCCCCAGCAGAGTTACCAGTTCTGTAATACGGTGGGAGAATGATGCGTGGTTTTCGCAAATATATGAAACACGTCAGAGTAATATAAAAGATTATCGATCCCACAGAGACCAAACTTCAATCTATCGATTTCTATTGTTACAATGTTTATCTAGGGTAAAACAATTCAGGAGTTTATGAGTGCACAGTGTAAGTAAAGTATGAAAATATAAATTTACATCAAAATAACAAGCTTAAATGTAATTCACACAGTTTTATGATATTCCGATGCTTCTAAATAGAACTATTTATAGGGAAATATTTTCTACTAATGAAAAGAAATAATTTAACAGGAACTGTCGCTTTCGCGTATTCTGAACCGAGTTTATTCTTTAATCAAACCCTCTTATTGTCAGTTATAAAAAGGCGCGCATTGCGCTAAAGTAATAAACCTATTTTTAAGAAATATAGTTTCTTGACTTAGTTGAAAAGTAATTTTGAGTTGAAACTTATAACCAAAAGAGGACTAGACCTTTAACCTCGTAAACGCGTCCAAAAAGAGTTTTGAAATCGTTTTTTTAAAAGTGTTAAAAGATTCATGCTTTATTGAACAAAGGGCTTTCGCTTCCTTTGAACAACTATGACTACCCAACTTTAAGTAAAAGTTTGACGGCTTTCGATCTTACCCAATAAAAATTAAGTGCAGAAAACTTGTGTTAAAAACCAAAATAGCCCTTTAGGTATTTTTACAGACACATTATATGGAATATCAATTTAACTATAATCCTTACATTCTAACCTTTAAAATTTAGCAAGACATGGAAATGTAAACAGACACGTTAAATAGGTGCGAGTGTGAGGAAATAAATAAAGTAAAGCAAGTGCGAGAAAATAAATAGAGTAAAGTGAGTGCGAGAAAATAATTAAAGTAAATCGAGTGAAAGAAAATAAATAGAGTAAAGCGTGTGCGAGAAAATAAATAAATTAAAGCGAGTGCGAGGAAATAAATAAATTAAAGCAAGTGAGAGGAAATAAATAAAGTAAAGCAAGACTTTATAAAAAAAAACCTTATCTAAATCAGAGGCTTTAAATCAGGTACAACTGGAAATAAATGCGACTTGAAATGAATATAGCGGCAGGGTTAACTTCTACCAAAGTGCTCCAAACTCGATTACAGACTCTATCAATGGTGTGATAAGTCTTCGATGTGAAGGGATTATCACTTACAAGAACTGACAATATGTGGCTTAAGTTTCTAACTAAGCTTGGATAAAGGTAGAACTGACTATAACTGGATTAACTTCTAAGATATACTATGATCCAACTCGATTACAACCACGGTGTGATAATCCATCAATGTGACGAATTATCTCTTTTACAGAGTAAGTTTATGCCTAATGTTGCAACTAAGAGTGGATGATCCAAATGAGACAATCTAAGGACTATTTATAGGAAACAAAAACCTTGGGAAGTACAAAACTACCCTTCCACCACCAATGAAGTTGGTTTCAACAACCTGGAAAAAAAAAGGGTGGCGGGCACCGTATAAGGATGGAAGGCACCATCTTCCTATCGTGGGTAAGTGGGTCGGATTCTGCAACTTCTAATAACCGTTTCGCCATTTTTAAAGATGGCGGGCGCCATGTAGGGGATGTATGGCACCATGTTTATTTGGAGGATTCCAAAAGTCCATTTTCCTTGATGTAGATATCTATGTTAGCTTTATAATGCTTTGAACGGGCCGTTATTCAGACTTACGAATCAAAATTTATGGCCAAAATCGTCAGACAACACCACAACGGAAAAACAACATCTTTTTATTGCACTAAGACTGCAATCCACTATAATTCTATCATGTGAGTTTTCCATTTTCTTTCTTGGCATTTTCCTTATCTTTTCTCATTTTTGAATTTCTCCACAGCGGACACTATCTTGAACACCTTGTGTGCAAACTGCTCCATTTTTTTCTGCTTTCCGCCTGTTTTGCTTCGTTTCTTTGTGGAAGGCTTTCAAACGACTAAATAAATGAAAACAAGCAAAAGACCAGCATAACAGGGAAAATTTAAACTAAAACAATGGTAAGACATGCACAAATTGAGTCAAATAAATGGTGTAATTTCGTGCTATCAAACTCTCCCACACTTAAACATTTGCTTGTCCTCAAGCAAACTCTTATGAGCACAGAAAGCAACACACAAGTATTCAATTTAGGCTAAAAGACTTTTAGTTCGATCAAGGTCGTGTTGATAGCTACTGATTAATGAACCAAGGATATTTTGGTAACACTTCCCGAAATTGCGGTTATAAGTTTCCTTCATATACAAAAAATCCATATCATGCTACTATCCATAGGCCTACCTTATTCATCCCTCTCAAATGCATTTTCATTCAGGTGTAATAACATTAATCCCGTTATCCGTACATACTCATAGTAAAGCGGTTGATTATTGATTCTAATCATATGCATGGGGCTCTTGTACATAAATTGGTGTAACCCCTTTATTAACCCAATTGTAGTTGTGGGGGATCGGATCGTAATCCGCCCTACGAAGTTCAGTACCAGATACCTCTGAACCAACCAACAATGAGCAAAATTATTCTTTTTTTGTTGCAAATTTTACATCTGTTTGGGTTAAATGACTGTGTGAGAGTCACCTAGCCCGGGGTCGCATTTTATATTTTTAATAGCATAACAGAGAGAATAAATTATGACCAGTCACTTATTTTCATCAGTCCTTATGTAGAGCATGCTTAAGTCAGAGCTGACTGCTAAGATAAACTAATTAAGGGCTTATTTTGAAATGTTGATTAAAGCCACAACATAGGGGGGTGACGGGATCAGTTCCTATAATCATGAATCTTACGGTGTTAAAACGATACCAATTTTTCAAAAAGATTTCCAAAGTCATTTACATCCAATCTCAAACCAGTCTTATAGCCCAAATTTTTAAAATGAGAGTTGTTTTCTCTGTCCAAAAAATTTCGGTATGGCTCAAGAAAAGGAAGAAATTTAATAGACAACAAAATCCATATATAAAGACCCGACAACACATGTAATGACTCGATTAAACAAACTAAAACAACAAAATACAAGAAAACAATAAATCTAACCAGAAAAAAAGGAAAGAAAATTGTAAAGTTTCTCTCCCACACTTAAACCAAAGATTATCCTCAATGTTTTAGTAAAAGTGGGAAAAGGAATAAGAACCTGATCAATGACCGCCCTAGTAGTTGTCTTCATGCAGCTGATAGGTGTCAAGAAATTAATATCTTTATTTTCTATGATACTCAAACAAAAGTAAAAATATTAAATTAAAATCTCGTGAGGTGCCTCCCGCACAGCGCTTATTTTAACGTTGGTAGCTCAACTGCTCAATCTTTGGTTTCCATGGCCACTTATCACGCCATCTTTCATATCCCTCACCTTTTCTTTTCTTCCTTCTGTAGGGTAGTTCATTCTTACGAACCTGTGGGGGTGGTTCTAGATCTATTAGCTTCTCAGGTTTGGGTTTAGTTCTTTCATCCACCATTTCAAATGTCAACATTCCCCTCTTAACGTTAATGTTCTCCCTGGTTTCATGGTTATCTAATTTTCTTTTTTTGTGTAGTCCCTCTGATAAAGGTGCATTAACGTGAACATTTTCCATTACCTCCACATAACTTTTGGATTTGGAGTCTACCCTAGCTTCCACAAATATTTTAGGGAAATAAATAGGTGGGTTGTAGGGGGAGGAACAACATAAGGTGTTTCCTTCTCAACCTCTTCGACAACCTCCCTTTCGGGTGGTGCCGGTGGATTTTTCTTAATCTCTACTCTTTTCTCACCAAAGATTTCCTCCACCTCATTATCACTCTCCTCAAGGTTTTCACTTTGTCTTGCACTACTGGTTGTTACAACATCCACATGCTCCTCAGGGGAGGGTCCTAGACGTTTTTGTTCAAGCAGGGAGATTTGAGTCTCCAAGGCCATGTTGTGAGTCGCTAAGGACTCAACCACAGTGTTCAACTGCCTAAGGGTTTCATTAATATGGAGATTTTGTTTTCTAAACTCTTCATTTTGGATAGTTTATGTCGCTACAAAGCACGCCATCATAGATTCTAGCCTAGAGAGAGTTTGCGTCTCAAGGAAATTCTCCATTATTATTTCGAGGTTAGATTTATGAGCATGTGGTTCCTCAAAATACTGGGAGTGATAATTGTAGAGAAAGTGTTGGTAATACATAGTAATAGAGACAAAAGTGTCTTAGGCTATAAGGTGTAACAACACGGTACGAAATTTGACGTAATTGGTTCCTGGCAATGGCGCCAAAACCTTGATGCGTGGTTTTCAAAAGTATACGAAACGTGTCAAAGTAATATAAAAGATTATCGATCCCACAAAGACCAAACGTCAATCTATTGATTTATATTGTTACGATGTTTATCTAAGGTAAAACAATTCACGGGTTTATGAGTGCACAGTGTAAGTAAAGTATGAAAATATAATTTAGATAAAAACAACAGGCTTGAATGTAATTCATACAGTCTGATGATATTCTGATGCTTCTATATATAATTACTTATAGGGCAATATTTTCTACTCATTAAAAGAACTAATTTAACAGGAACGGTCGCTTTCGCATATTCAGAATCGAGTTTACTCTTTAATCAAACCCTCTTATTGTCACTTATAAAAAGGCGCGCATTGCATTAAAGTAATAAACCTATTTTTAAGAAATATAGTTTCTTGACTTAGTTGAAAAGTAATTTTGACTTGGAACTTCTAACCAATAGAGGACTAGACCTTTAAACCCGTAAACACGTCCAAAAAGAGTTTTGAAATCGTTTTTCTAAAAGTGTTAAAAGATTCCTGCTTTATTGAAAAAAGTGCTTTCGCTTCCTTTGAACAACTATGACTACCCAAGTTTAACTAAAGGTTGGACAACTTTCGATCTTACCCAACAAAAATAAAGTGCAGAAAACTTGTGTTAAAAACCAAAACAGCCGTTTAGGTATTTCTACAGACACATTATGTGGAATATCACTTTAAATATGATCCTTACATTCTAAGCTTTAAAATTTATCCAGACATGGAAATGTAAACAGACATGTTAAATCAGTGCGAGTGTGAGGAAATAAATAAAGTAAGGCAAGTGCGAGAAATTAAATAGAGTAAAGTGAGTGCGAGAAAATAAATAAAGTAAAGTGAGTGGGAGAAAATAAATAGAGTAAAGCGAGTGCGAGAAAATAAATAAAGTAAAGCGAGTGTGAGGAAATAAATAATGTAAAGCAAGTGCGAGGAAATAAATAAAGTAAAGCAAGATTTCGTAAACAAAAACCTGCTCCAAACCGGAGGCTTTAAATCGGGTACAACTGGAAATAAATGCGACTTAAAATGAATATGGCGGAAGGGTTAACTTCTACCAAAGTGCTCCAAACTCGATTACAGACTCTGTCAATGGCGTGATAACTTTTTGATATGAAGTGATTATCACATACAAGATCTGACAATATGTGGCTTAAGTTTATAACTAAGCTTAGATGAAGGTAGCACTGACTATAACTGGATTAACTTCTACCATATACTATGATCCAACTTGATTACCACCATGGTGCGATAATCCATCAATGTGATGAATTATCGCTTTTACAGAGTAAGTTTATGCCTAATGTTGCAACTAAGAGTGGATGATCCAAATGGGACAATCTAAGCCCTATTCATAGGAAACAAAAACCTTGGGAAGTACAAAACTACCCTTCCACCACCAATGAAGTTGGTTTAAACCGCCTGGAAAAAACAAAGGGAGGCGTGCACCATATAAGGATGGTGGGAGCCATCTTCCTATCGTGGGTAAGTGGGTTAGATTCTGCAACTTCCAATAACCGTTTCGCCATTTTCAAAGATGGAGGGCGCCATGTAGGGGATGTATGGCGCCATGTTTGGGTGTAGGATTCCAAAAGTCCATTTTCCATGATGTATATCTCTGCGTTAGCTTTCTAATGCTTTGAACGGGGTGTTATTTGGACTTACGGATCAAACGTTATGGCAAAAAAATCATCGGACAACACCACAACGGAAAAACAACATCTTTTTATTGCACTAAGACTGCAATCGACTATAATTCTATCATGTGAGTTTTCCCTTTTATTTCTTGGACTTTTACTTATCTTTTCTCATTTTTTGATTTCAGCATAGCGAACGCCATCTTGAACACCTTGTGTGCAAACTGCTCCATTTCTTTTGCTTTCCGCCTATTTTGCTTTGTTTCTTTGCGGAAGGCTCTCAAACTGCTAAATAAATGAAAACAAGCAAAAGACCAGAATAATATGGAAAATGTAAACTAAAACGATGGTAAAACATGCACAAATAGAGTCAAATAAATGGTGTAATTTCATACTATCAGAGAACTTACTTGGGTGTTTTGCATTTTATTGCAATTATTGCGGATAGCAAGAGTCTCCACTGAATTTTATTTTATCCAATAAGGAAAGGGTGAAAAGAACAGGAAAGACCATTGAGATATTTTCTTGAGTTCGGGGGTAGGTTATGAAAATGGAAAGTGTTAGCACCCTTTTCATCCATAGTTATATATGGGCTCTTAGTTGCTTGCTATATCACTTTTGAAATCTCTTTGTTTGAAACGTGTTTGTGGTGAGTTTTGAAATTATTTTTGAAAAGCGCCTTCGTTTATGCAAACTTTGTAATGATTCTCGTCTCTATAAGAATGCATACAAAGTGTTGGACTTTTGAAAATATTTCATGTTTTGAATGTGTTTGGTGTGTTTGAAAAGATGTTTGTTTTGAAGATGGATTGTGAGCAAGCAACTAAGAATGTTCTACCTACTAAAAATTCTTTTGTTTATTTCCTCCTCCTTTAGATGTTGCTATCTTACCATTGATTGATAAGAAGCCCTATCATTGGATGTGAAGGGACGGGCGTGGGTCATCGTATAGTCAAAAATGCAATGTTGTGAGATACCTTAGCATTTTTCTTAATGGTCTAAGATCATTTTGAAGGCAACATTCGAAGCATCATCGAGGGACTACGATCTTGTATTTTTGAATGTTTTTGCTAAGGCGTCTCACATGCATAACATGACCATTTTCTCAAGGCAACAAAGTGAAGTTAACCCTAGAGTTGTAAGTGTGCAAGTGTTTATCTTTCATGCTTGATTTATCTTGGATTAGGGTTTTCTAGTCATTTATTTTATCTTTCCATACAAACCCTAATTTACTAGCATTTATATGAAAGCGATAAATTGCGGAAAATAAATTTTCTATGCTATTACATCATTTGGGGATGGGGTATACATATTTCCAAATGGGGATTGTAAGAAATTAAAATCTAAGTATTTATTACAACCATATTGAATTTGAATAAAATGTACAAGAATTGAAATCAATAATATACAAGAATGTAAATAAATAATGTATAAAGTAATGGATGAAAAAGAAATGAATTGTTTGGTTTTGTTAAGAAAAGGTTTTTGTTTTAACCTAATAAACTAAAAAAAGAAAATGATTTAATAAAAGAAAAATAAATTAACTTAAATTAGAAAAGAAAATATTTTTTAGTTTTTTTACGAAAAGATTTTTAATATTAACTAAAATAGCATAAAATTAAATTAAGAGAAACCCTAAGTTCTAAGTTAGTTTGAATTAAAAATAAATAAATAAATAAACCTAGGTCTAATTATTAAATTAATTAAGAAAAAAGAAAATAAATAAAGTTTGTAAGAAAAGTATGTTTGGTCTTAAAAATAAAATAAATAAATATGTAAATATGTAAACTATTTTTAGGCCTTTTTCATTAATGAAATAAATATTATGATACTATTAATAATAAATAAAATAAATAAATGAAAATAAATATGAAATAAATAAAATAAGTCAGGGGGTAAGTTTGAATTTGGAGTGTTTTTGTGAGTAAAACAGTTTTTGGTACTAGGCCTGACCCATTAGGGTTTTGTTTGGAAAGAGCACATAAAAAATAAAAATAAATATATATGGCCAGGGTGTTGTGATGTAATCAGGGGGTCAACATGTAGCAAAAAGAAAGGCTCAATGCCTCAAAGGCCCAGCACACATGTATGAAGCAAAAGGAAAGAAAAGAGTGAAGAAATATGAAAAATGGCAGCGCTGGGGCTCAAACCCATGCCCCTCACGTAATACGCGTGCTGCCTTACCACTGGGGTGGATATACATCCTATATTATAAACAAAAGCATAAATATATATTACAAATCAAGTCCATGGCCTGAACTTCATCTTCAACCTCACGCCCAGCCACACCAACTGCAACTTACTCGTTTCTCAACCAAAGTGAAAAATGTAAACATGAAAGTTATAGAAAATTTCATCACGATTCCAGAAATATGAATCACTAAAACTATAAATCAAATATGAATGAGAATTTTGTTGGCCCTAATTTGAACCCTAATTTTTCCAGAAATTTAAATCTCAAAATTCTCTAACCTCAGGCAATATAAATGAAAACAATGGACATGGTTAGCTTCAAGGAAATGATTTCTACAATTTGTCTTTGAAAATGGAAGCCTAACAATGCCTATATGAAGAGTTGAAAGTTTAGAAAAATACCTTCAAAACTAAAAATCATGAAATGAGTTAGAGGACATTTTAAGGTGTTGTGATGATTGGGTTAGCTTCAGTGAACCTCTAGGAAGTTAATGCAATGATTAGTTTGCACTAAGGATGGCTGGAATGGTCTGGAGAAGTGAAGATGCAATGCCCTATTTTTGAAAATGAAGGTTGGTGAAGATGGAGTTACATTTGGATAACAGATGTTGGGATTGTTTATGTATGATGTTTAGAAGCTTTAGGAACCTAAAGGCCAAGAAACGCACAAGTAGATTTGAAGATTGGGTTCAAAACTCAGAAATGACAAGTTTTGAGGTGTTCTTGGTGATTCTCTATTTTAGGGTGTTTCATGGATTGAGCCTTCATTCCTTGGCTTGAAAATGATGTATGTATTTATAGGCAAGAGGTTTCAAGTGTTACAACAACTAAGAATTTGAATTCTCAAGTTGTGGCAAATTTACTTGTTTTTGAAGCAATGTTGAAACTTCTTGTTCCAAGACATGGTACAAGACTGTACAGTGTGGTTACAACTTTAAACATGATTGATTTTGGTTTATAGGGGTTGTGTGTGCAGAAAGAACAAGTGCAAGGCTCAATACAAGTTGACTTTGCATAAAGCTTGCTTTTCTAAAATGGCAATGGTAACTTTGTGCCATTAATGGAAAGTTGGTTTGGACAATGCTTCAAGCACTTGGATAAGAGCTTAATCTATTGTGTAAACCATTTATTGTGGAGTGATAAACAACTTTGAGGCCTGCAAAGAAAATATTATGCAGCCTAGAATGGATTTGGTTCATGTTCATCCTAAAAATTTGCCTTGTAAAACAAGAATGAAACCCTAACTTCTTGCCTTCGATTCTCCTTGCTCAAGAATGATCTCAAGGAGTTCTTGGAATTTTTAGAAACCTTGTAACATGCTCTATAACTTTCATGTTTGACATTTTTGAAAACTCAATTTGGAACTATGTGAAACTTGGTCAAGAAGTTAGGTCAAAAATCTGCTTAACTAGGGCAAAATTTCACCAAGTGTTTTTGTTTCATGGACATGTCTTTATGAATTTATAACTTAAAATCCAAGCATTTCTAGAAAACGTTATGGGCTACAATGTTTTAGATCTCATTAATATCTACAACTTTCATGTTGGAAGTTTTCCTTGAATCATCTTACATCATGGTGAAAATTTGGAACAAAGTCATGAAAAAAGGTTAACTTTCCAACACTTAGAAAAATTTCTAAGTCTTAGGATTTTGAATTTTCAAAGATAATTTTGAATTTTTGATTTCTTGATGAACAATCTTCATATTTTGTCATGCCTTGATGAAATATGATTTCTGAAACATGATTTTGATCAAAAAGTCAAAGTTTGACTTTTAAATGTATTAGTTGACTTTTTATCAGTTGACTGAATTTCAACTATTAATCAATTGATCTTTGGGGAATGTTTTACGCCATGCCATTAGGTTGATCTGATCAAATTGATCAATTGCCATTATGTTGATCAGATCAAAATTCTTGAGGAATTTTGATCCAAATTTGATCAATTGGCATATATGAGTTCAAAATGTTGATATGGATCAAAAATTGTGAAGTTTGACTGTAAATTGACCATAGTTGACTTTTCCCCCAATACAATTCATTTTAGGTCAACTGATCAATTGACTGAGTAGAAATGTGATCCAAAGCTTGAAACTTGACATGAGCAATGTTGGGAGTCCAAAATGATCCATGAAAGTCATATGAAGCTTTAAAAGTCCAATTATCCTTATACAAATTCAAACCCCAATTTTGAGTCATCAGTGCTTGAGGAGGTGTCTTAAGATGATCAAACTTTGTGTAGCCTTGAATCTATGGAGATCTTGTGAGAGAATTCTTGAGAAATCGAGAGGGGAAATTTTGGGTTACAACACCTATGCTCAAGACCAGAAGTTGATGATCCATTTTTTCCAAGATATTTTGAGTGGAGCATCCCTGGATTGGTACATGCAGTTGGAATGGGTTCATATCCAGACATGGGCAGATCTTGCTAACACTTTCCTGAGACAGTACAAGTATAACATAGACATGGCGCCTAACCGCCTGCAACTCCAGAACTTGTCTAAAAAAAAGGAGGAGTCTTTCAAGGAGTATGCTCAAAGGTGGAGAGAAATGGCATCTCGAGTACAACCACCACTCTTGGAGAAAGAATTGATCGATATGTTCATGGGTACTTTACAAGGATTGTATTATGATAAAATGGTAGGAAGCGTATCTTCTGGATTTTCTAATTTGGTAACCATTGGTGAAAGAATTGAAGCTGGCATAAAGAGCGGGAAGATACAAGAGGCATCATCTAGTACCCCTTATAATGCAAAAATACATGTTCCCAACTTCTCGAAAAAGAAATAAGGGGAAATTAATATGGTTGCATCATACCCAAGGGAACAACAACCGATAGTGATTCCGCGAGAACAACAATAGAACAGGTTTGAAAGGAATCCAAGAAAGTTTGATCCTCTCCCCGTGCCCGATACTAAACTATTGCAACACTTAGTCAAGGCATCTTTGGTAGAGCTAAAACTTCTAGCTCCTCTAATTGAGGCACTATCATGCCAATTCTCCCGGGCATACTATAGAAAAAAATTTGGCCTTCAGACATAAGGTTCAAGATTTTTTGGATTTTCAGAATATCATTTTTGATAAGACGAACATCAAAAAAACCCCATGCCTCTGCATAATGGACCAGCGATAAATGCAATTGAAGTAGTCACCGACTTTAGGGAAGCTAAACAAGTAAAGGCCCCGATAAAACCTTTGATGGAATATCTGTTTGAGTGTGGGTTCCTCTTGGAACATAATGAATATTTTGTAAAAACGTTACAAAAATTGGGGGATCAAGGGATAGTCCGATTTGGGCAATGCCTTAAAGAAGAATATATAACTGTGATCAATGAAAGTACAAATAAGCCATTGGTAATTCCTTGCCAAGGACTGAACCTTAATAAGAAAACTCTTGTGATTCCATGAGGAGAGTCAATAGAAGCACCAGTGGTGATACCAAGACAAACTTTAAGGATACCACTGGTTCCAAAGACTACAATGGTGATTATGGAACAATCTCCCACCCCTTACGGATGTGACAAAGAAGTACCATGGAGTTATGATTCTACTGTATACGTCAATGGTTTAAAACAAGAGTGTGAGCCATTGACAAGTCAAGGACCTGCAATCTTAAATATAGCAGGAACAAGGGGCATGACTCGCAGTGGTCGAATCTTTGGCTCCAAATCACAAAAAAAGAATGATGCTATGGTGAAAAATAAGAATGATACTTTGGTAAAAGATACAGGAAAAGATGTGTTGGAGGCAAGTCAAGAACAAGAACCTCTAAGAAAGAATTTTACTAACAAAGAGGCAGAAGAATTCTTGAAAATAATCCAGAGAAGTGATGATAGGGTGGTGGATCATATTCACGAAACCCCAGCCAAGATTTCAATACTATTGTTGCTCCTCAACTCAAAAGCACATCGAGACTCTCTAATGAAGGTTCTGAGTTCTGCTCATGTCACAGAAGAGATTACAATAAATCAGTTTGACAATTTTTTTTTGAAAATCTAACATCTGGATCATATCTAGGTTTTAATGACAGTGAGTTGCCTCCACAAGGTCGAGCTCACAAAAAAGCGTTGCACATATCTATTCATATAGGTACTGAAAGCATGTCTAGGGTACTCACCGATAATGGTTTTACCCTCAATGTGCTACCAAAATCCAGGTTGATGAAGTTAACATTAGATGGTGTTGTTATAGGACCAAGTTCTGCAATATTTAAAGCTTTCGATGGTTATCAAAGTTCAGTATTTTGAGAAGTAGATCTTCCTGTTAAGATCAGGCCGCATATGTTTTATATCACTTTTCAAGTCATGGATATAGAACCAGTGTATACATGTTTACTTGGAGGACCCTGGATTCATGCAGCAGGGGCAGTCACTTCAACTTTACATTAGAAATTAAAGTTCATTGTTGAAGGAATATTGGTTATAATCGACTGTGAATAGAACATATTTGTAAGTCACATAGAGTCCTTGAGATATATCAGTACGGATAAAGACTTCAGAGCAACACCATTTCAAGTCTTAGAGGTTGCTTCAATGGTAACCCTACCGGTGGAATAATCAAGAAACCTACTATGACTTCGTGGAGAGATTTGCAAATAGATGTGGAAAATGGTACCTCGAGATGTTGGTGTAAACTCCTGAAAATACCTGAGAAGAAGAATCGTTTTGGTTTGGGCTATGAATTATCAAAGGTTACTCCAAAAGGAAAAGCACGGTTTCCTTATATCCAGGAAACCTTCATCAACAAAGGAGTTGGGCATGGTAGACAAGTGGCAATGATATCCAACAAGATCAGCACTAGAACAATATCTATTTTTATCCGAGAGTGTGCTCCAGGAAAAGAGCTCAAGAATTGGACAGATGTGGAGATTCCAGAGATCTTTTTCTTTCCAAAGTAACTTTTCTTGTTTTTGAAAGAACCTATGTCAAGCCCGAGGCATATGAGTAGCTTGTAAGGGTCCCCCAATTTATTCCAGACATTATTCACAATTAATAAGAATATATTTCGCATTTAATTAAGATCCTTGTATTTCTCTTGAATTTATCTCTTATATTTAAAAATGGCAATACTTTTCTTCATATGCATTTTCCAAACTCACATACTAAAACTACATCAAAACATGATAAATATGCAAATCCATGCCTAAAATCACCCATAATGTTACTGCTGCTATCCGATATAACTTTGATGCACCCATAAACCAAGCAGAGGAGGAAGAGGATGAAGATCTTGAATTCTATGAAGAATTAGCGAGGGAGATAGAGAAAAAAGCTGACAATATACAACCATATCAATAATCTATTGATACCATTAATCTTGGCATAAAGGAGGATCCAATAGAGATCAAGATAGGGGCAACATTGGAGGAAAGCGTCAAAGAAAGACTAATCAAGTTGTTAAGTGAATATGTGGATATATTTTCCTGGTTTTATATAGATATTCTAGGATTAGATATAGATATTATGGTGCATAGACTATCTCTCAATGAAGGTTGTTCTCCGGTTAGGCAGAAGCTCAGAAGAACTCAATCCTGACATGTCTAACAAGATTCGAGAAGAGGTCCTTAAAAAATTTGATGTAGAGTTCTTAGCGGTGGTAGATTATCCACCTTGGATAGATAACATTGTGCCAATGCCCAAGAAGGACACAAAGTACATGTGTGTGTAGATTATCAGGATCTAAACAAAGAAAACCCCAAAGATGATTTCCCGTTACCTTACATGGATTGGTGGATAATACGGCTCAAGCTTCGGTATTCTCATTCATGGATGGTTTCCCAAGTTATAATCAAATAAAAATGGCACCCGAGGACATGGAAAAGACTACTTTCATGTCACCTTGGGGCACTTTTTGTTACAAGGTGATGCCTTTCGGTCTAAAGAATACATGGGAAACTTATCAACGAGCTATGGTCACATTATTCCATGACATGATTCATAAAGAAGTTTAGGTATACGTAGATGATATGATCACCAAATCTCATACAGAGGAAGATCACATTGTACATTTACAAAAGTTATTCGAACATCTGCGAAAGTTCAAACTCAGGTTGAATCTGCACAAGTGTACATTTGTTGTCAGGCCATGCAAGTTGCTGGGTTTTATTGTAAGTCAACATGGTATTGAGGTAGACCCCGACAAAGTAAAACCATACAATAAATGCCAGTTCCGAGGACACTAAAAGAGGTTCATGGTTTCTTAGGATGATTTAATTACATTTCAAGGTTCATATTGCACCTAACTGCTACGTGTGATCCTATATTTAAATTACTGCGAAAAGATCAGACAATGGTGTGGAATAATGTTTGCCAGACATCCTTCGAGAAAATAAATCAATATTTACAAGAGCCACCAATCTTGATGCCACAAGTTCCCGGAAGACCGCTCATCATGTATCTAACAGTGCTTCAAGGATCAATGGGATGTGTATTTGGAAAACATGACAAAATGGGTATAAAAGAGCACGCAATCTACTACCTCAGTAAGAAATTCGCTGACTGCGAAACCAGGTACTCACTTCTCAAGAAAACTTGTTGTGCATTGGCCTAGGCTACTAAAAGATTAAGGCAGTAAATTCTAACTCACACCACGTGGTTAATATCAAGAATAGAACCTTTAAAGTATGTGTTTGAAAAACAAGCTCTTACAGGAAGGATTGCCCGATGGTAGATGTTACTATCAGAGTACGACATCCAATACGTTACTCAAAAGGCCATCAAGGGCACTGTACTAGCTGACCATCTAGCTCATCAACCATTACCAGAAAATTAACCAATAAAATTTTACTTTTTGGACGAAGATGTCATGGTTATATCTGACTACGAAATACCAGGGCCCGACGAAGGACCTGAACCAGGGGCACGTTGGAAACTCACGTTTGACGGGGCATCAAATGCACTGGGGCATGGAATTGGGGTAGTTTTGACTTCTCCAAAGAATTTTCGCAAGCCTTATACTGCAAGGTTATGTTTTGACTGCACCAACAATATCGCTGAATACGAAGCTTGTATCTTGGATCTGGAAGGTGCTATCGATCTAAGAATTAAACATCTCGAAGTGTTTGGAGACTCAGCACTAGTCATATACCAAGTCAATGGTGAATGCGACACTAAAAATCCCAGATTGATTCCATATCGGGATTATGTTTTAAAGCTTGTAGCGGAGTTTACAGAGATTACCTTCAGTCACATTCCGCGAAAAGAAAATTAGATGGCAGACGCCTTTGCAACTTTATCAACCATGTTCAAAGTAACTTGGCCAAATCCCAAACCATGTATCACAACCAAACATTTTGAAGAACCGGAACACTGCCTTGCTATTGAAAAAGGACAAGATAACAAGTCGTGGTTCTACGATATCAAGAGGTATCTTGAGAAACAAGAATATCCATAAAATGAATTTGTCATCGACAAACACACTCTACAAAAGCTAGCTTCAAAGTTATTTCTAAATGGTGATGTGTTGTATAAAAGAAACTAAGATATGGTGTTACACAAGTGCGTGGAGAAACAGGAAGCATATACACTTATGAGAGAAATCCATGAAGGTACTTTCGTAACTCATACAAATGGACATGCCATGGCTAGAAAGATCTTGCAAGCAGGACATTATTGGTTGAAAAAGGACGCTGATTTCTACCATTATACGAAGACATGTCACAAATTCGAAATCTACACCGACAAAATGCATGTGCCACCGACTCCTTTGAACGTCCTGAGTTCTCCTTGGCCATTTTTGATGTGGGGAATTGATATGATAGGAATGATCCAACCAAAAGCCTCCAACGAACACTAATTCATACTAGTTGTCATTGATTACTTCACCAAGTGGGTGGAAGATGCGTCCTACGTAAATGTGACAAGACAAGTGGTTACTCGGTTCATCAATCAAAATCTTATATGCAGATATGGGGTTCCTAGCAGGATCAATACAGACAATGGGTTTAATTTAAACAATAAAATGATGAAGGAGTTATGTGATGACTTCAAGATCGAGCATCATAATTCCTCACCATATAGATCCAAGATGAACAGGGCCGTTGAAGCTGCCAATAAGAACATCAAGAAAATCATTCAGAAAATGGTGAAGACATACAAAGATTGGCATGAAATTCTTCCCTTTGCTCTATATGGCTATCGTACTTTCATACGTACATCAACAAGTGCAACTCCTTTCTCTCGGGTATATGGCATGGAGGCAATACTCCCAGTTGAAGTAAAGATTCCAACTCTTTGATTCCTAATGGAAACAAAGCTTGAAGACACAAAGTGGGTTCAGACACGAATTTGTCAGCTTAACCTCATCGAAGAAAAAACGCTTGACAATTTGTGCCATGGTCAATTATACCAAAAGCGGATGGAGAAAGCATTTGACAAAAAGGTTCGTCCTCGAGTGTTCAAAGAAGGAGATTTGGGTCTCAAGAAGATTCTACTACCTTGCCTTGATTCACCTGGTAAATGGACACCCAACTTCGAAGGTCTATATGTGGTAAAAACAACGTTCTCAGGTGGTGGCCTTATCCTCACAACAATGGATGGGGAAGAACTACCACATCCGATGAATTCAGATGCAGTTAAAAAATATTATGTATAAAAAGCTCGCTAAGTTCAAACCCTAAATGGGAGACTTCAGAATAAAGGAGAATCTTGGTGGATTGAAAACCCTAAACGGTGATCCAGGCAAAAATTAGGGACATAAACAAATTTTTTTATCCTGGTGGACTGAAAATCCGAAAGGGTGATCCATGCAAAATCTAGGTATTTTATTCAAAATAAAGAAAAAAAATATTTTTATCTAAGAACCACGACTACGACCATGAGGGAGAGAGATTGATCTAAATCATGTGATTCATAAGAAAAGAAGATTGGAGTTATCAAAAGGACATTAGAGAAACAACAGTAGCAATTTTCATTTTCATTGCCATTTTCAGTTTTTGTTAAGCTTTCTGTGATTACCTCTTTCAAGGAATTCCATCTTGTACTCTCGCATATTCTGAGGCAAATTTATCAATAAAACATTTACCTTTTCAATCTTTCAATTGTCTTTTTTCCCTTTTGTACTTGTTTGCAAAATACTATGATTATTTTTGGTGAATACTGCGTTGAAATCATTTTAGAGATTTGAAAAATAAAAGAATTTGATATAACATCAAAAATAATTTTGGAAAGAAAAGCGTCGACGTCTGTTATACCCCAATTTCCCCCCCTAAGATTCCTCTATCATCTCATATCAACTCAATCATATGAAGATTACACTTGGGTTTGGTTCTTCCCCCTATCTCTAGAGTTTCTCATGAGGGATCACCAAGCACTTTGATTTGTATATTGTGATCATATATGTCTTATGTTGATTAACTTTCAACTAACAAATACAATGAATATTTGCTTTAAATAATGACACTATAGGTGAGGGCACAACACATTTCATCAGGTTGATGCATAGGTTCATGACTTTATTTCCATGCCTTCTTAATCAAAGCTTCATTGAGATTCAAGATTCATCATTGAGAGTGATTTGAAGTAATATCATGACAAGGTATACTATGATTCATCATGCCTTAATTTTCCAAAGGAAGTCAAAAGATGCAAGATTTGATTGAAGAAGTTTGACCTAATTGGACAAGTTCTTGATTCCTTGATCACAAGTGCGAAAATCTCTCAGTTCTTAATATTTGGATGTGGTTATTGTTACTATAGGTTCTCATTATCATCCACAACAACATGTCTTCACATAGAAAAAGCATTTGTACTAGAAAGATTATCAAAATTGAAAGGGGTTCCCAAGCCATTTTGATGCTCTAGGAGTTAGGGTTTTGGACATCTAAAGACTATATCTTGTCCATGTTTTGAGATTTTTGAGTGATTCCAAAGACATGCTTCTCCTTAAAGTGTTATCAGCAAATCACTTCAAAAGTTTCAAGCAAATTTTGGGTGAAAGATCACTAATGATTGAGAAAGATTACAAGTCATCTAGATAGGCCATCAAATTCCTTTATGTGACTTCAAAAAGTCATAACTTGATCAAGTTTTATCTCCTTGAGCTCATTCATTTTCCATAATGAACTTAAAATTGTGAACTTCAACTCTTCTTTTATGTGCAAAACTTGAAAATGGTGGGAAGTTTCCTTAAGAAGTCAAAAGGTTATAGGTCACTTCATGGATTTTCATCAAATTCAAAGGATCATAACTTGTCCAATATTTAAAATTTTTGAGTGATACAAGTTTCACAATACTCTTAAAGTAGTATACTTCAAGCTAGAATCATTTATCAAAGCAAAATTTTGGAAGAAGACCTTTTTTGGATTCAAAACATAATAGGTTATTTTTGAAGAAAAACTTAGAATTTTTTCTAAGTATAAAAGTCATCACATTTTTCTCGATTTTGATCAAGCACAACTTCTAGCTCAAGCAACCAAATGATATCTTTATTGGCACATTATGAAGAATGCTACCCCATATTTCCAATGCATCAAGAATCAAGTCATAAGGTTCCCTAAATCGTGCACACCATGAGTTCAAAGTCAGCTACTTGAAATTGATTTTTTCTTCCAAGTCAGAATTTAAAATCCATAATCCAGCTTCTAAACACCAAATTAGCACGCAATTTTATTTAAACATTTTTAACAAAGTTTCCAAATTTGAACCAAGGATAAAAATTCAAAAAGTTTCCTCTCAATTCTTTGCACCATTCACTTCCATATATATAGAGGACCTCAATCCTCTTATTTTCTCAAGCTTGGACAACCAAAATCACCCCGCCAAACTCCCTGCATAACCCACTTTTCTGAGTTTTTGAATTCCAATTTTCTCCACTTTTCAATCCAATTTCTTTGTTGATTCTTTATCCTTGAACTTCACTGAAGCTAACAGAAGAAGAACCAAGCCTTGAGGTGTCCTAAATCGTGCTAACCAAGTCCAATTTCAGAGCAATTTTCAGCTACTTCCTTCAAGTAGAATTCTCAATCAAATTGAACCAAATAAAGCCCTATTCTACTCTATTCATCCTTCTAATTTTCACACTTCTTATGGTTTGTATTTTGATTGAGAATTGAGCGAGATACTTGGGATTTTCGTGCTCGTTATTTTTTCTAGTTTTCTTCAAATTCAGCCTTGCATAGTTTATATAAATTTGGTGCGAGGGTACCATTAGAATCGTCTTGAAGAGACGAATATAATGTTACCAGTCTGGTCTTCTAATTTTACAGTTTGTGGAACCTCAATTTAGGGCGTCTAGAGGTTGAAGACGACCTACGTGTCGTGCTTCAACCAATGATAGCGTGACATGTGATTTTTTTGAATTCTATCCAATGCATCTATTTTACCATGCATACTTCATAGGAACCCTTGGATCTGATTACTTTCATTAGTCAGACTTCACCCAACGCGTCAGATATTTAGTCACTTAAAAATATTAAAAAATGATTTGGTGTGATTTCCAAAAAAGACCATGATATGCACAGTGCGCCAGATCTATTGGATCTATTTATGCGTTTTGACTCTCATCCAATGGTTCATACTTTTCTGACTTTATTTTTATTTTCTGATTTTTTTATATTTAATTATTTTAAACTTCAAAAAATCGTAGAAAATTCATTTCTGACCCAAACATTATGAAAAAATTCAAAAAAGTATTTTCAAGTATTCTCTTTCTCATTTTTATTTTTTCATGATTTTCTTTTCAGTTTTGATATTTTTTATAATTTTTTCTTTGTTTTGACTTGTTTTTAATTGTTTAAAAATACTTCTTGGTATTTTTAAATTCTAAAAAAAATTCATCAAGATCATTTTCTTTATTTTTGACTTTCTGAAATTTTTCTAGAATGTTATTTTGTTTTTTACTATTTTTTATTTTTTTCCCACTTATTTGAGTGATTTTAATTAGTTTAAAAATACTTTTCTATTTTAAAAATTACCAAAAAAAATTATAAAATATTTGAGATCACTTCTGACTTTTCTATGGTCTCTTTTAATTTTTCTTTGATACTTTGAATATAATTTGCTATTTTTCCTTTTATTTTCATTTAAAAAAACAATTTAAAAATTATTTTCTATTTTTTTGTTAAATGCAATTTATTTTTGAATATATTCTAGCTATGTGATTTTTGAACATGAACTTCATTAACATCATTAGATCTTGGGTATTGAGTTTAACTCCACTAAAATGGATGAATGATTTTAATGATAGTTTGATTAAAATCTTTGATTCAAATATTTTCCCTCCCTCTTCATCTTATCCCTTTCTCGTTTGTGCTACATGTTGTTATAGGATGATCTATATATCATTTCTCCAAACATATGATACATAGACTGCTATTGATCGACCTCAAAATAGGTGCGACTTTTATATAAGTCCACTTACGATTGCTTAACATAGCGCTAAATTTTGTCCTTATTCGAGAAATGATCATCCGTGGCCCAAACCTATGTTTGCAAGCCCAAGGATGTTTAACTTGAAACCTTTGATCCAATAACATTGAGGTTCATTGTTAGGAGGCTTTGGTCTCATCAATCCTCTAATGAACCATCATAAATTTTGGTCTAAGTGAATCATTTAAACATTGTTGACCATTTGTTGTTGCCTCAAGAATTTGAAATGAATGATATACTTGACAAAAAGCAAATGAAACTTGTTGTTGAGAGGCTTTGATTTTATCAATCTTCTAATGAGTTTTCAAATGTAAGTTTCAAGATGGTCATTCAACTAACCTTTAATTTCTAACTCATTAACAATTGACACTTATTTTGTGCTTTTACTTTACGCCTTTACTTTTACGAACTATTTACTTTAGCATTTACATTTCATGCTATTTTCATCTTTGCTCACTTGAGCATTTACTTTTATGTCATTTTGTTTTGCTCACTTGAGCTTTTCATTTTATTTTTTAAGATACTTAATAACCAACTTGAACAATAAAAATACTTTAAGGTTAGTTGGACTATTTGGTTACTATCCTTGGCATGATGGAGTTATGGACCTCGTGGACTTAGGATTAGAAGCTTTGACTACCCTTGGGACCTTGTGACTTCTACTGTTATTTTGTCTGGATTTCTTAAGGATTACCCCGAGACATTGGGTTGTTTTTTTGTGTGTGCAGGTTATGTGACAGGGAATTCATCTGTATACAGCCGTTACTCTGCCCAGTATTTGTGAAGACTTAATGCATTTGAAGTTTGGTATTCTTAAGCGGTTTATTATGTTTGCTTTTTTAGTTTCAAATCTAAAGGATGGGAATTCTACATTGAATCATCGTGTTAAGTGTTGGCTTCTTGTTGGTTAGATGATTCTTTTCCCTAGCTTTTACCTTATGCTTTAGGATAGTCCCTTCATCTCCTCCCATCTTCTTTAATTTCAAAAAAATCTTCTCCCTCCATTTCAAAACTATTCTTGTTTTCTAAACTTGAATCGCTTTCACAATAAACTTGGACTTAGGTCCATGCATTTTCAAAAACATTTTCTTAATCAAACTTTAAACAAATTAATCATACTTTGACATTTCTGTGAGAACAGTAAAAGTCAATCAATCTCATTCAAACCATTTTTTTCCATTTTGGCTTTCTATTTAAAAAACAAACTCTTCTCAAAAGATTAGACTCTTGTCAATCCTTGTAGTGATGTGAGCTACTATACTTCAATGATATGTAGTGAAGTGAGATATTTTCCACTTGGGTGTTGAGTGAGACTTTGGTGATTTTAAAATCCAAGCTATATCCTCTACTTTGAGATGATGCAAATTCTCCTTTCTCATAATCATGGGTAGTAAGTATATTCTACCACTCGGAGATGACGATGATGTATCGTCTCTTAAAATTAACTAACACACATTTATTTTAAATTCTTTAAAGATGAACTACAAGTACCCTAATACCCTATTGCACGAAAGGTGGTACGTAGGCACTAAAGGTTCGCAACCATGGCGGGTGCAAAAATTGTAAAAAATACTTCTTTTCTCATCTCCACCATCTATTTTTGTATACAACACTTATAGCCAAAATACACAAAATTTCAAAGAGGTTCATGTGGAGTACCGTAGATGTTTTTGGTGTTAATACCTTCCCTTTGCATAATCAACCCCCGTACCTAGATTCTCTCCCCCTATTTTTTCGGTTATTCCCTCTTTTACCATTCCTTTGGAAACAATAAAGCGCGTTGGCAATTTTTATTTGATCTGTGCGAGTTAAGTTAATCCAATGGCTTTATCTCAACATTTCTACCGCTACAGAAAAATGGCGACTTCTCTGGGAAAAGATTGACCAAAAGCCGATTCATCTCTAAGTGGGTCCTATCTTTGTTTATTTGTGTATGTGCTGGTATTGTTTGTATATTATATGTTGTATATGTTTGTCTTGATTTTCCTGGTTTTCAGGGTGTTTGGTGATTTCTCATAAGTCCTCTACCCGGACTTGGGAAAACTTAAGATAGGACGAGCGGTATAGTCATGTTAACTTTGAGGGAGTAATCCCAAAAAAGGATATATGAGATCCCTCACTCAGTGGATTCCCCTTTAACTATAGGGTCGTTTACAGAGTAATCGGGAAGATGTAACACTCGAGGCCGAAAAGGGCGAGGAGTGGTTGCACCATATGTAACACTCGAGGCCTAAGGGGGGCAAAGGTGGTTGCCACATCGGAATGAGAGGGATCCCGAGGCTATGCAGGTCTGGGACTACATGGTTGAAAGAAGGCTTATAAGGATTAATTGGCACTACCTATACAAACAAGATGCATCTTCTTTTCAGTTCGTCATTCATAAGAACTCCATAGTTAATAATGCTTAACTTGGCGCCATTCTGGGATGGGTGACATTTTGGGAAGTTTCCCAAAAAGCGTGTGAGTAAGGACAAATTATGCTGAAAAGACCCGTGTTGGTTTTTGGGGCCAGTCGATAATCCTGAAGGAAATTTGGGGTGTTATAGAAGACATGTTGCTTTCAACCTGGGAGCCTGCTGAAACTGAGGACCGTAGAACCCTTAACCAATATTTTCCTTTTAGGTGTAGTGCGGAAACTATGACAGAGTAATCTAGAGGTAGTTGTCACACGATACTACACTCAAACAAGTTTTTCTTGAGAATTTTACTAATTACCAATTAATCGGGACATTGGTAACATCCGAAGGAAGGATGTAGACTCTAGGAACCGCTTAGAACTTTGTTCGGTAGGTGATAAACTATTAGTCCATACCTTATAGGTAGTACCTTTGACCTCATGCTCGTGATGTCGAACCTATGAACCCCCCGTGTTTGTGATCTTATGTGTGATTGTTGCGTCATGCATTCATGCACCCATGAGCATCCATTAAAAAAATTTATTCAAGGGACTTAAAGTTGACTTTTTTAGAATATCTCATGTACTGTTTGGCGATGGATTCTGGAAAAAGAAAGACTCGGAAGTACAATTTCAAGGATCCTAAGATAGATGAATTGAGGAGTTTGATTCCCGAGATCGAGAGCTCTACAGATTTTCGGAAGAAGTATGGATCCATCGTGTCTCTTATAAAGCTCAAGATGAAGGAGGGTATTATTTCTACTTTGGTCCAATTCTATGATCTGTTGTATTGGTGTTTTACTTTCCCTGATTAGCAGTTGATGCCTACATTGGAGGAGTATTCTTACCTACTGGGTTTACTTGTTACCGATCATGTTCCTTTCACCGGTTTAGAGGGAGAGCCCAAGTATCATGAGATTACTGCCATGGCTCATTTGGGAAAGTATGAGATTGAGGCCAACATGAATATGAAAGGAGGAATCATAGGCTTACCCGCTCAATTTTTATTGGAGAAATCACACTACTTTGCTAGGATGAAGAGTACAATTGCTTTTGAGACCTTTTTTGCTTTACTTGCATATGGGTTGTCTTTTTTTCCCAACGTCGTCAAATTTGTGGATGTTGTTGTACCCCAAACTTTTCCCTCTCATTTCTCATGATTTTTCTCACAAAATTTCTACTGGGTAAAGACTTCATAAGTTTCCATGGATCATATTGGGCTCTCAAGCATCAAATCAAAGAAGAGCAAGTTTGCTTTGATTCATGAGCTTTGATTGGGTATTTGTTCCCCTTCGACCAAGCTTTGGTCCATAAGCTTCGATTGGGTATTTGGTCCCCTTCGATCAAACTTTGGTCCACAAGCTTCAATTGGGCTTTTGGTCCCCGTCGATCAAGCTTTGGTCCGCAAGCTTCTATTGGGAATTTGGTCCCCTTCTAGCAATCTTTGCTCCACAAACTTAATTTGGGCATATGGCCTCCTACATTCTTGCTTCGGTTCACAAAGTAGTGGCCTCCTGCATGCTTACTTCGATTCACAAAGTAGTGGCCTCCTGCATGCTTGCTTGGATTCACAAAGCAGTGGCTTCCTGCATGTTTGCTTTGATTCACAAAGCAGTGGCCTCCTGCATGTTTGCTTTGATTCACAAATCAATGGCTATCTTCATACAAGCTTCGATTGGGCAATGTTTTCCTTCGAAGCAACCCGTTTCGATTCCCAAGGCAAGGGCTCCCATCATGCTAGCATGCACAAGGCAAGGGTTTCCCTCATGCTAACATTCACAAGGAAATGACTTCTTTCATGCTAGCACCCACAAGGCAATGACTCCCCTCATGCTTTGATTCCACCTTTAAAACCATTTAACACACATAGTTTCTACACTATGACGCACAACTGGCGCATTCAAAGCACATGCAAAAGGCCCATTCTAAGAACAAGCATATGGTCCAATCGAAGGACATATATTTGGCCCCTTCGAAGAACACACAAATGGTCCAGTCGAAGGACATACATTTGGCCCCTTCGAAGGACACACAATTGGTCCATTTTAAGGACATGTATTTGGCCCCTTCGAAGGACACACAATTGGTCCATTCGAAGGACACACAATTGGGGTTTTGTCTTTTGATGAGTCTAATAAAAAACAGTCTGCTGTGAAACAGTCTTGTACCAAGCTGCCACAACACTATGAAACTGTTGTAAAGCAGTCCTGCTATGCTGCTCCCATATTTGCACCAAATTGGAATACAAGAGCTGCACCTCGAAGGCTATGAAGACATCATACCCAATTTGCAAAAATTTCTTTTGTTTTCCCCCCTAAATCTCAGCCAAACTCTTCTATAAATAAGATGTTCCACAACACATCTAAGGGGTGGCTTTTTAGTGACTGGAGAGAGATTTGTTAGAAAGGAAAAAGAAATGAGAAAACACTTAACACACTCTCAAACCCAGTGTAGCGATATAAATATTTAAGACTAAGCCATTGGATTGACTAGACTTATACAGAACAAAATAAAAAATTGCCACCGTGCTTTATTGTTTCCAAAGGAATGGGAAAATTGTGAATAACCTAAAAGAGGGGGGAAAGATTCAAGGTAAAGGGGTTGGTTATGCAAAGGGAAGGTATTAGCACCCTAAACATCTACGGTACTCTGCAGGAACATCTTTGTAAAAATCTGTATATTTTGGCTATAAAAATGTTGTATAGAAAATGGATGGTGGAGGTGAGAAAAGAAATATATTTATAATATTTGCACCCTCCGTGGTTGCGAACCTTTAGTGCCTACGTACCACCTTTCGTGCAATAGGGGATCAGGGTACACGTAGTTCCTCTTTTTAAAGATTTTAAAACACAAGTGTGTTGATTGATTTTAAGAGATAAGACATCATCGTCATTGTCCGTGTGGAAAACATACTTACTACCCACAATCATGAGAAAGGAGAATTTGCATCATCTCAAAGTGGAGGATATGGCTTGGATTTTAAAATCAACAATGCCTCACTCAACACCCAAGTGGAAAATTTCTCTCTTCACTATATATTATAGAAGTATACTTATTTGTATCACTACAAGGAATGACAAGAGTCCAATCTTTTTAAGAACAGTTTAAAGATAAAAGACAAAGTGAAAAAATAGTTTGAAATGAGATTGATTTACTTTTAGTCTTCTCACAAAAAAATGTCAAAGTATTATTAAGTTTATTGAAGTTTATTTATGAAAATGTTTGAAAATGCATGGACCTAAGTCCAAGTTTATTTTGAAAGTGGTTCAAGTTTAAAAACAAGAAGAGTTTTCAAAAGGAGGGAGAAGATTTTTGAAGTTAAAGAAGATGGGAGGAGAAGAAGGGACTATCTTAAAGCATAAGGTAAAAGCTAGGGATAGGAACCATCTAACCAACAAGAAGCCAATACTTGACACTATGAGCCAAGATAGAATTCCCATTCTTTGGATTGAAACCAAACAAGCAATGATATTGGACTTCTTGAAAGAACCAAACTTAAAATTTATTAAGTGTTCACAAAAATTGGGTAGTGTTACGGTTGTATACGGGTGAATTCCAAATTACAAACAAAGAGTGTAATCACAATAAACTGCACACAAAACAAACAGACAACCCAATGTCCTGAGGTAAACCTTAAGAGCTCCAGAAAAAATAATCAGATAAGGTCACAAGGTCTCCAATCATAGGCCAAGGTTTCTAATCCTTAGTCCAAAAAGTCCAATGCTCCATAATTCCAAGGATAGTAACCAAATAGTCCAAGTATTATTTAATATTTTTAGGGTTTATGTTGATTATTAGGTGTTTTGAAGAAGAAAAGTAAAGCTCAAGTGAGCAAAGATAAAAATGACAAGAAAGTAAATACTCAAATGAGCAAAGATGAAAATGGCATGAAATGTAAATGCTAAAGGTAAATAGCATAAAAATAAAAGGGCATATAATAAAAATAAAGGATAAAGTCAATTATTAGTGATTAGTGGTTAGTTGGATGATCGTCTTGAAACTTGCATTAGGAACTCATTAGAGGAAAGGTAGAACCAAAGCTTCCACACAACAAGTTTCATTTTCTTTTTGTCAAATATATCATCCATTTGGAATCCTCATGAGTACCATTTAATGATAAACAATGTTTAAGTTATCCGCATTGACCAAAGGTGTTGTAGATCCATTAGATGATTGGTAGAACCAAAGTATCCACGCATTGAATCTCAAGATTATTGGATCAAACAGATCAAATTAACATAGTTGGGCTTGCAAACATAACTTTGGACCACGAATGATCATTTATTCGAATCGCAACAAAATTTAGCGTAATGTTAAGCAATCGTAAGTGGACATATATAGAAGTCGCCCCTTTTTTGAGGCCGGTCAATAGTAATTTATGCACCATTTGTTTTAAGACATGATATAAAGATCATGCTCCAATAACACTTAGTGCAATAAGAAAAGGGATGAGATGAAGAGGGGTGGGAGAAAATATACAAACCACTTTTGAATTAAATTTAAAACTATTATTAAAATCATTCATCCATTTTTTGTGGATTAGACTCAACACCATGGATCCAATGATGTTAATAAAGTTCATGATCAAAAATTTAACTGAAGATCAGCCAGAAAATAGTCACAAAATGATATTACATTTAATATATACCCAAAAAAGTTTAAAAAAAGTTTAAAAATAAAAATTAAAGATAAAAATATCAACTATATTCAAATTGATCAAGAAATAAAAAGTAAGTCCATAGAAAAATCAGAAAAGGACTCAAATGATCTCATGAATTTTTTGGTAATTTTTTAAAGTCACAAACTATTTTTAAAAATAAAGAAATGAGTAAAATAAACTAAAAATGATAAAAAAATACCAAAGTTAGAAATAAAAAATAAGTGAGGTCATCAATATTTGTCATAATATCATTGGATCATTTCATAATTTTATTCAGAGTTTAGAAATGCATAAAAGTATTTTGAAACATTTAAAACAATTCAAATAAAGTAAAAATTTATAAAAAATGCCAAAACACAAAATTAAATTGTGAAAAAAATAAAAATCAGAAAGAGAATAAACAAAAATATTTTTCATATTTTTTTCGGAAACTTTGGATTAAAAATGAATTTTCTATGATTTTTTGAAGTTTAAAACAATTAAATATAAAAATCAGAAAAGAAAGTAAAAGTCAAAAATATATAGACCATTGGATGCGAGTCAAAACATGTTAGTAATCAAATCCAAGGGATCTGGCGCGCTGTGTATATCATGGTCATTAGTGAATAAAGCATATAATCAAAAAGTAAAATCAGATTTCAAAAGAAACAAGTGGCACGCCATCATTGGTTGAAAGATGACACGTAGGTCATCTTCAACCTCCAGCCAACGTGAATTAGAGGTCTCTCAAACTGTAAAATCAGAAGCTCAGACCTATGCCATTCGCTTCGTCTCTTCAAGATGAAGACAATCACACCCTCGTGCCAAATTTATATAAATTGTAGCTCAAGCAATTTGGAAGGAATGTTTGGAAAAGGGATTTGAAATTTAATGGTCAAAACGTGTTTCCAGTAAAAAGCAAGTGTTGTGACTAGAACCAGGGCAATGATAGCATCACAATAATATCAAAGTTTTGAAGAATTGATGATGGAATCTACCTATTGAAGTTGAGTTGCAGAGCTCTGAAATTGGACTTCTATGGAGCAATATAGGGCACGATTCTTGAATGTAATTATATGGTTAGCTTCAGGGAAGATCAAGAAAGGTGAATTAATGGAAAAATTGGATTGAAAAAGGTTTGAGAATGGATTTTGAAGTTGTTGAATTTTGAGTTATGGAACAAGTTTGGCAGGGTGATTATGGCTATCCAAGCTTGAGGAAATGAATGGGGAATGACCCTCTATTTATTGGGAATCAAATGGAATGTCCAAGCATGTGAAATGATGAAGTTTGGAGGGAAATCGTGTGAAGTTGCAATCAAGAAAAGTGTGACTTCCAATTTGATCAAAACTCATCCAAAACGCGCGTTTTTCTATGCTAATCACTTCTGGAACTTCATTAAACATGTTTAGAGGCATAAACATGCAGAAACAAAGTGTTTAGAAGCCAAATCAAGGATTTCAAACTTCTGACTTGGGGAAAAATTTAGTTTTAAAGTGCCAACTTCTGACCAATGGCATTCTCAGCTCAAGGGGTCTTAGGGCATGATTCTTGATGCTTTAGAAAGATGAGGTTACAAGCTTTGAAATGGAACAAGAATGGGATCAAATGGATGCTTGAGCTGAAAACTGCATTGAGTAAAAGTTGGTGAAAAAGGGTTGACTTTCCCTACTTCGAAATATTTCAAATTTTTCTTCAAAAGTAACCTATAATATTTTGCATCCAAACATGGCCTTCCTATTGGAATTTGATCTTGACCAAAAAAGATGACATGAAATAGACCTTTCTAATGATATTTTGAAACTTGAACCATTCCAAATCTTCGAAAAGTGAGAGAGTTATGAACTGTTGAAGTTGGCAAAAAATCATTAAATGACCTATAATCTTTTGTATCCTTCAGGCAACTTCCATCCATTTTCTCACTTTGCACATAAAAGAAGGCATAAAGTTCACATCCTCAAGATCATTGTGGAAAATTAATGGGCTCAAGGTGATAAAAATTTACCAAGTTATGATCATTTGAAGTCACACATGGAAAATTGGGGGTGCATCTTGACGACTTGTAGTCTTTCTTCTTCATCAACTTTCTTTCACATGAAAACTCCTTGGAACTTTTGAAGTGATTTGTTGATAACCATTTGAAGAGAAGGATGACTTTGGAATCACTCAAAAATACCAAAATATGATCAAGATATACTCCTTTGAAGTTCAAAACCCTAGTTTCTAGATCAAGAAACATTCCATGAGAAACTTTGATAATTTTGAACAAACTTCTTGTACCAACACAAATGCTTTGTAAATATAAGTTGTTGAGGATGATAATGAGAACTAATAGCAACCACAACCACTTCCATATCTTGAGAATTGAGAGAAATATGCATTTGTGACCAATGGGAACAACGCCCTGTCCAAGCAAGCCAACTTCTCCAATCAATCCCTTGTGCTTTTGAACCAAATTTTATAACCTTGAAATGTGGGGAACCAAAATAACCTTACCATGCCATTCCTTACAAAACAAATTCAATGGTGAGGCTTAAACTTCTCAAGCTTTATTGACTAGGGCATGGAAATAAACTCCTGAACCCATGGAGCAACTTGCTGAATCTTATTGCCTTTACCTACATGGATAACAAGCAAGACAAACCAACATTGCATTTTATTAATTAAAAGAAGAAATCAAGACAAAAAATATTCATGATCACAAAAGGACACAAGTCATAGTGCTTGGTGATTCCTCAAAGAGCAAAGCTAAATATAGGGAGGGGAACCAAGAATCCTAATGTGATCTTGTTGTGATGGAATCAACATGGTATGATGAAGGGATCTTAGGGGGGAAAATTGGGGTACAACAACTGCATTTATTTAAGTTTCTTCTATCCGGAGATACAGAGGTTAAAAATCTTCGTGTCGACGCGATCGAAGATACTTAAATATAAAACAAACCCTATTTTTGGCCCTAAGATGCTATGCAATGCTTATGAGCATGAATGCATATGAACAAGATCAAAGAGACGCAAAACGCCATTGGGGATGTAATAAAAAATAAAGAAACAAGAGAGTAACCCAACCAGGAAAATAAATCACTGGTGGAACGAAAAGACCTGAATCAGAGAGGATGGTAAAATAGTAAAAGGATACACCAACTTCCACTAAAGGCGAAGCTACCAACGTTTACTGAAGGCAGAGAGAAAGAATCATCGACGTTCACTACCGGTGAGCTACCAACATTAATTGAAGGTAAAAGGAAAAGAAATATCATAGCATCGCCGTTCATTGACGATGAACTACCAACATTCATTGAGGGTAGCAAAAAGATAACAATCATCGATGTTCACTGCCGATGACCTACCAACTTTCACTGAAGGTAGGAAGAGAATATATCATAAATAGCCTTTCATTGATGATGAACTACCAATGTTCACTGAGGGTAGAAAAAAGATAACAAACACTAACTTTCATTGATGGTGATCTACCAACTTTCACTGAAGGTAGAGAGAAAATATATCATAGCATCGCCGTTCACTGACGATGAACTACCAACGTTCACTGAGGGTAGCAAAAAGATAACAAACACCAACTTTCATTGATGGTGATCTACCAAATTTCACTGAAGGTAGAGAGAAAATATATCATAGCATCGCCGCTCATTGACAATAAACTACCAACGTTCACTGAGGGTAGAAAAAAGATAACAATCATCGACCTACCAACTTTCACTGAAGGTAGAAGAGAAAATATCATAGCACCATCGTTCACTGAGATGAACTACCAACGTTCACTAAAGGTAGCAAAAAGATAACAAGTTTTCCCTAAAATTCTGGTATTTCACCTAGAACGAGTCTAAACTTCTTCTTTAACCGAGGCACTTTTCCTGGAAAGCGTAAGCTATCTCACATAAAGAGACTTCCACCTGCCAAGATTTCATAACGAATTGTCTCTGCGAATTTTGAAAGTCTTGCCATCCGCTGGCGTAAACTGACGACAAACTGTAAACTATCCACTCATAGAGGAGATAGCAAAAAAAAGTTACGTCGACTTTTACATGGAACCACAAGTTGCTCTAATAAAGAGACCTGTAACTTATTGTCATGGAGGATTGTAAGAAGAAATGACTTTATGGGGAGAACAATATGGCTTCCTGGGGAATGAAATATGACTTCCTGGAGAAATTCCACGATATTCCTGCTGAGGAGATCAAGTCTTCTTGTGAAAAATAATTGCACGAACCAAAACTCGAAGCTTTCAGAGATTCAGAGTAAATAATATTGATGGGAAACCAAAATATTCAAACCAGAAATAAATTGGAATGAAACAAGCAACCGAAATACAACCTTTGAGAAATAAACTCAAGAGGGAAAACCAAATCCATCTAAAAAAGGAGTTGTATAGGAAGGCTAAAGCAAAAATCTTCCACGAGGGATAACTCAGTGGGGAAATTGAAAGAATATACACTTTATGCTTAAGGCCAACACTCTATTGAAGAGAGGACAATGTAACTCTGCAAAACAGGGTGATATGTCAAAAAAAAAATTAACAAATGTTAATGAGCAATGATTTTCCAATTTTAGCTATGCATGATGTATGTATAAATGTATGAGTGTTATCGTGCGTATGTTGACAAAACAGATATACAACACCGGGAGTAACCAGTCAAAACCACCTCGGGCACCAACAACACTCAGGTAAATCACATCTAAGATGATCATTCCAAAAAAAAAGAGTAAGCGCCAGCTGAGGAATCATAACCAACTGCCTGCTTCAGCTTTACTGGGGAGAAACATAATCCGGAGATAAACAAACCAAAGTGACAGAAAAGTACAGATACAGGGATAGGACATCCTTCTCCAGGCTTCACCGAGGAAACATATGTTTTCAAAAGTAACACTTCTACTGGGGATTGCAAAAACAATCTCAAGTAAAGTAGATGAACACCAAATCATCAAAATATTCACAGGGGAATTCAGGCCCACTTCAATGGGGAGATTAACACCATATCCTCAAAGGGAAAACTACAATACGTTCTTCACTAAAGAAATCGGGGACCTGTGTTCTTCAAGAGTGATTACGCTATCGTCTTTTATGGAAAAATAACTTCCATTAGACCGAATGAAAACTTCACTGGAGAAATCTCGGATTAAAACCTTACATCATGAAAACTCAGACAAGGAGGAGAAATGAATCCAAACTTGACCGAGGATACTGGAGTATCGAACCCAATACGGTGAATCATCCTGAGTAAACTTTCCCGAGGGGAACAAAAAACTTCTTAAAACAACTGGAGTTTGTCCATTCCTGGGATCACCATTTTTGTTGTTATTATTTTTTTTCACATCACAAATTCTAAAGTAAAAGCAAACTGTAAATTCTTTTTGAAAAATCGATTTTTTTAATTTAATATTTTTGCTTTGAAAGTTATTATCAATAATAAATGGAGTCTTTGCAAGCTAAATAAAATAAGAAACACAAAGAATTGGGTAACATCTCAAACTTTATTAATAGAATGGTAGTGTGCAAATGGCGAGACTCCATAAATGATTACAAAGTTTGGAAAATGGTAATATATAATGGAAAAGATACATTGAGATATAATGATCACTATCCCCTCTAACAAATTTTCAAATCCTGAGCAGTAGCTTCCATTGAAGTATGATGAGGATTCGATAAGATTGTTGCTTCAATGATCAGATCTTGCATAATGCAGTTACTTGCCAAGAAAGTCCCTAACTTTTGCCTAAGATGCCCTTGCGGGTTTTCAACTTAGTTGGAAATTTATTATGTTTATGTCTCTAACTTTTTCCTAGACCTCCCTTTCAGGTTTTCGGCCTATCGAGATGTTCTTTTTTGCCTAATCCGCCCTTTCGGGTTTTCAACTTAGCGAGCTGTTCTTTTATTTCTTTAGGCGAAGTATTTCTTGACTGCATCAACATTCATGGGACGTGGGAACTCCTCGCCATCCATAGTTTCAAGAATTAATGCACCGCCAGAGAAGGCTTTCTTGACAACATATGGGCCTTCAAAATTGGGAGTCCACTTATCCCTAGAATCAGTGTTGAAAGACATGATCTTCCTGAGCACGAGGTCGCCTTCTCTGAATTCACGAGGTTTGATGTTTTTATCAAAATCTTTCTTCATTCTTTTCTGATATAACAGTCCATGACACAAAGCTGTCACCCTCTTCTCTTCGATCAGATTCAATTGGTCAAACCGGTTTTGGACCCATTCAGCCTCTGTCAACTTGGTTTCCATTATCACACGCAAAGATGGAATCTCAACCTCGACTGGGAGTACAACTTCCACTCCATACACCAGGGAGAACGGGGTTGCTCCTATTGAAGTGAGGATAGACGTTCGATATCCATGCAAAGCAAAAGGGAGCATTTCATGCCAATCCTTAACGACCATCTTCTGGATAATTTTCTTGATATTCTTATTAGCAGCTTCAACAACCCCATTCATCTTTTGCCTATACAGAGAGGAATTATGATGGACAATCTTGAATTTTTCGCACAGTTCTGCCATCATTTTATTGTTCAAATTCGAGCCATTGTCGGTGATAATTCTGCTCGGCACAACATACCGACATATAAGATTATTCTTGATGAAGCGTACAACCACCTACTTAGTAACATTGGCATATGAAGTAACCTCTACCCACTTGGTGAAATAATCAATTGCTACCAAGATAAAATGATGTCCATTTGAAGCATTGGGTTCTATCATCCCGATCATGTCAATACCCCACATAGAGAAAGGAAATGGGGAAGAGATCACATTGAGAAGTGTCGGAGGTACATGGACCTTACCTGCATAAATCTGACATTTACGACACTTCTTTGAAAAATTATAACAATCAGATTCCATTTTCAGCCAATAGTAACGTGCTCTTAGCATCTTTTTAGCCATCAAATGTCTATTGGCATGAGTGCCAAATGAACCATCATGAACCTCATGCATCAACATGCCTACTTAGTTTCTATCCACGCATATGAGCAAGACCATGTCATAATTTCTTTTATGAAACACATCTTCACTGAGGAAGAAAATGCCAGCCAATCTTCTCAATGTCTTTCTATCCTTCTTCGATGCACCAATCGGGTATTCCTGAGTCTGAAGAAAATGCTTTACGTCATGATACCAAGGTTTTTCATCTGCTACCTCTTCTATTGTAAACACATGAGCGGGCCTATCCAGTTTCCGAACCATAATTTGAGGTATATCATTCAAAGTATTCACTTGGTACATAAAAGCCAGAGTTGCCAGAGCATCCGCCATCTGATTTTCATCTCTTGGAATATGATGGAATTCAAATTTATTAAATAATTGTAATAACCTTCTAGCATAATCTTTGTAAGGGATCAAGTCGAGGTGACGAGTATCCCATTCTCCTTTAATCTGATTTATTACCAAAGTTGAATCACCATACACATCTAGAATTCTAATTCCGAGATCAATAGCTTCTTCGAGACCCATGATGCAGACCTCAAATTCTGCCATATTATTAGTACAATCAAATGTCAACCTTGCAGTAAAAGGAATGTGTGATCCATGTGGAGTGACAATCACATCACCAATTCCTTTACCATAAGCATTCTCAGCTCCATCAAATATCATACTCCAATGAGATTCAGGGTCAGGACCTTCCCCAAGTAATGGTTCATCACAATCTTTCACTTTCAGGAACATCACATCCTCATCGGGGAATTCATATTCTACAGAGTGATTGTCCTCCACTGGTTGGTGAGCAAGATAATATGCCAACACACTAATTTTAATAGCTTTTTGAGTGAGATATTCAATATCATATTCAGATAACAACATCTTCCAACGGGCAATTCTTCCAGTAAGAGCAGGCTTTTTAAAAATGTACTTGATTGGATCCATTTTGGAGATCAAACAAGTAGTGTGATTCAACATATACTGCGCAAACGCTTTGCTGCCCAGGCCAAAGCACAACATGTCTTTTCCAGCATGGAATACCACGACTCACAGTCAGTGAACTTTTTACTGAGATAATAAATGGCAAACTCTTTCTTCCCTGTTTCATCCTGTTATCCCAAAATACAACCCATGGAATTATCTAACACTATCAGATACATAATCAACGGTCTTCCTTCAACAGGAGGGAGATAGATAGGAGGTTCAAGCAGATATTCTTTAATACTTTCAAATTCCCTTTGGCAGTCATTCGTCCACACACAACCTTGATCTTTCTTTAACAACTTAAAGATCGGTTCACATGTTGCAGTCATGTGGGAGATGAATTTAGAAATATAATTCAAACGCACGAGGAACCCTCTGACTTGATTTTCAGTTCTTGGCGCTGACATCTCTTGAATTGTTTGACTTTAACAGGGTCAACTTCAATTCCTTTCTGGATAACAATGAAACCGAACAATTTCCCTGATCGAACACCGAAGGTGCATTTATTTGGATTCAAGCGGAGACGATACTTTCTCAAACGCTGAAACAACTTTAACAAATCTTCTACATGCCCTTCTTCAGTCTGGGATTTGGAAATCATATCATCAACATATACTTCGATTTCCTTGTGCATCAGATCATGGAATAGGGTTGTCATAGACCTCTGGTATGTTGCACCAGTGTTCTTCAACCCGAAGGGCATCACTCGATAACAGAATGTTCCCTAGGGTGTGATAAACGTATTTTTTCCATATCCTCCGAATCCATTCTTATTTGATTATACCCGGAAAATCCGTCCATGAACGAGAATACTTTGAATTTTGTTGTGCTATCCACTAACATATCAATGTGCGACAATGGAAAATCATCTTTTGGACTAGCTTTATTTAGATCTCTGTAATCTACGCACATGCGAACTTTTCCGTCTTTTTTTGGTACTGGGACAATATTGGAAATCCATTGAGGATACACTGACGTCACAAGAAAACCAACATTAATCTGCTTTAGAACCTCCTCTTTGATCTTCAATGCCATATCTGGGTGAGTTCTTCTCAACTTTTGTTTAATTGGCGGACACTCTAGCTTTAATGGTAAACGGTGCTCTACAATATCTATATCTAGATCAGGAATATCTTGATAAGACCAAGCAAAAATATCCACATACTCTTTCAACAGCTCAATCAATCTGCTCTTCACATCCGGATGCAGCAATGCTCCAATCTTGACTTCCTTCGGATCTTCTTCTGAACCCAAATTGATCACTTCCAGTGGCTCTTTATATGCCTGAATGGTATTTTCCTCGTGCTCAAGCAACCGTGAGACTTCTTCTGGAATCTCATCATAATCTTCTTCTTCAGCCCCATACACAGGACATTTAAAGTTGGGAGAGGGTGCAGGTTTATTGTATTCAACGGGTTTTTTAATTAATCTACACATATGATTTATGTTTGCTTTTAGAAACAGACACATATAACAAGTGATCATGCAGATCGAATTTCAGTTATTTATTTATTTTGAAAGGTTTTTTTTATTACCATTTTCCAAGAAAAACCAGAAAATAAAGACACAATTTGGGAAATAAAGACAACTTTTATTATTGATTTTAAAAGTCACACAAACAGATAAGCCCTACAACATTAATACTTCCACCTTGGGCAGAGTGAAAGCTTTTCAAAAAAGATTAACAAAACAAATTACTTTGAAACATGTATGAAAGAGGGAACATCAATGGTGATCCAGTTCTGAACCTTAACTCCGTGCGTCACATAATTGGGCCTTTCTTGTTTTGCTTCATCTTCCACAATGGCATTAATCCCAGAAACATTTAGATGAAGATAACCCCCGCTACGGAAGATGTCTTGATACTTGCTCGTAGCAGACTTCGGCTTCATGCTCTTACCTTTGTTATTTCTCGAAGAGAACCCCAATCCGATTCTGTTCTTGTTCACAGGTGGATCCACAATCTGTCCCTATACCTCGCTATGACCTTTTCGCACAACTTGTTGCACATCCTTAAGCGAAACCATTGAATCCTCATTTCCTCTTATGTTGTCAATAGATAAAGCTTGGAATTGAGTTCCAATAGCAGCTTCATATGCCTCCACAATGCTGAAGGAGGACGAATGAGATATCAATAATTCTTGTTCCCCATTTATGATTACCACTTTTCCTTCACGTAAAAACTTCAACTTATGGTGTAAAGTTGAAGTGACAGCCCCTGCCTCATGTATCCACGGCCTTCCTAACAAATAGCTATAAGCGGGTACAATATCCATGACCTGGAAAGTTATCTTAAACAAATGCGGTCCTATATGAATATGCAAGTCCTCTTTACCAATAAAAAATTTCCTTGATCCATCAAACGCTTTCATAATGATGCCACTCAGGCGCATAGGCGTTCCTTAATATTTCAACTTCATAAGATTGATTCTCGGTATAATGTTAAAAGAGGATCCATTATCAATCAACACATTGGATAGTGAATCATTCTTGCAATTCATAGAGATATGAAGGGCCAGGTTGTGATTCCTTCCTTCATCTGGTAATTCATCATCGCAGAAATTCAAATTATTACATGACGTAATGTTCCCTATTACACTGCTGAATTGGTCTATAGGCATATCACTCTCCACAAAATCTTGGTCCAATACCCTCATCAAGGATTCTCTGTTTGCAGTTGAGTTCATCAATAAAGCCATGGTAGATATTTTTGAAGGAGTCTGCAGTAGCTGATCTACAATTCTGTAGTCGCTCATCTTGATTATCTTCAAAATATCATCCACTTCGTTCTCTAACATAGCCCCAATAGTCTCACTCGTAGCCTTCTTGGGTTCAACATTCTCAAAAAATTTCTTTCTGGCACTAACATCTCCTTGAACAACTGGTGCAAAAACACGACCGATGCGGGTCACCCTGCTATTCTCAACAACATTTCCGACATCAGGAATTGGCTGGATGGGAACTTCCACTCCATCCTCTAATGTTGTAGCGTTGTATTTATAGGGAACAACCTTATCTGATTTGTAAGGGATAGAACCTGACAAACTAATCACCAATGGGGTAATAACTGGCTTGCTATAATACTCAACTTCAAAATGGGCAGGTGCGCCAAAACAAGGCACAATAACGTTTAGCCCTTATTCAACAAAATCTGTCATTATTGAGTCATTTTTGGAAAACAAATCCTCATCTGAGGAGAAATACTCATCTGCAGAGGCATACTCTCCATCCGACTCTTCTTAAGTCAAACAAACCTCAACCAAATCAACTTCATGGTAATCATCCCTTTGACCTGTAACCTTGATAGTTCCATTATCCAACAACAACTGAACACCCTTCTTCATGATTGAACATCCTCGGGAGTCCCGGCAGCAAATTCGGCAAGACCCATACTGGTGTTTTACCTGACCAGCCATATGGCAGAAAGTAGCATGCAATTGCACAAGGTCCTCATTCATATACTCTACATCAAAAATTATGAATTTTACAGGACATCCAGAAACCATATTCACCTTCTCTTCATACTCTTCCCTAGGCCTAATTATGTGGATGAGGCCCTCATCCATCATCTCTTGTAAATCAACCTTTATCTTATTGCAACCCTGTATGACTGTACTACAAATAGCACAACCAAAATGGTCATGCGTATAGTAGCTAAATTCACAAAGGTCTACATACATTTTCACCAAATCTCCTTTAACCAGATTGATATACAAAATCCGGAAGTCGCCTGGACAACCGGCCACCATATTCACAACATTTACTCCTCCATGCTTGGGTAAAGGATTGTCTTTCAAATTAGGTCCCACATCCTTGAAAGATAGACCTCATGCTCGTGATGTCGAACCTATGAACCCCCCGTGTTTGTGATCTTATGTGTGATTGTTGCGTCATGCATTCATGCACCCATGAGCATCCATTAAAAAAATTTATTCAAGGGACTTAAAGTTGACTTTTTTAGAATATCTCATGTACTGTTTGGCGATGGATTCTGGAAAAAGAAAGACTCGGAAGTACAATTTCAAGGATCCTAAGATAGATGAATTGATGAGTTTGATTCCCGAGATCGAGAGCTCTACAGATTTTCGGAAGAAGTATGGATCCATCGTGTCTCTTATAAAGCTCAAGATGAAGGAGGGTATTATTTCTACTTTGGTCCAATTCTATGATCTGTTGTATTGGTGTTTTACTTTCCCTGATTAGCAGTTGATGCCTACATTGGAGGAGTATTCTTACCTACTGGGTTTACTTGTTACCGATCATGTTCCTTTCACCGGTTTAGAGGGAGAGCCCAAGTATCATGAGATTACTGCCATGGCTCATTTGGGAAAGTATGAGATTGAGGCCAACATGAATATGAAAGGAGGAATCATAGGCTTACCCGCTCAATTTTTATTGGAGAAATCACACTACTTTGCTAGGATGAAGAGTACAATTGCTTTTGAGACCTTTTTTGCTTTACTTGCATATGGGTTGTCTTTTTTTCCCAACGTCGTCAAATTTGTGGATGTTGTTGTACCCCAAACTTTTCCCTCTCATTTCTCATGATTTTTCTCACAAAATTTCTACTGGGTAAAGACTTCATAAGTTTCCATGGATCATATTGGGCTCTCAAGCATCAAATCAAAGAAGAGCAAGTTTGCTTTGATTCATGAGCTTTGATTGGGTATTTGTTCCCCTTCGACCAAGCTTTGGTCCATAAGCTTCGATTGGGTATTTGGTCCCCTTCGATCAAACTTTGGTCCACAAGCTTCAATTGGGCTTTTGGTCCCCGTCGATCAAGCTTTGGTCCGCAAGCTTCTATTGGGAATTTGGTCCCCTTCTAGCAATCTTTGCTCCACAAACTTAATTTGGGCATATGGCCTCCTACATTCTTGCTTCGGTTCACAAAGTAGTGGCCTCCTGCATGCTTACTTCGATTCACAAAGTAGTGGCCTCCTGCATGCTTGCTTGGATTCACAAAGCAGTGGCTTCCTGCATGTTTGCTTTGATTCACAAAGCAGTGGCCTCCTGCATGTTTGCTTTGATTCACAAATCAATGGCTATCTTCATACAAGCTTCGATTGGGCAATGTTTTCCTTCGAAGCAACCCGTTTCGATTCCCAAGGCAAGGGCTCCCATCATGCTAGCATGCACAAGGCAAGGGTTTCCCTCATGCTAACATTCACAAGGAAATGACTTCTTTCATGCTAGCACCCACAAGGCAATGACTCCCCTCATGCTTTGATTCCACCTTTAAAACCATTTAACACACATAGTTTCTACACTATGACGCACAACTGGCGCATTCAAAGCACATGCAAAAGGCCCATTCTAAGAACAAGCATATGGTCCAATCGAAGGACATATATTTGGCCCCTTCGAAGAACACACAAATGGTCCAGTCGAAGGACATACATTTGGCCCCTTCGAAGGACACACAATTGGTCCATTTTAAGGACATGTATTTGGCCCCTTCGAAGGACACACAATTGGTCCATTCGAAGGACACACAATTGGGGTTTTGTCTTTTGATGAGTCTAATAAAAAACAGTCTGCTGTGAAACAGTCTTGTACCAAGCTGCCACAACACTATGAAACTGTTGTAAAGCAGTCCTGCTATGCTGCTCCCATATTTGCACCAAATTGGAATACAAGAGCTGCACCTCGAAGGCTATGAAGACATCATACCCAATTTGTTCAAATTTCTTTTGTTTTCCCCCCTAAATCTCAGCCAAACTCTTCTATAAATAAGATGTTCCACAACACATCTAAGGGGTGGCTTTTTAGTGACTGGAGAGAGATTTGTTAGAAAGGAAAAAGAAATGAGAAAACACTTAACACACTCTCAAACCCAGTGTAGCGATATAAATATTTAAGACTAAGCCATTGGATTGACTAGACTTATACAGAACAAAATAAAAAATTGCCACCGTGCTTTATTGTTTCCAAAGGAATGGGAAAATTGTGAATAACCTAAAAGAGGGGGGAAAGATTCAAGGTAAAGGGGTTGGTTATGCAAAGGGAAGGTATTAGCACCCTAAACATCTACGGTACTCTGCAGGAACATCTTTGTAAAAATCTGTATATTTTGGCTATAAAAATGTTGTATAGAAAATGGATGGTGGAGGTGAGAAAAGAAATATATTTATAATATTTGCACCCTCCGTGGTTGCGAACCTTTAGTGCCTACGTACCACCTTTCGTGCAATAGGGGATCAGGGTACACGTAGTTCCTCTTTTTAAAGATTTTAAAACACAAGTGTGTTGATTGATTTTAAGAGATAAGACATCATCGTCATTGTCCGTGTGGAAAACATACTTACTACCCACAATCATGAGAAAGGAGAATTTGCATCATCTCAAAGTGGAGGATATGGCTTGGATTTTAAAATCAACAATGCCTCACTCAACACCCAAGTGGAAAATTTCTCTCTTCACTATATATTATAGAAGTATACTTATTTGTATCACTACAAGGAATGACAAGAGTCCAATCTTTTTAAGAACAGTTTAAAGATAAAAGACAAAGTGAAAAAATAGTTTGAAATGAGATTGATTTACTTTTAGTCTTCTCACAAAAAAATGTCAAAGTATTATTAAGTTTATTGAAGTTTATTTATGAAAATGTTTGAAAATGCATGGACCTAAGTCCAAGTTTATTTTGAAAGTGGTTCAAGTTTAAAAACAAGAAGAGTTTTCAAAAGGAGGGAGAAGATTTTTGAAGTTAAAGAAGATGGGAGGAGAAGAAGGGACTATCTTAAAGCATAAGGTAAAAGCTAGGGATAGGAACCATCTAACCAACAAGAAGCCAATACTTGACACTATGAGCCAAGATAGAATTCCCATTCTTTGGATTGAAACCAAACAAGCAATGATATTGGACTTCTTGAAAGAACCAAACTTAAAATTTATTAAGTGTTCACAAAAATTGGGTAGTGTTACGGTTGTATACGGGTGAATTCCAAATTACAAACAAAGAGTGTAATCACAATAAACTGCACACAAAACAAACAGACAACCCAATGTCCTGAGGTAAACCTTAAGAGCTCCAGAAAAAATAATCAGATAAGGTCACAAGGTCTCCAATCATAGGCCAAGGTTTCTAATCCTTAGTCCAAAAAGTCCAATGCTCCATAATTCCAAGGATAGTAACCAAATAGTCCAAGTATTATTTAATATTTTTAGGGTTTATGTTGATTATTAGGTGTTTTGAAGAAGAAAAGTAAAGCTCAAGTGAGCAAAGATAAAAATGACAAGAAAGTAAATACTCAAATGAGCAAAGATGAAAATGGCATGAAATGTAAATGCTAAAGGTAAATAGCATAAAAATAAAAGGGCATATAATAAAAATAAAGGATAAAGTCAATTATTAGTGATTAGTGGTTAGTTGGATGATCGTCTTGAAACTTGCATTAGGAACTCATTAGAGGAAAGGTAGAACCAAAGCTTCCACACAACAAGTTTCATTTTCTTTTTGTCAAATATATCATCCATTTGGAATCCTCATGAGTACCATTTAATGATAAACAATGTTTAAGTTATCCGCATTGACCAAAGGTGTTGTAGATCCATTAGATGATTGGTAGAACCAAAGTATCCACGCATTGAATCTCAAGATTATTGGATCAAACAGATCAAATTAACATAGTTGGGCTTGCAAACATAACTTTGGACCACGAATGATCATTTATTCGAATCGCAACAAAATTTAGCGTAATGTTAAGCAATCGTAAGTGGACATATATAGAAGTCGCCCCTTTTTTGAGGCCGGTCAATAGTAATTTATGCACCATTTGTTTTAAGACATGATATAGAGATCATGCTCCAATAACACTTAGTGCAATAAGAAAAGGGATGAGATGAAGAGGGGTGGGAGAAAATATACAAACCACTTTTGAATTAAATTTAAAACTATTATTAAAATCATTCATCCATTTTTTGTGGATTAGACTCAACACCATGGATCCAATGATGTTAATAAAGTTCATGATCAAAAATTTAACTGAAGATCAGCCAGAAAATAGTCACAAAATGATATTACATTTAATATATACCCAAAAAAGTTTAAAAAAAGTTTAAAAATAAAAATTAAAGATAAAAATATCAACTATATTCAAATTGATCAAGAAATAAAAAGTAAGTCCATAGAAAAATCAGAAAAGGACTCAAATGATCTCATGAATTTTTTGGTAATTTTTTAAAGTCACAAACTATTTTTAAAAATAAAGAAATGAGTAAAATAAACTAAAAATGATAAAAAAATACCAAAGTTAGAAATAAAAAATAAGTGAGGTCATCAATATTTGTCATAATATCATTGGATCATTTCATAATTTTATTCAGAGTTTAGAAATGCATAAAAGTATTTTGAAACATTTAAAACAATTCAAATAAAGTAAAAATTTATAAAAAATGCCAAAACACAAAATTAAATTGTGAAAAAAATAAAAATCAGAAAGAGAATAAACAAAAATATTTTTCATATTTTTTTCGGAAACTTTGGATTAAAAATGAATTTTCTATGATTTTTTGAAGTTTAAAACAATTAAATATAAAAATCAGAAAAGAAAGTAAAAGTCAAAAATATATAGACCATTGGATGCGAGTCAAAACATGTTAGTAATCAAATCCAAGGGATCTGGCGCGCTGTGCATATCATGGTCATTAGTGAATAAAGCATATAATCAAAAAGTAAAATCAGATTTCAAAAGAAACAAGTGGCACGCCATCATTGGTTGAAAGATGACACGTAGGTCATCTTCAACCTCCAGCCAACGTGAATTAGAGGTCTCTCAAACTGTAAAATCAGAAGCTCAGACCTATGCCATTCGCTTCGTCTCTTCAAGATGAAGACAATCACACCCTCGTGCCAAATTTATATAAATTGTAGCTCAAGCAATTTGGAAGGAATGTTTGGAAAAGGGATTTGAAATTTAATGGTCAAAACGTGTTTCCAGTAAAAAGCAAGTGTTGTGACTAGAACCAGGGCAATGATAGCATCACAATAATATCAAAGTTTTGAAGAATTGATGATGGAATCTACCTATTGAAGTTGAGTTGCAGAGCTCTGAAATTGGACTTCTATGGAGCAATATAGGGCACGATTCTTGAATGTAATTATATGGTTAGCTTCAGGGAAGATCAAGAAAGGTGAATTAATGGAAAAATTGGATTGAAAAAGGTTTGAGAATGGATTTTGAAGTTGTTGAATTTTGAGTTATGGAACAAGTTTGGCAGGGTGATTATGGCTATCCAAGCTTGAGGAAATGAATGGGGAATGACCCTCTATTTATTGGGAATCAAATGGAATGTCCAAGCATGTGAAATGATGAAGTTTGGAGGGAAATCGTGTGAAGTTGCAATCAAGAAAAGTGTGACTTCCAATTTGATCAAAACTCATCCAAAACGCGCGTTTTTCTATGCTAATCACTTCTGGAACTTCATTAAACATGTTTAGAGGCATAAACATGCAGAAACAAAGTGTTTAGAAGCCAAATCAAGGATTTCAAACTTCTGACTTGGGGAAAAATTTAGTTTTAAAGTGCCAACTTCTGACCAATGGCATTCTCAGCTCAAGGGGTCTTAGGGCATGATTCTTGATGCTTTAGAAAGATGAGGTTACAAGCTTTGAAATGGAACAAGAATGGGATCAAATGGATGCTTGAGCTGAAAACTGCATTGAGTAAAAGTTGGTGAAAAAGGGTTGACTTTCCCTACTTCGAAATATTTCAAATTTTTCTTCAAAAGTAACCTATAATATTTTGCATCCAAACATGGCCTTCCTATTGGAATTTGATCTTGACCAAAAAAGATGACATGAAATAGACCTTTCTAATGATATTTTGAAACTTGAACCATTCCAAATCTTCGAAAAGTGAGAGAGTTATGAACTGTTGAAGTTGGCAAAAAATCATTAAATGACCTATAATCTTTTGTATCCTTCAGGCAACTTCCATCCATTTTCTCACTTTGCACATAAAAGAAGGCATAAAGTTCACATCCTCAAGATCATTGTGGAAAATGAATGGGCTCAAGGTGATAAAAATTTACCAAGTTATGATCATTTGAAGTCACACATGGAAAATTGGGGGTGCATCTTGACGACTTGTAGTCTTTCTTCTTCATCAACTTTCTTTCACATGAAAACTCCTTGGAACTTTTGAAGTGATTTGTTGATAACCATTTGAAGAGAAGGATGACTTTGGAATCACTCAAAAATACCAAAATATGATCAAGATATACTCCTTTGAAGTTCAAAACCCTAGTTTCTAGATCAAGAAACATTCCATGAGAAACTTTGATAATTTTGAACAAACTTCTTGTACCAACACAAATGCTTTGTAAATATAAGTTGTTGAGGATGATAATGAGAACTAATAGCAACCACAACCACTTCCATATCTTGAGAATTGAGAGAAATATGCATTTGTGACCAATGGGAACAACGCCCTGTCCAAGCAAGCCAACTTCTCCAATCAATCCCTTGTGCTTTTGAACCAAATTTTATAACCTTGAAATGTGGTGAACCAAAATAACCTTACCATGCCATTCCTTACAAAACAAATTCAATGGTGAGGCTTAAACTTCTCAAGCTTTATTGACTAGGGCATGGAAATAAACTCCTGAACCCATGGAGCAACTTGCTGAATCTTATTGCCTTTACCTACATGGATAACAAGCAAGACAAACCAACATTGCATTTTATTAATTAAAAGAAGAAATCAAGACAAAAAATATTCATGATCACAAAAGGACACAAGTCATAGTGCTTGGTGATTCCTCAAAGAGCAAAGCTAAATATAGGGAGGGGAACCAAGAATCCTAATGTGATCTTGTTGTGATGGAATCAACATGGTATGATGAAGGGATCTTAGGGGGGAAAATTGGGGTACAACAACTGCATTTATTTAAGTTTCTTCTATCCGGAGATACAGAGGTTAAAAATCTTCGTGTCGACGCGATCGAAGATACTTAAATATAAAACAAACCCTATTTTTGGCCCTAAGATGCTATGCAATGCTTATGAGCATGAATGCATATGAACAAGATCAAAGGGACGCAAAACGCCATTGGGGATGTAATAAAAAATAAAGAAACAAGAGAGTAACCCAACCAGGAAAATAAATCACTGGTGGAACGAAAAGACCTGAATCAGAGAGGATGGTAAAATAGTAAAAGGATACACCAACTTCCACTAAAGGCGAAGCTACCAACGTTTACTGAAGGCAGAGAGAAAGAATCATCGACGTTCACTACCCTTGAGCTACCAACGTTAATTGAAGGTAAAAGGAAAAGAAATATCATAGCATCGCCGTTCATTGACGATGAACTACCAACATTCATTGAGGGTAGCAAAAAGATAACAATCATCGATGTTCACTGCCGATGACCTACCAACTTTCACTGAAGGTAGGAAGAGAATATATCATAAATAGCCTTTCATTGATGATGAACTACCAATGTTCACTGAGGGTAGAAAAAAGATAACAAACACTAACTTTCATTGATGGTGATCTACCAACTTTCACTGAAGGTAGAGAGAAAATATATCATAGCATCGCCGTTCACTGACGATGAACTACCAACGTTCACTGAGGGTAGCAAAAAGATAACAAACACCAACTTTCATTGATGGTGATCTACCAAATTTCACTGAAGGTAGAGAGAAAATATATCATAGCATCGCCGCTCATTGACAATAAACTACCAACGTTCACTGAGGGTAGAAAAAAGATAACAATCATCGACCTACCAACTTTCACTGAAGGTAGAAGAGAAAATATCATAGCACCATCGTTCACTGAGATGAACTACCAACGTTCACTAAAGGTAGCAAAAAGATAACAAGTTTTCCCTAAAATTCTGGTATTTCACCTAGAACGAGTCTAAACTTCTTCTTTAACCGAGGCACTTTTCCTGGAAAGCGTAAGCTATCTCACATAAAGAGACTTCCACCTGCCAAGATTTCATAACGAATTGTCTATGCGAATTTTGAAAGTCTTGCCATCCGCTGGCGTAAACTGACGACAAACTGCAAACTATCCACTCATAGAGGAGATAGCAAAAAAAAGTTACGTCGACTTTTACATGGAACCACAAGTTGCTCTAATAAAGAGACCTGTAACTTATTGTCATGGAGGATTGTAAGAAGAAATGACTTTATGGGGAGAACAATATGGCTTCCTGGGGAATGAAATATGACTTCCTGGAGAAATTCCACGATATTCCTGCTGAGGAGATCAAGTCTTCTTGTGCAAAATAATTGCACGAACCAAAACTCGAAGCTTTCAGAGATTCAGAGTAAATAATATTGATGGGAAACCAAAATATTCAAACCAGAAATAAATTGGAATGAAACAAGCAACCGAAATACAACCTTTGAGAAATAAACTCAAGAGGGAAAACCAAATCCATCTAAAAAAGGAGTTGTATAGGAAGGCTAAAGCAAAAATCTTCCACGAGGGATAACTCAGTGGGGAAATTGAAAGAATATACACTTTATGCTTAAGGCCAACACTCTATTGAAGAGAGGACAATGTAACTCTGCAAAACAGGGTGATATGTCAAAAAAAAAATTAACAAATGTTAATGAGCAATGATTTTCCAATTTTAGCTATGCATGATGTATGTATAAATGTATGAGTGTTATCGTGCGTATGTTGACAAAACAGATATACAACACCGGGAGTAACCAGTCAAAACCACCTCGGGCACCAACAACACTCAGGTAAATCACATCTAAGATGATCATTCCAAAAAAAAAGAGTAAGCGCCAGCTGAGGAATCATAACCAACTGCCTGCTTCAGCTTTACTGGGGAGAAACATAATCCGGAGATAAACAAACCAAAGTGACAGAAAAGTACAGATACAGGGATAGGACATCCTTCTCCAGGCTTCACCGAGGAAACATATGTTTTCAAAAGTAACACTTCTACTGGGGATTGCAAAAACAATCTCAAGTAAAGTAGATGAACACCAAATCATCAAAATATTCACAGGGGAATTCAGGCCCACTTCAATGGGGAGATTAACACCATATCCTCAAAGGGAAAACTACAATACGTTCTTCACTAAAGAAATCGGGGACCTGTGTTCTTCAAGAGTGATTACGCTATCGTCTTTTATGGAAAAATAACTTCCATTAGACCGAATGAAAACTTCACTGGAGAAATCTCGGATTAAAACCTTACATCATGAAAACTCAGACAAGGAGGAGAAATGAATCCAAACTTGACCGAGGATACTGGAGTATCGAACCCAATACGGTGAATCATCCTGAGTAAACTTTCCCGAGGGGAACAAAAAACTTCTTAAAACAACTGGAGTTTGTCCATTCCTGGGATCACCATTTTTGTTGTTATTATTTTTTTTCACATCACAAATTCTAAAGTAAAAGCAAACTGTAAATTCTTTTTGAAAAATCGATTTTTTTAATTTAATATTTTTGCTTTGAAAGTTATTATCAATAATAAATGGAGTCTTTGCAAGCTAAATAAAATAAGAAACACAAAGAATTGGGTAACATCTCAAACTTTATTAATAGAATGGTAGTGTGCAAATGGCGAGACTCCATAAATGATTACAAAGTTTGGAAAATGGTAATATATAATGGAAAAGATACATTGAGATATAATGATCACTATCCCCTCTAACAAATTTTCAAATCCTGAGCAGTAGCTTCCATTGAAGTATGATGAGGATTCGATAAGATTGTTGCTTCAATGATCAGATCTTGCATAATGCAGTTACTTGCCAAGAAAGTCCCTAACTTTTGCCTAAGATGCCCTTGCGGGTTTTCAACTTAGTTGGAAATTTATTATGTTTATGTCTCTAACTTTTTCCTAGACCTCCCTTTCAGGTTTTCGGCCTATCGAGATGTTCTTTTTTGCCTAATCCGCCCTTTCGGGTTTTCAACTTAGCGAGCTGTTCTTTTATTTCTTTAGGCGAAGTATTTCTTGACTGCATCAACATTCATGGGACGTGGGAACTCCTCGCCATCCATAGTTTCAAGAATTAATGCACCGCCAGAGAAGGCTTTCTTGACAACATATGGGCCTTCAAAATTGGGAGTCCACTTATCCCTAGAATCAGTGTTGAAAGACATGATCTTCCTGAGCACGAGGTCGCCTTCTCTGAATTCACGAGGTTTGATGTTTTTATCAAAATCTTTCTTCATTCTTTTCTGATATAACAGTCCATGACACAAAGCTGTCACCCTCTTCTCTTCGATCAGATTCAATTGGTCAAACCGGTTTTGGACCCATTCAGCCTCTGTCAACTTGGTTTCCATTATCACACGCAAAGATGGAATCTCAACCTCGACTGGGAGTACAACTTCCACTCCATACACCAGGGAGAACGGGGTTGCTCCTATTGAAGTGAGGATAGACGTTCGATATCCATGCAAAGCAAAAGGGAGCATTTCATGCCAATCCTTAACGACCATCTTCTGGATAATTTTCTTGATATTCTTATTAGCAGCTTCAACAACCCCATTCATCTTTTGCCTATACAGAGAGGAATTATGATGGACAATCTTGAATTCTTCGCACAGTTCTGCCATCATGTTATTGTTCAAATTCGAGCCATTGTCGGTGATAATTCTGCTCGGCACAACATACCGACATATAAGATTATTCTTGATGAAGCGTACAACCACCTACTTAGTAACATTGGCATATGAAGTAACCTCTACCCACTTGGTGAAATAATCAATTGCTACCAAGATAAAATGATGTCCATTTGAAGCATTGGGTTCTATCATCCCGATCATGTCAATACCCCACATAGAGAAAGCAAATGGGGAAGAGATCACATTGAGAAGTGTCGGAGGTACATGGACCTTACCTGCATAAATCTGACATTTACGACACTTCTTTGAAAAATTATAACAATCAGATTCCATTTTCAGCCAATAGTAACCTGCTCTTAGCATCTTTTTAGCCATCAAATGTCTATTGGCATGAGTGCCAAATGAACCATCATGAACCTCATGCATCAACATGCCTACTTAGTTTCTATCCACGCATATGAGCAAGACCATGTCATAATTTCTTTTATGAAACACATCTTCACTGAGGAAGAAAATGCCAGCCAATCTTCTCAATGTCTTTCTATCCTTCTTCGATGCACCAATCGGGTATTCCTGAGTCTGAAGAAAATGCTTTACGTCATGATACCAAGGTTTTTCATCTGCTACCTCTTCTATTGTAAACACATGAGCGGGCCTATCCAGTTTCCGAACCATAATTTGAGGTATATCATTCAAAGTATTCACTTGGTACATAAAAGCCAGAGTTGCCAGAGCATCCGCCATCTGATTTTCATCTCTTGGAATATGATGGAATTCAAATTTATTAAATAATTGTAATAACCTTCTAGCATAATCTTTGTAAGGGATCAAGTCGAGGTGACGAGTATCCCATTCTCCTTTAATCTGATTTATTACCAAAGTTGAATCACCATACACATCTAGAATTCTAATTCCGAGATCAATAGCTTCTTCGAGACCCATGATGCAGACCTCAAATTCTGCCATATTATTAGTACAATCAAATGTCAACCTTGCAGTAAAAGGAATGTGTGATCCATGTGGAGTGACAATCACATCACCAATTCCTTTACCATAAGCATTCTCAGCTCCATCAAATATCATACTCCAATGAGATTCAGGGTCAGGACCTTCCCCAAGTAATGGTTCATCACAATCTTTCACTTTCAGGAACATCACATCCTCATCGGGGAATTCATATTCTACAGAGTGATTGTCCTCCACTGGTTGGTGAGCAAGATAATATGCCAACACACTAATTTTAATAGCTTTTTGAGTGAGATATTCAATATCATATTCAGATAACAACATCTTCCAACGGGCAATTCTTCCAGTAAGAGCAGGCTTTTTAAAAATGTACTTGATTGGATCCATTTTGGAGATCAAACAAGTAGTGTGATTCAACATATACTGCGCAAACGCTTTGCTGCCCAGGCCAAAGCACAACATGTCTTTTCCAGCATGGAATACCACGACTCACAGTCAGTGAACTTTTTACTGAGATAATAAATGGCAAACTCTTTCTTCCCTGTTTCATCCTGTTATCCCAAAATACAACCCATGGAATTATCTAACACTATCAGATACATAATCAACGGTCTTCCTTCAACAGGAGGGAGATAGATAGGAGGTTCAAGCAGATATTCTTTAATACTTTCAAATTCCCTTTGGCAGTCATTCGTCCACACACAACCTTGATCTTTCTTTAACAACTTAAAGATCGGTTCACATGTTGCAGTCATGTGGGAGATGAATTTAGAAATATAATTCAAACGCACGAGGAACCCTCTGACTTGATTTTCAGTTCTTGGCGCTGACATCTCTTGAATTGTTTGACTTTAACAGGGTCAACTTCAATTCCTTTCTGGATAACAATGAAACCGAACAATTTCCCTGATCGAACACCGAAGGTGCATTTATTTGGATTCAAGCGGAGACGATACTTTCTCAAACGCTGAAACAACTTTAACAAATCTTCTACATGCCCTTCTTCAGTCTGGGATTTGGAAATCATATCATCAACATATACTTCGATTTCCTTGTGCATCAGATCATGGAATAGGGTTGTCATAGACCTCTGGTATGTTGCACCAGTGTTCTTCAACCCGAAGGGCATCACTCGATAACAGAATGTTCCCTAGGGTGTGATAAACGTATTTTTTCCATATCCTCCAAATCCATTCTTATTTGATTATACCCGGAAAATCCGTCCATGAACGAGAATACTTTGAATTTTGTTGTGTTATCCACTAACATATCAATGTGCGACAATGGAAAATCATCTTTTGGACTAGCTTTATTTAGATCTCTGTAATCTACGCACATGCGAACTTTTCCGTCTTTTTTTGGTACTGGGACAATATTGGCAATCCATTGAGGATACACTGACGTCACAAGAAAACCAACATTAATCTGCTTTAGAACCTCCTCTTTGATCTTCAATGCCATATCTGGGTGAGTTCTTCTCAACTTTTGTTTAATTGGCGGACACTCTAGCTTTAATGGTAAACGGTGCTCTACAATATCTATATCTAGATCAGGAATATCTTGATAAGACCAAGCAAAAATATCCACATACTCTTTCAACAGCTCAATCAATCTGCTCTTCACATCCGGATGCAGCAATGCTCCAATCTTGACTTCCTTCGGATCTTCTTCTGAACCCAAATTGATCACTTCCAGTGGCTCTTTATATGCCTGAATGGTATTTTCCTCGTGCTCAAGCAACCGTGAGACTTCTTCTGGAATCTCATCATAATCTTCTTCTTCAGCCCCATACACAGGACATTTAAAGTTGGGAGAGGGTGCAGGTTTATTGTATTCAACGGGTTTTTTAATTAATCTGCACATATGATTTATGTTTGCTTTTAGAAACAGACACATATAACAAGTGATCATGCAGATCGAATTTCAGTTATTTATTTATTTTGAAAGGTTTTTTTTATTACCATTTTCCAAGAAAAACCAGAAAATAAAGACACAATTTGGGAAATAAAGACAACTTTTATTATTGATTTTAAAAGTCACACAAACAGATAAGCCCTACAACATTAATACTTCCACCTTGGGCAGAGTGAAAGCTTTTCAAAAAAGATTAACAAAACAAATTACTTTGAAACATGTATGAAAGAGGGAACATCAATGGTGATCCAGTTCTGAACCTTAACTCCGTGCGTCACATAATTGGGCCTTTCTTGTTTTGCTTCATCTTCCACAATGGCATTAATCCCGGAAACATTTAGATGAAGATAACCCCCGCTACGGAAGATGTCTTGATACTTGCTCGTAGCAGACTTCGGCTTCATGCTCTTACCTTTGTTATTTCTCGAAGAGAACCCCAATCCGATTCTGTTCTTGTTCACAGGTGGATCCACAATCTGTCCCTATACCTCGCTATGACCTTTTCGCACAACTTGTTGCACATCCTTAAGCGAAACCATTGAATCCTCATTTCCTCTTATGTTGTCAATAGATAAAGCTTGGAATTGAGTTCCAATAGCAGCTTCATATGCCTCCACAATGCTGAAGGAGGACGAATGAGATATCAATAATTCCTGTTCCCCATTTATGATTACCACTTTTCCTTCACGTAAAAACTTCAACTTATGGTGTAAAGTTGAAGTGACAGCCCCTGCCTCATGTATCCACGGCCTTCCTAGCAAATAGCTATAAGCGGGTACAATATCCATGACCTGGAAAGTTATCTTAAACAAATGCGGTCCTATATGAATATGCAAGTCCTCTTTACCAATAAAAAATTTCCTTGATCCATCAAACGCTTTCATAATGATGCCACTCAGGCGCATAGGCGTTCCTTAATATTTCAACTTCATAAGATTGATTCTCGGTATAATGTTAAAAGAGGATCCATTATCAATCAACACATTGGATAGTGAATCATTCTTGCAATTCATAGAGATATGAAGGGCCAGGTTGTGATTCCTTCCTTCATCTGGTAATTCATCATCGCAGAAATTCAAATTATTACATGACGTAATGTTCCCTATTACGCTGCTGAATTGGTCTATAGGCATATCACTCTCCACAAAATCTTGGTCCAATACCCTCATCAAGGATTCTCTGTTTGCAGTTGAGTTCATCAATAAAGCCATGGTAGATATTTTTGAAGGAGTCTGCAGTAGCTGATCTACGATTCTGTAGTCGCTCATCTTGATTATCTTCAAAATATCATCCACTTCTTTCTCTAACATAGCCCCACTAGTCTCACTCGTAGCCTTCTTGGGTTCAACATTCTCAAAAAATTTCTTTCCGGCACTAACATCTCCTTGAACAACTGGTGCAAAAACACGACCGATGCGGGTCACCCTGCTATTCTCAACAACATTTCCGACATCAGGAATTGGATGGATGGGAACTTCCACTCCATCCTCTAATGTTGTAGCGTTGTATTTATAGGGAACAACCTTATCTGATTTGTAAGGGATAGAACCTGACAAACTAATCACCAATGGGGTAATAACTGGCTTGCTATAATACTCAACTTCAAAATGGGCAGGTGCGCCAAAACAAGGCACAATAACGTTTAGCCCTTATTCAACAAAATCTGTCATTATTGAGTCATTTTTGGAAAACAAATCCTCATCTGAGGAGAAATACTCATCTGCAGAGGCATACTCTCCATCCGACTCTTCTTAAGTCAAACAAACCTCAACCAAATCAACTTCATGGTAATCATCCCTTTGACCTGTAACCTTGATAGTTCCATTATCCAACAACAACTGAACACCCTTCTTCATGATTGAACATCCTCGGGAGTCCCGGCAGCAAATTCGGCAAGACCCATACTGGTGTTTTACCTGACCAGCCATATGGCAGAAAGTAGCATGCAATTGCACAAGGTCCTCATTCATATACTCTACATCAAAAATTATGAATTTTACAGGACATCCAGAAACCATATTCACCTTCTCTTCATACTCTTCCCTAGGCCTAATTATGTGGATGAGGCCCTCATCCATCATCTCTTGTAAATCAACCTTTATCTTATTGCAACCCTGTATGACTGTACTACAAATAGCACAACCAAAATGGTCATGCGTATAGTAGCTAAATTCACAAAGGTCTACATACATTTTCACCAAATCTCCTTTAACCAGATTGATATACAAAATCCGGAAGTCGCCTGGACAACCGGCCACCATATTCACAACATTTACTCCTCCATGCTTGGGTAAAGGATTGTCTTTCAAATTAGGTCCCACATCCTTGAAAGATAGAATACCAGACTTCACCAATTTCTGCACCTCATTCTTCAAAGGATAAAAATTTTCAACATTATGCCTTGGTGCTCCCTGATGAAAGACACATGTTTGGTCTGCCTTGTAATACCACGGCAACAGTGACGGTACAACGGGAAGTGGTCGGGTCTGAACCAACTTCTTATGAATCAATGCCAGTAGTAACTTTGTATAGCTCATAGGAATAGGGTCATAACTCTCCCTTCTCTGAATATACCCTTGATTCCTTAGCTGGGATGATCTCTGATAAGCAACGGTAGTTGGAGCTACTCCCACAACTGGAGTAACTGAAGCGACTTGCTGATGACGCTGATAATTCCTTCTAGGAGTATTAACCCTCCTCTCTTGCATAACAACATTTGCATGCCATTCCTTCTTCTTGGTAAACCCGTAAGATGGCTTCTTCACACCTCCAGAGCTTTCACTTCTCGTTAAACGACCCTCTCTTACAACCTCTTCTAAGCGGATACCCATTCCTACCATTTTAGAAAAGTCACTTGGCGCACTTGCTAGCATCCTCTCGTAGTAGAAAGCACCCAGCGTTTTCAAAAAAATTTTAGTAATCTCCTTCTCTTCCATGGGAGGAATCACTTGGGCGGATACCTCACGCCATCTCTGTGCATATTCTTTGTATGATTCCTTGTCTTTCTGAACCATGGCCCTGAGTTGGTCACGGTAAGGCGCCATGTCCATGTTGTACTTATATTGTTTGATGAACGCTTCTCCCAAATCATTGAAAGTATGGATGTTGACACTGTCCAAACTTATATACCACTTCAGCACAGCACCAGTCAAACTATCCTGAAAAAAGTGAATCAGCAGACGCTGATCATCAGTATGGGTAGACATTCTTCTTACATACATCACCAGATGAGCACGAGGGCAAGTGTTTCCCTTGTACTTCTCAAACTCCGGGACCTTAAACTTAGTAGGTATCTTAACATTCGGGACCAAGCATAACTCATTCGCATTTTGCCCAAATAGCTCTTTTCCCCTGTGGGCCTTCATCACTCTTTGCATCTTGTCAAACTGCTCTTGAAAATCATCCATTCTATCATAAAGACCCAAGTCTTCACTCGGTGGAGGGAAAGGACGACACACATCATCGTTAACAAACGGAACCATATCCATCGAAGGTGGTGCAGCCGGAGCAACATGCACCACATGAGGTGCCGGAGTAACAATAGTCTAAACAATCAGAGGATCTTGACGACCAAGATTGAAACCTTCAGGTGCAATATTCTCTAGAATTACCCAAGGATAACCTTGAGGCATGCGATTTTGAACAACGGCAGGAGTAGAAGATACGGGAACAGTCGGAGCTTCAGTAGTTGCCCTTGTTGGTTGAGGTTGGACACTCGGTGGCGGATTCTGAGCAGCCACTAGAGCTTCCATCAGAGCGGTTAGATTGGCCATACCAGTCTTCAAAGCAGAAACCTCCTCGCGCAGCTCGCGATTCTCTTGTTCTAAGTTGTCCATCTTCTTTATGAAATTAGCCCGAGTGTTATAGTGGTGAGTCAGCTTGCTGAACAAAGTAAAGAAGCTTGGTAAGACACCTGGATATGCATAACAAATGCAAGAATTATGTGCAATATGATGCATGATATGCAGTGCACATGATTTTATTTTATTATTTAATATTTCAAGGGATTTAAAATTTATGGACATATTTTCAAATATCAAAGTAATAATGCATTTGAAATACTGAAGAAATTTTTTTTCATTATAACAACTTCAAAATGGATTACAAGTTTTAATGATCCCAAGTACAAGATGAAAATAAAATCTAAAACCATGAGAAGCAAAACTGATAGAGATCACTCTATACGCTGGCGCTTCCCTGTGAGCCTGGAAATCTGAGCCTTCACTCTCTGGTTTTCTTTCGCATACCTGGTGGCAAACTCCTTCCAATTACCTGAATCAGGAAGTAAGTAATCAGCATCTGATTGAGGCTTAGGATAAAATAAATCCCCTTGCCTCTACATAGTCTCTACAGCTCAACTCTTAAGGATCTCAATCAAGTCGTCTTTCTCCTTCAAGTCTACTCTGTAGGAAATCTCTAAAGTTTGGCACTTGTTCTTCCAAGCATCCTTTTCCTGTTGCATCCTGACCAAACAAGTTTTAGCTCTTCTAGATCATCTAATAATGTAGGAGTGGTCTTCACAAATAGACCAGGCATAGGTGTTTCCCTGGAATACGGCATCTTCAATTGAATAGCTCTCGTTTGGATCCACTGAAGATATGGCTCCAAAGAAACAACACCCCTAGGTCCCAAATCCTTCCTACTCTTATTATAAATGTGACGCCAGGCCTTCGCAATCTACTCCCTAGCTTCCCTATGGTATCCTCCTTCCTTCAGAAAGAAACTACTCAAATGAATACTATTTGGTTTATCCCTCATAGGATAACCAAGCTGTCGTCGTGCAAGAACAAGGTTATAGTTAATTCCTCCCTTTGTACCAAAAATAGGTACATTTGGGAAACAACTATAACTTTCAATAATTTTTATATCGTGGTAAGCTCGATGATACTAATCAATATCCGAGTGAGTAAGTGCCATCATTTTAGGATCCCAACAGGGTTCCTTCTTGACATCCCAAAACGCATCAGACTGAGGAATATGAGAGATAAACCACGGTACAACAGGGGCGTGCAACAGATAATCATCCCCCCATGATAAGAATTCTGAAGATGAATAGAGTAATAAGCATCACCCGACAAGGTAAGAATTGGGTTTCCAATCATGAAGATTCTGATAGCATGAACGTTAAAAAACTAGTCCACATTAGGAAATAAGAACAACCCGTAAGCAAGTAGAGCAAAGATGGCCTCAAAAGCGATTGTAGTCTTCATCCTAGAAAAGTAACGAGCTTTCTCCAATAAGAACTGAGTGGTAATCCTCTAATCCCTCCTTTAGTAGTCATACGGGCTTCCACCTCAGACTTCCCCAGATGAATCAAAGCAACTATCTCATGCAGTTTTGTCTCACCCTCCAAACCAGTAAAAGGAACACGATCGGTAACAGGTAAATCCAATAGATAAGAATACTCCTCCAGTGTAGGCATCAACTGATAGTCGGGAAAAGTAAAGCAATGATACATCGGATCATAGAACTGGACCAAGGTCGAGAGAATACCCTCCTTCATCTTTAGCTTCATGAGAGGAATAATGGATCCATACTTCTTCCGAAAGTCTGCAAAACACTCTATCTCGGGAATTAGACTGACCAACTCATCTATCTTGGGATCTTTGAAACTGTATTTCCCAGTCTTTCTCTTTCTGCAATCCATGGTTAAAAGGTACCTGAGATAATCACAAATGGTAAACTTTTTAAATCCCTTGAAATAAGATCTCTTCAAAAGATGCTTATGAGTTCATGGATGCATGATGCAACAATTACACACAAGATCACACATATAGGGTTCATAGGTTCAACGTCACGAGCATGAGGTCGAAGGTACTACCCATAAGATGTTGGTCTAAAAGTTATCATATGCCGAACAAGGTTTTAGAGTTTCCCAGAGTCTACATCCTTCCTTAGGATATTACCAACTTCCCGATTAACTTGGTAATTAGTAATATTCTCAAGAAAAAATCTTCCGAGTGTAGTATCGCGTGACAACTATTTCCGTATTACTCCGTCATAACTTCCGCACTACACCTAAAATGCCAAGATGGGTTTGGTATTCTACGATTCTTAGTTTCAGCAGGCTCCCAGGTCGAAAGCAGTACATCTTCCCGATTACTCGGTAAACGGCACTACAGTCAAAGGGGCCTCCACTGAGTGGGGGATTTCATGCCTTCTTTTTTGGGATTACTCTCTCAAAGTTAACATGACAATACCACCCGTCCTATCTTAAATTTTTCCCAAGTCCGAGTATAGGACTTATAAGTAATCACCAAGCACCCTAAAAACCAGGAAAATCCAGGAAAACATATATACATCAAATGATATAACACGTAAACAACAACAACATGTATACAAATATAGGCTCAACCCACTTAGGGATGGACCAACAAGAGGTTAATCTTTCCCCATTGAAGTCGCCATTTTTCTGTAGAGGTGGAAATGTTTAAGACTAAGTCATTGGATTGACTAGACTTATTCAGATCAAAATAAAAAATCGCCACCGTGATTTATTGTTTCCAATGGAATGGGAAAAGAGCGAATAACCCAAAAGAGGGGCGAAAGATTCAAGGTAATGGGGTTGGTTATGAAAAGGGAAGGTATTAGCACTCTAAACATCTACGGTACTCCGTAGGAACCTCTTTGTAAAAATCTGTATATTTTGGCTATAAAAATGTTGTATAGAAAAAGGATGGTGGAGGTGAGAAAAGAAATATATTTATAATTTTTTCACCCGCCGCGGTTGTGAACCTTTAGTGCCTACATACCACCTTTCGTTGAATAGGGGATCATGGTACACATAGTTCCTCTTTTTAAAGTTTTTAAAACACAAGTGTGTTGATTGATTTTAAGAGATAAGACATCATCGTCATTGTCCGTGTGGAAAACATACTTACTACTCACAATCATGAGAAAGGAGAATTTGCATCATCTCAAAGTGGAGGATATGGCTTGGATTTTAAAATCAATAATGCCTCACTCAACACCCAAGTGGAAAATGTATCTCTTCACTATATATTATAGAAGTATAGTTATTTGCATCACTAGAAGGATTGACAAGAGTCCAATATTTTTGAGAAAAGTTAAAAGATAAAATTCAAAGTGGCAAAATAGTGTGAAATGAGATTGATTGACTTTTAGTCTTCTCACAAAAAAAAATGTCAAAATATTATTAAGTTTATTGAAGTTTATTTATGAAAATGTTTGAAAATGCATGGACCTAAGTCCAAGTTTATTATGAAAGTGGTTCATGTTTAAAAACAAGAAGAGTTTTCAAAAGGAGGGAGAAGATTTTTGAAGTTAAAGAAGACGGGAGGAGAAGAAGGGACTATCTTAAAGCATAAGGTAAAAGCTAGGGATAGGAACCATATAACCAACAATAAGCCAATACTTGACACTATGAGCCAAGATAGAATTCTCATTCTTTGGATTAAAACCAAACAAGCAATGATACTGGACCTCTTGAAGAACCAAACTTCAAATGTATTAAGTCTTCACAAAAATTGGGCAGAGTAACGGTTGTATACAGGTGAATTCCATATTACAAACAAAGAGTGTAATCACAATAACCTGCACATAAAACAATCAAACAACCCTATGTCTTGAGGTAAACCTCAAGAGCTCTAGACAAAATAATCAGATAAGGTCACAAGGTTTCCAATCATAGGCCAAGGTTTCTAATCCTAAGTCCAAAAAGTCCAATGCTCCATAATGCCAAGGATAGTAACCAAATAGTCCAAGTATTATTAAAGTTTTTTAGGGTTTATGTTGATTATTAGGTGTTTTGAAGAAGAAAAGTAAAGCTCAAGTGAGCAAAGATAAAAATGACAAGAAAGTAAATACTCAAATGAGAAAAAATGAAAATGGCATGAAATGTAAATGCTAAAGGTAAATAGCATAAAAATAAAAGGGAATATAATAAAAATAAATGATAAAGTCAATTATTAGTGATTAGTGGTTAGTTGGATGATCATCTTAAAACATGAATTTGGATCTCATTAGAGGATTGGTAGAACCAAAGCCTCCACACAACAAGTTACATTTTCTTTTGTCAAGTATATCATCCATTTGGAATCCTCATGAGTACCATTTAATGATCAACGATGTTTTAGTGATCCGCGTTGACCAAAGGTGTTATAGATCCATTAGAGGATTGGTAGAACCAAAGCCTCCACACAATGAATCTCAAGGTTATTGGATCAAAGAGATCAAATTAACACACTTGGGCTTGCAAACATAAGTTTGGGCCACAAATGATCGTTTATTCGAATCGGGACAAAATTTAGCGCTATATTAAGCAATCGTAAGTGGACTTATATAGAAGTCACACCTATTTTGAGGCCGGTCAATAGCAATCTATGCACCATTTGTTTTGATACATGATATAGAGATCATGCTCCAATAACACTTAGTGCAATAAGAAAAGGGATGAGATGAAGAGGGGTGGGAGAGAATATACAAACCACTTTTGAATTAAATTTAATCAAACTATTATTAAAATCATTCATCAATTTTTTGTGGAGTTAGACTCAACACCATGGATCCAATGATGTTAATAAAGTTCATGATCAAAAATTTAACCCAAGATCACCCATAAAATTGTCACAAAATAATATTACATTTAATATATACAAAAAAAAGTGTAAAAAAGTTTAAGAATAAAAATAAAAGAGAAAAATATCAACTATATTCAAATTGATCAAGAAATAAAAAGTAAGTCTTTAGAAAAATCAGAAAAGGACTCAAATGATCTCATAAATTTTTTGGTAATTTTTTAAAGTCAGAAACTATTTTTAAAATTAAAAGAAATGACTAAATTAACTAAAAATGATAAAAAATACCAAAGTCAAAAATAAAAAATAAATGAGGTCACCAATATTTGTCATAATATCATTGGATCATTCCATAATTTTTTTTAGAATTTAAAAATGGATAAAAGTATTTTTAAACATTTAAAACAATTCAAATAAAGTAAAAATTTATAAAAAATACCAAAACACAAAATTAAATTGTGAAAAAAATAAAAATCAGAAACAGAATAATCAGAAATATTTTTCATAATTATTTCATAATTTTTGGACTAAAAATGAATTTTCTATGATTTTTTGAAGTTTAAAACAATTAAATATAAAAATCAGAAAAGAAAATAAAAGTAAAAAATATATAGACAATTGGATGAGAGTCAAAACGCATTAGTAATCAAATCCAAGTGATCTTGCGCGTTGTGCATATCATGGTCATTAGTGAATAAAGCATAGAATCAAAAAGTAAAATCAGATTTCAAAAAAAACAAGTGGCACGCTATCATTGGTTGAAAGATGACACGTAGGTCATCTTCAACCTCAAGCCAACGTGAATTGCAGGTCTCTGAAACTGTAAAATCAGAATCTCATACTTATGTCATTCGCTTCGTCTCTTCAAGACGAAGACAACCACACCGTCGTGCCAAATTTATATAAACTGTAACTCGAGCAATTTGGTAGGAATGTTTTGAAAAGGGATTTGAAATTTCATGGTCAAAACGTGTTTCCAGTAAAAAGCAAGTGTTGCGACTAGAACCAGGGCAATGAGAGCATCACAATGATATCAAAGTTTTGAAGAATTGATAAAGGAATCTACCTATTAAAGTTGAGTTGTAGAGATCAGAAATTGGATTTCTATGGAGCAATATAGGGCACGATTCTTGAAGGTAATTATATGGTTAGCTTTAGGGAAGATCAAGGAAGGTGAATTGATGGAAAAATTGGATTGAAAAAGGTTTGAGAATGGATTTCAAAGTTGCTGAATTTTAAGTTATGGAACAAGTTTGGTAGGGTGATTCTGGCTATCTAAGCTTGAGGAAATGAATGGGGAATGACCCTCTATTTATAGGGAATCAAATGGAATGCCAAGCGTGCGAAATGATGAAGTTTGGAGGGAAATCGTGTGAAGTTGCAAACAAGAAAAGTGTGACTTCCAATTTTATCAAAACTCATCCAAAATGCGCGTTTTGCTATGCTAATCACTTTTGGAACTTCATTAAACATGTTTAGAGGCATAAACACACATAAACAAAGTGTTTACAAGCCAAATCAAGGATTTCAAACTTCTAACTTGGTGAAAAATTCAGTTTCAAAGTGCCAACTTCTGACCAATGGCATTCTCAGCTCAAGGAGTATTAGGGCATGACTCTTGATGCTTTAGAAAGACGAGGTTACAAGCTTTGCAATGGAAAAATAATGGGATTAAATGGATGCTTGAGCTGAAAACTGCATTGAGTCAAAGTTTGAGAAAAAGGGTTGACTTTCCATACTTAGAAATATTTCAATTTTTTCTTCAAAAGTGACCTATAATATTTTGCATCCAAACATGGCCTTCCTCTTGGAATTAGCTCTAGACAAAAAAAGATGAAATGAAATAGACTTCTTGAATGACATTTTGAAACTTGAACCATTCAAAATCTCTAAAAATTGAGAGAGTTATGAATTGTTGAAGTTGGCAAAAAATCATTAAATGACCTATAATCTTTTTTATCCTTAAGGCAACTTCCATCCATTTTCTCACTTTGCACATAAAAGAAGGCATAAAGTTCACATCATTAAGATAATTGTGGAAAAATAATGGGATAAAGGTGATACAAATTGACCAAGTTATGATCATTTGAATTCACACATGAAAAATTGGGGGTGCATCTGGAGGACTTGTAATCTTTCTTCTTCATCAAGTTTCTTCCACATGAAAACTCCTTGGAACTTTTGAAGTGATTTGTTGATAAACATTTGAAGATAAGGATGTCTTTGGAATCACTCAAAAATACCCAAATATGAGCAAGATATACTCATTTTAAGTTCAAAACCCTAGCTCCTAGATCAAGAAACATTCCATGAGGAACTTTGACAATTTTGAACAAAGTTCTTGTACCAACATAAATGCTTTGTAAATATAAGTTGTTGAGGATGATAATGAGAACTCATAGAAACCATAACCACTTACATATCTTGATAATTGAAAGAAATATGCATTTGTGACCAATGGGAATAAAGCCTTGTCCAAGCAAGCCAACTTCTCCAATCAATCCCTTGTGTTTTTGAACCAAATTTTATAACCTTGAAATATGGTGAGCCAAAATAACCTTACCATGCCATTCCTTCCAAAACAAATTCAATGGTGAAGCTTGAACTTCTCAATCTTTATTGACTAGGCCATGGAAATAAACTCATGAACCCATGGAGCAACTTGCTGAATCTTATTGTCTTTACCTACATGGATAACAAGCAAGACAAACCAACATTGCATTTTATTAATTAAAAGAAGAAATCAAGACAAAAAATATTCATGATCACAAAAGGATACAAGTCAAACTTCCTGGTGATTCCTCAAAGAGAAAAGCTAAATATAGGGAGGGGAACCAAGAGTCCTAATGTGATCTTGTTGTGATGGAATCAACATGGTATGATGAAGGGATCTTAGGGGAAAAATTGGGGTACAACACCCAGAATCAAAAGACCACACCTTTGTTTCTGTTCTTTCGAATCCAGAACTAAAAACATACAACAGTTGTTTCTTTTCCTTCGAATCTAGAACTAAAGAAACACAACTCTACTTTTCTTGGCTTTCGAATCTAGAATCAAAGAAACACAAAACTTGTTTCTCTTCCTTTGAATCCAAGAGCATCCAGGGAAATCACTCAAGGTCCAGAAGTACCAACTTCAGATTCAAGCATGTAAATAACCTTTTGCTTATTTTTTCATTTCTATCCGTTCGCTTGTTTTCTTTTCTTGTCCAAATATATGTTAAAGACTAACCTGTACAGGCCATATTAGCATGATTTCAACCCATATTGCTATCATGTCCCAAACGAAAGAAAACAAAAAAAGGCGTGTGAATCGAAGGGTGTGCTTCAATACACACTGATTTGCAGGCCCACACAAAAGGAAAGGGTGTGCGAATCGAAGGATGTAAGCTTCGATACACACATGTTGCAAGCCCAATCGAAAGAAGGAAAAAATGTGGGAATCGAAAGACACATCCTTCCATCCAGGATGTCCTTTCTTTCTCTCTTTTACACTATTTTTGTCTTTATATTTTCTATATATTTACATTTTATTTCTATTCAATATGGTTGTAATAATTAGGACTTTTATTGCTTTTCAACCCCAATTTGTAAACTTGTATACCCCATCCCCTAAAACATGTAATAACATTGGACATTTATTTTCCGCATTTTTTGCTTTCACAAATGTTAGTAACTAGGGTGTGTATGGAAAGATTAAAACCAATACTTAGACCACTCTAAATTCAAGACAAAAATGCATGTAATCAAACACATTATTCACACACATGCACCTCTAGGGTAATCTCACTTGTTGCCTTGGAAATAATCATGTACCGCGAATATGGGCATTTTAGCAAAGACCCTTGATAAAAGATTGTAGTCCCTCGATGTCCCTCGATGTTGCCTTTGGTAAATGATGTAGTCCCTAACGAAAATTGCTAAGCCTTCTATGACTATACAAATGACCCACGCCCGTCCCTTCACATCCAACGATGGGGCTTCTTACCAAATCAATGGTAAGATAGCAACATCTAAAAGAGGAGGAAAAGAACATTAGAACTTTTGAGTAGGTAGGACGCTCGTAGTTGCTTGTTCTTGAACTAAAACCATTTTCCACACTTACACTTTCAAAAACACCTTCAAAAACAAACATCTCTTTGAACTATTTTCAAAACCAACACTTTGTATGCATTTTTATAGAGACGAGAATCATTATAAAGTTCGCCACAACAATGGAATTTTGAAAAATATTTTCAAACTTACACTCATCACAAAACAACTTTTCAAACAAAGCAATTTTCAAGTGATCTAGCAAGCAACTAAGAGCCCATAGATAACTATGGATGAAAAGGGTGCTAACACCTTCCCTTTTCATAACCTGCCCCCCAAACTCAAGAAAATATCACTAAAGGTCTTTCCTGTTCTTTTCACTCTTTCCTTATTGGATAGAAGAAAAGTCAGTGGCGACTCTTGCTATTCACAATAATTGCGATCAAACGCAAAACAATATGGCACGTTATTGTTCGTAGCTTGAAGGTAGAAGATTATTGAACAGATGTCAACACCATCAGGATCTTTTTGATTGGGAATCCCATTCCTAAATTATTAGGGGATGCTTATTATTCCATTTGTCTTCGGGATTTTCATCATGGAGGGATGATCATTTGTTGCACGCCTTTGTTACATCAGTGGTTTATTTCTTACTTACCTCAGTCTGATGCTTTCTAGGATATCAAGAAGGAACCTCATCGGGCTCTAAAGATTATGGATCTCACTCATTCCGATATTGTTTGGTATCATCAGACTTGTTATAATGTGGAGATTGTCAATAGTTGTGGTAGTTTCCAAAAATGTACCTCTTCTCGGTACAAAGGGAGGAATTAACTACAATCCATTCTTGCACGATGTCAACTTGGATATATGATGAGAGACAAGCCAAATAGTATTCATCTGAATGGTTTCTTTCTCAAATAATGAGAAGATCATAAGGAAGGTAATTAGGAAATTGCAAAGGATTGGCGCCATATTCACAGGAAGAGTAGAAAAGAATTGGGATCGAGAGGAGCTATTTTTATGGAGCCTCATCTCTGGTGGGTACAAGCAAGGGAAATTTAGTTGAAGATGCCATATTCCCGTGAAGAACCTATACCTGATATGTTTGGGAAGACAACTCCTCCCCTTTTAGATGATGTGGAGGAACTTTAGCTTACATTGGTTAGGATGCAGCAGGAGAAGGAAGCCTGGAAGAACAAGTGTAAGACTTTAGAAATAACCTACCAAGCAGAATTGAAAGAGAAGGATGACTTGATCGAGATTCTTGAGAGTCGTGCTGTTGAAATGATGGAGAAGCAAGAGGATTTATTTTTCTCTAGAGCTCAAGCATGACTTAGTTCCTCACTTCCTGACTCTGGTGATTGGAAAGAGGTTGTTGACAGGTATGCAGGAGAAAACAAGCATTTGAAGGCTCAAATTACAAGACTCACGGGAAATCGTCATTGTGTGGAGAGATCTTCATCAGCTTTGCCTCCTTAGGATATTAGATTCTATCTTCTCTTGTACTTAGAATTTTTGAAACTTGTAATCCATTCTGAAGTTATTATAAAAAAATTCACAGTATTTCAAAATGTGTTAGTACTTTAATATTTACAAATCATCTATAATTCTTTGAGTCCCTTGAAATATTAATAACGATAAATAAATCATGTGCATTGCATATCATGCATCATCTTGCACATATTTCTTACATTTCTGTTCATACCCAGGTGTCTTATTGTGTTTCTCTACTTTGTTATGAAGCAAAGTGTCTCACCGGTATAATACTCGAGCTAATTCCAGGAAGAAAATGGAGAAACTTGAACAAGAAAATTGTGAGTTGCACGAAGAGGCTACTGATTTGAAGGTCGGTATGGTTAATCTGAATGCTTTGATGGAATCATTGGTGGCTGCTCAAAATCAGCCACCACTTGTTCCGTCGTCTGCTCATCCACAACAAACAACAGTCACTTCTGAAGCTCCGACAGTTCCCATTTCCATTACTCCAGTTACTGCGGCTCATAATCGTATGGCTCAGGGTTACCCGTAGGGAATGTCTGAATATTTCATGCCAGAAGGTTAAGAACTTGTTACACAAGTTGCTCCAGCTACTCAAGTTACTGCTACTCCTGCACCTCCTGTGGTGTATGTTACTCCTGTTGCTAGAATAAGATCCAATATACTGCACCTCCTACAGTGAATGCCACACCATTTGTTTATGATGAGGTTGATCGTCCTGTTCCTCCATCGAGTGAAAGTGTGGGTTTCTATGATCGATTGGATGATTTTAAGGATCAATTTAATAAGATGTAGAAGGAAATGCAGGCTCTTCGGGGAAAATAATTATTCGGACAGAACCTTAGTGAACTCTACTTAGTTCCTAACATAAAAGTGCCAGCAAAGTTTAAAGTGCCAGAATTTGAGAGGTAAAAGGGAAACTCTTGTCCTTGTGACCACCTAGTGATGTATATCAGAAAAATGTCTATGCATTCTGATGATCAATGTTTTCTTATTCATTTCTTCCAGGATAGTTTAACTAGTGCCGCTTTAAAGTGGTATATGAGTTTGGACAGTAGCAATATCTACACCTTCAATGATCTAAGGGAAGCCTTCATCAAGCAGTATAACTACAATATGTTCATGGCGCCTAACTGTGACCAATTGAGGGCGATGTCTCAAAGAGACAAGGAGTCGTTCAAAGAATATGTGCAGCATTGATGCAAGATAGCTGCCCAGGTGGTACCACCCATGGGAGAACAAGAAATTACCAAGGTCTTCCTAAAAACCCTTAGACTATTTTATTACAATAAGATGGTCGCCAGTGCGCCGAGTGATTTCACTGAGATGGTGAGCATGGGTGCTCGTCTAGAAGAAGTTGTCAGGGAAGGGCGTTTGATGAAAGACGAAGGGACAAAGAAGTCATCATACGGATTCTCTAGAAAGAAAGAAAGTGAAAAGAATGCTGTTATTGGGGAGAGGAAGATTAGACCACCTAGAAGACATCATCAGTACCAACAACATGTTGCTTCTATAGCTCGAGTTACCAATGTAACTCTAACTACTGTTGCCTATCAGAGACCCCCTCTTCAAGGAAATCAAGGGAAAGGTCAGAAGAGAAAAGCTTTTGACTATATTCCAATAAGCTATGCACAGTTATTCTCGGCTTTGATTTAGAAGAAGTTGGTTCGGACAAGGCCTCCCCCCGTTATACCTTCACCTTTACCCTGGTATTATAAGGAAGATCAGACTTGTGCTTTTAATCAAGGAGCATCAGGGCACAACATCGAAAACTATTATCCCTTGAAATTTGAGGTATAGAATATGGTGAGATATGGCCTCCTATCCTTTAAAGATGTTGGCACTAACATGAAAGATAATCCTTTGCCTAAACATGGAGGTGAAAATATTGTAAATATGGTTACTGGTTGTCCCGGGGACTTCTGAATTTTTGATGTCAACCTGGTTAGAGGGGATCTGGTGAAGATGCATGCTGACCTCTGCGAACTCAGCTACTATACGTACGACCATGTTGGTTGTAGTATTTGTAGTACAGATATCCAAGGATGTGATAAAATAAAAGCTGATCTTCAAGAAATGATGGACGAAGGTCTCATTCATATAATCAGGCCAAGGGATGAGTACAAATAAGATGTGAATATGGTCTATGGATGTCCCGATGAATTCTGTATTTTTGATGTGAATTATATGAATGATGATTTGGTGCAGCTGCACCCTACATTCTGTCACATGGATGGCAAAGAAGAACACCATTATGGGTCTTGTCAGACTTGCTACAGGGATTCTGGTGGTTACTCCATCGTGAGAAGGGGTGTTCAATTGTTGTTAGATAATGGTACTATCAAGGTCTCAGGTAATAGAGATTATTACAATGGGGTTAATCTAATTGAAGATTGCTCGGTCAAGACCGTGTCAGATGATGAGTATGTTTCTGTAGATGAGTTCTTTTTGTTCTAATGAAAATATTATGTGATGTCTAAGTATTCTGAAGAAGGGGTGAATGTAATTGTTTCGTGTTTTGGTGTTCCCATCCCTATAGAAATTTGGTACCATAGCAAGCCAGTTTTCGCTCCAGTGGTTATTTTCCTGTCTAATCCTGTTCCATATAAATTAGACAAAGTTGTGCCATATAAATACAATGTGACTATCCTGGAAGATGGTGTGGAAATTCCTATCCAACCTTTGACTGATGTCAAGAATATTGCTGAAGCCAATCGAGTAGCCCACAGTGGTCGTGTTTTCACACCTGTCATTCTAGGGAATGTTAATTCTGATAAAAGGGTTGTTGAAAGTACTGAACCTAAGAAAGTGGTGGTGGAATCAAGTGGTTATACTTTGGAAAAAGATATGGACGACTTGTTAAAGATTATCAATATGAGTGATTACAAGATTGTAGATCAATTGTTGCAAACTCCATCTGAAATATCTATTCTAGCCTTGCTAATGAACTCTTCTGTCCATAGGGAATCTTTGATGAGAGTGTTGGATGAAGCTTTTATGGAAAGTGATATGTCTTTGGACCAGTTCAGTAGTTTTATGGGGAATATTACATCTTGTAATAACCTGAGTTTTTGTGATGACGAATTTCCCGATGAAGGAAGAAACCATAACCTGGTGATAACACGAAAACATAACGCTTTTTAGGCCTAATTTACACGAGTTATTTGTACGTTTTTATCGAATAATATGCATCACAAAGTTATTTTTATTTGTTTTCAGGTAAATTATATTTTCCAAGGCATAAGATGGCAAATAAGCTAAAAGGAGCAAAACAAGCTAAGAAATGGCAAGAAGAAAGAAGAAAAATGTCATTCTGCCAAGAAACTCACACCAGATGACGTTACGAGCGCAACGCTTAGTGTTACGAACATAACGCCTAGCGCACACTGTTATGAACGTAACGTAACGCGTTACGAACGTAACAAAGGGCCTAGCTATTACGAACGTAATGAATTCCATTATGAACGTAACACCAAAAAAACTCAGTTTACTGAGTCAGCCACGAAGCAGCCCACACGAAGTCCACACGACCTTATTCCATCAGTTGAGAATTTAACGCACGTACTGAAATAATGGAGCATGACAGTTACAAGAGAGAGCCTATATATATATTCAAGACTTCCCTTTGAAAGGGGGGGGGGGGGGGGAATTTGTTTCAGAACTGTAATTTCTTTCTGCATTGCTTTACTTTGTTTTCTTGCTTTTGAACCATCATTTTCCTTTCAAGCCTCTGTAATTTTCTAGTTCCCTAAAGTGTTAATTCTTCACATCGAAGGATTAACACACACTTAGTTCTATATTTCAATTACTTGTATCGCAAAAGCTATTGTACGAATTCAAGATTACCACGGCAATATAAATTACAGGTTTTTTATGCAATTCGATCTTTGTTGTTTATATGCTATGTTGATTATTTTCATGAACTGTATTTTACGTTGCATGTTTGCTAAATACATTATGTCTGGCTAATTTTGTTTATACCGGTATGTGACTCTTAAGCACCGAAGGAATTAGGTGATAACTTGGCTAAAATCTTTTATAAATAATTTCTGGTTTCCAATTTCCATATTTAATTTAACTACCCTTGTCACGAGAGTGAAAGGATATTTAACACGATTTTGCCACGAGAGTGGGAAACTAATTAAGGCAAGAACCTGCATGCAAGAGCTGGGGTTCGACCCAGATAGTGGTAATGAAACATTAATTTTTAAATACACGAGAGTGTTTTAACAAATTAATTAAACTCGAGTTGTTTTCAAAAAGTGTTATTAAATTTAAAGTGCAACCACTAGGTTTAGTAGCATAACTTATTTCATGAACACGAGAGTGTATGTCTCAGGTTTTTAAACAATTCTTTTTTACCGAAATACTTTATATGCCAAGTGATTCACCGAATTCCCGAAGTCCGACTATCACATATCGGTATAACTATTACTATTGCTTTTAATTAAAACCTTTTTCCCCTAAAACCAAATATTCATCGCTTAGTTAAACATTTGTAACATTAGATCGTATGCGATTGATCCTCAGTCTCTGTGGGTTCGATAATCATTTAAAACCAGAACGACTAAACTATATACTTGCAGTTAGTATCCCGATAGACTCATAAAGTCCCGATCAAGTTTTTGGCACTGTTGCCGGGGACTGATTAATCAATTAAGTACGATTCTTCTGTTGCACGTTTAGACTAGGCAACAGAAACCCTTTTTCGATTGTATGCCAAGGACTCACTCACAAGGCGAACCTCTTGACAAATCGATGAATGAACCTGAACGCATCCTTTTCGTAAGACGTGCAGTCAGGGATTACTGTTTAAATCACGCTATTCCTTTACCGAAACCCGAAATCAAGATTGATTCCGAAATTGATTCTAATTCTTCCTCTGAAACAGAAACCAATCCAGAAATAGACATGGCCGAAGAACGAAGGACCCGTCTACTGAAGGAGTACGTAGCTCCATCACAACAAGAACCCCACAATAGCATTGCTGCTCTAACAATTAATCGAAATGATTTTGAGTTGAAACAGTCGTTGATATCAGCTATCCAACAACGCCAATTCTCTGGAAATCCTACCGAGGATCCAAATGAACATCTTATGAAATTCGTTCAATTTGCCGACACAGTCATAGCAAATGGTGTTAGTAAAGATGCAATAAGATTACGTCTTTTTCCTTTTTCTCTAAGAGATAGAGCTTGGGCTTTGTTGCAATCCTTGCCATCAAATTCCGTCACTACGTGGGAAGGACTTAAGACAGTATTCTTAGCACGAAACTTTCCCCCAAGCAAGACTGCTGCATTGAGAGCTCAAATCGATGAATTTAGGCAGAAGGATACTGAATCGCTATTCGATGCATGGGAACACTACAAAGATATGATGTGAATGTGCCCACATCACGGATTAGAAGACTGGCTGATTATCCATACGTTTTACAATGGACTCTTGTACAACACAAGACTCTCTATAGATGCCGCCGCAGGTGGGACACTGATGGACAAACCTTACGACGAAGCTAACCAACTCATTGAAAATATCGCTCAAAACCACTATCAGTGGGGAGGAGAAAGAACACCTGTAGAGAAAACTCCAGCCAAAAGTGGGATGTACGAGATTAGTAGCCTAGATAAAGTTAATGTTAAGGTAGATGCTCTTACCCAAAAGATAGAAAGCTTGACCTTACCTCCTGCAGCCACCGTGGCTGCCGTAACCCCAAACTGCGAATTTTGTGGAGTTCCTAGTCATGTTGGAACCGAATGTCAAATCCTAGCAGGAATATCAGTTGATCAGGTGAATTACGCTCAAGCTAATCCTTATGCTAATACCTATAATCCTGGTTGGAAAAATCATCCTAACTTCTCGTACAAGAATAATAACGCTTTATATGCACCTGGCCAAGCACCCGCTGTACCTCCAGGCTATCAAAAACCCGCTGCTAATGTTCCTAACATTCCTAGGAAGTCTAACCTTGAAATCATAATGGAAAACTTTATTGCTACTCAAGCTCAACAAAACAAATAATTCCTCAATCAAAACGTTCACACTGGTGAACAATTGAAGCAATTAGCAAATAAGGTAGATGCCCTAGCAACTCACAATAAAATGTTAGAAACCCAAATCTCCCAAGTAGCACAACACCAAGCTAGTTCTTCCGCACCTGCTGGTACGTTTCCTGGACAACCACAACCCAATCCTAAAGCACATTCTAATGCTATCACATTACAAAGTGGGACAGAACTTGATGGAACGGTAGATCCTAGACTCTAAAACCCGACCATGTATCAAAAATCTGAAAAGGAAGCATAGAAATCGAAGGAACAATCTGAGAGTGTAGAGGAAGACACAAACGAGAGCGGAGAGGTTTCGGAAAAAGATAAACCTTACGTACCTCCACCGCCATATAAACCACCAATTCCATACCCTCAAAGACTTACAAAATCCAAAAACGAGGGACAATTCAAGAAATTCGTAGAACTTCTGAAACAACTAAACGTCACTATTCTATTTAAAGAAGCTATAACTCAAATGTCGTCATATGCTAAATTCCTAAAGGAAATACTGTCTAATAAGAAAAATATTATTGAAAACGAAATCGTTATGCTAACTGCCGAATGTAGCGCCATAATTCAAAATAACATGCCTCCAAAGCTAAAGGATCCTGGTAGTTTCTCCATACCATGTGTAATTGGAAAATCTGTCATAGACAAAGCTCTATGCGATTTAGGAGCAAGTGTTAGTCTAATGCCCTTATCTATTTGCGAGAAGCTCAAACTAGGTGACATGAGACCTACCAAGATGTCCTTACAACTAGCCGACAGATCAGTCAAATTCCCTGTTGGTATGCTAGAAAACATTCCAGTCCAAATAGGACAATTTTACATACCTACTGACTTTATAATAATGGACATAAAGGAAGATTCAAATATTCCCATCATATTAGGAAGGCCATTCTTAGCCACTGCAGGAGCCATTATCGACGTTAAGAAAGGAAAGCTTACCTTCGAGGTAGGAGAAGAAAAAGTAGAATTTATTCTTTCCCAATTCTTCAAAGCCCCTGCTATAGACGACTCATGTTGTTTCCTAGATATTATCGATGAATGTGTCAAAGAACTAGAAAGTAAAAAAGACACCTATTCTGGAATATTGAAAATTTCGACACCATCTATTTTTGAGGATGATGATTGGAGACATGAATATCACGATGCCAGCCTAAGCGAATGTTTCGCCTTAACACCCGATCCTACCCCAACTGCTAAGAAAACTGGTATAGAACTTAAAACGTTACCTAAAGATCTAAGGTATGAATTTTTAGATTAAGAACTCGAACGACCAGTTATAGTCAATGCCAACTTAGGGAAGATCGAAACCGAAAAACTTCTTAATGTGTTAAGGAAGTACCCAACCGCGTTAGGATATAACATATCGGATCTAAAAGCAATAAGTCCTTCTGTCTGTATGCACCGCATTATGCTAGAAGAGGACTGCAAGACTTCTAGAGAACATCAAAGACGAATAAATCCTATTTTAAGTGAAGTCGTAAAGAAAGAAGTGCAGAAACTACTAGAGGCAGGCATCATATACCCGATATCCGATAGCAACTGGGTCAGTCCAGTTCACGTAGTACCTAAGAAAGGAGGTGTTACGGTTATAACAAACACAAAAGGCAAATCGGTAGCACAACGTACCCAAAAAGGATGGAGAATGTGTATCGATTACAGAAAACTAAAGAAAGCTACGCGCAAGGTCCATTTCCCATTACCATTCATAGATCAAATGCTCGAGCGCTTAGCTAAACATTCCCACTTCTGCTATCTTGACGGATACTCAAGATTCTTTCAAATTCCCATTCATCCTTATGATCAAGAGAAAACTACGTTCACATGCCCCTATGGTACCTTTGTATACCAAAGAATGCCATTTGGACTATGTAACGCACCTGTAACTTTTCAACGATGCATGATGGCGATTTTCGCAGACTTTTTGGAGGGAATTATGGAAGTATTCATGGACGATTTTTCTGTTTGCGGAGAAAGTTTTGAAGGATGTTTATCAAATCTTGAATTGGTACTAAAACTTTGTGTCAATGTCAACCTAGTGCTCAACTGGGAAAAATTTCATTTCATGGTGAGACAAGGAATTGTGTTGGGTCACATTGTATCAAACAGAGGGATTGAAGTCGATAAAGCAAAACTCGAAATTATCGAAAACCTTCAACCACCCAAAACAGTTAGAGAAATAAGAAGTTTTCTAGGACACGCCGATTTTTATCGACATTTTATAAAAGATTTCTCTAAAATCACTAAGCCACTAACTGAACTATTGATGAAAGACGCTGAGTTTATTTTTGACGATAAATGCTTAAACGCATTTGAGACGCTTAAAGAAGCATTAATCTCAGCACCTATAATGCAACCTCCTGATTGGAACCAACCATTTGAAATAATGTGCAACACGAGCGATTGTGCTGTAGGCGCAGTCTTAGGACAACGCAAGGATAAAAAGCTTCACGCTATTTACTATGCAAGCAGAACACTTGATCCCGCACAAATGAATTACGCCACTACAGAAAAGGAACTCTTAGTTGTTGTATTTGCGTTGGACATATTTCGTTCCTACTTAGTAGGCGCCAAAATTGTTATTTACACGGATCATGCTGTGATCCGATACTTGCTAAGTAAGAAAGACGCCAAACCAAGACTACTCAGATGGATCTTACTCCTACAAGAGTTTGACTTGTAAATAAAAGACAAAAGGGGAACTGAAAACGTACTAGAAGACCATTTATCTAGATTGGATGGAATCCAAACCGAGAGTGTTCCCATAAATGATGATTTCCCATATGAACGCCTTATTGCTCAACTAGAGACAACTCCTACCGACAGTTTAGAACAATGCGATGAAAATTTAACAACTGCGGTAGTAGAAGCTATCTGTACCAACACCACATTACCATGGTACACTGATTTTGTTAACTACTTAGCCGCCGGTGTTCTACCACCCGATTTAACGTACCAACAGCGAAAGAAATTCTTCCATGATCTTAGACAATACTTTTTGGATGAACCACTACTCTTTAAAAGAGGCACCGATGGTATCTACCGTCGTTGTGTTCCTAACGATGAAGTGGACGACGTCATTGCTCATTGCCATTCCGCCCCTTATGGTAGATATGCTAGCACTTCAAAAACTTGTGCAAAAATACTACAAGCTGGTCTTTTTTGGCCCACTTTATGGAAAGACGTCCACGTAGCAATTATGAACTGCGATAGATGTCAGCACACAGGAAATATATCTAGACGTGACGAAATGCCGCAAAAAGGGATTCTCGAAGTTGAAATTTTCGATGTATGGGGAATTGATTTCATGGGACCGTTTCCCGCATCCTTTGGAAATAAGTATATACTGGTAGCTGTTGATTATGTATCAAAATGGATTGAAGCCGTTGCTGCACCCACAAATGATACACGAGTGGTACTTAAATTATTCAAGAATGTTATCTTCTCACAATTCGGTATACCAAGATTAGTAATTAGTGATGGTGGTTCCCATTTTATCTCTAGAAATTTCGAAAAACTACTTTCAAAATATGGCGTTAAACATCGCAAAGCCACACCATACCACCCTCAAACAAGTGGACAAGTGGAAGTGTCAAATAGGGAAATTAAACAAATCCTTGAGAAAACCATAGCCACATCTAGAAAGGATTGGTCCTCCAAGCTAAATGATGTTCTTTGGGCATATAAGACAGCTTTTAAAACCCCTATAGAAACAACACCGTTTAAATTAGTTTATGGAAAATCTTGTCATTTTCTAGTAGAACTAGAACATAAAGCTTATTGGGCTATTAAAACTCTTAACTTAAATTACACGACTGCTGGCGAGAAACGAATATTAGATATCCATGAATTAGAAGAATTGCGTTTAAACGCTTATGAAAATGCTAGAATCTATAAGGAGAGAACAAAAAAATGAAATGATAAGCGTATCTTGAGGAAAGAATTTAAGGAAGGAGACATTGTACTCCTATTCAACTCTAGGCTGAAACTCTTTCCGGGTAAATTACGTTCCAGGTGGTCAGGACCATTCGAAATTAATAAAGTTTTCCCTAGTGGTGCGATAGAAATTAAAGGAAATTCCATAGAACCATTTATAGTCAATGGCCATCGTTTAAATCATTATTTTAACGTCGAAAATCTAAACTACTCGGCTTATCTGAAATTAAGTGAGCCACCTACCTCAATACCTAACTGAATAGGTACTGTCTGTCGAGCCATCGACATGAAACAAAAGCGCTTCATGGGAGGCAACCCATGATTACTTTTAATTGTTTTTGTTGTTTTGATATGCTTTTTATTTTTTCACTTTGCTTTAATCTTTCAATTTTTAAGTTGCATCCTTTATTTCTTTTTATTTGAACTTCTTTTTCTTTTGATAACTTCGGCATTTTAACCTGAAAATACTAACTTAGTTTTTCATACATTTATTAAATATTTTCAGGGTAATTCATTAGCTTTATTTTTTAGCTCCATGGCACGTATGAACTACATGAACATAACCCTGAGAGGTAGGCATCAGAGAAGGCGCTTTGAGGATCTAGCTAAGCGATAGATGCGTCCAACCATTTATGCTGACGACCATGCGATGAATGCCTTAGGCATTCGTGAGAGCGTTATGTATCTGCTTAACCAAATAGGTTGGGACGTTGCTCCAATTCGGAGACGCTATTGTACCTACCGTAAGCTGACCCTTGAGTTTTTGAGCACACTAAGCTATCTTCCAAACCATGGGTTAGGTTTCAACGGCGGGCTGATCACCTTCAGAATGTTTAATATGGACTATCGCTACAATCATAGGGAGTTTGCCGATCTGTTAGGATTCCCTAATGGCCCTGATGTTTTCACTAGGACCCAAGAAGACCTAATGCTAGATCATGACCTTGATTACTTCTAGGGTAGTATTGCTGGAAACAACCGTCCTGAGCCAAATGATCTTTACTCAGAGTCCATCCATAACCCTGCTATTAGGTACTTCCACAAAATCATTTCCCACACCCTCTTTAGAAAAGAGCAGAATGTTACAGTTGTGTTATGTGATGAGCTTTTCATCATGTATTGTGCTTCGCAGAACCGTCCAATTAATGGTGCCACCTACATGATTGCTAATATGGAGCGCATTATCCAAACAGAGAATGCACCAATCCTCATAGGTGGGTTAGTTAATATGATCTCCGATGCTATTGTACTTCAAAGACCTATGTTAGGAACAAATCTGCACATTTGGATTCAGCCAATGAATATTGAGTTTTGCTTTAACACTAGCTTCATAGGAAACCTTGGGCCGAATGAATTTGAGCTGCTGATTAACCATGAAACTGTTCACCAGTTTGTACTCCCAGATCCTATTACTAGTGTCCATAACAGAGAAAATTGGCTTTTTAATCTCCACCATCCTCCTACACCGCCTTCGACTCCATCCACTATTCAAATTTATGAAGTCCCAAATACCCCTCCAACTGCTGAAGAATCCGATCCTGAAACACCACTTGGATACCACCAATTTCCTGACCCATGGGATCAGCCTGTAGTGTCCATTGAGTCTACCTTCCCAGTTCCTGAGACACCACCACCACCTCCACCTGCTGTCACACTCGACTCTTTGAATACTGAAATAACCGGCATGCGGGGTGAGCTTACCTCTTTACGTGAGGATTTCCATGGTTTTATGGATTTGGTTACTGAACAATTGGATTTCACTCACCAACATTTGTTCTCTACTCATCGTGGAGAGTAGTTTCCGTAGTTATGTTTATGTGTTCCGTTTCTTGCATTTATGTACACAGTGAGGTCACTGTTTCGTCTAAGTGTGGGGGAGGAACCTTAGTTTTAGTTTTTTTATTCCATGCATTTAGTTATTGTTTGTTCCAAATTGTTACTGTTTTTGTTTGTTTCAAATTCTAAACAATTCTATTAGTTAATGATATTTCATTTATTTATCATCAGTTTCCATTTTACTGTCATAAGTTTTTCTGCTATTACGAGCTATTACTGTTACTGTTTAGTGCTAATATTGCTGCTTTACACTACTGTTACTATATTCAACTATGTTTTTATGTGTTTTATCTTCCATAATAATAACAAGTGCAGCTAATGATGCTAAGGAGAATGGCACGATAATGAATATGAAAAATTGAGTCTGTTTGATTCTAAGCTATTTTCCCATAAACAGAGGTGTTACGAACGTAACACCGTTCTTACGAATGTAACAGTCCCTTTTGTGTTACGAACGTAACGCCCCTGCGTTGCAAACGTAACGGGGCTCCTCTCTGTTATGAAACATAAACAGAGGCGCATCATTTCATTTTTATTTCCCCTCTCATTTTTCCAAACACGCACTGTAAACCCTAGAACTTACCCACGTTCAAAATTCTCCACCATTCCCATTTTTCAAACTTCCTGCATTAAGAGCATTCATTCCCATTTAAGAGAAACCCACATTTACATCCTATAAATAGCTTCTTATATTTCATCCCATTCCATTCGAACACTCTCTGCAAAATCTCCCCCTTACCACTTTCATAGTAGAACCTTGCTTCAGTCAACAAATTATCAATGGAGAACAGAGAGGCTGACATGGCTGGAATTGTTTTTAGGAATCAAGACAGTGGACACCAAAGGGAGCAATATTTGAGGTTTCACCGTAGGGGAGTCTTTGCCACGAGATATCCCGACGACGATTGCCTCAACAAATTGGGAATATTTGATGGAGTGCATTGGCTGCTCCGTCTCTCTAGCCTCTTATTCGCATGCACGCAACATCACCCGACGTACCCTAAGATGACGCTCGAGTTCCTTAGTTCATTCTCGTATTCAACACCGAGTGATGACGCCATGTTTCTCACGGGCACCGCATCTTTCCGTATGTTCAACACCGAATATACGTTAGACCAAGAAAGAATCATGGAGCTACTCAAATTTTCAATTAAGGAAGACGAATCAGAGACGGTGCACCACAAGGTCCCTGCTACCGAATATTAAGTCGTTGTTTTGTTCGAATGTGGAAGAAAATCACCAATGTCTCGACTGGAAATTGGGATGAGTGTCTGGCATCTCACATTCACAACCACACCACTAGGTACTACTTCAAGATTCCCTCCAACACCATTTTTGGACGAGCTAATAGATACAAAGTCAACTCAAAGGAGGTATTTTTCCTTCATTGCTGCTTAGCTGGGAAAACCAAGGTAAATGCTACTTCGTTCCTTCTACGTCATATTGAGTCCCTTTGTGCAAGGGGACAACAACCATTTTTGATCGGAGGACTGATAATCACATTAGCTCATGGGCTTAATTTGCAAAGCCAATTGGAGACTCTTTACGCTCTACTGCCTCTTCTCATGGATTTGGATAACTGCAAATACATGCGTTTGATTAGGAACCGAGATGATGGCAGGTATAATTTGATGGTGAAGAACACGAGTGTTCCAAGTGTGATTATGCCAGATAGGTTGCTCACAAATATGGAGAATATGGATAAGTGGATTTATGATTTAAATGCCCCTGAACCCGACCTAGCTTCTCAGATGAATCAAAATCCTCAACCTGTTGATGAGGTAGAAGAAGAAATGGATGCACAGCAGCATACATCACCTCAACAGGATATACCAAGCACTTCTACTAGGCGCAGAAGAAGGCCTCGTTGCCCGTCTACTGAAGACCTTTATGAGGCAATGATGGATCAAAACCAAAGGATGACAGATATGCATGCTCAACTTACCCGCCAATCCCAACAGACCACTGATATCCAAGCTCAGCAAACTGCAATGATGCAACTCATGCAACAGATGCAGCAGTAACAAATTGAACATGGAGCTAGGCATGAGGCCCGTATGGATACTTTGACGACAGAAATGGGTGGTTTGAGTGTAGGCATGGACGATTTTCAAGAGATCCTACGCCATCTTGGATTTCCTGGCTTTGATGGGCAGAGAAGAGGTCGTGGAAGAGCCAGAGGGAGAGGGCCTGAATGAAGATATCTCCTCTCATCCTTACCTCCTTTACCTTATTTCGAAACATTGAGGACAATGTTAGATTTAAGTGTGGTGGAGGAAACTCTACCATTTTATTTCGCTTTCTAGATTAGATTTAATTTTTCGCATCGTTTTTCCTTTCTTGTACTTTCCCTTCAATAAAAAAACTTCATGTACAATTAAGTCCTGAATTGCTAAGTTCTTTTTCGTGCATTATTGGATTTCCCCAAACTTTACAATTCTTGAGCCATGACGAAAAATTTATGATTATCACACAACGCGATGTGTCCAAACGGCTAGCTAAAACCAAATATTCAATTTCGTTTAGGCCACTTGAGGAAGTTTGACAAAATCGTTACGGTTTTGACGTTTTAGAACTCCACCTTATGCGATGCCATTTTGGGTACTTATTATACCGCCAACCGTGAATTTTACTTTAAATTAGCCCCTAGTAGTTTATCTAGCAGTCGGCACCGTCAAAACACAAACTACGTAAGGAGTCGATGAATATAAGTGAATGATCCGAAAGAGATGATGATAAAATAGCAATCTTTGTCGTGAAATGCCAAAAGTAAGTTAGGTGACCCTCACTCGGTCATTTAGCCCAAAGGATGTAATTCTCACAAGATAAAAGAAAACTTATTGTAAATTGGTTCAGAAGTATCTGGTACAGAACTTGGTAGGGCGGACTACAGACCGATCCCCCGCAATTTACAATTAAGTTATAAAAAGAAGGGGTTACCACTTCTAAGTGCAAGAACCCCAAGAATCAACGAATCATAGTCGCTAACCGGTTACTTTGCTATGTGCGTGTGGAGATAAAGGGCTTACTGTGATTGCGCTTGAATGAACACGGGTGAAATTTAGTTTAAAGGGTTGATTGGTGTTATAACAACATGACTCGGAATGGTTTGCATAATTGGAGTACTCTAATGTCGTCACCGTACCTCTTTTGCGTCTAAATCTCTTGGCCTAATCAAAATTTACAAACTAGCTAGTTTGCGAACATCGTTACGTGTGTTTAATTCGTCGTTTTTATAAACCGCCTTATCTTTTTGCTTGAGGACAAGCAAAGGTTCAAGTGTATGGGAGTTTTATAACACGAAAACGTATCGCTTTTTAGGCCTAATTTACACGAGTTATTTGTACGTTTTTATCGAATAATATGCATCACGAAGGTATTTTTATTTGTTTTCAGGTAAATTATAATTTCCAAGGAATAAGATGGCAAATAAGCTAAAAGGAGCAAAACAAGCTAAGAAATGGAAAAAAGAAAGAAGAAAAATGACATTCTGCCAAGAAACTCACACCAGATGACGTTACAAGCGCAACGCTTAGTGTTACGAACGTAACGCCTAGCGCACACTGTTACGAACGTAACGTAACGCGTTACGAATGTAACAAAGGGCCTAGCTGTTACGAACGTAATGAATTCCATTACGAACGTAACACCAAAAAAACTCAGTTTACTGAGTCAGCCACGAAGCAGCCCACACGAAGTCCACACGACCTCATTCCATCAGTTGAGAACTTAACGCACGTACTGAAATAATGGAGCATGATAGTTACAAGAGAGAGCCTATATATATATTCAAGACTTCACTTTGAAAGGGGGGGAGAATTTGTTTCAGAACCGTAATTTCTTTCTGCATTTCTTTACTTTGTTTTCTTGCTTTTGAACCATCATTTTCCTTTCAAGCCTTTGTAATTTTCCAGTTCCCTAAAGTGTTAATTCTTCACATCGAAGGATTAACACACACTTAGTTCTATATTTCAATTACTTGTATCGCAAAAGCTACTGTACGAATTCAAGATTACCACGGCAATAAAATTACAGGTTTTTTATGCAATTCGATCTTTGTTGTTTATATGCTATGTTGATTATTTTCATGAACTGTATTTTACGTTGTATGTTTTCTAAACACATTATGTCTGGCTAATTTTGTTTGTACCGGTATGTGACTCTTAAGCACCAAAGGAATTCAGTGATAACTTGGTTAAAATCTTTTATAAATAATTTATGGTTTCCAATTTCCATATTTAATTTAACTACCCTTGTCACGAGAGTGAAAGGATATTTAACACGATTTTGCCACGAGAGTGGGAAATTAATTAAGGCAAGAACCTGCATGCGAGAGCGGGGGTTCGACCCAGATAGTGGTAACGAAACATTAATTTTTAAATACACGAGAGTGTTTTAACAAATTAATTAAACTCGAGTTGTTTTCAAAAAGTGTTATTAAATTTAAAGTGCATCCAGTAGGTTTAGTAGCATAACTTATTTCATGAACACGATAGTGTATGTCTCAGGTTTTTAAACAATTCATTTTTACCAAAATACTTTATATGCCAAGTGATTCACCGAATTCCCGAAGTCCAACTATCACATATCGGTATAACTATTACTATTTCTTTTAATTAAAACCTTTTTCCCCTAAAACCAAATATTCATCGCTTAGTTAAAAATTTGTAACATTAGATCATATGCGATTGATCCTCAGTCTATGTGGGTTCGATAATCATTTAAAACTAGAACGACTAAACTGTATACTTGCAGTTAGTATCCCAATAGACTCATAAAGTCCCGATCATCTGGCTCTCCATATCTCCATGAATTGCAAGAATGACTTGTTGTCCAATGTCTTGATTTAAAATGGGTCTGCTTTGAATGTCATACCAAGAAGTACACTCAAGAAGACAAAGTACCAGGGAACTCCCATGCGCCCGAGTGGCATAATTTTGAAAGATTTTGATGGTTCAAGAAAGCCTATCATCAGAGAAGTAGATTTTCCTATTCACATAGGTCTGCACTTATTTCAGATTACTTTCCAGGTTATGGATATAGTTCTCGCCTACACCTATTTATTGGGACAACCATGGATCGACGAGGCAGGAGCTATTACTTCAACTTTGAACTAGAAGCTGAAATTTGTTCGTGAAGGAAAGGTGGTCATCGTGAATGGAAAGTGTAATACAGTGGGAGAATTTACTTGGTTGTTTTGCGTTTGATCGCAATTGTTGCAGATAGCAAGAGTCACCACCGACTTTTCTTTTATCCAATAAAGGAAAGGGTGAAAAGAACAGGAAAAAACATTTGAGAATTTTCTTGAGTTCGAGGGGTAGGTTATGAAAAGGGAAGGTGTTAGCACCCTTTTCATTCGTAGTTATCTACGGGCTCTTAATTGCTAGCTCACTTTAAAATGCTTTTGTGTTTGTGTATGTTTGAAAATGTTTTTGAAAATGTTTTGAAAGTGGTAATTTTGTAATGATTCTCGTATCCTTGAGAATGTATACAAAATATTTATTTTGGGAATAATTTGAAAATTCCTTGGTGCGAAAATTTTGCAATGATTCTCATATCGTTTTAGAATGTATACAAAAATGTTTATTTTAAAAAATATTTGGAGTGTTTGGAAAGATGTTTGTTTTTGAAAGTGTGAGGTGTGAAAATGGTTTTACTTTGTGAAGATTGGAAATTTTTTTAATTTGTGAGCAAGCAATTACGAGCAATCTACCTACTCAAAAAGTCTATGTTCTTTTTTTCCTCCTTTAGATAGTGTTATTTTACCATTGGTTGGTAAGGAGCCATATTATTGGATGTGAGGGACAAACGTGGATCATCATACAGTCATAAAAGGCAACTCGTAAGATATTTTAGCAATTTTCCTAAGGGACTAATATCGTTTATCAAAGGCAATGTCGAAGGGTCATCGAGGGACTACGGTCTTTAAATTGAGGGTCTATGCTAAAACATCCCACATTCGAGGGACATGACTGTTTATTTTAAGGCAACAAGTGGGGTTTAACCCTAGAGGTGCAAGTGTGCAAAGTCTTTTGATCTCATGCATTTTTGTCTTTGAATTAGGGTTTTCTACTTGTTGATTTTAACTCTCCATACAAACTCTAATTACTAGCAATAATAAGGAAAGCGGTAAACTGCGAAAAATTAAGTATCATACGCTATTACATCATTTGGGGGATGGGGATAGAAATTGAAATTTATGAATGGGGGATGAAAGCAATAAACTCTAAATTACTATTACAAATTAATGAATAATTTCATAAGTGTAAACATAATAATAAGAGAGTATATAGCATATGTGAAGAGGAAAAGGATGTTTAGAAACCCTAGAAAAGGAATTTAAATATTTAAGAAAATGTTTTTTTTTTGTTTGAGAAAAAGAGTTTGAAATTTTGGCATAAAAGAAATTAGAAGTTCTAACCTAATTCTATTTTTATTTACAAATTGATTAAAGGAAAGAGAAAAGTGTGATAAATTAATTTATTTATGAAAATAAATTAAATCCTAAAAAGTTCTAAATGTTTTAGAAAAATAGAATTTTTTTGGATTTTTGTTTTTAGGAAAATATTTTAATGTATAAAAATTAGTAAACCCTAATTTAATTATTTACAAACTATTTAATAAAAATAAAACAAAGTGTGGTTAAAATTAATTAATTTTTATGTCAAAAATGAAACAAAAACCTAAATCTAATATTTTTATGAGTTTTATGATTTTTATGATTTAAAATAAATGATTAAAAAGAAAATAATAAATAAAAATAAGAAAGATAAAAAATAAATTGTTTGGGATAATACTGCAAAAGTAAAATGTGGGTGAGAAATAGCAAAAACGTTAGGCCCAAAGATAAGGGAGCCCAGTTCCTGTTGGTGGATCCAGTGGGGGGAGGCCTTTGAACGTCCATCATGGTCATGGTCTGTGGTGCATTGGATTTGGCCTGATGATGATCAAATGGTTGAGAGATGAGGCACACCACACGTGCTAGGGGGCTGCTTGCACTAAATCTGTGAAAATAAAACAAGAAAAATAAAAAGGGTACCACCGGGGCTCGAACCCAGGTCCCAAGGGTTAACAGGTGCGCGCTTTACCATTAAGGTGGCTATATATCCGTTAGTTTATACAAAACCACAAACCCTAAAGACTTTTTCATCTTCTTGCTAGGGACAAGCCTGAACCTCCATTTTTGAATTTTGCAACTTCTTCATCTCTCAACCATTTGCAAAAATTTAAACAACACACTTGCTCCAAATATCATCACAATTTAAAAATATAAATAACATAAGCTATAAATCAAAGATGAGCGTGAATTTTGAATGGTACCAAATCTAACAAAAATTTCAGAAAGTTCAACTCTAAAATCCTCACACTCATGCAACATAAATGAATTCTAAGGACATGGTCAGTTTCAGGCCTATGATGTCTACATTTTATCGTTGAAAATGGAAAGCTAACAATACCTATATGAAGAGGTCAAAGTCATAAAACTTACCTTTAAAATGGAATTCGTATTTTGAAAAAAAGTTTGTTTCAAGATACTGCAATAATCAGGTTAGCTTCCTTGGTCCTCTAGGAAGCTAATGCAGACCTCTGTTTTTGAGTTTGTTCAATGGTGGAAATGGAGTTACAATTGGGAAATAGGGATTTGGATAAGTTTTATTTAAGGTAGATAAGCTTTAAGAATGATTTAGAGAGAAAACACACGAGTGGATTATGAGGTTGAAGTTTTTGGCCAAAAAAGACAAGTTACGGAGTTGTGGATGCATTTCTATTTTAGAGGGAGTTTCAGGGTGTTTAAGGGCTTGTGAGTTCGTGTGTTAGGTTGCAAATGACCTCTCTATTTATAGGCAACAGGTTTGACATCTTAAAGTAACCATAATTTTGAGGTAAAAGGGGAACTCTTTTCCTTGTGACCACCTAGTGATGTATATCAGAAAAATGTCTACGCATACTGATGATCAACATTTGCTTATTCATTTCTTCCAGGATAGTTTAACTGGTGCAGCTTTAAAGCGGTATATGAGTTTGGACAGTAGCAATATCTACACCTTCAATGATCTAAGGGAAGCCTTCATCAAGTAGTATAAGTACAATATGTTCATGGCGCCTAACCGTGACCAATTGAGGGCGATGGCTCAAAGAGACAAGGAGTCGTTCAAAGAATATGTGCAGCGTTGGTGCAAGATAGCTGCCCAGGTGGTACCACCCATGGGAGAACAAGAAATGACCAAGGTCTTCCTAAAAACCCTTGGACTATTTTATTACAATAAGATGGTCGCCAGTGCACCGAGTGATTTCACTGAGATGGTGAGCATGGGTGCTTGTCTAGAAGAAGCTGTCAGGGAAGGGCGTTTGATGAAATACGAAGGGACAAAGAAGTCATCATACGGATTTTATAGAAAGAAAGAAAGTGAAACGAATGCTGTTATTTGGGAGAGGAAGATTAGACCACCTAGAAGACATCATCAGTACCAACAACATGTTGCTTCTGTAACTCGAGTTACCAATGTAACTCTGACTACTGTTTCCTATCAGAGACCCCCTCTTCAAGGAAATCAAGGGAAAGGTCAAAAGAGAGAAGCTTTTGACTATATTCCAATAAGCTATGCACAGTTATTCTCGGCTTTGATTTAGAAGAAGTTGGTTCGGACAAGGCCTCCCCCCGTTATACCTTCACCTTTACCCTTGTATTATAAGGCAGATCAGACCTGTGCTTTTCATCAAGGAGCCTCAGGGCACAACATGAAAACTATTATCCCTTGAAATTTAAGGTATAGAAGATGGTGAGATCTGTCCTCCTATCCTTTAAAGATGTTGACACTAACATGAAAGATAATCCTTTGCCTAAACATGGAGGTGAAAATACTGTAAATATGGTTACTGGTTGTCCCGGGGACTTTTGAATTTTTGATATCAACCTGGTTAGAGGGGATCTGGTGAAGATGCATGCTGACCTCTGCGAACTCAGCTAATATACGTATGACCATGCTGGTTGTAATATTTGTAGTACAGACATCCAAGGATGTGATAAAATAAAAGATGATCTTCAAGAAATGATGGACGAAGGTCTCATTCATATAATCAGGCCAAGGGATGACTACAAAGAAGATGTGAATATGGTCTATGGATGTCCTGGTGAATTCTGGATTTTTGATGTCAATTATATGAATGATGATTTGGTGCAGCTGCACGCTACATTCTGTCACATGGATGGCCAAGAAGAACACCATTATGGGTCTTGTCAGACTTGCTACAGGGATTCTGGTGGTTACTCCATCGTGAGAAGGGGTGTTCAATTGTTGTTAGATAATGTTACTATCAAGGTCTCAGGTAATAGAGATGATTATAATGGGGTTAATCTAATTGAATATTGCTCGGTCAAGACCGTGTCAGATGATGAGTATGTTTCTGCAGATGAGTTCTTTTTGTTCTAATGAAAATATTTCCCCCAACAATGGTTATGTGATGTCTAAGTATTCTGAAGAAGGGGTAAATGTAATTGTGTCGTGTTTTGGTGTTCCCGTCCCTATAGAAATTTTGTACCATAGCAAGCCATTTTTCGCTCCAGTGGTTATTTTCCTGTCTGGCCCTGTTCCATATAAATTAGACAAAGTTGTGCCATATAAATACAATGTGACTATCCTGGAAGATGGTGTGGAAATTCCTATCCAACCTTTGTCTGATGTCAAGAATATTGCTGAAGCCAGTCGAGTAGCCCACAGTGGCAGTGTTTTCACACCTGTCATTCAAGGGAATGTTAATTCTTATAAAAGGGTTGTTGAAAGTCCTGAACCTAAGAAAGTGGTGGTGGAATCAAGTGGTTATACTTTGGAAAAAGATATGGACGACTTGTTAAAGATTATCAAAATGAGTGACTACAAGATTGTAGAATAATTGTTGCAAACTCCATCTGAAATATATATTCTAGCCTTGATAATGAACTCTTCTGTCCATAGGGAATCTTTGATGAGAGTGTTGGATGAAGCTTTTATGGAAAGTGATATGTCTCTAGACCAGTTCAGCAGTGTTATGGGGAATATAACATCTTGTAATAACCTGAGTTTTTGTGATGACGAATTTCCCGATGAAGGAAGAAACCATAACCTGGCTCTCCATATCTCCATGAATTGCAAGAATGACTCGTTGTCTAATGACTTTATTGACAATGTGTCTGCTTTGAATTTCATACCAAGGAGTACACTCAAGAAGACAAAGTACCAGGGAACTCCCATACGCCCGAGTGGCATAATTGTGAAAGATTTTGATGGTTCAAGAAAGCCTGTCATCAGAGAAGTAGATTTTCCTATTCACATAGGTCCGCATTTATTTCAGATTACTTTCCAGGTTATGGATATAGTTCTCTCCTACACCTATTTATTGGGACAACCATGGATCCACGAGGCAGGAGCTGTTAGATCAACTTTGCACTAGAAGCTGAAATTTATTCGTGAAGGAAAGGTGGTCATCGTGAATGGTGAGTGTAATACAGTGGGAGAATTGACTTGGGTGTTTTGCGTTTGATCGCAATTGTTGCACATAGCAAGAGTCGCCACCGACTTTTCTTTTATCCAATAAAGGAAAGGGTGAAAATAACAGGAAAAAACTTTTGAGAATTTTCTTAAGTTCGAGGGGTAGGTTATGAAAAGGGAAGGTGTTAGCACCCTTTTCATTCGTAGTTATCTACGGGCTCTTAATTGCTAGCTCACTTTGAAATGCTTTTGTGTTTGTGTATGTTTGAAAATGTTTTTGAAGATGTTTTGAAAGTGGTAATTTTGTAATGATTCTCGTATTTTTGAGAATGTATACAAAATGTTTATTTTGGGAATATTTTTAAAATTCCTTGGTGCAAAAATTTTGCAATGATACTCGTATCGTTGATAATGTATACAAAAATGTTTATTTTGAAAAATATTTGGAGTGTTTGGAAAGATGTTTGTTTTTGAAAGTGTGAGGTGTGAAAATGGTTTTACTTTGTGAAGATTGGAAATTGTTTTAATTTGTGAGCAAGAAATTACGAGCAATCTACCTACTCAAAAAGTCTATGTTCTTTTTCTCCTCCTTTAGATAGTGTTATTTTACCATTGGTTGGTAAGGAGCCATATTATTGGATGTGAGGGACATGTGTGGATCATCATACAGTCATAAAAGGCAACTCGTAAGATATTTTAGCAATTTTCGTAAGGGACTAATATCGTTTATCGAAGGCAATGTTGAAGGGTCATCGAGGGACTACTGTCTTTAAATTGAGGGTCTGTGCTAAAATATCCCACATTCGAGGGACATGATTGTTTATTTTAAGGCAACAAGTGGGGTTTAACCCTAGAGGTGCAAGTGTGCAAAGTCTTTTGATCTCATGCATTTTTGTCTTTGAATTAGGGATTTCTACTTGTTGATTTTATCTTTCCATACAAACTCTAATTACTAGCAATAATAAGGAAAACGGTAAATTGTGAAAATTAAATATCATACGCTATTACATCATTTGGGGGATGGGGATAGAAATAGAAATTTATGAATGAGGGATGAAAGCAATAAACTCTAAATTACTATTACAAATTAATGAATAATTTCATAAATGTAAACATAATAATAAGAGAGTAAATAGGATATGTGAAGAGGAAAAGGATGTTTAGAAACCCTAAAAAAGGAATTTAAATATTTAAGAAAATGTTTTTTTTTTGTTTGAGAAAAAGAGTTTGAAAATTTGGCATAAAAGAAATTAGAAGTTCTAACCTAATTCTATTTTTATTTACAAATTGATTAAAGGAAAGAGAAATGTGTGATAAATTAATTTATTTATGAAAATAAATTAAATCCTAAAATGTTCTAAATGTTTTAGAAAAATAGAATTATTTTGGATTTTTGTTTTTAGGAAAATATTTTAATGTATAAAAATTAGTAAACCCTAATTTAATTATTTACAAACTATTTAATAAAAATAAAACAAAGTGTGGTTAAAATTAATTAATTTTTATGTCAAAAATTAATTTAATGAAACAAAAACCTAAATCTAATATTTTTATGAGTTTTATGATTTTTATGATTTAAAATAAATGATTAAAAAGAAAATAAAAAATAAAAATAAGAAAGATAAAAAAGAAATTGTTTGGGCCAATACTGCAAAAGTAAAATGGGGGTGATAAATAGCAAAAACGTTAGGCCTAAAGATAAGGGAGCCCAGTTCCAGTTGGTGGATCCTGTGGGGGGAGGCCTTTAAACGTCCATCATGGTCATGATCTGTGGTGCATTGGATTTGGCCTGATGATGATCAAATGGTTGAGAGATAAGGCACACCACACGCGCTAGGGGGCTGCTTGCACTAAATTTGTGAAAATAAAACAAGAAAAATAAAAAGGGTACCACTGGGGCTCGAACCCAGGTCCCAAGGGTTAACAAGTGCGCGCTTTACCACTGGGGTGGCTATACATCTGTTAGTTTATACAAAAACACAAACCCTAAAGACTTGTTCATCTTCTTCCTCGCGCCAGGCCTGAACCTCTATTTTTGAATTTTGCAACTTCTTCATCTCTCAACCATTTGCAAAAATGTAAACAACAAACTTGCTCCAAATATCATCACAATTTTAGAAATGTAAATAACATAAGCTATAAATCAAAGATGAGCGTGAACTTTGAATGGTACCAAATCTAACAAAAAATTTCAAAAAGTTCAACTCTAAAATCCTCACACTCATGCAACATAAATGAATTCTAAGGACATGGTCAGTTTCATGCCTATGATGTCTACATTTTATCATTGAAAATGGAAAGCTAACAATACCTATATGAAGAGGTCAAAGTCATAAAACTTACCTTTAAAATGGAATTCGTGTTTTGAAAATGAGTTTGTTTCAAGATGCTGCAATAATCAGGTTAGCTTCCTTTGTCCTCTAGGAAGCTAATGCAAACCTTTGTTTTTGAGTTTGTTCAATGGTGGAAATGGAGTTACAGTTGGGAAATAGGGATTGGGATAAGTTTTATTTAAGGTATAGAAGCTTTGAGAATGATTTAGGGAGAAAACACAGGAGTGGATTATGAGGTTGATGTTTTTGGCCAAAAATGACAAGTTACGGAGTTGTGGATGCATTTCTATTTTAGAGGGAGTTTCAGGGTGTTTGAGGGCTTGTGAGTTCGTGTGTTAGGTTGCAAATGACCTCTCTATTTATAGGCAACAGGTTTGACATCTTGAAGTAACCAGAATTTTGAGATAACATGTTATGGTTTGGTTAAAAATGAGAAATCAAGTTGAAATGGATTTTCATAGTTCCAAGGCTCAAGTACAAGCATGGCCTGAATTTGTTGGGTGCATGGAGGTTTCTTCTTCACTTTACAATGGAGTGTGATCAGAATAAACAAGTGAGGAGCTCAATGCATATACTTTGTGTAAAAAACTTGCTTTACAAGAATGGAATGGTAACTTTCTTTCAAAAATAGAACATTGCTTTGGATAAGAACTCAAGAACTTGGATAATGGCTCAAAAAAATATGTAAACATTAAATTAAGGAGTGAAACATAATTTAGGAGGCCTGCAAAGTGAATTTATGCAGCATAGCTATGGTTTAGGTGAAGTGTTCTTCATGAAAAATGCCTTGTAATTCAAGTTTGAAAACCCAACTTCTCCTCTTCGATTCTCCTAGCTCAAAATGATCTCATTTAGTTCTTGGACATTTTGGAAAGCTTGAAACATCCTCTACAAATTTCATGTTTTCAACTTTTGCAAAATCCGATTGGAACTATGTGAAAAATTGCCAAGAAGTTAGGTCAAATTTTTACTAAGTGTTTTAGAAAAAGTGCATGACTTCATAAATTTATAACTCAAAATACAAATACTTCTAGAACTTGACCAGTAAAGAAAAGTTGTATATCTCATAAAGATCTACAACTTTCATGTTGAAAGTTTTCTTTGAATCATCTTGGTGAAAAAACGGCATGAAGTAATGAAATTATCATGTATAAAACACTTAGAAAAATTTCTAAGTCTTGAAAAGTTTGACTTTTCACATTGATTTCTGACTTTCTTGATTTATTGATGATCAAGCTTCATATTTTTGAATTTCTTAATGAATTGTGATCTTTGAAATCAAATCTTGATCAAAAAGTCAAAGTTTAACTTTTTGTGCATTAGTTGACTTTTCATTAGTTGATCAAATTTCAACTATCAATTCAATAATCTTGAGAAATGTTTTGAGCCATGAAATTAAGTCAACATGTTGTGTTTGAATCCTTGAGATTATTCTTCAAGCCATTAGATCATGCATTAGGTCAAAAGTCACTGATCAGTCAAATTCAGTTAAAACCCTAATTTTGACCATTTTGCCCTTTTGATGATTTGACTGTGTTTCTTGAGGAATTGTGATCCAAATTTGATCAATTGATGAATATAACTTCAAAATGTTGATGTGGACCAAAAATCTTGAAGTTTGACAGTAATTTGACCATATTTGACTTTTTACCCAATACAGTTGATTTTTAGTCATCTGGTAAATTGACTAAGCAAATTTGTGATTCAAGACTTGAAACTTGACATGAGTATTCTTGGAGGTCTATAATGATACATGAAATTAATTTGAGGCATTAGAATTCCAATTATCCTTGTGAAAATCAAAGCTCTAATTTGAGGCATCAGTGTTTTAGGAGATGGTTTGACCTAATCAACACTTGTGCAAACTTGCGCTTTTGGAGATCTTGTGAGAATTGTCTTGAGAAAGAAGAGGCCAAATTTTGAGGTACAACAACTACCACTATTCAATCTTCTAAAACCTTAAGAGGTATATTGGCGAGTCCGCCATTCTTGACTTGAAGGTGAAACATGATTGAACACTAGAGTGCCCAGAAATTTGCACTCGCTGATGCATGAAGTAATGTCTTAGTTGATTGTGTCATAAGGGGACTAAAGATTCCGTTTGGAGAGGTGATGAAGAGTTGTCAGAGATGGGCTTATAAATTCCATCCAAGGTGATCGTTGATAGGGATTGGGAGAAGTATCAGAATAAATCTTTGATTGATTTATGCTAAACTGAGTAGATGTCTTAAGTAATCTTCAATTGGATAACAAAACAATATAAATCTTCGGAGCGAGTTAACTGAACCAGATAAAGTGTCTACCAAAATGGAATTAGGATAAATCATTGATCGATTTAAATTGAATCAGCAGAGGTCTTGAATAATCTTTAACTGAATAATAAATCAATATAAATTCTAGGAGCAATTTAACTGAACCAGAGAAAGTGTGTACTGAATCGGAATCAGGATAAATCATTGGTCGATTTAAACTAAACCAGCAGAGGTCTTGAATAATCTTTAACTGGATAACAAATTAGTATAAATCTTCAGAGCGATTTAACTAAAGCAGAGAAAGGGTCTACCAAAACGGAATCAGGATAAATCATTGGTCAATTTAAACAGAACCAGTAGAGGTCTTGAATAATCTTTAACTGGATAACGAATAAGTATAAATCTTTGGAAAGATTTAACTGAACACTAGAAAGTGTCTACCGGAACGGAATCAGGATAAATAATTGGTCGATTTAAACTGAACCAGCATAGGTCTTGAATAATCTTTAACTAGATAACGAATTAGTATAAATCTTCAGAGCGATTTAACTGAACCAGAGAAAGTGTCTACCAGAACGGAATCAGGATAAATCATTGGTCTATTTAAACTGAACCATAAGAGGTCTTGAATAATATTTAACTGGATAACGAATCAGTATAAATCTTCGGAGCAATTTAACTGAACCATAGAAAGTGTCTACCAGAACAGAATCAAGATAAATCATTGATTGATTTAAACTGAACCAGCAGAGGTTTTAAATAATCTTTAACTGGATAATGAATCAATATAAATCTTCAGAGCGATTTAACTGAACCAGAGAAAGAGTCTACCAGAACGGAATCATAATAAATCATTGGTCGATTTAAATTGAACCAACAGATAAAATGTTTGTTGTTGATGGTATTCATTTGGTGACTGTTCTTTCCTGAAAAGCTAAAGAATTAGTTGTAATGCAATGTCATGATGCATTCATTGTGTAATGATGTTCTCAAAATAAATTAGATTATGCTATATGAATTTTGTATGCATATATCATGATGTATGAATGTGAAATGTTATTGAAGTGTAACTTTGTCTGGAAAATAAACCCTTGACAACTGTTGGGGATGAAGAGTGTGTATATCTTGTTTTATAATGATTCTGTTGGGAATTCATGTTTTCTATTTGAGGAAACACTGTAGGGAGTGTTGATTTCTATTTGGTGAGTAGAGTTTAGGAACCTTGGATATCCATTGCTCTACTGGGGAATTTAATTCTCATATGCCCTGACTGGGAATAACAGAGATGATAAGACTTTTGATCATATGGGGAGGGTGAATTTAAGTGGTATCTGGTCGGGTTCCAGGCTTCGCAACAACTTTTTGGTGATAGTATCAACTCTGTTGGGGACGAGGGGTGTTGTCCGTTGATTTGTAGTAATCCGAGAAGTAGACTTAAGTTGGGGATATTGTAGTCTGTTAGGGAAATAAACCCTGTCGAGGAAGGTATTTTGAAGACCTTATTGGGGAAATGTATTCATCTGAGGAAGAATTTTTGTAGGGAAAGAGAATTTCCAGGAAATATGCTGATTGGAACTCTGGACGTATGAATTCACTCCGTGGGGATAATCTCATTGAAGTAACTCTGTGGGGATACCCCAAATCCTTGAGTAAATTCTTATTATTGTTATTGTGCATACATTTATTAACAATTAATCATGTTCATATGGATATGTTCATTCAATTTTAGTCATTGGACGTTTTTTGCAATCAAAACAGAAAAAACAAAATGTTTGCACTTCAAAGTATAGTTGTATTGATAATCTGCCTATAAACAGATGTTTTTTTGTACAGGGAGATGGAAATCCTTGTAAGAGGAAGTCGTAGAAAAATGAAAAGAATACAAAGTGAAAACAAAAATTATATAGCCATGTGGAAATGATCTCATTAAGTTCTAACTCCGATATTTCCCCTATGTCTTCGAACATCATCTCTTATCGTTGAAAGAAGTTGATTGAATTGATTTGTACCATTTTAAATTTTTACCTTGGTAATAAAGACGGCTGTAGTGATTCAACGAGACATAGTCGTACGCTTTAATCCTTAACTTTCGGGTTTTTAGTCCACCAGGATACCCATTTTTACCCAAGTCGCTCTTTCACGTTTCCGACTTTCCGGGTGTAAAATCTTTTGTATGTATCCCTAATTTTTGCCCGAACCCTTTTGATTTGCTGGGATGCCCTCATTTTTCCTAGGTATGTCAACCTAGCGGGTCATTCTGTATGCGTAGTATTTTTTGACTATGTTTGCGTTCACAAGGTATGGGAAATCTTCACCGTCTATAGTGGTTAGCATCATAGCACCACCAGAGATTACTTTGTTGACAACAAACATCCATTCGTAAGTGGGAGTCCATTTTCCCCTGGGATCGCCTTGGGGTAGAATGATGTGCTTTATTACCAAGTCACCAGCCTAGCATACCCGAGGTTTGATCTTTTTATTGAATGCCTTGATCATACGCTTTTGATACATTTGACCATGACAAACATCAACCAATCTCTTTTCATCAATCAAATTAAATTGATCCAATCTTATCTTAATCCATTCATCTTCTCCTAACCCGCTTCTTTCATAATCCTCAGAGAAGGAATCTGCACTTCAACAGGCAAGACAACTTCCATGCCATTGACTAAAGAGAAAGGGGTTTCCCCAGTTGATGTTCGAGCTGAAGTACGGTAGCCATGAAGAGAAAATGGTAGCATCTTATGCCAATATTTGTAGGTCACCACCATCTTCTGCATAATCTTCTTTATGTTTTTATTGGCACCTTCCACTACACCATTCATCTTCGGTCTGTAACGATAAGAATTGTGATTCTTGATTTTGAACTGTGTACAAAGTTCAGTAATAATGGCATTATTGAGGTTGGTTCCATTGTTGGTGATGATCCTTTCAAGCATGCCGTACCGGCATATAATGTTATGCTTGATGAATTGGGCTACAATGTTCTTAGAGACTGAGGCAAATGAAGCAGCTTCGACCCATTTGGTGAAGTAATCAATGACGACGAGCATGAAATGATGTCCATTAGAAGAAGTGGGTTTGATCTCTCGAATCATGTCAATTTCCCACATTGTAAATGGCCGCGGAGCAGTCATGACATTCAAAGGTATTGGAGGCAGATGAACCTTGTTGGCATAGATTTGACACTTATGACAAGTCCTCGAATGATGGTGGCAATCAGTTTCCGTAGTTGACCAATAGTAACCAGCCCTCTGAATCTTCCTAGCGATAGTGTGACCGCTAGAGTGAGTTCCAAAAATACCTTCACGCATGTCCTCCATGATCTTCTCCGCCTCCTTCTTGTCCACACAACAGAGAAGGGTAGAATCATGGTTGCGCTTGTACAAAATCCCATTGCTTAGGAAAATTTGGCTGAGAACCTTCGCAGGAATTTCTTGTCGTTGATGGAGGATCCCTCAGGATACTCTTGTGCTACAAGGTACCTTCTCAATTCATGATACCATGGCATTTCTTCATCATTGTTGATCTTATAACAGTATGCAGGTTCATCGAATCTTTCTATGGAAATTGGGAGCTTTGTTGTCGCAATTGACCTTGAACATAGACGATATAGTTGCTAAGGAATCTGCCAATTGATTTTCTTCCCTTGGAAAGTGTTTAAAGATGACCTCTTCAAAGTATGGGATCAAGGTTAGCATAAGCTATTTGTAGGGGATGATATTTGAATTTTTAGTATCCCACTCTCCTTTAACTTGACTGATCACTAGAGCTGAGTCTTCGTACACTCTTAAATATTTGATTCTTAGGTCAATGGCAACCTTTAGACCCATGATACAAGCTTCATACTCGGCCTTGTTGTTTGTACAGTCGAAACAAAGTCTGGAAGTGAAAGGTGTATGACAACCTTCGGGAGAAGTGATCACGGCACCAATTCCATTACCCAATGCATTAGAAGCTTCATCAAAAACCATAGTGCATAGGGGTCCTTGTTCAGGTCTTTCATACAGTCCATGCTTATCACAATCAGTCATCAGTATGATATTCTCGTCCGGGAATTCAAAATTCATGGATTGGTAGTCATCAACAGCTTGATGGGCCAAATGATCCGCCAAACACTTCCTTTGATTTCTTTTTGTGTAGTGTATTGGATATCATATTCAATTAAAATCATTTTCCATCTAGCTATTCTTCCAGAGAGAGTTGGCTTCTCAATTATATACTTGATGGGATCCATCTTAGAAATCAATAAAGTGGTGTGAGTCAGTATATACTGTCTTAGCCAGTGAGCAGCCCATGCCAAAGCGCAACAAGTTTTCTCGAGCAATGAATATCTAGTTTCAGAGTCGGTAAACTTTTTGCTAAGGTAGTATATTGCATGCTCATTTCGGCCAGACTCGTCATGTTGGCCCAACACACACCCCATTGCATTCTCTAATACAATCAAGTACATAAACATAGGTCTTCCTTTAACTTGATGCATTAGGATTGGAGGTTCTTATAAGTACTCCTTAATTTTTTCAAAAGCTGCTTAGCAATAATGGTTCCATCTGACAACTTGATCTTTCTTCAACAGTTTGAAGATTGGCTCACAAGTAGCAGTTAAGTGAGATATGAACTGGGAAATATAGTTGAGTCAACCTAAGAAACCTCTGACCTCCTTCTTAATACAGGGAGCTTGCATTTCTTGCATGGCTTTGACTTTTGCAGGGTCGACTTCAATATCTTTGCCACTGACGACAAACCCTAGGAGTTTTCCTGACCTTAGCCCAAAGGTGAACTTTTTGCGATTCAGCCTCAAATTGTATTTCTTCAACCTCTCAAATAGCTTGTGGATATGATCAAGGTGTTCTTCCTTAGTTTGTGATCTTGAAATTATATCATTAACATAGACTTCTATTTCATGATGAGTCATATCATGAAATAAAGCTACCATAGCCCATTGATAGGTTGCGCCTACATTCTTCAAACCGAAAGGCATGACCTTATAATAGAAGGTGCCCCACTGTGTAACAAAAGTGGTTTTCTCCATGTCTTCGGGTGCCATTTTTATTTAGTTGTAACCGGAGAATCCATCCATGAAGGAGAAAACTTTTTGTTGAGAAGTATTTTCGACCAAGACATCAATATAAGGTAGTGGGAAATCATTATTGGGGCTTGCCCTATTCAAATCCCTATAATCTACACACATATGGACTATTCCATCTTTCTTAGGAACCGGGACAACATTTTCCACCCATTTAGGGTATGACGTTATTGCCAGGAAACCCGCATTGAACTGTTTCATTACCTCAGCTTTTATTTTCTCAGACATATCTGGCCGCATGCGATGAAACTTTTGCTTGACCGGAGGACAATCTTCCTTCATTGTCAAACGATGAACTATGATATCAGTATCAAGCCCTGGAATATCTTCACATGACCAAGCGAACACTTCGACATAGTTATGTAACATCTGGACCACTCTTCTCTTGACACAGTCTTTCAAGTTGGCTCCGATCTTCACTTCCTTCTTATCAGCCTCAGTACCTAGGTTTATCACTTCAACTGACTCCTCGTGTGGTCGAATGTGTGGTAGTAGAAATGTTTAAGACTAATCCATGGGATTGACTAGACTTGTAAAATCAAAATAAAATTTCCACCGTACTTTATTGTTTCCAAAGGAATGGGAAAAGAGCGAATAACCCAAAAAGGGGGAAATATTTAAGGTACGGGGGTTGGTTATGGAAAGGAAAGGTATTAGCACTCTAAACATCTATGGTACTCCGCAGGAACCTCTTTGTAAAATCTGTATATTTTGGCTATAAAAATGTTGTATAAAAAATGGATGGTGGGGGTGAGAAAAGAAATATATTTTTATGGTTTTTTGCACCCGTCGCGGTTGCGAACCTTTAGTGCCTACTTACCACCTTCTGTGTAATATGGTATCAGGGTACACCTAGTTCCTCTTTTTAAAAAATTTAAAACACAAGTGTGTTGGTTAATTTTATGAGATAAGACATCATTATCATTGTCCGTGTGGAAAACATACTTACTACCCACAATTATGAGAAAGGAGAATTTGCATCATCTCAAAGTGGAATATATGGCTTGGATTTTAAAATCAACAATGCCTCACTCAACACCCAAGTGGAAAATATCTCTCTTCACTACATATTATAGAAGTATAGTTGTTTGCATCACTACAAGGATTGACAAGAGTCCAATCATTTTGAGAAAAGTTTAAAGATAAAAGCCAAAGTGGCTAAATGGTTTGAAATGAGATTGATTGACATTTAGTCTTCTCACAAAAAAAATGTCAAAGTATTATTAAGTTTATTGAAGTTTATTTATGAAAATGTTTTGAAAATGCATGGACCTAAGTCCAAGTTCATTATGAAAGTGGTTCAAGTAAAAAAAAAACAAGAAGAGTTTTTTAAAAGGAGAGAGAAGATTTTTGAAATTAAAGAAGATGGGAGGAGAAGAAGGGACTATCCTAAAGCATAAGGTAAAAGCTAGGTATAAGAACCATCTAATCAACAAGAAGCCAATACTTGACACTATGAGCCAAGATAGAATTCTCATTCTTTGGATTGAAACCAAACAAGCAATGATACTATACCTCCTGAAAGAACCAAACTTAAAGTGTATTAAGTCTTCACAAAAATTGGGCAGAGTACCGGCTGTATACGGGGGAATTCTAGATTATAAACAAAGAGTGTAATCACAATAACCTGCACACAAAACAAACAAACAACCCAATGCCTTAAGGTAAACCTCAAGAGCTCCAGAAAAAATAATCAGATAAGGTCACAAGGTCTCCAATCATAGGCCAAGGTTTCTAATCCTAAGTCCAAAAAGTCCAATTCTCCATAATGCCAAGGATAGTAACCAAATAGTCCAAGTATCATTAAAGATTTTTAGGGTTTATGTTGATTATTAGGTGTTTTGAAAAAGAAAAGTAAATCTCAAGTGGTCAAAAATAAAAATGACAAGAAAGTAAGTACTCAAATGATCAAAGATGAAGATGGCATGAAATTTAAATGCTAAAAGTAGATAGTGCATAAAAATAAAAGGGGGCATATAATAAAAATAAAGGATAAAGTCAATTATTAGTGATTAGTGGTTAGTTGGATGGTCATCTTGAAACTTGCATTTGGAACTCATTAGAGGATTGGTAGAACTAAAGCCTCCACACAACAAGTTGAATTTGCTTTTTGTCAAGTATATCATCCATTTGGAATCCTCATGAGTATCATTTAATGATCAACGATGTTTAAGTGATCTGCATTGACCAAAGGTGTTGTAGATCCATTAGAGGATTGGTAGAACCAAAGCCTCCACACAATGAATCTCAAGGTTATTGGATCAAAGAGATCAAATTAACATACTTGGGCTTGCAAACATAAGTTTGGGCCACAAATGATCATTTATTTGAATCGGGACAAAATTTAGCGCTATGTTAAGCAATCGTAAGTGGACTTATATAGAAGTCACACCTATTTTGAGGCTGGTCAATAGCAATCTATGCACCATTTGTTTTGAGACATGATATAGAGATCATGCTCCAATAACACTTAGTGTAATTAGAAAGGGATGAGATGAAGAGGGGTGGAAGAGAATATACAACTACTTTTGATTAAATTTAATCAAACTATTATTAAAATCATTCATCTATTTTTGTGGAGTTAGACCCAATACCATGGATCCAATGATGTTAATAAAGTTCATGATTAAAAATTTATCCCAAGATCAGCCAGAAAATTGTCACAAAATAATATTACATTTAATATATACAAAAAAAAAGTTTAAAAATATCAACTATATTCAAATTGGTGAAGAAATAAAAAGTAAGTCCATAGAAAAATCAGAAAAGGACTCAAATGATCTCATGATTTTTTTGGTAATTTTTTAAAGTCAGAAACTATTTTTAAAATAAAAGAAATGAGTAAAATAAACTAAAAATGATAAAAAATACCAAAGTCAGAAATAAAAAATAAGTGAGGTTACTAATATTTGTCACAATACCATTAGATCATTCCATAATTTTTTCAAAATTTTAAAATGTATAAAAGTATTTTTAAACATTTAAAACAATTCAAATAAAGTGAAAATTTATAAAAAATACCAAAACACAAAATTAATTTGTGAAAAAATAAAAATCAGAAAGAGAATAATCAAAAATATTTTTCAGAATTTTTTCAGAATTTTTGGACTAAAAATGAATTTCTTTTGATTTTTAGAAGTTTAAAACAATTAAATATAAAAATCAGAAAAGAAAATTAAAACCAAAAAATATGGGCCATCTGATCAATGTCAAAATGCGTTAGTAAACAAATCAAGTGGACTTGGCGCGATGTGCATGTTATGGACTTTAGTGAATAATGCATAGGATCATTAATTAAATCAGATTTTTGAAAAACACTGATGGTGCGCCTTCATTGGTTGGAAGATGACACATTGTTCATCTTCAACCTCCATCCAGTCCCAAAACCAGGTTGCTCAATCTGTAAAATTAGAGCACGAGACATATGCCATTCGCTTCGTCTCTTCAAGACGAAGACAACCACACCTTCGCGACAAATTTATATAAACTGTAGCTCAAGCAATTTGGAAGGAAAGTTTTGAAAAAGGATTTGAAATTTCATGGTCAAAACTTGTCTCCAGTAAAAAACAACTGTTGCAACTAGAACCAGGGCAATGAGAGCATCACAATGATATCAATGTTTTGAAGAATTAATGAAGGAATCTACCTATTGAAGTTGAGTTATAGAGCTCTGAAACTGGACTTCTATGGAGCAATATAGAGCACAATTCTTTTATGTAATTATATGGTTAGCTTCAGAGAAGATCAAGGAAGGTGAATTGATGGAAAAATTGGATTGAAAAAGGCTTGAGAATGGATTTTGAAGTTGCTGAATTTTGAGTTATGGAAAAAGTTTGGCAGGGTGATTCTAGCTATCCAAGCTTGAGGAAATGAATGGGGGGATGACCCTCTATTTATAGGGAATCAAATGGAATATCCAAGCGTATGAAATGATGAAGTTTGGAGAGAAATCGTGTGAAGTTGCAAACAAGAAAAGTGTGACTCCTAATTTGATCAAAACTCATCCCAAACGCGTATTTTGTTGTGCTAAACAATTCCGAAACTTCATTAAACATGTTTAGAAGCATAAACGCGTGGAAAACTCGTGATTAGAAGCCAAAACAGAGATTTCAAAATCTGACTTGAGATGAAACTCCAGTTCCAAGTTACCAACTTCAAAATCATGGCATTCTCATCTCAAGGGGTCTTAGGGCATGATTCTTGATGATTTAGAAAGATTAGGTTACAAGATTTGCAATGGAAAAATATTTCAAATTTGGAGAAAAAAGGGTTGACTTTCCATACTTAGAAATATTTCAATTTTTTCTTCAAAAGTGACCTATAATGTTTTGCATCCAAACATGGCCTTCCTCTTGGAATTTGATCTTGACCAAAAAAGATGGCATGAAAAGGACCTCTTGAATGACATTTTGGGACTTGAACCATTCAAAATCTCCAAAAATTGAGAGAGTTATGAATTGTTTAATTTGGCAAAAAATCATTAAATGACCTATAATCTTTTTTATCCTTAAGGCAACTTCCATCCATTTTCTCACTTTGCACATAAAAGAAGGCATAAAGTTCACATCATTAAGATAATTGTGGAAAAATAATGGGATAAAGGTGATACAAATTGACCAAGTTATGATCATTTGAAGTCACACATGGAAAATTGGGTATTCATTTGGAGGACTTGTAATCTTTCTTCTTCATCAAGTTTCTTCCACATGAAAACTCCTTGGAACTTTTGAAGTGATTTATTGATAACCCTTTGAAGAGAAGGATGTATTTGGAATCACTAAAAAATACCAAAATATGAGAAAGATATACTCCTTTGAAGTTCAAAACCCTAGCTCCTAGATCAAGAAACATGCCTTGAGGAACTTTGACAATTTTGAACAAACTTCTTGTACCAACACAAATGCTTTGTAAATATGAGTTGTTGAGGATTATAATGAGAAATCATAGCAACCACAACCACTTCCATATCTTGATAATTGAGAGAAATATTCATTTGTGACCAATGGGAACAAATCCTTGTCCAAGCATGACAACTTCTGCAATCAATCCCTTGTGCTTTTGAACCAACTTTGATAACCTTGAAATGTGGTGAACAAAAATAACCTCTCCAGGCTATTTCTTCCAAAACAAATCCAATGGTGAGGTTTGAACTTCTCAATATTTATTGACTAGGGCATGGAAATAAACTCATAAACCCATGGAGCAACTTGTTAAATCTCATTGCCTTTACCTATATTAGTAAAAAGCAGGACAAACCAACATTGCATTTTATTAATTAAGAGGAGAAATCAAGACAAAAATATTCATGATCACAAAAGAACACAGGTCAAGGTGTTTGGTGATTCCTCAAAGAGAAAAGATAAATATAGGGAGGGGAACCAAGAATCCTAATGTGATCTTATTGTGAATGACTCAACATGGTATGATGAAGGGATCTTAAGGGCAAAAATTACGGTACAACAGAATGAATTTTTCCTCTTGTAATAAAAGTCTGGCGAGTTCCCCAGGTATTTCACAATCTTCATCACCTTCTTCTTTGGCTTGATAGATTGGATTTCCAAAGTCATAGATGGCAATAGCTGAGTCGTTGCCAACGAGATTCGGAGTAGATGTGAATTTGCAAATGTGTGTGTGTGTGTGCATGTAAGGTCACATGGCTATTTTTTTTGAAAATGCAATAATGTAAAGAAAGACAAAGAGTGCACAATTTGAATGAAAAACAGTCTAATGTTTTTTCATTAAAATGAGCATATGGCATATGAAAATGACAAACCCTTAACAAATGGACCGTTGTGCCCCGGGCAAGGCACATGGCTTAAAGTAATTAATTTAATGGAAATTATAGACAAAGTTCTCAAAGTAATAAAAACAGTAAATGGAAATTACTCATGGCTGTATGAGATTGGAATAAAATCCTTGGTCTGTCAGTTGATGAGTCCTCCATAAGCAGTCGGGTAGATCCAGTCATCAAAGTCACTATCAGCATTAGAGTCTTCAAGGGAAATAACCTCATGGTCGGTAATGCGGAGAGGTGGTTTCCCTGCACGAGCATGTCGAACCTCCTTTTGAGATTTGGAAGTGAAGCCCAAACCAAATTTATCTGTCTGGAAAGGGAAATTAGGAAGTTGTCCATAAATGGTGCAACCTCCTTCTTCAACAACAACACGAGCATCTTTGAGAGAAGACGTCCTTGGTATATTTTTAGCAGCTTCGAGAGTGATAGTAGTGGCCTTGGCAACAACAACCATGGGAGAGACCACTTCAAAGGCTTGACAAGGAGTTTTAATGAACTCACCTTCCATTTCAACATATTTGAATGAATTTAGATGACTAATCATAAACTCTTCTTCACCATAGATGGTAACAATTTTCCCCTTGACCGGATATTTCAACTTTTGATGTAGTGTGGAAGTCACCGCACCTACCCCCTGTATCCATGGGCGTCCAAGCAGGCAAGAATAAGCACGACGAATATCCATCACATAGAATGTTGAATTCAAGACTTGAGACCCAACCTTGATAGGGATATCAACCTCTCCATGGACCATCCTCTTAGAACCATCAAAAGCCCTTACTACAATGTCGCTTGGTTTCTACACCAATCCATCACAATCTAGTCTATCCAAAGCTCCTTTAGGTAATACATTGAGAGAAGATCCAATATCCACTAATACATGTTCCATGTTAGTGCCCTTGCATTCTATGGAGACGTGGAGAGCTTTGTTGTGATTCTTCCCCATTGGGGTCAAATCTACGTCAGGGAACCCTAAACCATTATCGGCAGTCTAACTTGCTACACAGTTTTCAAATTGGTCGGACGTAGTTTCTTGTGGGACATGTGCATTTTTTAGGAACTTTATCAGTGCTTGGGCATGCTCCTCGGAACATAGCAACAAAGACAACATAGAAATCTTCATGGGTGTTTTCCCCAACCGTTCCACTATCTTGATATCACTTTTTTTGAATATTTTTAGAATATCCTCCATATCTTGGGTAGATGGGTCCTCAGTGGTGATATCTTTTGCAGGCGCCTTCTCCAGGGTAGGCTCAGTCATTTTTTCTTTTCCTTGAGTATCAACAACAGGTTTAACAGCGGTAATACAAATGGGTGTAGTAGTGTTGGTCGGAGGTGAATTTTTTGGAGAGAAGATCCTCCCTGTTCTAGTAACTTTACTTGATCTAACAATGTTTGTAATGTCAGCAGTTTCATCTTCATGAATCCATAAATCTTGTTTGATACAATGGTAGTACACTTCTGCCCCATAATTCCAGGGCACTTCCTTATCAGAAGAGTAGGGGATTGGCCCAGGTGTGGTGATAATTAATGGAGCTATTCTTGGTTCAATGGGAATCCTAATAGGACCTTTGGAGGTGATCCTAATAGGGTTGTTTGAGATAGTAATGATGGATATGTTCTCAACTTCTTGAGATACAACCTCGGTCAAACTTTTCACTTATGGAGTTCTTTCAAATAGAATCTCCTGGTTATCCATCAAGTGTTGGACGCCTTTCTTACGCCATTCATAACCATTAATTTATATAGCACAACAACAACAATCTTCAAGGCAGTTAGGGAATACCCCTACTTTCAACAAATACATTTTATTAGTCTTCAAAGGAGTGGTTAAATCTTTGACGGATGCAACAAAAGAGGAATCTTCAATAGCGTTGACACCCTTACCATGATTTGGCATGGGTGTGGTGATCACATTTGGAGTTGGAGGAGGGTCAAATTCAATTGTCTTATTATCAATCAGGTCTTGGATTTTATTCTTTAGAGACCAACAATCATTGGTATCGTGTTCGGGGCAATTTGAATGGTAAGCAAATTTTGCATTGGAGTTGTATTTTGGAGAAGCAGTGTTAGGGTTGGAAGGGGGATCTCGCAACGTCACAAAATAAACTTCCAATAGGTGTTGCAGAGCTTGAGATAGTTGCATATTGATTTTAGTAAACTGTCTTCTTTGGCCATTCGGTCTTTGTTGATTATTTTGTTGATGCGGTCGTTGAGTTAGAGTTGGATTGGAGATTAGTACAACCCCTACTGAATGATGACAATCATTCCTAGTATGGCTTCTTGAACCATAAACATCATTAGTCTCATTTTTACCAATAAATGGCTTTTACACATCATTTGAAGAGAAGGCCATGGGTATCTTTCCGCTTTTAATCCCACTTTCAACCCTCTCACCAGTCAAGATCAATTTAGTGAATCCGGATGAACTTCCAATCAATAAGTTGAAAAATGGTCCAATCAATGTTCCCATAAACATGTCTACCAACTCACTATCAGTTAAAGGTGGCTGCACCCTGCCAGCCAGGTCTCTCCATTTTTTAGGGTATTCTTTGAATCCCTCGTTGGAACCCATGGTTATTCCTTGTAATTGCATCCTAGTTGGCGCAAGATCAGCGTTATATTGATATTGGTGGTAAAGAGAAGTGGCCAAATCCTCCAAAGTATGGATTTTAGTCCTTTCCAATTGGTAAAACCACTCCAACTGTGTCCCAGATAGACTTTCTTAAAAAAAGTTTACCCACAGTTTCTTATCAATTGTATGCGGCTGAATTTTGCGGACATAAGATCTTAGGTGAAGCTTCGGACATGAGACACCATCATATTTGGGAAAATCTGGGATTTTGAATTTGTGGGGAATGACTACCCCAGGAACCAAACCCGAGTCACCGAAATCCAAGCCAGGCACAACTTGGATTTCCCCAGCTTTTAATATGTATTCTAGTTGCTTATATTTGTCGCCAGTCGGTGGATATTGCTCATCAAAATAATCTTCGTCTTCAGAGATTTGATTGTCTCCACCCACGACACGTGTGCTCTTATCATCTTCATCTTGATTCTCATCCTCTTTGGAGGAGTCTTCTTCAATTTAAACTTGTCTGGAAGACCTTTTAAACCTCTTCCCCGTGTTGATTACAACTTTCTTCTTTGTCTTCTTCTTCATAACAAGAAGAGTCGTCATTTCTTGCTGCCCCTTTGCTAAGTTGAACAAAGTTTTTGAAACTGGGAGTGTTGAGTCTGCAAGTCCTTGACAGTTTTCTCGAGACCCATCTTGTACTGAAATAAACAGTAAAAGGATGAGGAAACTTGTGTCAGAAAACCTGCTTATGATATGATGCATGTTATGTGAATGCAATTCTTTCAAGGATTTTAAGAAATTTAAATTTGCTAGACAAAGAGAAGACAACAAACATTAATTGTAATAATAAATTCAAGAATTACCAATGCCTCTCGGGCTTACAATGGAAGAAACAAAAATAAACTCCTAAAAGGGACTCAAGCTTCCCATTGGCGCATCCTCTTTGGTGCAATGTAGGCATTCAAACTCCACTATGTTGTCTCGTGAGCTCCAAAACTTTCTTCTCGCTTGTGTAGAACTGTGCTTCAAAGGTGTCTCATTCCCCTTTGAGTTGAATCCACGATCTTTGCAATTCCTTGAAGTCGGTATGCATGTCAGGATGAAGAACAGTGTAAGGGGTGTCTCCCTCAGCAACGAGCTCCATAATCACAAGTAGGATGGCGGGGTAAGGCATCATGAGGCTTTGAGCACGAGTTCACACCCACTTGAGGTAAGGTTCAAGAGGGATGGAATTCTTATGCCCCAAAGTTTTTCTATCAACCTTGTTCACCATTCCCTAAGCTCGTACAAACCATTGATGATAACCTTGGACATCGCTCTCGTAGTCGAACATAAAACCTTGAATGAGTGATTCATGAGGGCCATCTCTTCACGCATACCCAAACTGTTGTAATGCAAGAGAAGGGTTATAGGTAATACCTTCCATGATTCCCAAGAGTGGAACGTTAGGGAATTCACCACAATGGTTAATAATGGTAACATCCTCCAAAGATCGGGAACACCAATGAATGTCTGAATGCCAAAGCGATATTATCCTTTGAGACCATCTCAAGCCTTGTTTGTTTTTTAAAACTGATCGAGGAAGGTGCGAAATAAACCACCTAGATAGCAATAGTGTACAACACATAAGATTCCCTCTTCTCTTCATGGTACGAGTGTGAAGAGAATGCAAGATATCTCCAAGCAAAGTAGGCTCCGGGTTATGAGAGAGAAAAACTTTGACTGCATTCACGTCTATAAGTTGGTATGGGTTAGGAAGCAGTACCATCCCATAGATTAGGAGATCCAAAATTTCCTCAAAAGCTTGCAAATCTAGAGCATCCCAAAATAGTTGAGCCTTCTCTAACAGAAACTTGAAAAGAAAACCCTTGACGCCACTCCTTATTTCCCAATTAGCCACAATGTTGGACCGTTGCAAATGTAGGGCTGATGCAATCTCCCTAGGTTTTGGATCCTTTTCAATACCAGTGAAGGGTATTTGATTAAGAATAGGTACTTCCAATAGTTGAAATAACTCTTCCATGGTAGGAACCAATTGATAATCAGCAAATGTGAAGCAATGGTGTAAAGGGCCAAAGAACTGCAAGAGCACTTTCATCATGTATTCATCAAGGCTTGAGGTAACCATATTGAGAAGTCGGCCATGTCTTTTAGTGAACGGAGAATTATCAGGAACCCTTGACCTTAACTCTTTGAGTTGAGGAGGCACTCTTATGAGGTTGATTTGGATAGTATTCCTGCGAGTGGAAGCCATGTCCTACAAAACAGAACAAAGATAAATCTCTAGGTCCTTGAAATGGTTAGTGAAAATGCTATGGTTTGATGTCATGATGTTATGTACAAATAATCATATACAAGCATACAAATAAGTCGTTAGGATTAGGCTTGCATGGGGTTTATAGGTAAGTACCCTCTTGAAGCATTGTTTCAGCGCAAGCCTCTTTATTGGCGACTGAACTATCCCGAGAGTCCGATCTCAATGAGCGTAGTATCGAGTATAAACTAACTTCGGACTGCACCAAAGCCGGATATCTCACTACTTCCTAATGGCCAAGTTATTCAACTAAAGGTTCTAAGGTCAGTTAGTGATTCATGACACCACAATAACGTAGCCATCACTTCATCCATGTCAGTATACCTCGCGCAGTCCCCATGACCTATTGCTACTTACCTAATAATGTTCCCTGATCCGGGTAGAGGATCAATACAAAACCCAGACAACCATTTAAGAGTAAAGCAAGCAAATCAAACAATGAGAGCATTTAAAAGTGAACTAGTCTGTAAGGTAACCCCACTTTAAAATAATTCGCCAGCAGAGTCGCCAACTCTATAATACGGTGGGAGAACAGACTTGGGTGTTTTGCGTTTGATCGCAATTGTTTCAGATAACAAGAGTCGCCACCGACTTTTTTTTATCCAATAAAGGAAAGGGTGAAAAGAACAGGAAAGACCTTTTGAGAATTTTCTTGAGTTCGAGGGGTAGGTTATGAAAAGGAAAGGTGTTAGCACCCTTTTCATTTGTAGTTATCTACGGGATCTTAATTGCTAGCTCACTTTGAAATGTTTTTGTGTTTGTGTATGTTTGAAAATGTTTTTGAAGATGTTTTGAAATTGGTGATTTTGTAATGATTCTCGTATCGTTGAGAATGTATACAAATTTTTTTTTGGGAATATTTTGAAAACGCCTTGGTGCAAAATTTTTGCCATGATTCTCGTATCATTGAGAATGTTTACCAAAATGTTTGTTTTGAAAAGTATTTGGAGTTATTGGAAAGATGTTTATTTTTGAAAGTGTGAGGTGTGAAAATGGTTATAGTTTATGAAGAGTGGAAATTGTTTTAGTTTGTGAGCAAGCAATTACGAGCAATCTACCTACTCAAAAAGTTTATGCTCTTTTCCTCCTCCTTTAGATAGTTCTATTTTACCATTGGTTGGTAAGGAGCCATATCATTGGATGTGAGGGACAGGCGTGGATTATCGTACAATCATAGAAGGTAACTCGTAAGATGTTTTAGCAATTTTCGTAAGGGACTAAGATCGTTTATCGAAGGCAACATCAAAGGGTCATCGAGGGACTACAATCTTTAAATCGAGGTTCTTTGCTAAAACATCCCACATTCGAGGGAGATGATTGTTTATTTTAAGGCCACAAGTGGGGGTTAACCTTAGAGGTGCAAGTGTGCAAAGTGTTTTGGTCTCATGCATTTTTGTCTTTAAATTAGGGTTTTCTACTTGTTGATCTTATCTTGCCATACAAACCCTAATTACTAGCAATAATAAGGAAAGCGGTAAATTGCAAAAATTAAATATCCCACGCTATTACATCATTTAAGGGATGGGGATACAAATTTATGAATGGAGGATGAAAGCAATAAACCCTAAATTACTATTACAAATTAATGAATAATTGCATAAGTGTAAACATAATAATAAGAGAGTAAATAGGATATGTGAAGAGGAAAAGGATGTTTAGAAACTCTAAAAAGGAATTTAAATATTTAAGAAAATGTTTTGTTTGTTTATTTTTTTGTTTGAGAAAAAGAGTTTGAAAATTTGGCATAAAAGAAATTAGAAGTTCTAACCTAATTCTATTTTTATTTACAAATTGATTAAAGTAAAGGGAAAAGTGTGATAAATAAATTTATTTATGAAAATAAATTAAAACCTAAAATGTTCTAAATGTTTTAGAAAAATAGAATTTTTTTGGAGTTTTGTTTTTAGGAAAATATTTTAATCTATAAAAATTAGTAAACCCTAATTTACTAATTTACAAACTATTTAATAAAAATAAAACAAAGTGTGCTTAAAATAAATTAAATTTCATGTCAAGAATAAATTTAATGAAACAAAAACCTAAATCTAATATTTTAATGATTTTTATGATTTTAAATAAATGATTAAAAATAAAATAATAAATAAAAATAATAAATAAAAATAAAAGAAATTGTTTGGGCTAGTACTGCAAAAGTAAAATGGGGGTGAGAAATAGCAAAAACACTAGGCCCAAAGTAAAGGAAGCCCAACACATGTTTGTGGATCCAGTGTGGGAGGCCTTTGAACGTCCATCATTGTCATGGCCTGTGGTGCATTAGATTTGGCCTGATGAAGATCAAATGGTTGGGAGATGAGGCACACCACGCGCTCGGGGGCTGCTTGCACTGAATCTGTGAAAATAAAACAAGAAAAATAAAAAGGGTACCACTAGGGCTCGAACCCAGGTCCCAAGGGTTAACAGGCACGCGCTTTACCACTGGGTGGCTATACATCTGTTAGTTTATATAAAACCATAAATATATATTTTAAACTCATTCCTGAAGACATGTTCATCTTCTTCCTCGTGCCAGGCCTGAACCTCCATTTTTGAATTTTGTAACTTCTTCATCTCTCAACCATTTTCAAAAATGTAAACAGCAAACTTGCTCCAAATTTCATTACGATTTCAGAAATGTAAATAACTTAAACTATAAATCAAAGATGAGCATGAATTTTTAATGGTACCAAATCTAACAAAAAAATTTCAAAAAGTTCCATTCTAAAATTCTCACTACTCAGGCAACATAAATGAATTCTAAGGACATGGTCAGTTTCAGGGCTATGATGTCAACATTTTATCTTTGAAAATGGAAATCTAACAATGCCTATATGAAGAGTTCAAAAGTCAGAAAACTTACCTTGAAAATGGAATTCGTGTTTTGAAAATGAGCTTGTTTTAAGATGCTTCAATAATAAGGTTAGCTTCCTTGGTCCTCAAGGAAGCTAATGCAATGCTTAGCTTGAGTTGAGAGTTGCTGAAATGGTATGGGGAAGTCAAGTTATAGACCTCTGTTTTTGAGTTTGGGCAATGGTGGAAATGGAATTACAATTGCGAAATAAGGATTGGGATGAGTTGTATTTGAGGTATAGAAGCTTTAAGAATGATTTATAGGGAAAACACACGAGTGGATTATGAGATTGAAGTTTTTGGCCAGAAATGACAAGTTATGGAGTTGTGGATGCACTTCGGGTTTAGAGGGAGTTTCAGGGTGTTTGATGGCTTTTGAATTCGTGTGTTAGGTTGAAAATGACCTCTCTATTTATAGGCAAGAGGTTTGACATCTTGAAGTAACCAGAATTTTTAGATAACTTGTTATGGTTTGGTTAAAAATGAGAAATCAAGTTGAAATGGATTTTCATAGTTCCAAGGCTCAAGTACAAGCATGGTATGAGTTTGTTGGGTGCAGGAAGTTTGCTTATTCACTTTACAATGGAGTGTCATAATAATAAACAAATGAGGAGCTTAATGCATTGACTTTGTGTAAAAAGCTTGCTTTACAAGAATGGAATGGTAACTTTCTTCCAAAAATAGAACACTGCTTTGGATAATAGCTCAAGCACTTGGATATAGGCTCAATCAAATGTGTAAACATTAAATTAAGGAGTTAAACACAAGTTAGAAGGCCTTAAAAGTGAAGTTATGCAGCATAGCTATGGTTTAGGTTAAGTGTTCTTCATGAAAAATGCCTTGTAACTCAAGTTTGAAAGCCCAACTTCTCCTCTTAGATTCTCCTAGTTAAAAAATGATCTAATTTAGTTCTTTGATATTTTGGAAAGCTTGAAACATCCTGTAAAACTTTCACGTTTTCCACATTTGCAAAATCCAATTGGAACTATGTGAAAAATGGCCAAGAAGTTAGGTAAAAAATCTACCTAAACTAGGTCAAATTTTCAATAAGTGTTTTAGAAAAAGTGCAATACTTCATGAATTTATAACTTAAAATCCAAATACTTATAGGACTTTATAAGTGAAGAAAATTTGTAGATCTCATCAAGATCTACAACTTTCATGTTGAATGTTTTCTTTGAATCATCTTGCACCTTGGTGAAAAAATGACATGAAATAATGAAATTATCATGTATAAAACACTTACAAAACTTTCTAAGTCTTGAAAAGTTTAACTTTTCACATTGAATTTTGACTTTATTGATTTATTGATGATCAATATTCATATTTTTTAATGTATTGATGAATTTTAATCTTTGAAATCAAATCTTGATCAAAAAGTCAAAGCTTGACTTTTTGAGCATCAATTGACTTTTCATCATTTGATCAAATTTCAACTATCAATTCAATAATCTTGAGAAATGTTTTGAGCCATGAAATTAAGTTAACATGTTGTGTTTTAATCCTTGAGATTATGCTTTAAGCCATTAGATCATTCATTAGGTCAAAAATCACTGATCGGTCAAAACCCTAATTTTGACCATTTTGCCCTTTTGATGATTTGACTGTGTTTCTTGAGGAATTGTTATCCAAATTTGATCAATTGATGGATATAACTTCAAAATTTTGATGTGGACAAAAAAAAATTGAAGTTTGACAGTAATTTGACCATACTTGACTTTTTATCCGATATAGTTGATTTTCAGTCATCTGGTCAATTGACTGAGCAAATTTGTGATTCAAGACTTGAAACTTGACATGAGTATTTTTGGAGGTATATAATGATACATGAAGGTAATTTTAGGCATTATAATTCCAATTATCCTTGTGAAAATCAAAACCCTAATTTGAGGCATAAGTGTTTTAGGAGATGGTTTGGCCTAGTCAACACTTGTGCAAACTTGAGCTTTTGGAGATCTTGTGAGAATTGTCTTGAGAAAGGAAAGGGAAAATTTTGGGGTACAACAGAGAGCAGGCTTTATTAATATCTCATTTGTCCTTTTTCAGTGTTGTGGAAGCTGATGAAGTTGATGTTATAACTCAGTTCCAAGCTTTATCCATTGATAATATAAGGAAAAATGAGAATTGTATAGCCTCGTTTAAGGATGCTCAACAGGTAGTGCATAATGGCCTTAGCAAGGAGTGGGGGCAAATTTTTGATCCACCTGTGAATAAGAATAAAGTTTGTTTGGGTTTCTCCGTGAAGAATAATAAAGGTGAAATTGTGAAGAGAAAGTTTGTTTGGGTTTCCTCCTGGATGTGATTTAGCCGAGTATTGACATTACCCAAGCTGGTTTTGTCTGGTTATTCCCACTATTTTATGTATGTTTTGGCAGAATATACATGATAACATTCATACATTCATACATACATCATGCATAGTTGAATCAAATTGCATTCTTTGATGTTTTTGTTGGTATATTACCTTATATCGCATAGTTATGTTACCCTCTCTCCAATAGAGTGTCAAACTTAAGCATAAAGTTTATATTATTTCAATTTCCCCACAGAGTTATCCATTTGCGGAAGAATTGTGCTTTAGCCTTCCTCTTCAGCCCATTATCTGAATGAAACTTAGTCCCATTTTGAGTTTATTTCTCATTAGGTGTTTTCTTGGTTGACTGTTTCACTCCGGTTTATTTCTGGTTTGAGATTATGGTCCTTGGAGACGTTATTATTATGTTTTCTACAGACTTTGAGCCCTGGTTTGAGAATGTGCATTTATTTTGCACAAGAAGACTTTATCTCCTTAGTAGGACTGTATTGGCATTTCCCCAGAGAAGCCAAGATTCATTTCCCAGCAACATTAGTGCATTTAATTATCATAACAGCTAGTGACGTCTCTTTATTTAAGCAACTTGTTCTTCCCCAGTAAGTCTGTTGGTCCCCTGAGAAGATTCATTTTGTTACTCCAATGGATGGTAGTCTCATCATTATGGGAGATAGTTCATTGTTAAGATTTGTTACTCCGATGAATGGTAGTCTCGTCATTATGGGAGATAGTTTGTTGTTGAGATCTTTGTTACTCTAATGAATGGTAGTCTCGTCACTATGGGAGATAGTTTGTTGTTGAGATTTGCTACTCCGATGAATGGTAGTCTCTTCATTATGGGAGTTAGTCCGTTGTTGAGATTTTGTTACTCCGATGAATGGTAGTATCGTCATTATAGGAGATAGTTCGTTGTTGAGATTTGTTACTCTGATGAATGGTAGTCTCGTCATTATGGGAGATAGCTCATTGTTGAGATTTTGTTACTCTGATGAATGGTAGTCTTGTCATTATGGGAGATAGTTTGTTATTGAGATTTGTTACTCCGATGAATGGTAGTCTCATCATTATGGGAGATAGTTCGACGTTGATATTTTTTACTCCGATGGATTGTTGTCATCCTTTACTTTTCTCCTTAGTATTTAAGTTGATGATGCTTTATCTCCTCCTTGGGCTATACCCCAATAGATTCGAGTCTTTTGTTCACTAGTGATTTATTTTCCTGATCAGATTTTCTTTGGATCCTTTATTTTCTGCTTCCCCCAGTGGTGTCATGTGTCACCTATGGATTTGTTTGTTTGCATGCACAATCATATGCATTGTAAAGCATCTTAGGGCCAAAAATAAGGCTTGTTCTATATTTAAGTATCTTCAATCACGTCGACACGAAGATTTTAACCCTCCTATATCCGGATAGAAGACACTTAAATAAGGGCAGCTATTATACCCCAATTGTTTCCCCTAAGATTACTATATCATCTCATATCAATTCAATCATGTCAAGATTAAACTTGGGTTTGGTTCTTCTCCCTATCTCTAGTTTTTCTCATGAGGTATCACCAAGAACTTTGATTTGTATATTGTGATCATATATGTCTTGTGTTTATTAACTTTGAACTAACAATACAATGAATGTTTGCTTTAAATGATGATACTATAGGTGAGGGCACAACACATTTCATCAGGTTGATGCATAGGTTCATGAGTTTATTTCCATGCCTTCTTTAATAAAGCTTCATCGAGATTCAAGCTTCATCATTGAGAGTGATTTGAATTAATATCATAACAAGTTATACTATGATTCATCATGCCTCAATTTTCCAAAGGAAGTCAAAAGAGGCAAGATTTGATTGAAGAAGTTTGACCTAATTGGACAAGTTCTTGATTCCTTGGTCACAAGTGCATAAATATCTCAATTATTAATATTTGTAAGTGGTTATTGTTACTATAGGTTCTCATTGTCATCCATAATAACATCTCTTCACATAGCAAAAGTATTTGTACAAGAAATATTATCAAAATTGAAAGGGGTTCCCAAGCCATTTTGATGCTATAGGAGTTAGGGTTTTGGACTTCTAAGGACTATATCTTGTCCATATTTTGAGATTTTTGAGTGATTCCAAAAACATGCTTATCCTTAAATGGTTATCAACAAATCAGTTCAAAATTTTCAAGCAAATTTTGTGTGAAAAATCACTAATGATTGAGAAAGATTACAAGTCCTCTAGATAGGCCATCAAATTCCCTTATGTGACTTCAAAAAGTCATAACTTGATCAATTTTTATCTCCTTGAGCCCATTATTTTTCCAAAATTATCTTAAGAGTTTGAACTTCAACTCTTCTTTTTTGTGAAAAACTTGAAAATGGTGGGAAAATGCCTTAAGAACTCAAAAGATTATAGGACACTTCATGGATTTTCATCAAATTCAAAGGATCATACCTTGTCCAATATTTGGAATTTTTTAGTGATACAAGTTTCAAAATTCTCTTCAAGGAGACTACTTCAGTCTAGCATCATTGATCAGAGCAAATTTTTAGAATAAGACCTTCTTTGGAGTCAAAACATTATAGGTCATTTTTGAAGAAAAACATAGAATTTATTCTAAGTATAAAAGTCAGCACATTTTTTCTGATTTTGACCAAGCACAACTTCTAGCTCAAGCATCCAAATGATCTCTTTCTTGGCACATTATGAATAATTTTACCTCATATTTCCAATGCATCAAGAATCAAGTCCTAAGGTTCCCTAAATCATGCACACCATCAGTTTAAAGTCAGCTACTTGAAATTGATTATTTCTTCCAAGTAAGAATTTGAAATCCATAATCCAGCTTCTAAACACCAAATTAGAATGCATTTTTGATTTAAAAATGTCTAACAAAGTTCCCAAAGTTGAATTAAGGATCAAAACGCACGAATTGGTTGAGTTTTAATGCACATGGAGTCACACATTTCCCACTTTCAGGCTACATCCGATTTCCCTCCAAACATCATTTTTCCTCTCAATTCTTTGCACAATTCACAATTCTTCTCACGCCTCTCATTTTCTCAAGCTTGGACATCAAAAATCACCCTGCCAAACTCCCTGTATAACCCACTTTTTTTAGTTTTAGAATTCCTATTTTCTCCACTTTTCAATTCAATTTCTTTGTTGGTTCTTTATCCTTGAACTTCACTGAAGATAACAGAAGAAAAACCAAGCCTTGAGGTGTCCTAAATCGTGCTAACCAAGTCCAGTTTCAGAGCAATTTTCAGCTACTTCATTCGGGTAGAATTCTCAATCAAATTGAACCAAATAAAGTCATATTATACTCTATTCATCCTTCTGATTCTCACACTTCTTACGGTTTTCATTTTCATTGAGAATTGAGAGAGACACTTGGGACTTTTGTGCTCGCTATTTTTTCTGGTTTTCTTCAAATTCAACCTTGTACAGTTTATATAAATTTGGCGCGAGGGTACCATTAGAATCGTCTTGAAGAGACGAATCTAATGGTATCGGTCAGGTCCTCTAATTTTACAGTTTGTGCTTCATCTAATGATAGTGTGACATATGATTTTTTTGAATTCTATCCAATGCATATGTTTTACCATGCGCGCGTCATAGGAATCCTTGGATCTGATTACTTTCATTAGTCAGACATCATCCAACACGCCAGATTTTTAGTCACTTATAATTATTAAAAAATGATTTGGTGTGATTTCCAAAAAAGACCATGATATGCACAGCGCACCAGATCCATTGGATCTGTTTACTAACGTGTTTTGACTCTCAATCAATGGTCCATACTTTTCTGACTTTATTTTTATTTTCTGATTTTTTTTATATATTTAATTGTTTTAAACTTCAAAAAATCATAGAAAATTCATTTGACTTAAAACTTATGAAAAAATTCACAAAATTATTTTTAAGTATTCTTATTCTGATTTTTATTTTTTCAAGATTTTATTTTTAGATTTGATATTTTTTATAATTTTTTCGTTGTTTTGATTTGTTTTTAATTGTTTAAAAATACTACTTGGTATTTTTAAATTCTAAAAAAAAACTCATAAAGATCATTTTCTTTATTTTTGACTTTCTGAATTTTTTCTAGAATTTTATTTTGATTTTTACTATTTTTGATTTTTTCCACTTATTTGAGTGATTTTAATTAGTTTAAAAATACTTTTCTATTTTTAAAATTACCAAAAAAAATAATAAAAATATTTGAGATCACTTCTGACTTTTCTATGGTCTCTTTTAATTTTTCTTTGATACTTTGAATATAATTTTCTATTTTGCCTTTTATTTTCATTTAAAAAACAATTTAAAAATCAATTTCTTTTTTTATTAAATGCAATTTATTTTTGAATATATTATGGCTATGTGATTTTTGATCATGAACTTCATTAACATCATTGGATCTTGGGTGTTGAGTTTAACTCAACTAAAATGGATGAATGATTTTAATGATAGTTTGATTAAAATCTTTGATTCAAATATTTGTCCTCCCTCTTCATCTTATCCCTTTCTCATTTATGCTACATGTTGTTAGAGGATGATCTACATATCATTTCTCCAAATATATGGTACATAGACTTCTATTCACTGACCTCAAAATAGGTGCGACTTCTATATAAGTCCACTTACGATTGCTTAACATAGCGCTAAAATTTGTCCTGATTCAAGAAATGATCATTCGCGGCCCAAACCTATGTTTGCAAGCCCAAGTATGTTTAACTTGAAACCTTTGATCCAATAACCTTGAGGTTCATTGTTAGGAGGGTTTGGTCTTATCAATCCTCTAATGAACCATCATAAATTTTGGACTAAGTGAATCATTTAAACATTGTTCACCATTTGTTGTTGCCTCGAGAATTTGAAATGAATGATATACTTGACAAAAAGAAAATGAAACTTGTTGTTGAGAGGCTTTGATTTTATCAATCTTCTAATGAGTTTTCAAATGCAAGTTTCAAGATGGAAATTCAACTAAACTCTAATTTCTAACTCATTAAAAATTGACTCTTATTTTGTGCTTTTACTTTACGCCTTTACTTTTACGCACTATTTACTTTAGCATTTACATTTCATGTTATTTTCATCTTTGCTCACTTAAGCATTTGCCTTTATGTCATTTTCTTTTGCTCACTTGAGCTTTTCATTTACTTTTTGAAGATACTTAATAACTAAGTTGAACAATAAAAATACTTTATAGTTACTTGGACTATTGGGTTACTATCCTTGGCATGATGGAGTTATGGACCTCTTGGACTTAGGATTAGAAGCTTTGACTACCCTTGGGACCTTGTGACTTCTACTGTTATTTTATCTGGAGTTCTTGGGGTTTACCCCAATAGATTGGGTTGTTTTTTCTTTGTGTGCAGGTTATTATGATTATATGCTTTGTCTGTGATTGGGAATTCATTTGTATACAACCCTTACTCTGCCCAATTTTTGTGAAGACTTAATGCATTTGAAGGTTGGTATTCTTAAGAGGTTTATTATCTTTTCTTGTTTGGTTTAAAATCCAAAGGATAGGAATTCTACATTGACTCATTGTGTCAAGTGTTGGCTTCTTGTTGGCTAGACGGTTCTTTTCCATATCTTTTACCTTATGCTTTAGGATAGTCCCTTCATCTCCTCCCATCTTTTTAATTTCAAAAAATCTTCTCCCTCCTTTTCAAGACTATTCTTGTTTTCTAAACTTGAATCACTTTCACAATAAACTTGGACTTAGGTCCATGCAAACATTTTCTTTATCAAAATTTAAACAACTTAATCATACTTTAAAATTTTTGTGAGAAGACTAAAAGTCAATCAATCTCATTCAAACCATTTTTGACATTTTGGATTTCTATTTAAAAAAAACTCTTCTCAAAATATTAGACTCTTGCCAATCCTTATAGTGATGCAAGCTACTATAATTCTACGATATGTAGTGAAGTGAGTTATTTTCCACTTGGGTGTTGAGCGAGGATTTGGTGATTTTAAAATCCAAGATATAACCTCCACTTTGAGATGAAGTAAATTATCCTTTCTCATAATCATTGGTAGTAAATATGTCCTTTCACTCGGAGATGACGGTGATGTCCCATCTCTTAAAATTAACTAACATACATGTGTTTTAAATTTTTTAAAGGTGAACTACGAGTACCCTGATCCCCTATTGCATGGAAGGTGGTACATAGGCACTAAAGGCTCTCAACCACGGCGGGTGTAAAAATTGTAAAAACTACTTCTTTTCTAATCTCCACCATCTATTTTTGTATACAACACTTATAGACAAAATACACAATTTTTCAAAGTGGTTCATGCGGAGTACCATAGATGTTTGGGATAATAATACCTTCCCTTTCCATAACCAACCCCCGTACCTAGATTTTCTCCCCCTCTTTTTTGGGTTATTCGCTCTTTTCACATTCATTTGGAAACAATAAAGCACATTGGAGATTTTTATTTGATCTCTGCGAGTTAAGTAAATCCAATAGATTTGTATCAACATTTCTACCGCTATAACATTCAAGGTTATGTCTACGTCCACGCCTGCATCCATAACTACGCCCACGCCTACATACAAATATCAAAATCCTTCTAATTGTGTTCATCTTGTTCAAATCAGTTCAAAATACCACGACCATACAACATATAACATTGGAGAGTAGATGACGACCGACCAATGTTTTAAAAGGAGAGAACATAAAAAATAATTTTTCAAATATTTGGTGCATACACAAACATTTTGGGCATATACAAACAATACATTTTGGGCATATACAAACATAATATATGGGGCATATGTAAAATACTCGGTGCATATACATTTTGGGTTCCATATCATCTTAGAACATTAAGCACAATATTTTTTGAACACATTTTTGGTTAAAACTACAAACTTTCTTGAGGCCCATCATTGGATTATCTGGTCCCCAAAACAAACAAACACCTTGGTTGAGAACAGGCACAATCGGTGAACTCCGATCCTATCTTGGGTCTTGTTATCTAAATTCAAAAACAATTTTCAGTTATCTACCCTCTAGGTCATGGTAGGCATGTGGATTTTCAGGATTACTTTATCTATCCTCTAGGTTGTGATAAATACATAAGATTATTATCGTGACGTTTATCCTCTATGTCGTGATAAACACACAAAACTTTTCAATCATCTATCCCTAGTGTGATCGGTGGATCTGGAACTGACTGTTTAACGCTGGTTCGCGAAATGTCGCGGAAGCAACAGTCACCACCATCTTTTATTTTCTCCAATATGGAAAGGACAAAAGCACAGAAAAATTCCTTATTGAGATTAATTCTCGGTTCGGGAGGTAGATTTATAGAAAGGGAAGGTGTTAGCACCCTTTCTATCCATGGTTATCCATGGGCTCTTAGATACTTGCTCATTATGTTTTCAAAATGTTTGTTTGCTTTTCAAAAGTGCGTGGGTTCGAAAAAGTTTCTTTGAAAGTTTTAGATCGACTCTTGTATCAGTCCTCAAGAGTGTTTGAAAAATTGTTTTTGAAAGCTTTTTGCAAAGTGTCGGTGTGAAAAGAAGTTTTTGATTTGTTTTGAATTAGAGCAAGTATCCACGAGTCATCTACCTACCCTAAGGAATTAGTCTGTGTAAATGTCCTTGAGGTAGTACCCTCTCACCATTGAAAGGTAGGTAGCACCACCGTTGGAGGTGTTCTGGTCGATTCGAGGGTTAGGGATAGTGTAGTCACCAGAGCAATAGTAGGACACCTTAGAAGCTACCCCCATGCCATGTTCATGGACATGAGGACTTACTAAAACGTCCTCTACTCGACGACCACGTTTCGAGGGGCAAGGCAACAGTGAGGCGTACCCTAGGAGTGGTGTGTGAATTGTGTGTCATTTTCAGATAATATTTGTCTTGTCATGCATTTGGTGATCTACGATTTAATTTTTATTTGGGCCATTCATTCTTTCATACAATTATTAGCAGTTAAAAGGTGCGGGAATTAAAATGCGGAAAAATAAAGGTTCTACGCTATTACAAGGCGCGGGTCCATACATCGCCAAATTAAACAGAGACCCGATTTGAATAAAAGTGCGGAAAGTAAATGTCCTAATTATCTATTACAAGGCTTTGGGGCAATTACATAAGATTAAAAAAAAGAAAAATAGAAGCAAACGCGCGAAAAGGAATTATAATGGAAGGTGCGAGGGCGTTGGACCCTTTAAGGAAATTGAATTGAAATTACAAATTAATTAATGATTAAATAAAGAAAAGAACTTGTTTTTATGTTTTTTGGTATTTTATGAAATAAAGAATATTAATTGAAATTAGAAATTAAAATAAAAGCCTAGTTCTAAGTTTGTTTTTAATTATTAAAAAAAATTGTTTAAGTTTAACCTAATTTAACCCTAATTAATTAATTACAAGTTTATTTACAAAATAATTAATAATTAATAATGATAAGAATAACAAAATTAATTTAATGAGAAAAGGATAAAAATGATAAAAAAAAACCTAATTTTTATGTATTTTAGTTATTTAGAAGAAAAACATTAAAGTTGAAAACCTAAATTTAAACTAATTGATTATTGAAAATTTATCTACAAAATATTAATGCATTAAATAATAAACATATTTTATTTTGACTTTTCTGATTTTTTGTATTTTTTTTGCATTATGAGAATTAATTTTATGGAATTAAATAAAAGCAATTAATCAAATAAAAGAAAAAAAAGAGAATTAGAAAAAAAAGAAATATGCAAACCATAAGGGGTTTTCTGGCCAATTTGGAGGTATGTGCAAGGAATTAGGCCCACTGAATTCAAGGCCTGTTTGACTTTTCAATGCTTGTGGGCGTGTGGTTGACTAGCGTACATGGTAGTCAGCATATTCTGGCTTTTGGATGGATCCCTGGGGACACTTGGCAGGCAAACAGGCAAGGCGTTTGGTGGACAACTGGATGAGTGCACTGCACAGAATCATGTTACAACAAAAATTATAGGGAAATATGGGGGACCTGGGAATCGAACCCAGGTCCCAATACCTGTATGCCAGTGCACAAACCAGTTGGACTAGCGCGTTTGTTTGTTAGCTTAATGGAACATGATTAATATGAGAGAGAAACAAGTATTATGTTGGACAATAAAAAAAAGGGCGCCAGTTATTCAAACCAACCAACCATAGTCCAACACGCTAGCATCTTCTTCATTGTTTTACCTGTAACATAAGCAGATAGCGAGGGTTTTAAACCCCCACAAACTGAAACAACGAATAATAGCGAATGTAATTTGAGCAAGCATAAAAAAGGCGCGATGAGTGATTTGGCTTCATGGGAATGTCACGAGTTCATTGGTCCTAGTTTCATGGCCTGATTTTTCCAGATGAGGAAAGCCCCAAATTTGAAGCTCTGAAAACCTAGAAAACGTTAATGGCATATTTCGATACAGGCATGGTTAGGACAATTAAATGGTATCATTAGCTTCAGAAGGTTCATATTAATATAAATCAACCTTTAAAATGTATGAAACATGCATGTAAATCAAAATACGATTATGAAAGTTTTCATGAATAGGGCGATGGCGTTCTACCGATTCTCTGCGTGTGGAAGCTTGGTTTTAATTGCAAACGCCTCCTAGATGTGTCAGGAGTGTGATGGAATAGTTATTTGGCTTTGAAACGAGCTCTAGCTGTGAAAACAGTTTTCAATTTTTTTGGAAAAAATGCAAAGTTGTTCTTTGTGTTTGGGCGCTGCTTTCCTCTTTTTGGCATTAGGTTTGCAATGTGCACATATAGGTGAATGAATTAGGTTAGAAAAACTGGCCTAAAATCCATGTATTCAATGATTTCTAATATTTGATTTTCAAGCATCTTTTTCAATCTTTTCTTGCCATGGAACTTGCCTATTTTTGAAGATCTTGCCTCTTGAGCATGTGCACGAAATATTTAGGTCATAAAGAGTGAATATGCTGCATAAAAAGATTTGGAAAACATGTTTTAGTATTTTTCTTATATTTAATTTTAATTAAATGAATTAATAGGATAATAAACTCAATTAATTAATTACAAATAAGAAAATAACTCCCCTTTGGGTCAATGGGTCGTGCATAGCTTTTGGGTGATGATTCTTGGAAGAAATTGTGGCCCATTAGCAATTTTGAGGCATTTGAAGCAAAGTTGACTTTTCAAAATTCATAAAAATTTCCCAACTTCCACAAGGCATATCTTGCTCAATTTTTAAGCTTTGATCATGTTCATGGACATTTTGGAAAGGTCTTGAAGTCCTCTAACCAATTTCTTTGGTCCCATGTCATTTTGATTTACCAATCTCAAGTTATGGTCTTTGACTTAAAGTGCCTTTTTGTTGACTTTTGAAAATGACCTATAATGTTGAGATTGATAACTTTTTGTGAGAGAATTTCTTGGACTTGAAGTGTGTAGATTAGTTGTAGGAAATGTCATTCTCTTCAAAATGAGCTTTGGATGGAATTTTTCTGATAAACCATGTGGAAGTTATGCCATGGTCAATTTGCAGTTGACTTTTCCAACTGTCCAAATATAGAAACTTTTGCATCTTGAGACTTTTTGAGCCATGCTTTGAGAATCATGATCAAGAATTGATCAAATGATGTTTGCGGCTTCAAAATAAGATGTTGACCAAAATTTTTGACTTTTGACTGTCAAATGACCATTTTGCCCCTACAGTTGACTGTTGAGCAATTAGGGTTTTTGACTGTGCAATCTTGTGCTGTGAGTCTTGAAACTTGGCATATGGATGCTTGACAATGTTTATAGGCATGTGGGACTTTTTTGAACCCTTGGAAACTTCAATTTCTTTGCCAGAACCAAAACCCTAATTTTTGACTGTTAGGAGGCAATTGGACTGTGCAACTCTTGAGAGATTTTGAACCTTGATCTTAGCAAATCTTGAAGAATATGGGAGGGAAAATTTTGGGGTACAACAGTTGCCCCTGTTCAATCTTCTTAAACTTGAGGATGTAGATTGGCTGGCGTGCCTTTCGTAATCCGAAGGTGGAAGATGATTGAACACTAGAGTGCCCAGAAATTTGCGCTCACATGGTAGTGTGATGGTGGGAATGGGCTTACAGATGCCATTTAGAGATTAATGGATAGGAAGATGGGCTTATAGATGCCATGTTGAGAGGTGATGGATAGGTGGATGGATCAGGGACGATTACTACCTCAACAGTAATGATGAGAGAACCGTGGATGATTACTACCTCAACAGTAACGATGAGAAAATCTGGGGCGATTACTACCTCAACAGTAACGATGAGAGAACCTGGGGCGATTACTACCACAACAGTAACGATGAGAGAATCTGGGGCAATTACTACCTCAACAGTAACGATGAGAGAATCTGGGGCGATTACTACATCAACAGTAACGATGAGAGAATCTGGGGCGATTACTACCTCAACAGTAACGATGAGAGAATCTGGGGCGATTACTACCTCAACAGTAACGATGAGAGAATCTGGGCGATTACTACCTCAACAGTAACGATGAGAGAATCTTAGGCGATTACTACCTCAGCAGTAATGATGAGAGAACCTGGGGCGATTACTACCTCAACAGTAACGATGAGAGAATCTGGGGCGATTACTACCTCAATAGTAACGATGAGAGAATCTGGGGAGATTACAACCTCAACAGTAACGATGAGAGAATCTGGGGCGATTACTACCTCAACAGTAACGATGAGAGAATCTGGGGCGATTACTACCTCAATAGTAACGATGAGAGAATCTGGGGCGATTACTACCTCAACAGTAACGATGAGAGAATCTGGGGCGATTACTACCTCAACGGTAACGAGGAGAGAATCTGGGGCGATTACTACCTCAATAGTAACGATGAGAGAATCTAGGGCGATTACTACCTCAACAGTAACGAGGAGAGAATATGGGGCGATTACTACCTCAACAGTAACGATGAGAGAATCTAGGGCGATTACTACCTCAACAGTAACGATGAGAGAATCTGGGGCGATTACTACCTCAATAGTAACGATGAGAGAATCTGGGGCGATTACTACTTCAATAGTAACGACGAGAGAATCTGGGGCGATTACTACCTCAACAGTAACGATGAGAGAATCTGGGGCGATTACTACCTCAACAGTAACAATGAGAGAATCTGGGGCGATTACTACCTCAACAGTAACAATGAGAGAATCTGGGGCAATTACTACCTCAACAGTAACGATGAGAGAATCTGGGGCGATTACTACCTCAACAGTAACGATGAGAGAATCTGGGGCAATTACTACCTCAATAGTAAAGATGAGAGAATCTTGGATGTCTTCTACTGAGTCTTCATTAGGAAAATCTTTAGGAATCGATTTAACTGGACCAGAGAAGGCCTTTGACTGGATCGGCATCAGAAAAATCTTTAGGAGTCGATTTAACTGAACCAGGCAAGGTCTTGGAATCTTCAACTGAGTCTTCATCAGGAAAATCTTTAGGAATCAATTTAACTGGACCAGAGAAGGCCTTTGACTGGATCGGCATCAGAAAAATCTTTAGGAGTCGATTTAACTGAACCAGGCAAGGTCTTGGAATCTTCAACTGAGTCTTCATCAGGAAAATCTTTAGGAATCGATTTAACTGGACCAGAGAAGGCCTTTGACTGGATCGGCATCAGAAAAATCTTTAGGAGTCGATTTAATTGAACCAGGCAAGGTCTTGGAATCTTCAACTGAGTCTTCATTAGGAAAATCTTTAGGAATCGATTTAACTGGACCAGAGAAGGCCTTTGACTGGATCGGCATCAGAAAAATCTTTAGGAGTCGATTTAATTGAACCAGGCAAGGTCTTGGAATCTTCAACTGAGTCTCTATCAGGAAAATCTTTAGGAATCGATTTAACTGGACCAGAGAAGGCCTATGACTGGATCGGCATCAGAAAAATCTTTAGGAGTCGATTTAACTGAACCAGACGAAAGTCTTGGAATATAGCTGAGAACTTAACTGGATCTTTCCTGAAAGGTAAAGGTCAGTTATATGCAATGCATGATATGGATCAAGCAATGATGTTCTCAACATAAATGAGATTGTGCGATGCGTTCATGCATGTATAACAATGTGACGTTTATGAATGTATCTGCGTCTAGGAAAATAGATCCTTGACAGATGCCTGGAAGTCAAATCCCTGGCTGATGTTGAAGAGTAAGATTCTTCGTTTCTGTTGGGGATGATGATTGCAAGAATACCGGTCGGAGAAGATAACTCTGTTGGGGAATAAGCTTGATGAAGAGATTACTCTGCGGGGAATAACTACTCCAGCGATCTTGCTGGGGAACAATACTCTGTGGGAGGAGAGGTATTCTGTTGAGATGTTGATGATAACTTCGCTGGGGATACCGTTGTTATGTTGGCAGTGTTAATAGACTCCGCTGGGGATAAGAAGACTTTGCCGAGGACGATCTTTCCGTGGCTTTTGGCTGAGGATAACCCAGTTATATCCTGGTGGGGAAATAACCTTTGAATAAAGCTGGGAGACGCGTTCGTGCTCTGCGGGGGAAGCTTCCAGAATCTACTGGGGATGAGCTTCCTGCTGGGGATATGGATTCAAACTTTCCTGGGGAAATCTTGAACTATACTGGACTCTCCTGGGGAAATTTTGAGATGTGCTGGAAGTGACTCCACTGAATGTCTGGTATACCGTCGGGGAGCAGTCTTAGACCAAGACTGCCGGGGATGCTCGTTAAGAATATTTGTATATTGTGCTGGGGAATGTTGATATCTGCTGGAGGATACCCAACTTCCTTAAGGCTGACAGGATAACTCTGCTTGGGGGGAGTGCATTGACTTGCTGGCTCACTCTCTGGGGAATTAAGGTATATTGGTTACGTTCTTCAGCTGAACCTATCTTGGTACCTTGGTTGACAGAGCAATTGGATCGCCTGGACCACTCATTATTGCCCCTGTTTCTGATGTTACCTGTGGAGGTGCTTGGTGACTGCCGATTGACAAATCTTCTTTTGGTAGGCAAGTGACGAGATGCCGGGACATAGTCGTACGCTTTAATCCCTAACTTTTGCCTGGACCGCCCTTTCGGGTTTTCAATCCACCGAGATACCCATTTTTGCCCAAGCCGCCTTTTCAGGTTTTCGACTTGCCGGGTGTACAGATTTTTTCATTTCATCCCTTATTTTTGCCCGAACCCTTTTGGTTTGCTGGGAAGCCTTTATTTTTGCCTAGGTATGTCAACCTAGCGGGTCTTTGATTTTGTGTAGTATTTTCGACTATATCCATGCTCTCAGAATATAGGGAGATGCCCCCGTCAATAGTATTTTGTCATGCCACCAGAAGGTGTTTGATCAGGCAAGATTCGTTGTCGGAATGCCCCAGGTGATCCAGATGGAGATTTGCCCCAAGCTGGTTGGCATCGTTGAGAGATTCTCTGGATCTTGACTTAACTGCCCCAGATGGTAGACCATGATCATGCCGTGCCCCTTGATTGGAGATACTCTTGTTCATTAGACTTTCGTCATGCGAATTTCTCTGCTGTTCAAACAACTAGTCATATGCAAGCAATGTTATATTAGAAATGCAAAGCTTATGTCTGTCTTGAAGTTTTTTGAAAATGCATTTTTTAGTAAAAACAAGTGAATTTTGTAAACTGCGATGTCAACTCGTTATTTTACCGTAAGCCTTAAGGAGTCAGGATACCTTTTGTAACAGTATGCTTTCGAACTAACCCATGCTTCAGCTAGGACTTTTTAAGGGTTATAACGTGGCCTGGTTCACGGTTTAAGAAACAAAGGATAAAGGCTCAAGTTATTTGTACCCACCCGTTCTTCGTGATGTTCTTCAAACCTAAGCTCAGTTGATCGTGCGTTAGACCTTGTTTGAGTATTTGCTCTGAAACTCCAGTGATGGTTCGGATGTTGAACGTTTATTTGAATAGGCAGTCATTTTTGTTTGGTTTAGGGTTTGTAAGACCTCTTTCTTTTCTTTCATTATCCCTGTTTTTTGCCTGAACTGTTTCTTTTTGGAATTACAGTCAGCGGGATGCCCCAGTTTTGTAAGTCTCCTTCATAGGTTTTGACTTAATGGGTTTTTATTTTGAGAAGTAATGACTGCCTGTCTATATGATTGTTCGGAACCATCACTGTCTTTTGTTTTGTAAGGACCTCTTTGGTGCCATTCGTTATGCACTTGGATCAACTGAGAGAACTACCCTGCCCCAGGTTATGATAAAGGGTTTTAATTTTTGAAAAAGAAAAAACTCCTACTTCTTTGGCTCAGAGGGGTTGACGAGGGATTATCTTCCTTATAACTCCAATGTTTAGGGATTGAAACAATGCCTGTACCTCATCAGCGGGGTCTGTTCAAAAGCATACTGTAAAGATCGTGGTATCGTTTTCGTCATCCTTCCTCAAGAGGCTTAGAATTATTAATCGAGCGTTGATCATCAGAAAAAATATGAAAATAATTTGCTTATAGTGAATACGAATATATTGCTTCAAAACAGACATATGCGATGCATTAATGAAATAACAATGTTTAACATGAGTAAATGTTTGAACAAAAGAAAATTACAACTTGAAAATCCTAATGAACAAAAGTATTTTCATCTCAGGGCTTGTTACTTCAACTGGTGAATCCTGTAGGGATGGTAGAAGCACTCAGCCTGGCCATCTTGGGTGAATTCCACAGCTCCTTCATCGATCAGGTCCTGGATCTTATTCTTCAAGGTCCAACAATCATCTGTAGCAAGTCCCGGGCTGTTAGAATGATAAGCGCAGTGGGCGTTGGGGTTATACCTTGCAGGTGTCCTGTTGGGATTCTTAGGAGGGTCCCTTAGAGTTACCAAATTCAACCTCAACAGTTGTTGTAAAGCTTGAGGCAGCGACACGTTGAGCTTGGTGAATTTCCTTTTGGGCTTGTCTGCCTGAAGCTGGTGAGGTTGATGCTGAATTTGTGGCACTGAAGCCATTTGAGGAGCTCTCCCCTTATCCCCTTGTCTCAAAGGTGGTTGAATGATGACTGGCTCTTTACCCTTAGATGTTTTCCCCAGTTGGTTACCCCGAAGCAGTTGGTTGACGAGAACCCCGAGCTCTTCTTGTCTTTGAGCTAAGCCTTGAATGATAGTCATCTGCCCCAGCATCTGGGCTTTCATTGTATCCATTTTAGCTTGCAGGTGTTTCAGCTGTTCATCCTCAGCACTGTTCCTGACCAAAGTCCCCATGAGAAGTGCTCTCAACTCCTCCTGTCCCTTGGATAGATTCAGGAGGATTTCCCCGAACCGAGTCTCTTGAGCATGGAAGTCCTGGTTGTATTGTTGGGAAGCCATTGCTGAAATAAACAGCGGAGGAGGTAAGTGACCTGTACAAAGGGTACCTGTAATGCAATGATGTGTATGTATGCTTGCAATGTTTTTCAAAGATCTCGCGGGGTAAACAAGAAAATTGTTAGCGTTTGAATTTGTAGCATGATTGAAGGAACTGCATACTGTTGAGAGTCCTTCTTCAAGGGTCAAGGCTCACCATATCTAGTGGGTCATAGCCCCTGACAACCTCGGCTAGAGGAAAATAAATCCCCTTTGCCCCTTGCTAGACAATTTGGTTCATCGTGACCTGCACCACAGACCCTTGAGATCCTTGAAATGGATTAGTACTTATGTAGGATGCATGTAATGGTATGATGTTATGCTATGCATGGGGTAATACGGATAAACCCTGTTATGAGTCCAGATTAAGGACCGTAAACAAAACCTGCAAAGAACTCATATGTCAGATAACAAGCATGCAAATAGTCAAGTTTGAAGGCACACAAGTCACACAAAGAGCCCTTAGAGTTTAGGCCAGCATGGGGTCTGGGTATTACCCTCTTGAAGTTGGTGGGCTCAAACCTGTCCTATCATAAGTAACCGGGTTCTAAGGGTCCCAATATCACTGGATTGCTTTCATTGTTCATCGTTTCGATTTACCCACTGAACTGGCGACCGAAATATTCCAAGAAAAAAACCCTCAATTGAGTGTAGTATCGAGTATCAACCAACCTCGGACTGCACCAAAGCCAGTTATCTCACTACCCTAAAGAGGCCAAGATGGTTCAATTAAGGTTCCTAAGGTCAGTTGATGCTTCACGACACCATGCGGAGGCCCCGTACTCTCCTTGACTGAACTCAAGGGTTACCGGTACACACCAAAGTGCCACATCAACGTAGCAGACTGCTTTAACCATGTCGGTATACCCCGCACAGTTCCCTCACAGCCTTGTTGCTACTTTCTAAGAAGGTATCCCCCAGATCCGGGTTAGGATCTATAGAACTCCCAAGGCAGTCCCACAATAATAAAGCAAGCAATTCAGACAATTGAAAACACAAGTGATCTTAGTCCTAAGGTACACCTCACTTTAAAATAATTCCCCAGCAGAGTCGCCAGTTCTGTGATCGGTGGATCTGGAACTGACTGTTTAACGCTGGTTCGCGAAATGTCGCGGAAGCAAGAGTCGCCACCATCTTTTATTTTCTCCAATATGGAAAGGACAAAAGCACAGAAAAATTCCTTATTGCGATTAATTCTCGGTTCGGGAGGTAGATTTATAGAAAGGGAAGGTGTTAGCACCCTTTCTATCCATGGTTATCCATGGGCTCTTAGATACTTGCTCATTGTGTTTTCAAAATGTTTGTTTGCTTTTCAAAAGTGCGTGGGTTCGAAAAAGTTTCTTTGAAAGTTTCAGATCGACTCTTGTATCAGTCCTCAAGAGTGTTTGAAAAATTGTTTTTGAAAGCTTTTTGCAAAGTGTCGGTGTGAAAAGAAGTTTTTGATTTGTTTTGAATTAGAGCAAGTATCCACGAGTCATCTACCTACCCTAAGGAATTAGTTTGTGTAAATGTCCTTGAGGTAGTGCCCTCCCACCATTGAAAGGTAGGTAGCACCACCGTTGGAGGTGTTCGGGTCGATTCGAGGGTTAGGGACAGTGTGGTCACCAGAGCAATAGTAGGACACCTTAGAAGCTACCCCCATGCCATGTTCATGGACATGAGGACTTACTAAAATGTCCTCTACTCGACGACCACGTTTCGAGGGGCAAGGCAACAGTGAGGCGTACCCTAGGAGTGGTGTGTGAATTGTGTGTCATTTTCTGATAATATTTGTCTTGTCATGCATTTGGTGATCTACGCTTTAATTTTTATTTGGGCCATTCATTCTTTCATACAATTATTAACAGTTAAAAGGTGCGGGAATTAAAATGCGGAAAAATAAAGGTTCTACGCTATTACAAGACGCGGGTCCATACATCGCCAAATTAAACAGAGACCCGATTTGAATAAAATGCGGAAAGTAAATGTCCTAATTATCTATTACAAGGCTTTGGGGCAATTACATAAGATTAAAAAAAGAAAAATAGAAGCAAACGCGCAAAAAGGAATTATAATCGAAGGTGCGAGGGCGTTGGACCCTTTAAGGAAATTGAATTGAAATTACAAATTAATTAATGATTAAATAAAGAAAAGAACTTGTTTTTATGTTTTTTGGTATTTTATGAAATAAAGAAGATTAATTGAAATTAGAAATTAAAATAAAAGCCTAGTTCTAAGTTTGTTTTTAATTATTAAAAAAAATTGTTTAAGTTTAACCTAATTTAACCCTAATTAATTAATTACAAGTTTATTTACAAAATAATTAATAATTAATAATGATAAGAATAAGAAAATTTATTTAATGAGAAAAGGATAAAAATGATAAAAAACCTAATTTTTATGTATTTTAGTTATTTAGAAGAAAAACATTAAAGTTGAAAACCTAAATTTAAACTAATTGATTATTGAAAATTTATCTACAAAATATTAATGCATTAAATAATAAACATATTTTATTTTGACTTTTCTGATTTTTTGTATTTTTTTTGCATTATGAGAATTAATTTTATGGAATTAAATAAAAGCAATTAATCAAATAAAAGAAAAAAAAAGAGAATTAGAAAAAAAAGAAATATGCAAACCATAGGGGGTTTTCTGGCCAATTTGGAGGTATGTGCAAGGAATTAGGCCCACTGAATTCAAGGCCTGTTTGACTTTTCAATGCTTGTGCGTGTGTGGTTGACTAGCGTACATGGTAGTCAGCACATTCTGGCTTTTGGATGGATCCCTGGGGACACTTGGCAGGAAAATAGGCAAGGCGTTTGGTGGACCACAGAATCATGTTACAACAAAAATTATAGGGAAATATGGGGGACCTGGGAATCGAACCTAGGTCCCAATACCTGCATGCCAGCGCACAAACCAGTTGGACTAGCGCGTTTGTTTGTTAGCTTAATGGAACATGATTAATATGAGAGAGAAACAAGTATTATGCTGGACAATAAAAAAAAGGGCGCCAGTTATTCAAACCAACCAACCATAGTCCAACACGCTAGCATCTTCTTCATTGTTTTACCTATAACATAAGCAGATAGCGGGGGTTTTAAACCCCCACAAACTGAAACAACGAATAATAGCGAATAGAATTTTAGCAAGCATAAAAAAGGCACGATGAGTGATTTGGCTTCATGGGAATGTCACGAGTTCATTGGTCCCAGTTTCATGGCCTGATTTTTCCAGATGAGGAAAGCCCCAAATTTGAAGCTCTAAAAACCTAGAAAACGTTAATGGCATATTTTGATACAGGCATGGTTAGGACATTTAAATGGTATCATTAGCTTCAGAAGGTTCATATTAATATAAATCAACCTTTAAAATGTATGAAACATACATGTAAATCAAAATACGATTATGAAAGTTTTCATGAACAGGGCGATGGCGTTCTACCGATTCTCTGCGCGTGGAAGCTTGGTTTCAATTGCAAACGCCTCCTAGATGTGTCAGGAGTGTGATGGAATAGTTATTTGGCTTTGAAACGAGCTCTAGCTATGAAAACAGTTTTCAATTTTTTTGGAAAAAATGCAAAGTTGTTCTTTGTGTTTGGGCGCAGTTTTCCTCTTTTTGGCATTAGGTTTGCAATGTGCACATATAGGTGAATGAATTAGGTTAGAAAAACTGGCCCAAAATCCATGTATTCAATGATTTCCAATATTTGATTTTCAAGCATCTTTGTCAATCTTTTCTTGCCATGGAACTTGCCTATTTTGGAAGATCTTGCCTCTTGAGCATGTGCACAAAATATTTAGGTCATAAAGAGTGAATATGCTGCATAAAAAGATTTGGAAAACATGTTTTAGTATTTTTCTTATATTTAATTTTAATTAAATGAATTAATAGGATAATAAACTTAATTAATTAATTAAAAATAAGAAAATAACTCCCCTTTGGGTCAATGGGTCGTGCATAGCTTTTGGGTGATGATTCTTGGAAGAAATTGTGGCCCATTAGCAACTTTGAGGCATTTGAAGCAATGTTGACTTTTCAAAATTCCCAAAAATTTCCCAACTTCCACAAGGCATATCTTGCTCAATTTTTAAGCTTTGATCATGTTCTTGGACATTTTGGAAAGGTCTTGAAGTCCTATAACCAATGTCTTTGGTCCCATGTCATTTTGATTTACCAATATCAAGTTATGGTCTTTGACTTAAAGTGCCTTTTTGTTGACTTTTGAAAATGACCTATAATGTTGAGATTGATAACTTTTTGTGAGAGCATTTCTTGGACTTGAAGTGTGAGGATGAGTTGTATGAAATGTCACTCTCTTCAAAATGAGCTTTGGATGGAATTTTTCTGATAAACCATGTGGAAGTTATGCCCTGGTCAATTTGCAGTTGACTTTTCCAACTGTCCAAATATAGAAACTTTTGCATCTTGAGACTTTTTGAGCCATGCTTTGAGAATCATGATCAAGAATTGATCAAATGATGTTTGTGGCTTCAAAATAAGATGTTGACCAAAAATTTTGACTTTTGACTGTCAAATGACCATTTTGCCCCTACAGTTGACTATTGAGCAATTAGGGTTTTTGACTGTGCAATCTTGTGCTGTGAGTCTTGAAACTTGGCATATGGATGCTTGACAATGTTTATAGGCATGTGGGACTTGTTTGAACCCTTGGAAACTTCAATTTCTTTGCCAGAACCAAAACCCTAATTTTTTACTATTAGGAGGCAATTGGACTGTGCAACTCTTGAGAGATTTTGAACCTTGATCTTAGCAAATCTTGAAGAATATGGGAGGGCAAATTTTGGGGTACAACACCTAGGTTGTGGTAGGTGTACGAATTATCAGTTTCATATTATTCATTCCCCAGGTTGTAATGAATACGTGAATCTATCTTTGTATCGTTTATCCTCTAGGTCGTTGTAAATGAACAAATTCTTCAAATATATATCCCCTAGGTTGTGATAGGTATGCGAATTTTCAGGGTTATACTATTCATCCCCTAGGCTGTGATGAATAACGTAAGCCTTTCCTCTAGGTCATGATAAATGCACAGGTTCATTCTTGTACTGTTTATGCTCTAGGTTGTAGTAAGCATAACAAAATATGCATAATTCATTGTGTTAATCTCCATGCTGCAATGTGTTATCAAACCTTGTTTTATTCATCTCTTAGGTTGTGATGAATAGACAAAATTTGCATTATAAACTATTATATTAGTCACGAAGCATTAGTAAGTCAATTTCCAAACTTGAGTTATTTACCTCCTAGGTTATGGTAAATACGAAAAGATCCACAATCTCTTTTAGATATTGATGAGTTATTCGCGTCATCATACCTAAGTCAAATCAAAGCTTTTCTGTTAAAATTCTAATTAGATGATACATCATCATCTATTCCTATTTGTTTTCATACTCATGGGAACGATGTATAGTGTATCCTTCATAATCTTTCGGACAAATTTTGGGATCCTCCATTATTTAATAAACCTCTGATTCGAATATGCGAGATCTGCGTATTCTTGCACTATCCAATCGAAAGCCAATTAAATAGGGGCAGCAGTCATATCCCAAATTTACCCTATGTATTTCTAACTATTTTTTTATTATTACCAGTTTCTTTATTAGGTTTAGATTACTATTGATAAATTCATTGGGAATTTAAACCTTAAAGAGGGGGTGGGTTTTTATAAAGGGGTTTATGGGATTTCAAAATCAGAAAGGCCCATGTAAATTTGATGATCTATTCAGTTTGCCTTACAATTAAAGAGGAGGTGTATTTATTTCTTAAACCCATTAAAGGGGTAAGGCCCATTTGCATTTCTTTAGCCCATTTTTGGAGAATTACTAAAAGCTGGCCCATTTTTCTTTAGCCTATTTGATCATTATAATTGTTTGGATAATTATTGTTATTACATTAGTATTATTATTTTTATTTCTATTATTATTATTTTCATTATTATTATTATTATAAATAATTATTTTGTTGACTTTTGGGTAAAAATTAGAACAGAAACACTAATTTCTAAAAAAACACAAGAGGTGCCCTGACTCGCTGATTTTCTTCTTCACTAAGACAACTCAAAGAAGAGGCCCAGATCGATAATTCTAGATTGAATCAAAACAAATCAATTAGAAGATTTTTTTTAGTGATGATGATTGATAAGAATGTACAAGTAATAACGTCCGGATACATTGATAAATACAAAAACCCTAAGAATACAATCTCTAATTTCTAATAAAATCAAATCTGAGATTCTTCTAAAAAATCATATCAATTACAGATTCTAAAATTCCTAATCAACAATTCATAACGACAATTAACCTAATATTTCCTAAATCATCTAAAAATTTAAGACTATAAATAAACCTAAAAATTTAAAGAAAAGAGGAGGAGAAAATTATAAAAAAAAATAAGAGAAGAAGCATAAGTGGCGTATCAATCTTCTTTCTTTAGATATGGGTTTTAACTTCTAAAACCCTAGATCTGTGTTGCTCCACCGTCACCTTCAAGTTATCATCATCGTACCTATCAAAAAAGAAGGAGAACAAAATTAGAAGGGAGAATCATAAAACCACAAAATTAAGAATCACGACAAGGAGAGGTAAGCCTGAAACCACTTAGATTTTAGGGTTTTGATTGCATGATGATTGATGTTGAAGTGTATGATTGGGGTTTAATCTAGGGTTTCTGGGGTTAAATTAGAGTTAAGTTAGGGTTAGGGTTAATCAGATTAGAATTAGGGTTCTTAAGACTAAGGTTAGCTTTCATCGCTGTTGAAGGTTGCTGGGTTTTAAGGTTAGGGTTCATCTTGAACCCTTAGGGTTTTTAAGGTTCATATGAACCCAGACAGCGTTTGTGTTTGAATATGGCAGTGCCTTGGCGTAACCGCTGGCGGAAGCGATTTCTGACTAGTGGCGCCCAAGGCGGAGGCGATTCCCGATCTCTTGAATTATAGAGAGATGGGATAACATATATCTCTAGAATTTTATTTGAGAGATGAGAGAACAAGAATAGAGAGAGAAAGAAAATGGGAAAATGAGGCCCAACGTTGGGCTGCATTTTTATAAACCCTCATTGGGTATGTGTTTGCGTTTCCATAAACCTTACTATGTGCTTCCCATCACAACCCTTGGATCATCATCAGACGTCCCAGAAGCGTGCGTCCATCACAATTCTATGATCTCTCTCACACACCCAGCCCATTGGATCATGTAGCTTTTTTGGGCCTAGCCCATCACTAATCACATCCTCCCTATTTTCTCATTTTGCTACCACTCTAGAAAAAACACTCCCCTTGTTGCCTTTTGGGCCCAGTTCAATATCTGAACTTGGGCCCTTGCTGAAAAAATCCCCCAGATTTGCTACTACGTTAGAAATTGTACCCCCTTGCGTTTTTGGGCCTGAATTTAATATATGAATTCAGGGCCCTACTTTTCACACCCCTTAATTTACTCAGCCCAAACAAAATACCCCCATGCGTTTTAATTAATTATTTTATTTTTATATTTTATTCATTTTTATATTTTATTTATTTTTATATTTTATTTATTTTTATATTTTATTTATTTTTATATTTTATTTATTTTTATATTTTATTTATTTTTATATTTTATTTATTTTTATATTTAATATATTTATAAATTCTGAAATTATTTTATTATTATAAAACTCAAATATTTATTTTTTCTACTAACTCATTCTTTAATTACTTTTAAAAATTGCATTAAAATTATTTTTGTCATGCATTAAAAATATGTTTTATATACTAATATATTTAAAAAATACCTAACCAATATCAAATCATTTTTTCTAACTTAATTAAAATCCAAGAAAAATTTCAAAAAGGATTATGGAGATACTTTTAATCAACTGCGAACTTCGTCTAACAATTTCGCTATTCACACACCCAGACTTGGTTCAAAGGGAATTCAAAATATCTTTGTAATCCATAAAAAACATCAACCAACTGTGAACTATGAATTGGGACTCTGATTCTTCATAAGAGAATATGTAGGCATACGACTAAAATCGTGGCGAGTTCCCCTGATAAAAATTAAAACCCTATTTCCTAAGTCGTAATCTTAAACCCTAGTATCATTGCGAACAAGGTAGATGAGGGGTGCCTAACACCTTCCCTTCGTCTAAAAACGAGTCAAATAACTTAGAATCTCTGACCAAATTAAGGTTATCCTTTATGTTCCCTTCCTAAAGATAAAAATTAATGGTGGCGACTCGTTATTTTTGGCCAGTTACGACAGGAGGGCATGTTCAATTTCTTTTGTCGATTTAACGATCATGTCGTCCATGCGCTGATATATAGCGCCCTCATTTTTCAGGCCGAAGAGAATTACATTATAGTAATAGTCGCCCGACTCGGTCATAAAAGCAGTATATTTTTTGTATGCGTTTGTCATTAGAATCTAGTTGTATCCAGAACATGTGTCCATAAAAGATAATAATTTGAAACCGACCGAGTTATCGATAAATTTGTCAATATTGGGGAGGGGATAAGCATCTTTTGGGAAAGCCCGACTGAGGTTAGTGTAATCAATGCACATGCACCATCTTCCATTAGATTTCTTTACAATAACTACATCGAGAGCCAGGTTGTGTACTGGGCTTCAGAAATAAAGTGTTCCACTAAGAGGTCTTTTACAACTAGCTCGGCAACCTCTGTTTTTTCGGGGGACTACTTTCTTCTGCGCTGGGCGACCGTCTTGAGGGAAGGGTCTATGCTCAGGTGATGACATGCAATCTCTGGGTCCAATCCGGGTATCTCAAGTGCGCTCCAAGCAAACAGATTAACATTCTCCCTTAAGCAAGCTTTAAGTTGCCTCTTCGCCAATTCGGGGAGGTCAGCTCCGATCTTTACTCCTTTGGTGGGATCGTTCCCGAGGGGGGTGATCTCAAAGTCAGCGTCCGGGATAGATCATGTGGGATCTGAGAGTTCCTCTCTATTTGCAACTAGGGATGAATCTTCTCCTTCGACCATGGGCTCTTTACCTTTATTTCTCTGCTCAACACGATCTTCCTTGGAGAAGCGGTCGTCGAGGTCGATGGCGTCCACCCTCGGCAGTGGCTTGGCCTCCTCGGAGTTGGAGGGCAGTGCGACCCCAGTGGTCGTTTGGGGTTAAGCATTAATGGAACTCATGCCCCTGACCAAGGCTTCAAAAAATCTTCTTTCCGCCTGGACGTCCACGTGGAGGGTGGCGACCAAACCCTTTGCGATGTAGTATTTCGTTTTAAGGTGTACAATAGAGGGAACTGTGATCAGTTTGGCCAGAGTGGGCCTCCAAAGGTAACGATCAGCTTGACGTACCTCTTGGGTTTGGTATTGGCCCCATTGAAGCCCTGGAGGTCTGAGCCCACGTATGGAGTCATGTGGCTTTCATTCAGCTACAGGGTAGCAAATAACTGGGTGTACGTGATGTCCACTGAGCTCCTTTGATCAACCATTATTCATTTAATATCAAATTTTTCCATACCAGTCCGCATGAGCAGTGGGATAGTCGAGCTGGGGGCTCTACGCGACAGTTCCCCCAGTAGAAAGTGAGGGGATGAGAGCCTCCTAGAAACTTATCCAGTGAGGCATCCATGTTAGAGTTGGCTTTGATAAGTTGCTCGAACATTATTTTTATGGATCCCATTGTGTGCTTGTTGAATCCTCCAGCGGAGATGACCATCACAGCGGGGAATGACTTCCAAATACTGTGAGAGGATAAGTATAATGGGACGTTCTCCATGTCTGGGAAGTAGAAATATTCTGGTCGCGAGATACTCATGGCGACTGGTATAGTGCTGATGTCGGGGGACTCCTTCCCCTCTTTGATGCTCTTGGTTTCTGGAGCCTCCTCGTGGGCACCCTCTTTCTTCTGTAATTCTTGAGGTGCCTATCTCGGACAGGTATCTCGATCGCATCCTTGAGATGGATGCAATCGTCGTGTTGTGACCATGGATTTTATGGAACCTACAGTATTTTCCTATGTCGTTTTCAAGCTTGGTAGGTATTTTTCGGGGAAAGTGCACCCTAGGCTGTTTGAATTCAGAGTTGGTGCATTATGACAGAATATGTTCCCTCGAAGTGGTTAGAAGGGTGTAGTTGTGAAACTGACCACCAGGCCCCTTATAATCTTTGTATTATCGGTATCTGTCCTCCCGCTTCTCCCCCCCCCGATAAGATGTTAATGGCTCGTCACTTCTTGAAGACTAAGTATTATCTCGGTGTCTTCACTCCCTGGCATTATTGGCGGCTTCTTTATCCTCGTGTTGAATGTACGCTTGAGCGTTGAGGAGGAGGGAGTCGAGCGTGGTTGATGATTCGATGCCCACTGCTTTTGCAAAGACGCTACGGGGATGGAGCCTACGTTCAAGAAGGTACTTCTTCATGTAATGCTTCTTTATTAAAGCGCTCGATTTATGCTCACTGAGACTCATCTCTTCCCTAGATAATCGCTTCAAGTGAAGCCTCTAATTTTGGATGTCGACGGGAGGAGGTGAAGTGACTTGAGAACATCCCCCCAGCTGTTTCCTGGAGGTAATAGACTTATATGAGAGGCTTTTGTACCAAGACATGGCTCCTTTTCTTAGGGTAGTCAGAAACATTCTGCACTTGATGGCGTCGCTGACCCCTCGATAGTCGAGGAGGGCGTTGATATTCTCTATGTATTCATCAGGATCAGTCGTACCGTCATATGTTCCTAGTGGGGGTGGCTTTTCCAAGATGACTGGGAGCTGGGTCTCTATAATATCTCTTTATAATAGGGTAGCAGGGCTCATCATTGTCACTTTCCTTGAGGGATGAAGTATGGGAGTGGTAGTTCCTTCCCCGTCGGGCATCGGTGTCTCATCGGAGGGAAGGGCTTCTTCGGTGTTGTCTTGGTTTAGGAGATGATGATCGGTCGCAGTCAACTTGGCGGTCACTCTTCTTCTTATTGGAAGATGGAGAGCTTTGATCATTCTTGGGAGATGTCCACTTGCATTTCTTGAGGAAAGAAACGTCGTGCTTCTCCCTTCTTGGAGGACATCCACCTCTAGGCGGGGATATGTTGGGGGAATCATGTTTTCGGTGTCTCTAAGGAGAAGACTTTGACTGCTTCTTCTCCCAGGCCCCTATCTTCTTGCTCTGTTGCTGGATAAGGGTGTTAGTCTGGTTGAGGGCAGCAATCAATACTGCAATGGTCAGGTCGGCATTATGAGGAATGAGAATTGGTTGTAGAATCTCTGGAAGTTCCTCGGTTGGGTTCTTGGGATGCCGCTCGTCTAAGAACTAATGGTCGTCGCACTAGGCGTCGATCGAATTTGGGGACACAGTCTGTCCATAACAGAAGTTGAGGTTATTCTCAAGGTGAGGATGTTCTTGACTTTCATCGGTCTTATGCGATGGGAAGAGCACAATCTTTCTAGATGGGTGGTGATCATCATGGTTGGCCATGATTGATGAATGAGGAGGATCTTTGGTCTTCAAATTACGGGGAATATAAAATGGGGAAGATAGTTTCCTACAGACTGCACCACTTATCTTACCGGTTAATCAGAACCTGCAAGGTGTCCGGATGTTGATCTTCAGACACGCTGGTAAGTCTAAGAGGAAAAAGGGGGGTTGTACCTGCAAGGCACTCTGACGATCAAATAAGTCTGGGAGAAAAATAGATACAAGCAAAGTGTTAGGGTTTTAGTAATGAATAATGGATATTCGATACCTAACCCTCACCATGTGATGGTTTATATAGTGGCCCTGTCGCTTAGCCATTGGTCCCTATTTTTGGGCCTAGATATGCTGGTCTGCAAAAATAGGTTACTTCCAAGACTTGGTCAAACCGGGCAGATGTTCCCACAACTAGCCGTTAGTTCCGAGGAGGAGGTAGGTTACGGGAAGCGGTCTGATCGGTCCCTAGTTGTCTGGCCGACTTGAGGTCGGGCAGACTGAGAGGCGTTCGTTGATTATCACAGGCCTGTGTTGGTCTAAGAGGGAAAACAATCGATAGTGCCCGACAGAGAGTGGTGGAGCCTAGGTCGTGGTCCCACGGACCGTGCTGGAGGAGGAGGTCAGACTAAGCCCACTCTAGCTTTCGGGCTAGTCCAGAACACACACACAAACACACACAAACACACACTCACTCACGCACACACACACACACACACACACACACACACACACACACACACACACACACACATATATATATATATATATATATATATATATATATATATATATATATATATATATATATATATATATATATATATATATATATATATATATATATATATATATATATATATATATATTCCAATTCTATTGCATGTTTTGTAGTTTCTAAGTAAAAAATGATACTCGCAGGTTAATAGATTTATTATAATGATATGATACAGAAAAAAAATGATACTGGTCAGTGAAATTGATAAATATGACCAAAAAGCTACATTTTAAACCCCTCGGTTTTTACATAATACTGAGGTAAATAAATAGCTTATTACCTCAGATTATAAATAAAACCGACAGCTATATGACACGCACAACAAAATGTAGAATATACAAATTTCTAGTTATGAAGGATCGAACCCATGACCTTTTCAATTATAACCTTGGTGTTTCAAAGACCGAGATGTAAAATGATACTTTTCATGACGACTTTATTTACCTCGCCTGGGTAGCCGAGATAAAATGCATTTCGCGTCCGACGTTACAAGTGTTATTTGTAGTAGTGATATATATATATATATATATATATATATATATATATATATATATATATATATATATATATATATATATATATATAGAGAGAGAGAGAGAGAGCACTGATAAGTGCAAATTGTAGCTATTTTTGTATATAAGTTTTGTTGCACTTATCGACTTTTTGTTTGTTAATATTGTTGAATAACCCGACTTTTGTGTAAATATGTTTAGTTTGTGTATAATGCATTTTCTTGTATAAAGTGTATCATTTGATAGTTTTGTATTTTTTGTAGGTATTTGAGCATTGTTGGAGCAATGAGGAATAAAGCTCCAAGATGCATTTTTGGATCACTAAAGCAATAAGGCCAAGATTTGAGCCATAATAAGTTATACACAAAAAAGCAACCAAATTTGCTTTCCTGTCATGGATCGCCGGGCGAAAGGGGAGCGTCGCTAGGCGAAATTTTGAAGACAATTTTGTTAAAGTCCCTACCTTGCTTCGCTGCTGCGTTGCAAGGCGAAAATAAGGAGTGTCGTCGGGCGATGAATTATGGTCGCTGGGAGATGAAGGATATTTTTGATCAATTGAGGACGTGGCTTATTTTGGGCTTAGAGAATAACAACTTTTGTCGGGCGATGCTTTATTTCGCCGGGAAATTCTCACAGATCAAATTTTCATTATATTTTCCTTTTTGTTTCATTTGTTAGGATGGTTTTGGGTATTTTTGATCCCAACTCCATCAACCTTCATTTTTGGATATGATTAGCTTAGAAAACAACATTGAAGCTTGCATACGAATGATCCGAGGTGGATTTCTCATCAACCGGGGCTGATAAACCAGGAGATTTATGGTACATTTATCTTCCTCTTTGTGTATTCTTTATGTGTTGAGTTTGTACATATATTTACTCTAAACTTATGTATATTTGTCGCCCATGGCGTTATATTAAACTTGCTTTATAAATCTGTGTTGATTATCATCTTAGATTTTTGCTTTGTGCTAGGTATTTGAGTTGTTATAAACATATACTGCTTAGATTCTTATCTAGGATGATTATCTGTTAGTTTCTGAACTCTAGAGATAGATTTAGAGCTGGAATCTACTTGGGTATCATAGCTTAATTCCTCTGTGTGGTTGTACTGTACTGAGAGATCGTCAGTGCAATTACATAAGTTGTCTTCTATGTTGTTGAGGAGGTAGAGAGATCATTTCCTTGGTGATACAGTCAGTCTCTCAATTTGGGTTAGAAATTACTTTGGTTGTGAGTGATACATAGTGACATTGATGAGTATTGTTAGGTTGAATATATTTGGTCGATAGATTTAAGTCTGTGATGAGTAGATTATATGCAGGCTTGATAAGTTCTTCCTTAGTTTTTTCTTTTGTTTACATTTATTTTCTGTTGATACTTTTCTATACCATTCAAACCCCAAACTCATTAACGAATGATTTGTTGAACGACAATTCAATAACCAATCTCTGTGGACACGATAAATTCCTGAATAAATATTTCCAAAACTTTTGTTGCTTGCAACTCTAACGCTTCCAACAAACACAAAAGATAAAACGTGTCACCTTTTTATTATATTTCTTGATACCTAAGTATACTTGATAACAACAAATAAGTCCAATATCTTATACCAACTAATTTAAGCATAACCATGCATTTTACAACCGTATTCGATCAAGGACCCCATATATACTACGCATGTATATGTAGGATGGAGAAATACCATATAGGTCACTTGTGTCCTTCAAAATAATTTGTAGATTACCCATCAACCATCGTTATGATCAACGTGTTACAGATAATGTTCAATTGGCAATAAAGTACTCGACTCAGTCTCTAGAGTTCATAGTGGTTTCAGTTAGAAGGGGTGTACACACCACTATCACTATGAGAATAACTTATGACACTTACATAACACACTAAGTAGTATTCTAATAACAGATAAATCTAGTATAAATATAACTCGTGATATTTATACTTATGTGAAGGATTGATATCTCATGTATATGACATGTGAGATACAATTACCAGGTTGGAACAAAATTGATTTATATCATATCTCTTAGGTTTTGATGATAATAAATTATTTAAAGAGAAATTGGGTAGACTAATGTGTGTTCAAGTGTACAGGTACCAACATCAATATACTAATTGAAATCCAGTTTTGAAAGTGCACTTAACATTCAAAGAGAAGCTCTTAGGAGACATTATAAAGATTTGAATATGAAAAATTAACTTCTGATCGAGACATCTTCTAATGATCAGAAATTGAAGTCTCCATACTCCGATTAAGTCAGCTTCTAAAGATCAACCTACCTTTGAAGAGTTAGAGTCTGAAGGATCAGAAGCTGAAACTCTTACTCTAAAGGACCAGAACTCGAACCAAGTAAAAGCTAAGGAACCAAGTATTATCTAACAGGTTGCTATCATACTCCAAGGTTAATTTGTCTTGTTCTGGTCACATGAAGACTTAGCACAAAGTTGCAAAAGCATGAAGTTTTACAACTGATAATTCCTTTTGTATAAAAGGAGTTTCAAATGGAATTGCAACAACATTAACCATATCAGGAAGCTTTTCAATGAACTTGTTGATGCTTCAATTCAAAGACTCTCTAGTGATTGAAGTTCTCTCAAACAAATCTTTATTGGAAATTTATTAAAAGAGCTGAAGATTTGGAGAAACATACAACATTGTGCCTTGGAAAGAAAAAAGAGAAGTTACTCTTTCAAAATAAAGAGCAAAAGCTAACTTAGAACTTATTACCAATTGTAAATTATTATAAGTTCTTAAGTCTTAAGTGTTGCAATTCTATTTACACATCTGATTGTATATCAATTGTAATTATCATTCTACCACTATCATTTATTTGTTAGATAGATTTTTAGAAGTCTCTTGCTTGTGTGCATGAGCAGTGAATCATCTTGCCTGCATGCTTGTGCAATTAAAACTCTCTTTCTTGTGTGCTTGACCAATCAAAAGTCCTTTTCTTGTGTGCTTGGGAATTGAATTCCCTTATGAAGGTAGAGAAAAACACAAGAAAGGGGGTTTGAATTGGGTTTTCAAAACATTTCCCTTTTGAAAAACTATTTGATAAAATTATGAAAGAATATAGAATTCTAGAAATATAAAGAGTCACATTAAGTTTATCCAAGTTCAACTTCAATAAGGCTACATATTTTCCACCCTCCTCGGATGATTTTGCCTTAGACAATGACTTAATCCACTAATCTCAACAGATTACAGATGCACGAGCTACCCGCTGGTGACTATGAATAATAGTGATCATACAATTATTGATCCCTTGAGAATTCTTACCTACACGCCCCCCTAAGAGATATAACAATCACTGACCCCTCAAGGATTCCGACCTACCTGGTCCCTTAGAAAGGATTTCATCTACAATGACCAGATGTCAAAGTTTTCTCAAGTATATAAATCGTCACTAATCACTTGAGGCAACACCAATTTTAGAAAGAATTGTTTCTCGAGAATACAAGAATGCTTCTTAACAAGAATATTACTCCTAGTTTAAGTACATGATAAAACACATAAGTTTTTAGCATTAATGAGCAACAACTCCTTGATTTTACATACATCTACAAAGATGAATATAATCTAAGTTTGAGTGCAACATCTTGTAGAGTTCTTCATCTTCTTCTTCTTTCTTTTCATATTTTCTTTTTATCTCCCTCTCATTGTAGTTGTTTTCAATTTGAGTAACAACTTTGGACTTCGTTATGTCTAACATCGTCAAATTATAGTTCGTTCATTGATCTTCTTATATAGCCTCCAAAAACAGTCGTTGTTGTTAGAACATAGTTTGGTTCTACATCCTTCTAATAGTTTTGATGATAACAAATACATGATATATATAAAGAAAAAATATGCTCTCTAATTATGTATTTAAATATGCAGAGTAATTATAATAAAAGAAGCATATAAGATGATGAGAGATTTACATTTTGAAGCTCTATTTAAGACACAACACACTTAGAAGCAAATCTATGTAACACGCTAAATAGAAGAAGTTCTGATATTACAACTTCTGAAGCACCAACGCTGCAAGAAAAAGCTCTTATATTCTGATAAGTAAAGTTCTGGAAGAACAAAAGAAGTTTCAACACACTCATCTATTCATCTATTCTAAAGAATCAGCACTTAATCTACACTCTGATAGTAAATACTCTGAAATTCAAAAGAAGCTTCAACATATCATCCAAGTTCTAATGAATATCAAGAAACTCTGATTATCTAAAGTCTTAACAACAACATTCTTATTCTAATAAGATTTCAAGGAAGAAATTCTATAATCCATTACAACGTATTCATTACAAATAAAAAAGTAACGGCTGAACCAAGACAAAGATCTACATTTTTGGAAAGTGCATTAACAACACTTTATCAACCTTCCAAAAACAACTTTTCTTGTCTCTCATGTCTCGCCTATATAAATAAGACTTAAAGAATAAAACACACACAACACTACTGCACACTGAAAGAGAAATGTTTTTATCCAGTTTTATCTTGTGCTTTACAATTGTGTATACATCACTGTTGTGATATAGTTTTATTTAGAAACATCATTGTACACACTCTTATTTGATTTATTCTGTATTACCTTGAGAAAACCGAGTTGTGGTTTAAACTCAAGAAGACATTGACAGTATTCATTGTATATGTATAATCAAGTTTTGATTAGTGGATTAAGACCTCATTTGAGAGAGGAAAAATCACCTTGGCGGGTGGACTGGAGTAGTTTGAGTTCAAATGAACCAAGATAACCAACGTGTATATTTTTTTAATTTTAAAAACCCCAATTCGAACCCCCTTCTTGTGTTTTTCCATTCTTCAATTTGCATTAGAATGCCTGGTTCTGGGTGCCAATACATAACCGTGTTATAAAAAGATCCTAGCAAGAAAAACTCTATGGTGGGACAAAGTCAGATCATCAACATTGATAACCATGATGAGAAAGTGTCATACCCCAATTTTTGACCTAAGATCCCATCTTCATTTGCATTTTTTTGTCATATACAACAAGGTCACGAAATATGGTCGGTTTCAAACTTCTCACCTTCGAGTATTACCTGTGCAGAAATTATCGAGTGTTGTGAACATTTAATCTTATGCATGACTAACTTCTAATCAAGCACGAAGTGGACATTTTTGTTTATTTGATTTCATGTGCAGAAACAGGTTCGAATCAAGAGCATCAGGCGTCACGCCTCAATTATGGTTTTGATTCTCTTAAGCCAGAAGTACGAGTGATCGTTGATTCTCGAATACTGATTCACCAAGGAAACTTTCAGAGAATCTTGTGTTTATTTCCAGGCTCTATTCAACAAGTGTCCTCAAGCTTCTCCAAAATTCTTCATAAGAACAGTCAGGGTTCCATGACCACTGGTTCACATGTGTTTTTCCTTACCTTGAAATACAAGAAAAGATCAGGCTATGCAAGTCAATTCAAAATACTTAAACCAGAAGTCATCTAAAAGTTTCTTTAAAAGTTGAAGACGAATTATGTTTAGAAAGTCATGAGAGGACTTTATATGAAGTATATCATGATTTAAGAGTTTCTATATCTATAAGTTCAATTCACTGTGCCAATTTCTCAATACAATAACATTTCGCCTCAAACCCCTCTTCTAGTGATTATTCGAAGCTTTTAAGCATGGCTCGATTTCTTATACTTACATGACGCGGGGTGAATTTCGTTAGAGTGGGGTGATTGAATAAAAGAATTCTTTGGAAGAATATATTTATAATAATTGGAATTTTCATCATGTGAATTCAAGTATAAATTAAATATAAGTTATTAAAAGGTCTCATTCAAGATTCAAATTATTCCTCACATTATATTTATTCAAGATTATTTTTGTGTGATTACTTTGATGGATTCCCACCATGGCCATTTGAATTCACATGAGGCATTTATTAAAGGAGATATTGAAAAGAGAAACTTGATTTAAATAATAATTCATCACAAGAATAAATACATGATGGTTACAACTTCATTACAAGATCAATTCATGTAATTTATTTGGATCTCTAATACAAGATACAAGATTGAGGTCTTTAGGCTTGCATCATTATTTATTCATCATTCAAAACTCATTCAAGTATAAGTCAATTCTTTTCCAAATTCAAATTGAAGATTTTGAATTTCATCAAAACAATAAAGATTCAAAGTGTTTACAATTACAAAGGAATCGAGAAATTATATTCAAGACAAGTTCCATTCACGTTACAATTTTATTTGGAATTATCACTATAAAGTTACAAGAGGAATTACAAGTTTATACATAAAAATCAAGACTAAATTTCTAATGTCCTAAAGCTTCATGCTTCAAACATGCTGCCCATATTTTCCAGCCATGTTCAACAATGCAAATCAGCCCAACAACAGTCTCAATGACCAAAAAAAAATATGCATTTAATCAGACCAAATAGCAGCCTAGAAAAAAATCCCAAAACTGATGTTAAAATGCTACAAATCAATCCAAAAAACAGTAACCTGCAATGGTCCAAATGCTGCCAGAAAATTGTTGTAAACCAATCTATACAGCCTGCTTCCCTGCATCATAACAGCCAAAAATTGCATCAACATGGCTAAAGAAAAACTGCATGAAGAAGGCATCAAAACAATTTGTCAAAAAAGTTCAAATCTTTACAATTATCCCTCTCAATTCCACTCCATTATGCTTATAAAAGGAGACCAAGACAGCCACTTTAGAAAAAACAGAAAAATAGAAGAGATGTTTGTTCAAGTTTTAACAGCAAATAATCAGAGGAAAAAAGTTTGAGCATCAACAAGAGAGGGAAGGAGAACTCACTATTTTGAAGCTCCATCAGAGAGACTCGGATAGGTATTTTTCTTCCTCTCTATTACTTCTGCACAGCTCTTTCACATGTACATCCATGTCTTCTAGATTTATTTGCATAGTAATTTTTATGCTTGAATAACTCTTTTTTGTGACCTGTTATAATAAAAACAGAACAATGTTATATATATGCTACAACCTATCAAGACCAAATCTAAAACCTGTTAATATAAGTTATAATCTGTTTCATTAAAACAAAACTTATTAACACCAAAATTATAACCTGCTTTAACCAGAAACCATATACCTTCTCTCCATTTTTCCACCCCCTCTTCCTGCTCATATACTCCCTTTGTACGACGTGATCCTTCCGCCTTTTGCTTCATCATCTCTTCCTCCATCATCGTAACCTTTCAACCTTTGTGTTACCATCATCAGAAAGAAAATATGGCATGATAGAACAATCAAGAATTGACCATGGATCTCACTCAGTAATGCAGAACTAACATCAATAAGAAAAACTCAATAAAAAAAAGAAAAAACAAGATGGTTATTCACCGTCCAAATGGCCACTTTGCTGTAATCTTTATAATTTCAGAACCAAACAATTTCAATTCAATGGCGATGAGGAATTGAACTTCAAAGTTCCGAAAGTACAGAGACGCTGCCAAAAGCTTACGTACTCTTCTCTCCATTTGAAACTGCTGGTACCACTCTCTTCTCATTGCTTGATTCTTCTCTATCAACTAACCTGCAGCCATAGATTATAATCATTAAACCTAGAACATGTTAAAACTAGGATAGCCAAACCCTATTCACAAAACCTCTACACCGAATTCTCAGTGTTCTGCAATTTTCCATTCAGAAGAAAAACAACCAGAAGGATTCGAAATTTGCTCGTGTTTAAGAGAAAGCTCACAAAAACTCACTTCTCATAACGTCTCCTAGAAAATCCTTCAAGCCTCTCTGAATCTCTGCATCTTTTTTTTGAACTTTCTGAAAATTCCATCGCTGTTACCATCTTCAACCCATTCAATACACTTCATATCCTTCTTCAATTAACCATGTCTTCTTCTTATGTGACACAAACAAAACAAAACAACAACATACGATGAAATCAATTTCATAGAAACCAAATAAAAACCCAACAACAAAAAGATTAACTTTTAATTGCAGCTGCTAGTTTCAGAGGTTTGGGGCATATTGCCGCTGCTTCTCACCAAGTGTCAATGCCGACGGTGATTCGTGCTTTTGAAGATTGGACTCATCAAGGGAAGAAAACCAGAAAAAAGAAACATGTGAGGAATACTACAGGAGGAAGTAGCAAGAAAAGTGTTAATGATGGTTCTTCTGTTAGTTGTGTTGATTTTCATGATCTTTGGTGTGGAACTGGAATTGATGTTGTTGCTTTTGTTGATGAGTCACAAAGAGCCTTTATCTTCATTCTAAAGGTGTACTACAGTCTACCCAAAAACCTTCTCTTTTCTGGATGTCGATCTTGAATTTTTCACGACATGCTCTTTTAGAACTGCAACATACCCTCGCCATATTAGAGATTTCTCTTCTGATGATTCATCTGAGATAATGGTGCTTCAAGGAAGAATACTAATGGGATGACGATACAATTCGTGCGACCTTTTCAGAGATTTGAGACTAGATTTTAATAACATGTCATATGAGCAATTGCTTGAGCATGGTGAGAGAATCAATTATAGGTTGTTAGAGTTATTTTGTGTGGGTCAGTAAGATAAAGGTTGAAGTTTAGATAGAAGAGTGAGTTTAATGAGTTTATTGTTGGTGATTCCTCATAATGGTGAAGACTGATGAAATATGAAGAATGTAGAATGGTTAGAGAGATGAAGATTTTGATAGGGAAAAGGGAGTTTTGATTATTTTGTTTTACTCAATAAACATAGAGATAGGAGTTCATTGGGAATGATTATTTGTTTTCCCCCTTAACTATGTTAAACAACTGCCGCGGCGCCTTTCCTTGCGTTAGGGTTACAAAACTATTTCTTCTTTTATTTCCTCAAAACTGGGTCAGCCCAACGGGCCTTTTCGCCCAATCCTTTACCATCATCACCTTTTATTTTAGTTAAAGCATAGTAATAACAACTAATTAGCTTAGTTTAGTTGGAAAAGCGCACCACCAATAACCTTAAGGGACCCAAGTTCAACCCTTGTTGGGGCCTTTTATTCTGTTTTTTCTTGATTCTTTCAGCCTTATTTCCAAATTTTCCTTTTTTATTTAAATGCATTCTTATAAACTAATCTTTTATTTAATTTTTGTTCGAAAATGCATGCTAGTATAATTTAATTTTCGTTATTTATTTAATTGTTCAATTGTCATTTTAATTAACTTTATTTTCGATCATTTAATCTTTGTATCTTTTGTCCGTCTAAATTCCAAGGGAGATGTTTTCACCTTGTTGACTACATGTCATCAAATATACGATTGTGAGAATACCTTCATTCATTTTTGATTTACTATTTTGTTAATCTTAAGTTAATTTTCCTAAAAAACTCAATTTTAAAACTCCCACCCTTTAAGTCAAAACTTCGACACTAGGTCGTCGCATCTTCAAAATCTTATTCACACTCATTTTGACCAAACAAACAATTTTAACCAAACAAAAATTTTTAACGAAAAAACAAATATTTCAAAAGGTTCCTGCGGAGTACCGCAAATGCATTGGGTGCTAGTACCTTCTCATTATATAACCAACCCCCGAACTCTAGATCTCTTTCAAAAAAATGCATTGTATTTTCATTACTTTTAAGTATTATTTTACATTGCATATTTAACGGTTTTATTTCACTCTTTTCCATTTTCCCTTAGAAATAATAAAGCACGATGGCGACTCTTGCTTTTGCGAGTCGAGTTAATTAATAGTTTGATCTCTAATTTACCCCGCTACATTTTTTATCACTACAGAAAGATAGAATCAGCGGCAAACCTCCAATCTTTGATGGTGAGAACTTCGATTCTTGGAAAGACAGAATCGAAATTTTCTATCTAGCTCATGACGTTGATCTCTAGGATATGGTGACTGATGGATAAATTTATCCAGTTGATGAAAGCGGTCAAAAGATCAACAAAAATAAAATGATAGATCAACAAAAGAAAGAATTCAGAAATCATCACAAAGCCAGAACAATCATCTTGAGTGCTATCTCGTACACTGAGTGTGAGAAGATCACAAACAGAGAATCAACTAAAAACACGTTTGACTCTTTGAGAATGACGCATGAAGGTAACACACAATTCAAAGAAACCAAAGCTCTTGCACTCATTTAGAAGTAAGAGGACTTCAAAATGGAAGAAGATGAAATAGTTGAAAGTTCTGGAAAAAGGGTATTCAATAGCAGATCATGTAAAGAAAATCATCAGAAGCTTACCCAAGAAATGGAGACCCATGGTCACAGTCTTAAAACTAGCCAAAAATCCGAATAAAATATCTCTTGAAGAACTTATCAGCTCCTTGAGAAGTCATGAGATAAAACAAGAATAAGATGATCCCCAGAAGCAAGGTAAGTCTCTTGCTCTTATATCTAATAAAAAATATGAACCTAAAGTTTTTCAGGAAAAAGAAGAAAACTATGGTGGATCCTCATTAGAAGAATACAAAATTTCTCTTCTCTCCAGAAGAGTCAACCAGCTATAGGAGCACAGACAGAGAAAGTTTAGAAACCCTAGAAGAACAGGAAATCACTCTAAATGATCTTCTGGATACAAAAAATCTAGCATCAAAGATAGTGTATGCTACGAATGCAACGAACCATGTCACTACAAAAGCGATTGTCCAAATCCTCAGAAAGAAAATCCTAAAAAGATGTTCTCCAATGAAAAGAAGAAAAGTCTTATGGCAATGTGGGATGACTTAGAATCTTCTGAAGCAGAAACAGAATCAGAAGATGAACGAGCCAATATAGCTTTAATGGACAACATATCAGATGACATTGGATCATCTAAATTAGAATCAGACTCAGAGGTAGAAGAGGTATTATTTAAATTTTCTAGATCTTAATTAGAAGATAGTTTGTCAAAAACTCTTGAAAGATACCAGCAACTTCGAGTAAAAAACAAGAACCTGAAAAAAGATCTAGTATTTGACTCTGAAGAAACTAAGAAACTAAAAACAGAAAACTCTGAGCTAAAATAAACCATCTCTAAACTTGAAAATGAAAACTACGTTATCAAAAATGAACTACAAAAATCTCAGAAAGAAATTGTTTCAGAAGTTTCGAATAATTCTCATAAAATCATAAAAGAATATGATCATAGCTTTCAAAAATTTCTGGCTAAAAGCATAGATAGGAGCATGATGGCTTCAATGATCTATGAAGTTAGCAGAAACGACATAAAAGGTATAGAATATGTGAAACCAAGGGAACAAGAAACAAATAAACCAAAGAAAGTTGATGATATAGTTATAAAACACACACACCTCTCTATTCACACTTTACATATGGACATGCACATGATATAAAATATAGTAGTAATGCCTTCTTTGAAAAACCAAAATTCAAATAGAATTTTGGAAACTCTAACAAACAAGGACCCAAAAAGATATGGGTACCTAGGGATAAAGTCATTTATGATGCAGATGTCTTTAACAACAAAGTTGAAACACGAATCTTGGTACCTAGACTCTGCATAATCTCGACACATGACGGGAAGAAAGAATATGTTCCAAAGTGTTAAGCTTAAATCTGGAGGCTATGTAGGTTTCAGAGGTAATAAAAAATGAAAGATTATTGGCTCTGGAACTATTGGTAACGATACACTTCCCTCTATAACTAATGTTTTGTTAGTAGATGGATTAATGCATAACCTGTTATCCATAAGTCAATTAAGTGATAACAGTTATGATATAATCTTCAATCAAAAGTCTTGTAAAGCAGTTAGTCAGAAAGACAGGTCTATCCTTTTTAATGGTAAGAGAAAAAAAAATATTTATAAAATAAAACTTTATGAACTAAAAATTTCGAATATAAAATGCCTTATGTATGTTAACGACGAGCAATGGGTCTGGTACACAAGATTGGGGCATGTTAGTATGAGAAGAATATCTCAGATTAATATACTCAATCTGGTAAGAGGATTTCGAAAATTGAAGTTCAGCTCAGATGCTCTATATGAGGCATGTCAGAAAGGCAAGTTTGAAAAACCCTCTTTCAAATAAAAAAAATGTTGTTTCTACCTCTAGACCATTAGAACTTCTGGATGTAGATCTGTTTGGACCAGTGAAAACTACATCCATTAGCGGAAAAAAGTATGAATTAGTGATTGTAGATGACTATAGCAGATGGACACGGGTAAAGTTCTTAAGACACAACGACGAGTCAAACTCTGTGTTCTCTACTTTTTGTAACCAAGTTCAAAATGAAAAACATTTTAGAATTGTTAAAGGCCAAAGTGATCATGGTGGGGAATTCAAAAACAAAAGATTTGAAAACTTTTTTTAACGAGAATGGCATCTCTCATGATTTCTCTTGTCCTAGAACTCATCAACAAAATATAGTAGTAGAATGAAATAATAAAACATAACAAGAAATGGTCAGAACCATGATCAACGAGACTAACATTGCTAAAAACTTCTGGGCAATAGAAATTAACACAACATGTTATATTCATAATAGAATCTCAATAAGACCTATTATAGATAAGACTCCATATGAACTATGGAAGAACAGAAAGCCCAACATCTCTTATTTCCATCCATTTGGATGTACTTGTTTTATATTGAACACTAAAGAACATATGAAAAAGTTTTATTCTAAAGCACAAAAGTGTCTCATGTTAGGATACTCTGAATGCTCAAAATGTTATAAAGTATATAACACAAAAACAAGAATTGTTGAAGAATTTATTAGTGTCATATTTGGTGATAAGCTTGGCTCTCAAAAGTGAAAGTAGGGTAAAACTTTTGCAGATTTAGAAGTTCAACTTTTAGGTACTAAATACAGATTGTCAAAAAATCATAATACATAATCTCATCCAAATACAGAAGAAGATATCACAAATATTACAGTAGCCCCTAAGGAATCCATCCAGAAAAGCCAATCCAGAAGCAGCTTAGCACATCCGGAAAACATGATTCTGTGAAAGAAATATGACCCAATTAGAACAAGATCTACATTCAGAAATTCTGAAGAATCACTCATGGGATTAGTATCTCTGATCGAGCCAACTTCCATTGACAAAGCTCTTCTGACAATGACTGGATCCTTGCATTGCAGGAAGAACTAAATTAATTTACCAGAAATAATATGCGGGATCTAGTTCCTAAACCAAAAGGCTTCAACATCATTGGAACCAAATGGGTCTTCAAAAACAAGGTAAACGAACAAGGAGAAGTGGTAAGAAATAAATAACGACCGGTGGCACATGGTTATAGTCAGCAAGAAGGGATAAACTATACAAAAACCTTTTCTCCAGTCACAAGGTTAGAATCTATCAGACTCTTAATTTCTTTTGTTGTAAATAATGGCATAACTCTTTATCATATGGATGTTAAAAGTGATTTTTTAAATGACTACATTGATGAAGAAGTTTATGTACACCAACCCCCGGGTTTTGGAAATACAAAACATCCATAATAGGTTTATAAACTTAAGAAATCATTATATGGTCTGAAACAAGTTCCCAGAGCTTGGTATGAAATACTAAGTAATTTTTTGTTAGAAAATGATTTTATTAGAGGGAAGGTGGACACAACTTTATTCTGTAAACTATTTAAAAATCACATTTTGGTCTGTCAAATTTATGTAGATGATATAATCTTTGGATCTACTAAAGCCTCTTTGGGAAAAGAATTTGCTAAGTCTATGTAGGCGGAGTTTGAAATGAGCTTGGTGGGTGAACTCAAGTTCTTTCTAGGTATCCAAATTAATCAAACTCTAGAAGGAACCCACATTCATAAAAGCAAGTATGTCAAAGAAATTGTGAAGAAATTTGATTTATCAGAATGTAAGACGTCCAAAAATCCTATGCATCCTACATGCATTCTGGAAAGGGAAGAGGCAAGTAAGAAAGTAGAACAGAACCCATACGGAGGTATGATTGGTTCTCTCTTATATTTAACAGCTTCAAGACCCGATATTCTATATAGTGTTTATCTTTGTGCCAGATTCCAATCAGATCCTAGTGAATCTCATTTAACAGTAGTTATGTGAATTTTCAACTATCTGAAAGGTACTACTAATCTCGGTCTTTGTTATGGAAAATCCAGAGAATATAAATTAGTAGGGTACTGTGATGCTGACTTTGCCGGAGACACAATAGAAAGAAAATGTACTTATAGAAGCTTCCAGTTTCTGGGAGACAATCGAATCTCATGGTTCAGCAAAAGACAATCAAATATTGCACTGTCAACTGTTGAAGCTGAATATATAGTTGCAGCTGGATGCAGTATACAAATGCTCTAGATGAAGAGTCAACTTGAAGACTTTAACATTTATGAGAGTAACATTCCTATCCTTTGCGATAATACTTCTACTGTATGTCTTTCTAAAAATCCTATTTTACATTCTAGGGATAAATATATAGAAATTAAACATCGTTTTATTAGGGACTATATTCAGAAGGGAATTCTTTCTTTAAAATTTATAGACACAAACCATCAATGGGATGACGTCTTCACTAAACTCGTTTCTAAAGATAGATTTAATTTAATTCTGAATCACCTCAGTATGGAATTATGCCCATAATGAAAATGTAGTTTCTGTATATTTAATCCTCAGAACTTTCTGCTTTAATTTTTTTTGGTGAACATCTGAATAATAGTTCTTTAGAAGTGAGAAGGAAAGTTGTATCAGGAACAATCCAGAAGATCTGAACGTTTTCCAAACATGGTTCATTTCTAAGATAGAAGCAAATAGTTCACCATATCAACATCTGTCAACTCAAATGCAAGGTCACTCTCTAAGACAAAACACGTGTTCAAAATCTGAAGGGACTGAAACGGTTGAGTTGATGCATTGAGGCGCGAGTCAAATCATAAATTGTTCAAAATCTTCACATTATACCTCTTTTCAGGAATCATTAATGCACTTAATAATTGTTTTTATTTATTTTAATTAAAATTAAAATTCATGTTTTTCTTCCGTTGGCTATTTATACCCCACTCTCTCACGAACACTCTCACATCTTCACTTTCACTCATTTTTCTCTCTTCAATTGTTTCTCTTTCAAAACCCTAAAAAGTCTGTAAACAATGGCTTCCTCTCACCAAATCTCTCAAGTTTCTCAAATCATTCCTGGTTCTTCATCTTCTAATGAAGAAAGGTACGTTGAACCATCAATAACTCTTCTCACTCCTGTTGATTCTCTAGAAGTTATATGTGAACTTATTACTCATTTTATGAGTATGAAAGAAAATGGGTATGACTTAACCATTGATGTTGAGTTCCAAGGATGGATGAAATACTTTGATAGTCTCATAGGTCCAGTTTTCCCAAAATTAGTGAAAGAATTTTGGATCCATGCCACAACTTCAACACATCAGGTAACATCTTATGTAATAGGAAAGAAGATCATCATCATTGAATATCTTATTGGAAACCTTATAGGTCATGACGGCAGCAGTATAAGATGCAGTAAAATTGAAGAAAAAGGTTATGACCTAACCATTGTATCAAAATAAATATTTTCCTCTTGACAACAATCAAACAAAATCAAAGATCTGAAGGATTATCTTAGAATTTGGCCTAAAATAATTCTGGGGTGCATCAATCACATAAAACCAACTGGCTCTCCTGACTATATAACATTGATCAACAGTACCTTATGTACTTTATCGCCACCAAAGCCAAAGTTCATCTTCCTAATATTTTGTTCAACCATCTGAAGACAAGTGTCAAAGAAACAAGGGAAGAAGAAAGATCCAAGAGAGATTGGATTCCGCTGGGAAGACTCATTTCAGATATTCTGACAGAAAACAGACTGATAGAACATATGACTGAGGCTCAACAAGCAAATGTTCTGGAACCATGTGCTGGAAAGCCCCTAAATGCCAAGAATCTGAAGAAAATAAAGATAATTGAAACCATTAAGAAGGATCCAACAATCATCACCAAGGAATTCATCACCACCAGAAGAGTGCCTCTAAAGGATTTTCCTCTCTTCACTCAAGCAGAATCCTCTCTAGAAATTGTTCTCAGGTATGTGGAAGACTGCAAGACTGATGGTACGATTCCAGATGTGAATATTCTTGATCTAAGGCTAAAACCTCTGGAAGTTACTACTAGAAAGTCAAGAAAAAGGAAAGCTGCTGGAGAAGGAACTTCTTAGAAAACCCCTAAAGCTGCCAAAAAGATAGGTAACTCATCTTTTGTTTCTGTTATTGAATCAACATTTTTATCAACATCTGAAACCCCCTCATCTCCAAAACCTGCTGAAGATCCATCTCCTCAAACCCTTGATTATTTTGACCTAGAAATTGACACTTCAATACCTACAAATAATCCTCTGATTAATCCATCTTCTACCTAATTTGATCAGACTCGTCCAGAACTTTCACAAGTTCTTTCGGATATTGATCAATTTGATCCACTTTTTCAAGCTCCCCAAACCGAAAATCCAAATATTTACTCTGATACCACGACAACCATCTCAAGCATCACTTGCCCAATCATGATATCTCAACCACCAAAAATCCCCACAACTACAACACAAACTTTCTCCATTCCAGGTATTCCATCTCCCTATCATTCAACACCGCCTAACTCACCTATAATTATTTTTTACTCTCCCTATCCCAATAACTACCCAGAAGATTTCCTCAGAGAAATCATTGATTTAGAAGCTTGGGACAATCTTGTCACAAATTCTCAGAAAATAGTCGTTCTGAAACTAACACCAAAAATATCCAAATCAGATGTTGGTAAATTTCTGTTGAATTTTGAAATAGAAATGCAGGAATAGGTTAACTCCTTGAAGCAAGCTTGCATGGAGAATCTTAACCCAACTGCTTCTGATTCTCACTGCAATCAGTTCATAAAATGGTTTAATTCCGAATCACTAAACCTAAAGGAACTCAGCTATGAAATCGCTCAACAGAACTTATGTGATCACCTAAAAATATTCAAGGATCAAGTTTTACGACACTGGGTAAAGAAACCCCTCCTTCTTCTGGATAACACCTCTTGATAAGCCTCTCAGATATCAAAATGTAATGAACCGTCTCCTGAACCTCTACCTCTCCCTCTAGTCGTGTTTCAAGACAAAGGCACGATTGTCGAAGAATCTCCTGAGCAAGAATCTATTGCAATTATTTATGAGAATGTTGGTTCTTCTATTGAAACAACATCCTCCTCTCTTGTGCTAAAAACTCTGGAGGATTTGAAGAAAGAAAACACTATGTTTAAGGAAGGCTATACAAATAGGATGGAATAAGCAAATAAATTAATGGTATGCTTGGGAAACAAGAAGAATCAAACAATTAGATCAAGAGTTTATTGGAAGCCTTCTTCACACGACTTCCACCTTCTCAGCCTTAAGTTCTGATACATTGTTTTGTTTTTATATGTTTGTTTCTTATTTCAATTATCTATTTATCTACCTCCCTCTGTTTATCTTAACCCACTTCTAATACAATATCCATTTTGTTATATTTACGTGTTTTTGTTGCTTTTTGATTTTTGAAAAAAGTGGGAGAACGTAAAATATTTTGAATATAACAGTACCGAGACTTAGTCTCAAACATTTTGAATATCATAACTTTTTTTATCTTTAGAAAGCAAAGAGGAAAAATCTCTTGATAGTAACTTCTCTCACGTGAACGTATAAAAACTTTCATCACAAAGATCTGATTAGAACATCTTCCGGGAAGTATTTTTTTCTTTATCTGAGTATTCAACTCAAGGGGAGACTTTAATTCTTTATGCTCTAAAGTAATATATAAAGAACAAATAGTTTGGCTCTACATCCTTGTAATAGTTTTGATGATAACAAATACATGATATATACATAAAGAACAAACATGCTCTCTAATTATGTATTTAAAATATGCAGCGTAATTATGATAAAAGAAGCATAGTAGATGATGAGAGATTTACATTTTGAAGCTTTAGTTAAGACACAACACACTTAGAAGCAAATCCGTGTAACACGCTAAATAGAAGAAGTTATGATATTACAACTTCTAAAGCCCCAATGTTGCAAGCACAAGCTCTGATATTCTGATAAGTAAGGTTCTGGAAGAAAAAAGGAAGTCTCAACGCACTCATCTATTCAAATGTTCTAAAGATCAGAAGTTAAGCTACACTCTGATAGTAAATAATCTGAAATGCAAAAGAAGCTTCAACGTATCATCCAAGTCCTAATGAATATCAAGAAACTCTGATGATCTAAAGTCTCAATGGTAATATTCTTATTCTAATAAGATCCCGAGGAAGCAATGCTCTAATCCATTACAATGCATTCATTATAGATAAAAAAGGTATGGTTGAACCAAGACAAAGATCTACATTTTTGGAAAATGCAATAACAAACTTTATTAACCTTCCAAAAACAACTTCTCTTGTCTCTCATGCCTCACCTATATAAAGAAGACTTGAAGTAGAAAACACACACAACACTATTGTGTACTGAAAGAGAAATATTTTTACCCAATTCTATCTTGTGTTTTACAATTACGTATACATCACTGTTGTGATATAGTTTTGTTTAGAAACATCATTATACACATTCTTATTTGATTCATTTTGTATTACCTTGAGAAAACTGAGTTGTGGTTTAAACTCAAGAAGACATTGACATTAGTCATTGTATATGTGTAATCAGGTTTTGATTAGTGGATTAAGACCTCGTTTGAGAGAAGCGAAATCACCTTGGCGGGTGGACTGGAGTAGTTTGAGTTCAACGAACCAGAATAACCAATGTGTATACTGTTTTAATTTTGAAAATCCCAATTTAAACCCACCCTTCTTGTGTTTTTCCATTCTTCAGTTTTAAGGGTAGAAAAGTCCTTTCTCATTCTAACAATTCATTCCCAATGAATAGATTCAAGAAAGGTTTGGAATAGTAGCCTGCTGCTTGCGGTTGTTAGCATAAGAACTTGGGAGACAACTTCGGTGAATAGTACAACCAATATCATGATAGTTGATTTTGTGGTGTACTGTTTATATTGTATTCTTCTTGATTAAGTTTCTTGATTGTTTATCTTCTGATGATGTACTTCTGATTTTAAAGTATTAAACTTGGAAGATATAAATTATCTTGTCTTCTTTCTTCTGGTGAATAACTGATGAGTAGTTCAAAAACTACTTTATGGTTGTAGCATAGGAACATCATAGTTAACAGAACCATGAATTATCTTCAGAAATAATAGCAACAACTTTTCTGAAACACGAAGCTTGACTTCTAATCTTAGAACTAGTCTTGAAGGTGTAGATCTTATCTGATTTGAGAGATGAAGATTAAGTGATAAGATGTTTCATTTCAGAATCTTTCATTAGTGGATTCTTTTCTTCAGATATATATAAGCATTAGCTTATCTAAGAACAAGTCTTGTTGTTGTAGGTGAAAGCTTTTTTGAAGTTGATATCAAAAGCTTTTCTGATGTTTGGATCTTAAAATAAGATATTGTGGCAATAACCTTTCTGATTATCAAGTCTTTGAATTTTGAGCTTTGATTCATTTCTTCTTGCTGGATTGATTATGACTAAAGAATGGTAGTGATCCAGAAGATGCTTCTTTGTTGTAGAATCAGAGTCTTTCAGATATTTGAACATTGTCTTCAGATATACAAGCAACATCTAATATGAGGAACAACTTCTTTGTTTGTGAATGAAAGATTTTATAATCCACTATGTCTTGATTTGATCTTAATTTCTGATAATCAGCTTTTTTGAGATGCATATATGATGTCTAGTTTTTGAAGCAAAAGATTATATTAGTATATCTGATTTTCTGGTTAATTCATCTTGATATGATCTTTGATTTATCATGACAACTTTTCTGAGCTACATATCTGATGTCCGATTTCTAAAGAAAAAGCTTATATAAGTACATCTGATTTTAACGTTGAATTCTTTCTTTTTTATCTCTTGAATTTTGATCTTTGAATTGAGCTGAAAGAAATAACTTATGTCATCTACATGTTGGTTTTTGATCATGAATTCTTTCTTTTTGATGTCTGAGATATTTGTTTCTGATATCTTGAGATCTTCAATTCTAAGGTCTTGATTCTGATATCTTTGTTTCTGAGAATCTTCATTTCTGATATCTTCATTCTTGATATTGAGTTGTAAGAAAATTCATTTATCACCTACTTCTTTGATTTCTGATATCTTGGCTTCATAGCTCTTTATTATAATCTTGATTTTGATGTTGAGCTGATCTCTGAATCCTAACTTCTTGGCTCTTTGATTTCTTATCTTTTGAAGCTTGATCTCTTCTTAGAAACTCATAGAGATTCTTTTCTTGTCAAACATTCAACATTCAACAGAACTAATGATGTTTCATTATAAACGAACTTAATGGTTCTTCTTCTGAGTGATAAAGTGATTATGATGATATCTTGATTAAGACTATCTAGAATTATAATGTCTGCTCACTCAATGAAATCATTAGAACTAAAATTATTCTACATAAATTATATGTATTGTTATCATCAAAACATAGATATTTAAACACATATCCAAATCTTGTTCTAACAATCTCCTCCTTTTTTATGATGACAAAACCATGTATTTTGATGGAACAATTTTACAGGGTTAAATCATAAACAAAATAATATAAGAGTTTAGAAAACACCCCCTAAGTTGGAAACTCCCACTGGGATAAACAATCTCCTCCTAAATCATAAACTTATGATCTTTCAGAGCTTTAGGAGCATTGTGATCTTTTCTAAATCTGATCAACATCATTAATTTAACCTTTAAGCTTATCATATTGTCCATGTTTTCTCATAACATTTGAAACAATGGTCGTTCTATATCAGATGAATGCAATGTTTCATTTGAAATTTTCTTGTAGCAGCCATGTCTAAGTAATTTTTCAGTTTATATCATGATTGAATGTCATGTAAATCATAGGATTTAGAGAATGGATATTAATCAAAATCATTAACTTTCTCTTCTTTTTTGTCATAATAAAAAAGATATAAGAAATGCTTAATTGATTTTTGATAATTTTAAGCACATTCCACTAAGTTCATAAGAATGAGACAAAACAAGAACCTTGAATTCATAACAACTAAAAGTATAAAAAGATCAACAATGAGAAACGAGAAAAAATAAAGGACATTAAACAAAAAAACAACATTAGAGACAACATTAGAAAGAAAAACATCAGAAAGACACATCATGATAACACTTATTTAAAACATTGATTATCAAAAGATTTCACGAGTTTCTTATACATAAAAAATTCCATAGCTTTCGTCAACGAGAGCATTAACTAAACTGAACTGAGCTCTTTGAATTATTCTAAAAGTTTTTGCTTTCTCAAACAACTTAGAAAACATGCGTCCATACGGTATAAAAGACATTTGAAGATATTTGGAGTCTGATATGGATTCCTTTAGGTAATTGAAAATGATTGCAGGCAGATTCACAAGAACATTAATGAGAATACATAAGATGAGATGTTTATCTCTAGGACACAAATCATCTATTTCATAGCCTCTTTCTATAAGGTTTTTTAATATAAAACCGAACCACATTTTGGCAAGGGGTTTTAGGTTTTTTGGATTGTTAGGTTCATAACCAGACAAGGTGTCATGAAGAGTTGGAAAAATATCAACATCCATATATTCAAAACTGTTAAGATCCATGGAGAGAACTTTAGGAACACATTTGATTGCTTCAACAATTATGGAGCGAGTGATGATACGAGAAATTCCATAAATACTTTATTTTATGCAATTACCATCACTTCTTATAGAGGTGTACATTTAGAAATGTTTCACTAGGTTTGGATATATAGGATCTCGTAGTATAGTGGCATAACCAGACCAATTTGGATTATGGATGCATTAGTTAAAATGATCATAAACAGTCATGGTGTTTAGTCGTTTGTCATTGATAACTTCAAAAAAGTTTTTCATTCCCATAAAAGGTTTTGACAACCATTTTGATGAGAGCACAAAAGGTTTAAACAGAGTAAAAATGGAGGGATAGTAAAAATGAAGGGGTGCTTTGACGAGTAATAAGGCTGAAGATCCATATTCATATTTAAGGTCTTGATCAGAGGGAAGTGGAACCAACTGTACCGTTATTTTTCAAGATAATAGACATTAAAATTTAATACAGGATGACAGCTAAGACAAGGGACAAGGAAAATATGACATGCTTAAAGACTCTTCTTCTTAATAACATAGGTTTTGACCTAGTTAAAAATAGGGATAGGCCCCAAAAACACTTTATTTTTAAAAATCTTTGTTCGAGGTTGTTGTACCCCAAAATTTGCCCTCTCATTTTATTCAAAACACACTCCTAGAGGTCTTCAAATGTTCAAGGTTGACCAAGAATTGACCAGACAAATTCTCCTTATAAGCAATGGACTTCTAACTAGGGTTTGGCTTTTCACAAAGAAGCTTGGGTTTCAAAGGACTAAAGTTATTTCCATGGTTCCTAATATGTCCTCAAGAATTCCCATGCCAAGTTTCATGCCTTGCATCACAAGTATGCTCAGTCAATTGCTCAGATGACTGAAGATCAACTATATTGGTCAAAAAGTAAACTATGGTCAATATACATCCAAACTTTAATATTTTTTTGTCAACATCAACATTTTTAAGTGATATTCATCATTTGATAAAGGGTTGATCATGATTCCTCAAGGAATTCTCTCAAATTATCAAGAATCAAAATTGTTAAATTAGGTTTTCCTAGGAAAAGTCAACTGAACTTTGACCAGGCATAACTTTCACATGCTTCATCCATTTTCCCCCAAACATGTTAATTATGAAGAAAATGTAATTCTCTATAACTTTTCTTTTGTCCTCAAGTCCAAAAAATTATTCATTTAAAAGATATGATCTCATACATTACAGGTCATTTTCAGAAAGTCAACAAAAGACACTTTTTGTCAAGACAACTTACATCAAGATAATTTCTTCAAAAGCTAAAATGGTCAACATAGAGATTGTAGAGGTCATCTTGGGATTTACAAAAAGTCCAAGATCGTCTTCAAAGGATTAAAATTGAGCAAGATATCAGTTGCACAAGTGGGGGAATTTTGATAAATTTCAAAAAGTACAAATTGATCAAAATTGCATTTTTAGACTAATGGGCCTACTTTTTTTACTTCAAGCATGCCCATAGTGTCTTAAAGGACTTCTAAATTCACTCTCACCTTTTTTTTGCATGTTTTCTCTATTTTATTCATATTTAATTTGTTTATATTCAAATAAACACAAAATAAATTGTATAAAATAATATATAAAGGGTTTGGACACATGGGTTGATGATTTGGGTCAATATTGGGCCTAATATTTCGTGCAACGCATGGGGAAAAAGAACCAGGTTCAATGTATGACAAGAAGGGCAAGAAATCATCAAAATATGGGAACTTTTCAAATTAGTGATTTTGCTTTCAAAACCATAGTTGATGGTTGATTCTTGCGATGTTTATCCATCCCTTCATTCCTCTATAAATGCAAAGCAAGAGTGCAAGCAAAGGACACAAAAATCATCATCTTGAAAGAGTTCTCAAAATTCTTATAATTGTCCAAAGTTGTCAAAGTCCAAAAATCCACTTACAGTCAATATTCATAAAAAATAATCATATATCCACACTTCTGAGATTCCCATGACTTATCCCAGTCCTTTTTCCACACCTGAAACATCCACAATGCGCTAACCAGATTGCCCCGTTTTGTTAAGATTTCGTGACATCAAACTTTCGATTTGTGTAATATTAATCAATGTATTGCATTCATGCGTACTCATAATGATGTTTAGAGCACATTTGACGTGTTATTTTTGAGGTTGGACGCAAGGATAACAAAACACCATGATTAGGGCATAAAGATCCATTTGATTTGTACCTCATGGTACAGTTGCTTTCAGACCAATTTAAGGTCAGAATCGGACTCAGGGCTCGATTTTATGTAGGATAGGTCCTTTAACCATTCACAAATCTCGTGTTTTTGAAGGATTAGTTTTTTGGCTGACTAGAGAAGGTGACCAGAGTGTGACTCCGGCACCTTTGACTTCCATTGACTCCGGTGGCCCAAACTTTATCACACCATTGGCCAGTTTGAATCCTTTCTGGCGCATGTTTTAATTTGGGAATTTGACTGAATTCATTTTATATTATTTTAGTTTTACTATGTTAACATTTGAATTGAGTGGCCCAGCAATGATAAGTGTGTGTGCAAGGTTACCCCCTCCTAAGGGGCCTGGGTTCGACCCTAGGATTTTGTGTTTTGCATTTTCTAACAAACTAGTTTCAGATCGAGTGCACATGAAGGTCAGCAAGCGCATGGTATGCCTCATACCTTGGTTATCCAATGGTAAGATGTTAAGTCCAGCACTCCAAGTGGATAGAGACTATGTCCTCCCTAAGGTGCGCTCCCCACCAGATCATGCACATCCTTGGGCCTCCCCCTTTGGGCCTGAATCAGATTCCAAATGTGCCCCCCCATTCCTGCTTCACATTAGGCCCATTGCAAATTTTGTTTTATTTGTTTAATTGTTTATATCACTTTTTCAATAAAAAAAACTAATTTTTATTTTAATTATAAAATCACAAAAAAAAAAAGATTTACAATTTTCTAATTAAATTTAATTTTTGAAAATTAATTAATTAAATTATTTTGACTACTTCAATTAATTTAAAATCAATTAGAACTAGGTTTAATCACTTCAAATGTTTTTGTTTCTCAAATAAAATACAAAAAATATTAAAATTTATTTTATAGAATTAATTTTAATTAATAAACACTTCTTTTCTTTTTATTTAATTAATTAAGATTAGATTTAGTTTTTCTTTTCTAATTTAATTTAAGTATTTTCATAATAAAAACAACAAATTATTCTATGTGTTTAGAAGTTTTTGGGTTTTTACCTCGCTTTCCCCCCGCGTGCTTATTTGTTTTTTGCATTTTTTCATAATGATGCAACTGCAAAAGGATGTAATAACTTTAAATTTAGGACTTTACTTTTATTTACCCGAGTTGGTTTGTAATTCCCCTTCTTTGATGCCATGTAATAGCGTAGCTTTAAATTCCGCACTTTATTTTTCGTACTGATATTAACTGTAGATGTATACTAATAGGCTTGTATGATAAGATTAAAATCAAATGCTAGCAAACTTAACATCCAAATATAAATAACTAAAACACAACACACTCGCACACACGCACCTCTAAGGTTCCTCCACATGTTGCCTTCGAAATAAATAGTCACGACTCTCAAACGTAAGAGATTTTAGTGGTGACCCTTTGGTTTAAAGATCATAAGTCCCTCGATGACCCTTTCGACATTGCCACGGTATATGATCTTAAAACCTTATGGTAATTACTAAAGCATCTTACGAGTTGCTTTCGTGACTGTACGATGACCCTCGCCCGTCCCTCAAACATCCAACGATAGGGCTACCTACTCACTAATAGTAGGATAACACTGTCTAAAGGAAAAGAGGAAAAGAATAAACCTTTCAAATAGGTAGATAGCTCCTAGTTGCTTGCTCATAAAAACAAATAAATTTTTTTCCAGACATACACGAACTCTTCTCTGAATATTTTCAAATACAAAAAAACACTTTGTATACGTTCTTTCCAAAACGAGAAACATTACAAAGTTCGCCGCACTAAGGCGTCTTTTAAAAATATCTTCAAAACACACTTACACAAGGAAGCATTTTCAAAATGAGCTAGCAACTAAGAGCCCATAGATAACTACAGATGGAAATGGGGCTAACATCTTCCCTTTCCATAACCTACCCCCCTTAATAAGATAAATCTCGAAAGGTCTTTCCTGTTGTTTTCATCCTTTCCTTTGTTGGATAAAAGAAAAGTCAGTGACGACTCTTGCTAACCGCAACATTTGCGATAAAAATGTAAAACTAGTAAAGTCCATTCTCCCACCGTATTACAGAACTGGAGACGCTGCTGGGGAATGAAACTAAAAGTGGGGTTACCTTAGAGCTAGAACATATTTAAATTGCTTTACTTGTTTGATTTGTGTGCCTTATCTTTCAGGTTTATGTTTGGTTTATTGTTAATGATCTTATACCCGGATCTGGGGCACCTTTTAGGTAAGTAGCAATAAATCATGGAGGTTTTACGGCATAGACCGATATGGATGATATTATAGATACGTTAGTGTTATACTCTGGCTTGTACTAATGTTCCTTGAGTCAATCAAGGATAACATTAAGCTTCCACATAGTGTCATTAAGCACTAACTAACCTTTAGAACCTTAAATTGACTTATCTTAGCCATTAGAAAGTAGTGAGACAGTCATCTTTGGTGCAGACTAAAGTTTGTTGATACTCGATGCTACAATCATTGAGATTGGACTTTCGGGATATTTCGGCCGTAATTTAGATGCTTGAGCTGAAACAATGCCTGAGAGAAAGGTCAATGATATGAGATCCCTAGAACTCGGTTACTACTGCTAGGACAGGTTGAGCCAACTAAACTTCAAAAGGGTACTTACCTATAGACCTCATGCAAGACTTTAAACCTAAGGTCTTTGTGTGGCTTGTTTGTTTTTTCTATTTTGTTTTAAGCATAAACATAACATCATGAACATCATAACATATCATTTGCACTAACCATTTCAAGGACCTGGGGATTTTTCTCTTCTCTATTTTGTAGGTTATGGATTCCGCTCACACAAATACCATCCGGATCAACTTTGTAAGAATTCGTTCCAAGCTTAGGGAATTGGTCTTAAAGGTTTCTGAAAGTTCCCAATTCAACAAAAGACATGGCCACTTGATCAGTTTGGTTACTATCGGTTTTGATGAGGGTATGATGAGCGTCCTATTCCAGTTCTTTGATCCTAAAAACCATTGCTTCACGTTCCTCGATTATTAGTTAGTGCCCAAGTTGGAAGAATTCTATAAATTACTTGAAGTGCCTATATTGGAGCAGATACCCTTCACATGTTTAGAACAAGATCCAAAGTCTGAACATGTTGCCACAACCTTGCACTTGAAGCCATCTGACATTGAATTTAAGTGGGAAAGGAGAAGTGGGGTTAAAGGTCTTCTTGCAATGTTTTTGATAGAGAAAACTCAGTTATTCCTAGACGCCATGAGTTTCCATGTTTTTGAAGATATCTTGGCCCTCCTGATCTATGGGTTGGTGTTGTTCCCTAATCAGGACCAACTTATTTGATGTGAGCGCCATCAAGATCTTCCTTACTCACAATCTAGTACCTACATTGCTCGGGGATATTCTGCATTCTCTCCATACCCGTACTATGAAGAAGCGAGGAACTCTTATGTGTTGTATACCTTTGCTCTACATGTGGTTTATTTCACACCTTCCTTGACCAGTAATGAATAATGAGCTAGGCTTAAGATGGTCTCAAAGGTTGATGTCTCACTATCACTCTGATATATATTGGTGTTCTCGCTCTCAAGAAGACGTCCCTATTATTGATCGCCGGGGAGAGTTTCCTAATGTGCCACTCCTTGGCATTAGAGGAGGCATCACTTAAAACCCTTCTTTAGCCTTACATCAGTTTGGTTACACACGAAGAGACGATCCTCATGATATGATCATCCAGGGTATTATGTTCGACTACGACAACGATCGTCAATATTATCGTCAGAGATTCATACGCACTTGGGGCATGGTTAAGAAGACTGATGGTAAGACTTTAGGGCACAGGAATTCCATCCCTTTGGAACCGTACCTCAAATAGGTGTGATATCGTGCTCAAAGTCTTATGATGCCATATCCCGCCATCTCACCAATAATCTTAGAGCCTATTGTTCAGGGGGATGAGTCTTGCATTACTCTTCACCCTGACATGCCAATAAACTTTGAAGAACTGCAAAGGTCTTGGATCCAACTCAAGGAAGAAAGAGACACCTTTGAGGCTCAATTCTATGCCAGTGAGAAGAAAGTGTTGGAACTGACGAAGAAGCTTCACGAAGAGAAAAGCCTTAATGCCTATATCAACACAAAAAGGAAGCGTCCATGGGAAACCTAGAAGTTGTATACGTTTTTAATTTTATTTCTTTGTAAACTTTTGTTTCATTTGAACTTACTAATAAAAATCTTTGTTTTTGTTCTGGTTAAAAGATTTTAAATCCCACGAGGTCCTTGAAAACATCACATAAACATGTCATGCATATCATTATATAAGCAGGTATTTCAAGATAGGTTTCTTATCTTTTCGTTGTTTATTTCAGCAAAAAGAAACGGCTCTTGAACAAAACATTAAGGATCTAAAAGCACAAAACGCTCAATTCCAACAGATGTTCTTGGCTCTGGCCAAAGGACAGGAAGATATGAAAGCTCTCATTGTTAAAGAGAAGACAAAGAAGGCAAAGAAACAGATTGGCATCCTGAACATGGGGAGAAGATTTAGAGGACCAGCCAAGAGAGCCATAGAATTCGAAACCCCATCAAATGAAGGGAATAATCAAGAAGAGGATAACAAGAAGATGAAAGAAGAAGATAACACCCCAGGGTCTGATGAAGAGGAAGCTGACTATTCTGTGGAACAGTATCCTCCTGCTGATGAAAAGTATAAACAACTGGAGGATCGTCTCAATGCTATGGAGATTCAGAGGGTACCTGGTTTAGACTTTGAAGTACTAGGGTTGGTCTCAGAAGTGGTCATCCCACATAAGTTTAAGGTTCCCACCTTTGCAAAGTGTGATACGGTGGGAGAACTGACTTGAAGGTTTTGCGTTTGATCACAAATGTTGCGGTTAGCAAGAGTCGCCCACCTACTTTTCTTTTATCCAAAAGGAAAGATGAAAAAGCACAAGAAAGACCTTTGAGATTATTTCTTGAGTTCGGGAGGTAGATTATGAAAAGGTAAGGTATTAGCACCCTTTTCATCCATGGTTTTCCATGAGCTCTTAGTTACTAGCTAGATCACTTGATTTTGTTTGAAATTGTGCTTTGTGTGGTTTTTGAAAGTATTTTGTAAAGAGGCATTTGTTTAGACAAACTTTGTAATGATTCTCGTTCGTAAGAATGTATACAAAGTGTTTGATCTTTGGAAAATGTTTTAAATTTTTGTAGGAAGTTTGAAAGTGTAGGTGTTTGTTTTGAAAATAGCAAGCATGTTTTGTTTTGAAATTGAGCAAGTAACTAGGAGCATTCTACCTACTCAAAAGTCTTTTATGTTCATTTCCTCTTCCTTTGACATTGTTATCTTACCATTGATTTGGTAAGTAAACCTATCTTTGGATGTAAACGGGACGGGCGTGGGTCATCGTATAACCATTACTAGCAATGTTGCAAGGTATCTTAGCATTCTCTTTTACGAACTAAGATCGTTTGAAAGGAAACTTAGATAGCGTCGTCGAGGGACTATGATCTTATATTTTGTTTGTTTTTGCTAAGATACCTCACATGCGTAATATGGTCATTTTGTAAATGTAACCAAGTGGGTTTACCCTAGGGGGTGCTTGTGTGCAACTGTATTGTTTTTCATGGTTGATTTTGTCTTTGATTAGGGTTTTCTAATTGATTGTTTTTAGTCTTTCCATACAAACCCTAATTACTAACAATTGTATATAAAGCGATAAATTGCAGAATTTAAAATTACTACGCTATTACAATAATAGTGGGAGGGGGTGTACAAATTATAAATGGGGATTTGCAAGAAAATAAACCTAGATAATCTATTACAACCATATTGAATTTATACAAGAATTGAAATAAATAATGTACATAATGAATAAATATACAATAATGCAAATGTAAAGAACATGTGATTTTTTTGGTTTTTATGAGAAAAGGGGTTTTGATTTAAACCTAATTAGCTAGAAGAAAGTAATTAATTAAAAGTAAAACCTAAATTTACTAAGAAAAGATTTTAAATGAAACCCTAAATCTATTAATTGATTAGAAAGAAATTAAGTTTAAGAAAAGTATTTTTGGTATTTTTGTCTTAAAAATAATTTATGGTATTATAAAATATTTTTGGTCTTTTTGGTTTTAAAAGAGCATTTTTAAATTATGAGAAAAATAAACTAAAACCCTAATATTTAATTAAATTTACAAAATATTTAGTCAAAATAAACAAGGTATGATTAAATGAAATGACTTTTTGTGTGAAAAAATAAATAAGCTATGTCCAAATATAAATCTACTATTTTTATATTTTTCATGATTTTTTAGTATTAGAAAAATAATTAAATAAATAAATAAAATGAAAATAAGAAAAGAAAATAAAAACTGGGCCAGGGGTATGAATATACTGCAAGGGGGTTAGAAAGTAAAAACAAAAACAACAAGGCCCAAGGAGGCCCAACGCATGCCAAAAAAAAGGCAGAATGTATGAAAAAAATGGAAAAAATCAAAAGGGTACCACTGGGGCTCGAACCCAGGTCCCTCTGATTACAGTCGCGCGCTTCTACCACTTGGGTGACTATACATCTGTTTATATAAATCAAACCATCAATATATATGGTAAACATGTTCCTGAAGCCAACTTCATCTTCAACCTCACGCCCAGCCAGAAGCTTTGTATCTCAATCAAATCTCAATAAAAATTAAAATTGTAAACATGAAACTTGTAGCAAATTTCCTCACGATTTCAGAAATGCAAAGCAAAATAATTATAGCTCAAAGATAAACATGAATTTTAATGGCCCTATTCTGAACCCTAAAAATATCAGAAACTTCAATCTTAAAATTCTCTAAGCTCAAACAAAATTAATGGAAACTATGGACATGGTTAGCTTTAGGGCAATGATATCTACATGTTTTATTCACAAATAAATTATTGATGATGCCTGTATGAAAAGTTCCAAAGTCAGAAAACTTACCTTGCAAGAGGGTATCAGGTTTGGAGATTGAGAAGCTTTCAGTGAGTTCCAATGATTGGGTTAGCTTCCTCAAGTTCCCAGAAAGCTAATGGGATGTTTAGCTTGAGCTGAAAGTTCCTGAGGAGTTCTGGAGAAGTCCAAGTGCAAAGCTCTGTTTTTGACAATGGTGGATGATGATGGAGGTGTTACAGTGGTGTTGCAGGTGTTGGGATTGTTTATGCATGTTGTTTAGAAGCTTTTGAAATTAAAAGGCCAAGAAATGCACGAGTAGATTTGAAGATTGGCTTCAAAACTCAGAAATGACATGTTTTGAAGTATTTTTGGTGATTCTATGTTCTAGATGCTTTCAGGGCTTAAGCATCCGTGTTTTTTATGCAAAATGGTTTGTGTATGTATAAGCAAAAGTTCTTGAGTGGTTTGGCAAGTCAGAAGTACAAGTTACAAGCTATTTGCTATGTTACTTGATTTTCAAGAAAAGTGGGAAACCAAGTTTGAATGTGAAGTACAAGCATGGGATAGGTGATTGTAAGTGTCTAAACTATTTCTCTTGTGTTATTAGAAATGTATGATCATAAGAGAACAAGTGAAAGGCTCAAGAACAAGTTTTGTACAAAAAGTCACTTTATCAAAATGGCAATGTGCACTTTCTTCCCAAAATGGATATAAAGCATGGCCTTGCATTGAATGCTTGAAATGAGACCTCTAACAGTTGTGCAAGCAATTAATTATGGAGTTCCTAACAAGTTTGAGGCCTGGAAAGTAGAGGTTATGCAACACAACTTTGAATTGTGAATTTGTTCATCACAAAATGACTTGTAATTCAAGTGATAAAACCCTAACTTCATCTCTTCGATTCTCTCTACTCAAAAATGATCTCAAGGAGTTATTGGAAATTTTGGAAACCTTGCAATGTTCTATACAACCCATATTTGAATCAATTTTGAATATTCCCCTTGAAACTATATGAAAAAGTTCCATGATGTTGGGTCAAAATCCTGACCAAATTAGGGCAAAATTTCACTAAGTGTTTTGTTTCATGACCACATGTTCTCAAAATTATAACTTGAGATCCAAGCACTTTTTGAAGAAGTTTTTTGAAGGAAATATGTATATTTCATAGATATCTACAACTTTCATGTTGGAAGTTTCTCTTGAATAATCTTGCATCATGGTGAAAATTTTGCTTAAAGTTGTGAAAAAATAAGAAATTTCCAACACTTAGAAAAATTTCTAAGTTTAGAAATTTTCAGTTTTCAAAATGAAATTTTGAATTTTTGATTTCATGATGAATAAGTTTCAAATATTGACATGTTTTTCTGAATTGTGATCTTTGGCGTTTGAATTTGACCAAAAAGTCAAAGTTTGACTTTTCAGTATACAGTTGACTTTTGATCAGTTGACTGAAAATTCATCTGTCAACCCATTGGGCTTGGGAAATGTTTTGAGCCATGTTATTAGGTCAAAATGATGAAATTGGACTCTTGAGATCATGCCTTAAACCAATTGATCATTTGCTAGGTCAAAAATCAAAAATTGCCCTTTCCCAATCAAAACCCTAATTTTGACCATTTTGCCCTTTTGAGGATTTGATCAAATTTCTTGAGGAATTATGGTCCAAACTTGATCAAATGATACATATGAGTTTAAAATATTGATTTGGATAAAAAATTATGAAGTTTGACTGTAAATTGGCCATAGTTGACTTTTTCCCCAATACAATTGATTTTTAGGTCAACTGCTCAATTGATTGAACAAAGGTATGATCCAAGGCTTGAAACTTGACATGAGTGATCTTGGGGGTCCATAATGATCCATGAAAGTCATATGAAGCATTGAAAGTTCAAATATCCTTGTGCAATCTCAAACCCTAATTTTTGTCATTAGTGCTTAATGAGGTGTCTTGAGCTGATCAACCCTAGTGCAGTCTTGTTCCAAAGGAGATCTTGTGAGAAAATTCTTGATAAATGAGAAGGCAAATTTTGGGGTACAATAGCTGCCCCTGTTAAATCTTCTTAAGCCTGAAGAGTTAGATTGGCGAGTTTTGCCATTCGTGACTCGAAGGTGGAAGATGATTGGACACTAGAGTGCCCAGAAATTTGCACTCCGTGATGTGATGGTCGTTGGTAGGGGGAATGGGCTTAAAGATGCCATTTGGAGAGATGATGGAAAGTTGTTGGAGATGGGCTTGTATATGCCATACAGAAATGATTCCTAGACTATACTTGAAAGAGAATCTGAATGAGTGTCAGAATGGCGTCCGTGTATGGAGCGTATCTGAACTGTATCTGAAAGCTGAATCTGAATGAGTATTAGGATGACATCCATGTCTGGAGCGTATCTGAATTGTATCTAAAATTTGAATCTGAATGAGTATCAGAATACCATCTGTGTCTGGAGCATATCTAAATTATATCTGAAATCTGAATCTGAATCTGAATGAGTATCAGAATGTCATCCGTGTCTAGAGCGTATCTGAACTGTATCTGAAATCTGAATCTGAATGAGTATCAGAATGGTATCCGTGTCTAGAGCATATCTGAACTATATCTGAAATCTAAATCTGAATGAGTATCAGAATGACATCCGTGTCTGGAGCGTATATGAACTGTATCTGAAATATGAATCTGAATGAGTATCATAATGGCATCGGTATCCAGAGCATATCTGAACTGTATCAAAAGGTTGAATCTGAATGAGTATCAGAATGAAATCCGTATCTTGAGCGTATCTGAACTATATCAAAAGTTGAATCTAAAGAACCCGTGATGGATTGATTTAGTTGATCGTGTAGATAATCGTCCTGGTTTGTCTTAGGTATCAACCTTCGACCTTTGTAATTTGTTGATGATAACCATTGACTAATATTATCCTGAATAGGGTAAAACATTAGCTGTAAGCAATGTCATGATGTATGAAATGCATGGTACAATGATATTGTGATAGATGCATTCGTTTTATGAATGTTCATGATATATGGATGCGATGTATGTGTATGTGAGCTAATCTGCTGCACTGCTGTTGGATAGGGGAAAATAAATCCCTTACTGCTGCCGAGGATATGGAGTATAAGTCTTCAGTTTGTGAAGTTGAAGTGTTGATGAATTTCCTTTTATAGAAATAAACTCTATTGTAAGGGAAACGTCGTTCACTGCTTGTAAAATCCTGTTGGGGAATCCTGAGAAATTGGACGACTTCTACAGGGGATTGATAACTGGAAGCTTTGTTCCGCTGGGGATTAAACTGCATACTACGGAGAATTTTAAGGAAACAGCTTAGAGAGATTTCCCTATCTCTTAAAGCCATCAGTGATTGTCTTTCTATTTTGTTTATTTGTAACCAGTAATTATGTTCAAATGCATATGTTCAAAAATAAATCATTGGACGTTTTTGTAAACAAAACACAAGAGTAAAGAAAACATATAGTTTTTCACTTTCAAAGGGATATCTTTGTATGGACTTTGAGTAAGTATTTTTGTACAATGATACAAACATTCTAGTAAGAGAATTTCGTCATAAAAATGAAAATTAGACACAAAGACAAGATAGCTATGTGAAATAATCCCATGGGGTTCCCATTCTGCAATAGCCTTTGTGTCTCTGAGCATCTTGTCTATTTGTTGCCTTGTTTGAAGTTGATTGAATTGATCAGAACCGTCGATCTTGTCAGTAGAAGCCAAAGGTTGTCCGTAAGGTGATCCACCAGGACATAATCATACGCTTTAAATCCCTAACTTTTCCCTGGACCGCCCTTTCGGGTTTTCAGTCCACCAGGATACCTTTTTTTGCCCAAACTGCCCTTTTGGGTTTTCAGCTTGCCGGCTGTACATTTTTGTTTTGTTTTTATCCCTAATTTTTACCCGAACCTTTTTGGTTCGCCAGGATGTCCTTGTTTTTCCTAGGTGTGTCAACCTAGCGGGTCTCTTTATGCGTAGTATCTTTTGACTATGTCCGTGTTCACAAGGTGCAGCAGATCGTCGCTATCCATGGTGGCCAAGATCATTGCTCCACCAGAGAATATTCTTTTGATTAGAAATGGTCCTTCGTATATGAGAGTCCATTTGCCCCTAGGATCACCTTGCGGAAGTATGATACGTTTGATCACCAGATCCCCGACTTGATACACTTGGCGTCTGACCTTTTTGTTGAAAGCCTTGATCATCTATTTTTGATACATTTGACCATGACAGACAGCAGTAAGTCTTTTCTCATCAATCAAGTTCAATTGATCAAGACGAGTTTGGATCCAATCTTCTTAATTCAGCCCTGCGTCCTTCATAATTCTCAAAGTGGGGATATGGACCTCAATAGGCAAGACAACCTCCATACTGTATACCAGAGAGTAGGCTGTTGCCCCAGTTGATGTGCGTGTCGTGGTACGATTCCCATGGAGAGATAATGGTAGAATCTCATGCCAGTATTTGTATGTGACTGTCATTTTCTGTACGATCTTTTTGATATTATTATTTGCGGCTTCGACAACACCATTCATCTTTGGCCGGTAAGGGGAAGAATTGTGATGCTGGGTCTTGAATTGCTCGCACAGGGCGGTGATCATAGTATTGTTTAGATTCATACCATTGTTTGTGATAATCCTCTCCAAGATACCATACTGACATATGAGATTCTGTTTAATAAACCGGACTACAACATTCTTGGTCACATAAGCAAAAGAGGCTGCCTAAACCCACTTTGTAAAATAGTCAATGGCCACTAAGATGAAGCGGTGTGCATTGGAGGGTGTTGGTTTGATTTCCCCAATCCTATCGATGCCCCACATAGAAAAGGGCCAAGGAGCCGTCAAGACATTCAGAGGAACCGGAGGTACGTGCACCTTGTCAGCATAGATCTGACACTTGTGGCAGGTTCGAGAGTGTTGATAGAAATATGCTTCCATGGTAGACCAGTAATAGCCTTCCCGTAGGATCTTCTTTTCCATCTTATGCCCACTGGAATGGGTGCCAAAAGTGCCTTCATGGAACTCAGCCATGATCTTTTCCGCTTCAACCTTGTCTACGCACCGAAGTAACACAGATTCATGGTTGCGTTTGTAGAGAATGCCATTACTAAGGAAGAACTTAGTGGAGAATATCCTTAAAAACTTCTTATCATTGACTGAAGCTCCTTCTGGATATTCTTGAGCCTCGAGATACCTCTTGAATTCGTGAAACCAAGGTCGGTCCACTACTTCTTAAGTATTAATCTCGTGACAGTGAGTTGGTTCATCCATTCGTTCAATGGTGACCTGGGAGCCTCGTTATCCCATTTATGTTTAAACATGGATGACATTGTGGCTAGTGCGTCTGCTAGTTGATTTTCTTCTCGCGGGAAATGCTCAAAGGTAATCTTCTCAAAATGTGGGATCAATGTCAACACATTTTGTTTGTAAGGGATAAGGTTAGGGTGTTTAGTGTCGCATTCCCCTTTGATCTGGTTGTTAACCAAAGCTGAATCTCTGAATACATTTAAGGATTTGATCCCCAAATCTATGGCAGCTTTGAGACCAAACATGCACGCTTCGTATTCCGCCATGTTATTTGTACAATTGAAGCAGAGTCTTGCAGTAAAGGAAGTATGACATCCTTCAGGAGATATAAGTACAACACCAATACCATTTCCGAGTGCGTTGGATGCCTCGTTGAAAACCAGGGTCCGCCGGGATCCTTGTTCAGGTCCATTATATGGTCTGAATTCTTCACAGTTGTTTACCATCATGATGTCTTCATCTGGGAATTCGAACTTCATGGACTGGTAGTCATCCACAGCTTGGTGAGCAAGGTGATCAGCTAGTACACTTCCCTTTATTTCTTTCTGGGTAGTATACAGTATGTCATATTCTGTCAGGATCATCTGCCATCTCGCTATTCTCCTAGAGAGGGCAGGTTTCTCGAAGATGTATTTTATTGGATCCATTTTAGATATTAATAAGGTAGTATGGGTCAGTATATACTGTCTTAGCCGGCGAGCAGCCCATGCCAGAGCGCAACAAGTTTTCTCGAGCAGTGAATATCTTGTTTCACAGTCGGTAAACTTTTTGCTCAGATAATAAATAGCATGTTCTTTTCGGACAGACTCGTCATGCTGCCCCATCACACACCCCATTAAGTTTTCCAAAATAGTTAGATACATGATCAATGGTCTTCCCTCGACTGGTGGCATCAAAACAAGAGCCTCTTGTAGGTACTCTTTGATCTTGTCGAAAGAAGTTTGGCACTCATCATTCCATTTGACTACTTGATCTTTCTTCATTAATTTGAAGATTGGTTCACAAGTAGCTGTCAGGTGAGAGATGAATCAGGCAATGTAGTTTAAGCGTCCCAAGAATCCTCTGACTTCCTTCTCGGTACGAGGAGTAGGCATATCTTGTATTGCTTTCACCTTGGCGGGATCCACTTCGATACATTTATTACTGACGACAAAGCCTGGGAGTTTACCAGGCCTCACCCTAAATGTGCATTTATTCAGGTTCAACCTCAGCTTATATTTCTATAGCTTCTCAAACTGTTTCTGTAAATGGTCAAGATGCTCTTCTTCTGTTTGAGATCTAGCTATCATGTCGTCCACATAGACCTCTATTTCGTGATGTATCATGTCGTGAAATATAGCCACCATGGCACGCTGATAGGTTTCCCCAGCATTCTTCATCCCGAATGACATAACCTTGTAACAGAATGTGCCCCACTGTATGACAAAGTTTGTTTTCTCCATGTCCTCGGGCACCATTTTGATTTGGTTGTAGCCTGAGAAACCGTCCATGAAGGAAAACACTTTATGTTGTGCCGTATTATCAACTAGAACATCAATGTGGGGTAGTGGGAAATCATCCTTAGGGCTTTCCCTATTCAAATCTCTGTAGTCCATGCACATTCTCACTTTTCCGTCCTTTTTAGGCACGGGAACAACATTTGAAACCCATTGCGGATAGGAAGTGACGGCCAAGAATCCGGTGTTGAATTGTTTCATGACTTCCGCCTTAATATTCTATGACATGTCTGGTCACATGCGACAGACCTTTTGTTTCACTGGTGGACAATCTTCTTTTGTAGGTAGACGATGTGCCACGATATCCGCATCAAGTCCTGGCATGTCTTCATACGACCAGGCAAAGAATTCAACATAATCGTGTAGCAACTGAATCAGACGTTCTTTGACACTGGGTTCCAGATGGGCACCCACCTTGACTTCTCTTTTGTCTTCTTCGGTACCTAGGTTGATTGTGTCCACTGGTTCCTCGTGGGGATGAATGATCCTCTCTTCTTGTTGTAGTAACCTGGCGAGTTCTCCTGGTACTTCGTAATCTTCCTCACCTTCGTCTCCGGCTTGGTAGATTAGGTTTTCAGAGTCACGAAAGGCTATAGCAGAACCTTTACCCATGGGATCCCGAATGGATGTAGACCTGCATTGTGAGCGTGAGTGTGTGTAAGAGTATAGCTATCTCTGAAAGAAATAAAAATGTGAAAATAAAAACAATGATCACAAAGTTTGTATGCAAAAACATCCATGATTCATTGATGTCATATGGAAATGAGATAATAACCCTTGCAAATGGACCATTGTGCCTCGGGTAAGGCGCAAGGTTTTAAGAGTATGAATTGTTTTAATATTAGAAATCCAAAAAAATTTAAAGACAAATTATTGTGGGATAAAAGTGATCGGGACGAAATCTCTAGCTTCCCAGTTGCTGAGCCCTCCACTGACAGTTGGGAAAATCCAATCCTCTAAGCCATAGATGTCTTCATCATCCTCTACTGCGTTGACTTCACGGTTGCTGATATTCAAGAGTGGTCCTCCGGCACGAGCACGACGTACAACTTTTTGGGCTCCTGAAGTGAAACCCAAGCCAAATTTGTCAGATTTGTATGGGATATCTGGAAGTTGTTCCCAAATAGTGCACCCACCTTCTTCTATCATTGCCTTGGCATCTTTCAAAGACGAAATCTTGAGAGGAGGCCTTGTAATCCTGGGGACTTGAGACACAACCTTGGTTACTGCCACATCTTGAGGGACTTCTTCAAAGTGCTGGAATGGAGTTTCAATAAATTCACCATCTAGTTCAACATATCTGAAGGAATTTAGATGGATGACCATATACTCTTCTTCTCCATGAACAATGATGATTTTCCCCTGAATTGGATATTTTAGCATTTGATGCAACATGGAGGTAACGACACCAACATTGTGGATCCACGGTCGGCCTAATAAGCAGGAATATGAAGGGCGAATATACATTACATAAAAAGTTGAATCAAATGTTTGGGTTCCAACTTTTATGGGGATGTCCACTTCCCCATGAACCATACTTTTTGAGCCGTCGAAGGCCCTCACTACTATGTTGCTTGGTTTCACGGTCAATCCTTCACAATCAAGCCTATCAAGAGCCTTTTTAGGCAACAAATTCAGAGACGACCCAGTGTCCACCAAAACATGAGCCAAGGTCGTTCTCCTGCATTCCACTGAGACATGTAATGCCTCATTATGCTTCCTCCCCCTTGGCGTTAAATCAACATCTGAAAAACCTAAACCATTATCTGAGGTCAATTTGGATACGCAGTCTTGGAACTGATCGAAAGATGTTTCTTGGGGTACATGGGAAGTTTTCAAGAATTTTACCAAGGCCTTTGCATGAACCTCAGAGCATAACAACAAAGCCAGCAAGGAAATTTTTAATGGAGTTTGCCCTAGTTGCTCGACTACATTGTAGTCGCTTCTTTTTATTATCTTTATAATTTCCTCCATCTCTTTTCGGGAGGTCTCAGGGATAGCTACTGATTATGCTTTCGTCTGGACAGGCTCAACCATAATAACTTTACCTCGAGTCTCGGTTGACTCAGCAGCAGGAATGTCAGTAGGGGTGATAACAGGGATTATAACAATTTTGTCCACAGGAGTATTAGCAAAGATGATTGTAGGACTGGGAATAGCCTTTGGAGAAGCAACAACAACATGAATGATTACGGGTCTAGAAACAGCTTTTGGAGGAGCAATTTCTGGAGAGAAAACCCTTCCACTTCTGGTTATCTTACTAGTCCCTGCAATATTACTGATATCAGAGTCAACCTTCTCAGAACTTGAATTTTCAGCAGCTGGCCAATCTTGCTTGATACCGTGGTAGTAGACGTCACCTCCATAATTCCATGGGACGGTTTTGACTGACGAATATGGGATTGGTGCAGGCATTGTAATTATCAACGGAGCCACTTTAGTAACTGATGTAATTCTAACAGGTCTTTTGGTGGAGACCCTAGAAGAATTGTCGGAAATGGTCACGATGGAAACATCATTACAAGAAACTGTTGGAATAGAGGTTTTCTCGAACAAAATCTCCTTGTCATCTATTAGGCATTGAACGCCTACTTTAAATAAAGGACAACTGGTTGGTGAGGATAAACAGAAATGACAACTTTCATAACAGCCTGGGAATACACTGGCATTCAACAAGTTCTTTTTGATAGTCAGGAGTGGGGTCACAAGTTCATCAACCAAAGTAACAAACATATTTTCCTCCACGGCATTGACATCACGACCATGCTTGGGCATAGGGGCAGTGATAACATTGGGAATTTATGGCGCATCGAACTCAATCTCTTTGGCTTTAAGGAGGTCTTGTACTTTGTTATTTAGAGCCCAATAGTTGTTAGTGTCATGGTCGGGACTCTCATAATGGTATGCACAGCAGGAATTAGGATGATAGTGAGGAGAGGTTGTGTTAGGATTCTTTGGAGCTTCTTTCAAAGTCACTAGATTGGATCTTAACAAATGCGGCAATACTTGAGATAGTGTCATATTAATTCAGGTGAACTGTCTGAATGGTCTTTCTGTTCTTGGTTGGTTGTTTCTTTGCTGAGCAGGCTCTGGTTTAGGAATCATGACAGCCCCCACCATTGGACAGCGTTCAACCTTATCTTGATTTCTCTGAGGATATACAATGTTGTACCCCAAAATTTGCCCTCTCAATTCTCAAGGCCTCTCTTACAAGGATTTCAAGGTTCAAGTTTGCACAAGTGCATTGGATTTTTCCAGTACCAAAATTAAAAAGGAAACTGTCAAAAATGGAGAAAACAGATAAAAATATTATTTTGACAAATTTTTTTTGGAGAAATACAAGTGTTTCAGCTCTTTAGATTGGCCTTTTGGCCTCTTTCGATCAGCCTCCTTCGAATTCAACCTGGACAACATCCTTCGATTGACTCTTGGCCTCTTTCGATTGCTCAAAGTGGATGCTAGCGTGCCTCTTTCGCCTGGACGTGTGACTTCTTGTTGCAGATTTCGTTTGTGCCTTTTGCTGCCTGCATGCTGGCAATGGAAGGTCATGACCTACTGGCCACACATGCCCCCTGCAAGGAAACCCTTTTCGATTCACCAAGCGTACTGCCTACAAACCTGTTTCGATTTGGACAAGTAGCTTCCTGCAAGCCTGCTTCGATTTAGACAAGTTTACTGCCTACAAACATGCTTCGATTGGGCAACATTGCTTCCTTCGAACACAGACTTTCGATTGGGAAATATGTTTTCTTCGATCCACATGCTTCGATTGGGAAATATGCTTCCTTCGAGCATGAGCTTTCGACTGGGCAATAGCTTCCTGCGAATTAGCTTGTTTCGACCACAGGCTTCGACTGAGACAGAGGCTTCCTTCGAACCAGTGCGCTTCAATCTCACTCTTGCCTTTGAATCAAAACCAAATCTCGTTTGCCAGGCTGTGTTGCGTCCAGATCTTTACATAGTCAGAAGTTTGCACAAGGGTTTCAAACTTGGTCTGTTGGATACTTCTATTATGGGTTAAAGGCTACATACTTTCTCTTCAAGCAGAGAGTACTTTATCAATAAAGCAGCTGTCCATATGATTTCAGTCTGAGCACAAGCAACGTCAGAGGCATAAGTCACATCTCCTGCACCCAACTGCTGCTGCTGCCAACAGCCCCCCCCCCCCCCACTTGTACTGTCACGTTACCCATTATTTTTATAATTCTTTGCAAGGTTGGCTGTTGAAGACATGTTCATTATTTCTCTATAAATAGAGGGATTTTTTACAAAGCTGGGAGGGATTTTTTTGACCAGACGAACCTCTCCTAAATTTTCTCAAACACCAGTAAAATTCTCAAAGTTCTTAAACACTTTAGAAAATCACAAAAAATCCAAAGAGGATCTTTTGGGCCAAACGAAGGAATCTGCAGAAAATTCTCAAACACCACAAAAACTCTCAAGTTCATCAAACACTTGAGAAATCAATACCCAGAATCCAAACACTTAGAATCTGAAACATCCATACACCTTGTTACCATTCGAATCCAGTTGGAAGAACCTCACACTTGTTCTTCTTTGTTGAATCCAGTATCAAGGACGTAACCCCTGGTTTCTCCCTCCGAATCCAGAAGCATTCAAGGAGACCACTTAAAGGCCCAACACACGTTCCAACCTGAAGCAAGGTAAGTTATTCTTACCTTTGAGCTTTTCGTTTGATGGCATAACATGTAAATAATATTCTTGTTCGTTCCAAGCATGTACATACTGTTGTTCCTTTCGTTTCCACCCTGTTAACATGTTTTTAAAAAAAGGCTAAACCCTTTCGTTTTGCTCTCTGTTTACCTGAGCTTGCTTTAAACTGTTAAACTGTTCACAAGATAAATATTAGCATGGCCTCAGGCCATGTTGCCATTTAATGCTTGAAATGAAAGAAACAGGAGACAGGAGTATGAAACGAAACCTTTGGTTTCAACACTGACTTCCAGGCCCAGCCAGAGACACGCTCACACTGACTTCACTGGCCCAATCGAAGAAGGCAACAAGGCAGAAAGGCCCCAATCGAAGGATACAAATTGCTGCTGCCTTCGCCCAGTCGAAGGATACAACTTGCTGCTGCCTTCGCCCAGTCGAAGGATACAACTTGCTGCTGCCTTCTCCCAGTCGAAGGATACAACTTGCTGCTGCCTTTGCCCAATCGAAGGACAGGATCTCGCCCCTGCCAAGGCCCAATCGGAAGACGTGACTTCACTGGTGCTGGCTCCAATCGAAGGAGGCCAACATAAGGCAAATCGAAGGGTGTTTCTGCCTGGGTCGAAAGACACTCATTTTACTTCTTTTTTATCTTATTTTTTTCCTTTACATTTTCTTGCACTTCAATATGGTTGTAATAGTGTAGGATTTATTTTTTCGCACTTTTTATTACTTTTGTACAAATGCTAGTAACTAGGTGTGTATGGCAAGATAAAACCAACAAGTAGACAACCTAAAAATCAAAGACAAATGCATGCAATAAAACACACTTTGCACACATGCACCCTTAGGGTAATCTCACTTGTTGCCTCAGAAAATAGTCATGTCCCTCGAGCATGGGCGTTTTAGCAAAGACCCTCGATAAAAGATCGTAGTCCCTCGATGACCCTCGATGTTGCCTTCGGTAAATGATCTAGTCCCTAAAACAACGTTGCTAAAACGTCTCATATGTTGCCTTCTATGACTATACAAACGTCCCATGCCCGTCCCGTTCAACATCCTAATGCAAGGTTTTTCACCAAATATAATGGTGAAATAACACTGTTAAAAGGGTTAAAAACATGAGAAAAATCTTTGAGTAAAATTAGGGTAGATAGCTCTTAGTTACTTGATCAAACTTGCAAAACACACTTGCCATTTTCAAACACATCTCACAGACACACTTTTGAACTATTTTCGAAACAAACACTTTGTTGGCGTTCTTATAGAAACGAGAACCATTACGAAGTTCCATTTTCAAAATACTTTCAAAAAACACACACCACAAGCACATTCAAACAAAAGCAAGTGATCTAAAACAAGTAACTAAGAGCCCATGGATAACCATGGATGAAAAGGGTGTTAGAACCTTCCCTTTTCATAATCTACCCCCCGAACCCACGAAAACATCTTAAAGGTCTTTCCTGTGCTTTTTGACCTTTCCTTAGGATAAAATAAAAAGTCGGTGGCGACTCTTGCTAAACCGAACATTTGCGAACACAAACGCAAAATCAAAGTCAGTTCTCCCACCGTATCATAGAACTGGCGACTCTGCTAGGGAAATATTCTAAAAGTGGGGTTACCTTAGGGTTTTAGATCACCTTTACATGCTTGCTTTGATTGCTTTACTTTTTGGGTTCCTTGCTTGGGTTTGTTTTAAATCCTACACCCGGATTTGGGGGAACCTTTTTAGGTAAATAGCAATAAACTGTGAGGGAACTGTGCGGGGTATACCGACATGGTTGAAGTAGTAGCTATGTTAGTGTGACATATTTGTGGGTACCGGTAGCCCTTGAGTAGTCAAGGAGAATACGGGGCCGCTGAGTGATGTCATGAAGCACTAACGAACTCTTAGAACCTTACTTGACCATCTTGGCTTTTTTAGGGGTAGTGAGATGACCGACTTTAGTGCAGTCCGAAGTTGGTAGATACTCGATACTACACTCATTGAGAATTGTTTTCTTGGAATATTTTGGTCGCCAGTTAAGTGGCTAAACCAAAACAATGAACATAGAAAATAATCCAGTGATATTGAGCTCTTTAGAACCCGGTTTCTATTTTAGGACAGGTTGAGCCAACTAACTTCAAGAGGGTACTTACCTACAAACCCCATGCAAGCCTAAACCTAAGTACTTTTCTTCTTTGTGTGAATATGATTACCTGTATATACACTCACTTGCTTTTTCATACATGTACATAACATCATAACATTATACCATAGCATTTTCAATAACCATTTCAAGGATCTCGAGGGTCTTTTGATGCAGGGTCACGTTGAACCAGACGTCTACCAAAGAGCAAGAGGGTTCCCCTCTAAACAAACGTCGTCAAAGATCAAGTGTAACAACTTGAATCAGGGGCTATGACCCACTTGACATGGTGAGCTTGATTCTCGTGGAAAGACATCCACCGGTACAAAGGTCTCCAATCAAAGTTGTTGATCGAAGTTCAACTTCTAACATTTTCTTGTGTTTACCCTGCAAGGTCCTTGAAAACATGCATCCACATATCATGCATCATATCATGACAGGTTTCTCCCTTACAGGTCTCCTTATCTTCCTGTTGTTTATTTCAGTAAGATGGATATGGAACAAACGGTGAAAGATCTCCAAGCTCAAAACGCTCAATTCCAACAAATGCTTCTGGCTATGGGTAAAGGGCAAGAGGATCTGAAAGCTCTCCTTCTCAAAGACAAGAAGAAGAAGTCCAAGAAGGCAGCGAGCATCCTGAACTTGAGAATAAGACCTAAAACCCTAGATCTTTCAACTCCATCCAGCATAGGGGTTAGTCTTGAAGAAGATCACAATTTGGAGATTGATGAAGTTGAAGCTGACTGCTCCGAGGAACAATATCCTCCCACTGATGACAAGTACAAACAGTTGGAGGATCGCCTCAGTGCTATGGAGATTCAACAAGTACTTGGCTTGGATTTAGGAGACATGGGTTTGGTTTCTAGATTTGTCATCCCGTCAAAGTTCAAAGTCCCTACCTTTGTCCTGTACAATGGAGTCTCTTGCCCTAAGATGCATTTAAAGTCTTATGTCCGCAAGATTCAACCATACACAACTGATCCGAAGCTTTGGATTCATTTCTTCCAAGAAAGCTTGGTAGGGACTCAGCTCGAATGGTTCTATCAATTGGAGAGTTCTCGCATCCACACCTGGGAGGATTTAGCTGCTGCTTTTTACAAACAGTATCAGTACAATGCTGATCTTGCACCAACTCGTGTGCAATTATAGAACATGACCATGGGTTCCAACGATAGCTTCAAAGGATACGCCCAAAAGTGGAGAGATCTGGCTGGTAGGGTGCAACCCCCTTTAACTGACAGGGAGCTGATTGACATCTTCATGGGAACATTGACAGGGCCTTTCTTCAAACACTTGATCGGAAGCTCTTCAGCCGGGTTCACCGAGCTAATACTGACCGGCGAAAGGGTCGAAGCTGGCATCAAAAGTGGGAAGATTCAAGAAGCTACACCTTCTGATGCTCAGAAAAAGCCCTACAATGGGAAGAAGGAGTCCAATGCTGTGTATGGTCAAAAGAGTCACCATGACCAACACGTAGGGGCAGTCCTGATCTCTGGTTCTGCGTCACACCAACAACAGCAAAGGGGAAATCAACGAAGGCCAGACGCTCCTAAAAGACAATATACTAAGATCAACATGTCACTAGCTCAAGCGCTACAACACATGTTGAAGAAAGAGTTGATTACATTAAGGGCTCCTCATCCGAACCCTAAGACTTCTTCTCCTAACTACAACCCGGATGCAAGATGTGATTATCATTTTGGCAGCCCAGGGCATGACACAAACAACTGTTGGGCTCTGAAGAACAAGGTCCAAGACATGATTGATGCCAAGGAGATCGAGTTTGACCCTCCGGAGACTCTAGCATAATCACTGCTCCTTTGACGAATCATTGAGAGCGTCTTTGTTTCTTTGAATTTTCAAGTTGTAATTTCTTTTGTTATTAAAACAATTATCTATTAATGTCAAACTCTGTTTCATTAATGCATTGCATATGTTTGTCTTGATTTGATCCACTCATTTCCATTACATTTAAACTATGATTTTTACTCTCTTTATGACTTTCAACTCTTGCTAAAAGTTACAAGCCTTTAGAGGGAGGATGACGAAACAATGCCATAATCTCATATAGTATGCTTTTGAACAGACCTTGCTGACGATGTACATTCATTTCTTTCAAATCCTAAACACTGGAGTTATAAGGAAGATAATCCCTAGTCAACCCCTTCGAGCCAAAGAAGTAGAATTTTTCTGTTTTAAACACAAATTGAAACCTTTGATTTAAACCTGGGGCAGGGTAGTCTCTCAGTTAATTCAAAAAAAGAGATGCGCATTGAAGTCGCAAACTCTCAGTTCGTAATACAAAGAACGACATCAAAAGCATTCCTTTGAAATCAAAAGACGGTGATGGTTCCCTATCACATAGGCAGTCAAGCTCTCAAAAGAGAAAAGCCCACTGAGCCAAAACCTATAAAGGAGGCTTAAGAAAGCTGGGGCATCCCGCTGACTGAAATCTCAAAAACAGGAACAGTCAGGAAAAAGTTAGGGATAACAAATCAAAAGAACGAGGTCACTACAAATCCTCAACAACATGAAAAATGTTGCAAAAATGACTGCCTTCCAACAAATCCAACTGGTATGAACCATCACCAAAATTTCATTCCAAACTCGAACAGAGTTCGACGCACAATTAACTGAGCTTAGGATTGAAGAACATCACAAAGAACGGGTGGGTACAAATATACTTTGAGCCTTTATCCTTTGTTTCTTAAACCGTGAACCAAGCCACGTTACAACCCTTCAAAAGTCCTAACTGAAGCTTGGGTTAGTTCGAAAGCATACTGTTACAAAAGGTATCCTAACTCCTGTAAGGCTTTGCTCTAAATCCTGAGTTTGAATTTTCTTAGCAAAATTTCTTTACTCGCTAAAACGCATTTTCAAAAAAAAGAACTTCAAGATAAACATAAACTTTGCATTACTTGAATATCATTATTTGCATATGGCTATTTGTTTAACAGCGGAGAAATTCACACAATGGATATCCAGTGAACAAAAGCTCTCTCAGTGAACAAAATCAATCAAGAAGGATGACACTTCCATCGACGAATCTCCTATCAACAGGGGGACTTAACATGTCACTATCCAGCATACCTGGGGCAGTCCAGTCAAGATTTCAAGAAATCTCTGAAGAAGTGCAGAGTAACCAGGGGCAAGTCTCCATCTCCATCACTTGGGGCATTGAACGTCAACCCCGACAAAGGGTTGCATACAATCAAACTTTTTGGCAATGCCACAAACATTCGCTACTAGGGGCAGTGACAAATCTCCCCAAAATCCTTCTCATAGGATGACTCCCAGCAAGGGTTTAATCTCTGAAAACCTTTCCCCAGCTGAATCAACCTCAAGAATCCTCGAGGACTTCCCCCAACGAAGATGTCACCTCTCTAGCGGACTGACGACATGGTTTATTTCCCCAACAACACCAGGATTCCCCAGCTTGAGTTTGCCTCTCCGACTACTACAAATCAAAGTACCACAACTCCTCTTCCCCAGTAGACTACTCTACAATCCCCAGCATGTTACTGTGAAACCTGGACCCGACCAGGTATCAGTTCAACTTCGACTCCCCAGTAGAGCAACGGACGACTAAGACTCCTAAACTATTTTCCCAAGCAGAAATAAACATACTCCCCATAGAGTTTTCAACTTCCCCCAGCGGAGTTCTCCTCGAACAACAAAACAGGAATCCATTGGAAATATTCTAAGCAAAGTTTGAAGACACACATACACTTCAACAGCAGTCTAGGGTTTAATAACGCCCTAACTTTTGTCAAGGATTTATTTTCCCAGACAAAAATACATTCATTAACATTTCACATTCATATTTACATACATGATAAGTGCATACAACGCAATCTCATTTATTTTGAGAACATCATGACATCGTGCATTTCATACATCATGACATTGCATACAACTAACGTTTTACCTTTTCAGGAAAAGGTCAATCAACAGATGGCTACCATCAACCTTTTCAAGTTCCAGATTAATACTTGTAGCAAGCCAGGAAAACTATATGTGGACGACTGATTGTAGATTAATACCTGAAACAAGCCAGGAAAACTATCTACATGAAGAGATTGAAGATTAATGCCTGTAGTAAGCCAGGAAACTATCTTTCTTTCTCAGGTTAGAGATTAATACCTGAAACCAGACAGGACAACTATCTCATCGGCCAACCTTTTCAAGTTCCATATTAATACCTGTAGCAAGCCAGGAAAACTATCTGTGGACGACTGATTGTAGATTAATACCTGTAACAAGCCAGGAAAACTATCTACATAAAGAGATTGAAGATTAATGCATGTAACAAGCCAGGAAAACTATCTTTCTTTCTCAGGTCAGAGATTAATACCTGGAACCAGCCAGGACAACTATCTCATCGGCCAACCTTTTCAAGTTTCGGATTAATACCTGTAGCAAGCAAGGAAAACTATCTGTGGACGACTCATTATAGATTAATACTTGAAACCAGCCAGGAAAACTATCTATATGAAGAGATTGAAGATTAATACTTGTAGCAAGCCAGGAAACTATCTTTCTTTCTCAAGTCAAAGATTAATACCTGAAACCAGCCAGGACAACTATCTCGTCGGCCAACATTTTCAAGTTCCAGATTAATACCTGTAGCAAGCCAGGAAAACTATATGTGGACGTTTGATTGTAGATTAATATCTGAAACCAGCCAGGAAAACTATCTACATGAAGAGATTGAAGATCAATACCTGTAATAAGCCAGGAAAACTATCTTTCTTTCTCAGGTCAGAGATTAATACCTGAAACTAGACAAAACAACTATCTCGTCGACCAACCTTTTCAAGTTCCGGATTAATACCTGTAGCAAGCCAGGAAAACTATCTGTGGACGACTGATTGTAGATTAATACCTGTAATAAGCCAGGAAAGCTATCTACATGAAGAGATTGAAGATCAATACCTGTAACAAGCCAGGAAAACTATCTTTCTTTCTCAGGTCAGAGATTAATACATGAAACCAACCAGGACAACTATCTCGTCGACCAACCTTTTCAAGTTCCAGATTAATACCTGTAGCAAGCTAGGAAAACCATCTGTGGACGAGGGATTGAAGATCAATACCTGTAACAAGCCAGGAAAACTATCTTTCTTTCTCATGTCAGAGATTAATACCTGAAACCAGACAGGACAACTATCTCGTCGACCAACCTTTTCAAGTTCCAGATTAATACCTGTAGCAAGCCATGAAAACTATCTGTGGACGATTGATTGTAGATTAATACCTGAAACAAGCCAGGAAAACTATCTACATGAAGAGATTGAAGATTAATACCTGTAGCAAGCTAGGAAAACTATCTTTCTTTCGCAGGTCAGAGATTAATACCTGAAACCATCCAGGACAACTATGTCATTGGCCAACCTTTTTAAGTTCCAGATTAATACCTGTAGCAAGCCAGAAAAACTATCTGTGGACGACTGATTATAGATTAATACCTGTAACAAGCCAGGAAAACTATCTACATGAAGAGATTGAAGATCAATACCTGTAACAAGCCAGGAAAACTATCTTTCTTTCTTAGGTCAGAGATTAATACCTGAAACCAGCCAGGACAACTATCTCGTCGACCAACCTTTTCAAGTTCCAGATTAATACCTGTAGCAAGCCAAGAAAACCATCTGTGGACGAGGGATTGAAGATCAATACCTGTAACAAGCCAGGAAAACTATCTTTCTTTCTCAGGTCAGAGATTAATACCTGAAACCAGCCAGGACAACTATCTCGTCGACCAACCTTTTCAAGATCCAGATTAATACCTGTAGCAAGCCAGGAAAACTATCTGTGGACGACTGATTGAAGATTAATACCTGTAACAAGCCAGGAAAACTATCTTTCTTTCTCAGGTCAGAGATTAATACCTTAAACCAGCCAGGACAACTATCTACTTGACCAGCTCAAACAATTCAACAATCATCTCCAGATGGCATCTTTAAGCCCATCTCCAACAACTATCAATTACCTTTCCAAATGGCATCTGTAAGCCCATTCCCGACATCACAATACCTGTAGCAAGCCAGGAAAACTATCTACATGAAGAGATTGAAGATTAAAACTTGTAACAAGCCAGGAAAACTATCTTTCTCAGGTCAAAGATTAATACCTGAAACCAGACAGGACAAATATCTACTCGACCACCTCATTCTTCCAACTTACAAATTATAATTCAACGGGAATTCTTGGATGGCATCTACAAGCCCATCTCCAACAGGATTCTATCACCTCTCCAAATGGCATCTTTAAGCCCATTCCCTCTACCATCACATCTCCGAGTGCAAATTTCTGGGCACTCTAGTGTTCAATCATCTTCCACCTTCAATTCACGAATGGCAGAATTACCAATCTAACTCTTCAGGTGTAAGAAGATTGAACAGGGGCAGCTGTTGTACCCCAAAATTTTCCCTCTCAATTCTCAAGGCCTTTCTTACAAGGATTTCAAGGTTCAAGTTTGCACAAGTGCATTGGATTTTTCCAGTACCAAAATTAAAAAGGAAACTGTCAAAAATGGAGAAAACAGATAAAAATATTATTTTGACAAATTTTTTTTGGAGAAATACAAGTGTTTCAGCTCTTTAGATTGGCCTTTTGGCCTCTTTCGATCAGCCTCCTTCGAATTCAACCTGGACAACATCCTTCGATTGACTCTTGGCCTCTTTCGATTGCTCAAAGTGGCTGCTAGCGTGCCTCTTTCGCCGGGGCGTGTGACTTCTTGTTGCAGATTTAGTTTGTGCCTTTTGCTGCCTGCATGCTGGCAATCGAAGGCCATGACCTACTGGCCACACATGCCCCCTGCAAGGAAACCCTTTTCGATTCACCAAGCATACTACCTACAAACCTGTTTCGATTTGGACAAGTAGCTGTCTGCAAGCCTGCTTCGATTTCGACAAGTTTACTGCCTACAAACATGCTTCGATTGGGCAACATTGCTTCCTTCGAACACAGACTTTCGATTGGGAAATATGTTTTCTTCGATCCACATGCTTCGATTGGGAAATATGCTTCCTTCGAGCATGAGCTTTCGACTGGGCAATAGCTTCCTGCGCGTTAGCTTGTTTCGACCACAGGCTTCGACTGAGACAAAGGCTTCCTTCGAACCAGTGCGCTTCGATCTCACTTTTGCCTTTGACTCAAAACCAAATCTCGTTTGCCAGGTTGTATTGCGTCCAGATATTTAGATAGTCAGAAGTTTGCACAAGGGTTTCAAACTTGGTCTGTTGGATACTCCTATTCTGGGTTAAAGGCTACATACTTTCTCTTCAAGCAGAGAGTACTTTATCAATAAAGCAGCTGTCCATCTAATTTCAGTCTGAGCACATGCAACGTCAGAGGCATAAGTCACATCTCCTGCACCCCACTGCTGCTGCTTCCAATAGGCCCCCCCACTTGTACTGTCAAGTTACCCATTATTTTTATAATTCTTTGTAAGGCTGGCTGTTGAAGACATGTTCATTATTTCTCTATAAATAGAGGGATTTTTTACAAAGCTGAGAGGGATTTTTTTGACCAGACGAACCTCTCCCAAATTTTCTCAAACACCAGTAAAATTCTCAAAGTTCTTAAACACTTTAGAAAATCACAAAAACTCCAAAGAGGATCTTTTGGGCCAGACAAAGGAATCTGCAGAAAATTCTCAAACACCACAAAAACTCTCAAGTTCATCAAACACATGAGAAATCAATACCCAGAATCAAAACACTTAGAATCTGAAACATCCATACACCTTGTTACCATTCGAATCCAGTAGGAAGAACCTCACACTTGTTCTTCTTTGTTGAATCCAATATCAAGGACGTAACCCCTGGTTTCTCCCTCCGAATCCAGAAGCATTCAAGGAGAGTTATTCTTACCTTTGAGCTTTTCGTTTCATGGCATAACATGTAAATAATATTCTTGTTCGTTCCAAGCATGTACATACTGTTGTTCCTTTCGTTTCCACCCCGTTAACATGTTTTTAAAAAAAGGCTAAACCCTTTCGTTTTGCTCTCTGTTTACCTGAGCTTGCTTTAAATTGTTAAACTGTTCACAAGATAAATATTAGCATGGCCTCAGGCCATGTTGCCATTTAATGCTTGAAATGAAAGAAACAGGAGACAGGAGTATGAAACGAAACCTTTGGTTTCCATACTGACTTCCAGGCCCAGCCAGAGACATGCTCACACTGACTTCATTGGCCCAATCGAAGAAGGCAACAAGGCAGAAAGGCCCCAGTCGAAGGATACAACTTGCTGCTGCCTTCGCCCAGTCGAAGGATACAACTTGATGCTGCCTTCGCCCAGTAGAAGGATACAACTTGTTGCTGCCTTTGCCCAATCGAAGGACAGGATCTCGCCCCTGCCAAGGCCCAATCAAAAGACGTGACTTCACTGGTGCTGGCTCCAATTGAAGGAGGCCAACAGAAGGCAAATCGAAGGGTCTTGCTGCCTGGGTCGAAAGACACTCATTTTACTTCTTTTTTATCTCTTTTTTTTCCTTTACATTTTCTTGCACTTCAATATGGTTGTAATAGTGTAGGATTTATTTTTTCGCACTTTTTATTACTTTTGTACAAATGCTAGTAACTAGGTGTGTATGGCAAGATAAAACCAACAAGTAGACAACCTAAAAATCAAAGACAAATGCATGCAATAAAACACACTTTGCACACATGCACCCTTAGGGTAATCTCACTTGTTGCCTCGGAAAATAGTCATGTCCCTCGAGCATGGGCGTTTTAGCAAAGACCCTCGATAAAAGATCGTAGTCCCTCGATGACCCTCGATGTTGCCTTTGGTAAATGATCTAGTCCCTAAAACAACATTGCTAAAGCGTCCCATATGTTGCCTTTTATGACTATACAAACGTCCCATGCCCGTCCCGTTCAACATCCTAACGCAAGGTTATTCACCAAATATAATGGTGAAACAACACTGTTAAAAGGGTTAAAAACATGAGAAAGATCTTTGAGTAAAATTAGGGTAGATAGCTCTTAGTTACTTGATCAAACTTGCAAAAACACTTTCCATTTTCAAACACATCTCACAAACACACTTTTGAACTATTTTCGAAACAAACACTTTGTTGGCGTTCTTATAGAAACGAGAACCATTACGAAGTTCCATTTTCAAAATACTTTCAAAAAACACACACCACAAGTACATTCAAACAAAAGCAAGTGATCTAAAACAAGTAACTAAGAGCCCATGGATAACCATGGATGAAAAGGGTGCTAGCACCTTCCCTTTTCCTAATCTACCCCTTGAACCCACGAAAACATCTTAAAGGTCTTTCCTGTGCTTTTTGACCTTTCCTTAGGATAAAATAAAAAGTCGGTGGCGACTCTTTCTAAACCGAACATTTGCGAACACAAACGCAAAATCCAAGTCAGTTCTCCCACCGTATCACATACAATAACCACTTCCTTCTTTCCAATGAATGGTTTCCTTACAACATCAGAGGATGCATCTTTTTGAATCTTCCCATTCTTTATCCTGGCTTCTACCCTTTCTCCGGTCAATATCAATTTAGAAAAAGCCGCCGAAGAGCTCCCAATTAAGTGACTAAAAAAAGGTCCGGACAAGGTGCCCAAAAACATATCCACTAACTCTCTTTCAGATAGGGGAGCTGGACTCTTCCTGCTAAGTCCCTCCATTTTGCGCGTAGTCTTTGAAGCCCTCACTTGAAACCATGGCCATACTTTGGAGTTGAGTACGGATGGGCGCAAGATCTTCCTAGTTATGAACATTGGCTCTTTCAAACTAATAAAACCAATCATGTTGAGTTCCAGATAGACTATATTGGAAGAAGTGTACCCATAAACCCTTGTCAGCGGTATGAGGCTGGATTTTCCTCACATAGGACCGGAGATTCATTTTGGGACATGAAACTCAATCGTATTTGGCGAACACCGGTGCTTTGAATTTTAGAGGAATGACTATCCCAGATACTAACCCCAACTCCTCAAAGTCCAATCCAGGCACTTTTTGGATTTCCATTGCACTTAACCGTTCTTCTAGATTCTTATACTTGTCGTTAGCTGAAGGGTATTATTCTTCAGAATAATCTTCTTCTTCCTCTTCCTCTTCTGAATATGGCTGGAGAAATGCTTCCTTGCCTTTCCCATCTTGATTGTCTTTCTCACCAGATGACGTTTTAAAGTCCAGGGTGCTTCTTTCTTGTCCTTGGAATCTTCTTCCCATATTCTAAACTCCAATTATTTTCTTTTTCTTCTTTTTCTCTTCAACCAGCAAGGTGTTCAACTCTTCTTGTCCTTTGTCTAGAGTTAAGAACATCTGATGAAACTGGGCATTTTGTGCTTGGAGGTCCTTCACCGTTTGCTCGAGATCCATCTTAATGAAATAAACAGTAGAAAGATGAGGATACTTGTTGCAAGAAACCTGCTTATGTTATGATGAATGGTAAATGCATATGCAATGGTTTCCAGGATTTCAAAGATTCAAATTTGTTTTAGACAAAAAGAAACGCACGTTATATTATTAAATTAAAGCTTGAGTATATCACTGTCTCTTTGGGAAAAACAAATACAAAAACTCTAAGATAAAAAGGTAGTAGGCATCCTTTTTGATGAGATTTAGGCATCTAGAGTCCGCTCCTCATAAATTTTCTTAGTGAGTTCCAAAACCTTCTTCTCGCTTGCGTAGAATTGGGCTTCGAAAGTATCTCGCTCCCCCTTTAGTTGTATCCAATCTCTTTGTAAGTCTTCAAGAGAGGTGGGCATGTCAGGATGTAGGATAGTGTATGGAAAATCTCCTTCCATAACAGGCTCAATGATTACCGGGAGAATGGAAGGATAAGGCATCATAAGACTCTGAGCACGAGTTCGTACCCATTTGAGGTAAGGCTCAAGAGGGATGGAATTCTTATGCCCCAATGTCTTTCTATCTACCTTTTTCAACATCTTCCAAGCTCAGATAAATCTCTGGTGAAGACCTTGATCGTCATTCTCGTAGCCAAATACCAAACCTTGAATGAGCATCTCATGTGGGCCATCCCTTCGGGTGTAACTAAACTATCTTAAGGCTAATCAGGGGTTGTAGGTGATACCTCCTCTAATGCCAAGTAAAGGGACATTAGGGAATTCTCCACAACGGTCGACAATGATAACATTCTCTATAGATCTGGAGCACCAATGGATGTTTGAATGTTTGAGCGTCATCAACCTTTGTGACCACCTTGAACCTTGCTCGTTCTTCAATACATATTGGGGAAGATGCGAAATAAACCATCTTACCAAAAGAGGAGTACAACACATAAGGATATTTCTTTTCCTCATAGTGCGAGTGTGAAAAGAATGTAGGATGTCCCCTAGAAATGTAGGCACCGGATTGCGGGATATGAAGATCTTGACGGTGTTCATGTCTATGAGTTGGTCAGGATTTGGAAACAAAACCATCCCATAGATTAGGAGAGCCACAATTTCCTTAACGGCTTGCAAATCCAAGGAATTCCAACAGTTTTGGGCTTTCTCAAACAAGAACTTTTCTAGGAAACCTTTGACACCACTCCTTGTTTCCCAATTAATTATGATATCAGATGGTTGCAAGTGTAGAGCTTGAGAAATCTCTTCTGGCTTTGGATCTCTTTCCGTACCGTTGAAAGGTAGTTGATTGAGAATGGGAATCCTCAAGAGTTGGTAGAATTCTTCCAAAGTTGGCACAAGTTGATAATCGGGAAATGTGAGGCAATGGTGTAAAGGATCAAAGAACTGAAAGAGCACCTTCATCATGTCTTCATCAGTGTTGGAGGTGACCAAGTTTAGTAGGCAACCATGTTTTTCGGTGAATTGAGAATTTTTAGGAATCCTTGAAGCTAGCTCTTTGAGTTGAGGAGAAATCCTTACGAGATTGACTTGAATGGTTTTCCTACGAATATAATCTATGTCCTATAAAACAGAACAAAGATAAATCCCAAGATCCTTGAAATGGTTAGTGAATATGAGTATTATTTTATGATGTATATGATGTTATGTACAAGTAAATATACACAAACAAAGCAAACAAGTCCTTAGGTTTAGGCTTGCATGGAGTCTCATAGGTAAGTACCCTCTTGAAGTTTAATTGGCTCAATCCTATCCTAGCAATAGTAATTGGGTTCTAAGGAGCTCAATATCACTAGTTTGTTTCCTTGGTCATTGTTTTCAGCACAAGCCTCTTTAATGCGACCGAAATATCCCAAAAAACCAAACCTCAAAGAGTGTAGTATCGAGTATCTACCAACTTCGAACTGCACCAAAGTCGGTCATCTCACTATGTCCTAATGGCCAAGTTGGTCAAGTAAAGGTTCTAAAAGTTCATTAGTGCTTCATGACATCACTCAGCGGCCACGTATTCTCCTTGATTAACTCAAGGGCTACCGGTACCCACAAATATGTCGCACTAACATAGCTATTGCTTAGACCATGTTGGTATACCCTGCAAAGTTTCCACAATGTATTGCCACTTACCTATAAGGTATCCAAAATACGGGTAGAGGATTCAAACCAAAACAAAGAACCATAATGTAAAGCATACAAGTCCAACAATGAAAGCAAGTAAATGTGATATAACCCTAAGGTAACCCCACTTTTAGAATTTTCCCCAGCAGAGTTTCCAGTTCTGTGATACGGTAGAAAAACTGACTTGAAGGTTTTGCGTTTGATAGAAAAAGTTGCAGTTAGCAAGAGTCACCACCGACTTTTCTTTTATCTAAAAGGAAAGGTGAAAAAGCACAGGAAAGACCGTTGAGATTATTTCTTGAGTTCGGGGGGTAGATTATGAAAAGGGAAGGTATTAGCACCCTTTTCATCCATGGTTTTCCATGGGATCTTAGTTACTTGCTAGATCACTTGATTTTGTTTGAAATTGTGCTTTGTGTGGTTTTTGAAAGTATTTTGTATAGAGACCTTTGTTTAGGAAAACTTTGTAATGATTCTCGTTTGTAAGAATGAATACAAAGTGTTTGATCTTTGGAAAATGTTTTCAAGTTTTGTAGGATGTTTGAAAGTGTAGGTGTTTGTTTTGAAAATAGCAAGGATGTTTTGTTTTGAAATTGAGCAAGTAACTAGGAGCATTCTACCTACTCAAAAGTCTTTTATGTTCATTTCCTCTTCCTTTGACATTGTTATCTTACCATTGATTTGGTAAGTAACCCTATCTTTGGATGTAAACAGGACGGGCGTGGGTCATCGTATAACCATGATTAGCAATGTTGCAAGGTATCTTAGCATTCTCTTTTAGGGACTAAGATCGTTTGAAAGGAAACTTAGATAGCGTCATCGAGGGACTATGATCTTATATTTTGTTTGTTTTTGCTAAGATACCTCACATGCGTAATATGGCCATTTTATAAAGGCAACCAAGTGGATTTACCCTAGGGGGTGCTTGTGTGCAAGTGTATTGTTTTTCATGCTTGATTTTGTCTTTTGTTAGGGTTTTCTAATTGATTGGTTTTAGTCTTTCCATACAAACTCTAATCACTAACAATTGTATATAAAGCGATAAATTGCGGAATTTAAAATTACTACTCTATTACAATACTTGTGGGAGGGGGTGTACAAATTATAAATGGGGATTTGCAAGAAAATAAACCTAATTAATCTATTACAACCATATTGAATTTATACAAGAATTGAAATAAATAATGTACATAATGAATAAATATACAAGAATGCAAATGTAAAGAACATGTGATTTTTTTGGTTTATATGAGAAAAGGGGTTTTGATTTTAACCTAATTAGCTAGAAGAAAGTAATTAATTAAAAGTAAAACCTAAATTTACTAAGAAAAGATTTTAAATAAAACCCTAAATCTATTAATTGATTAGAAAGAAATTAAGTTTAAGGAAACTATTTTTGGCATTTTTGTCTTAAAAATAATTTATGGTATTATAAAATATTTTTGGTCTTTTCGGTTTTAAAAGTGCATTTTTAAATTATGAGAGAAATAAACTAAAACCCTAATCTTTAATTAAATTTACAAAATATTTAGTCAAACTAAACAAGGTATGATTAAATGAAATAATTTTTTGTGTGAAAAAATAAATAAACTATGTCCAAATATAAATCTACTATTTTTATATTTTTTATGATTTTTTAGTATTAGAAAAATAATTAAAGAAATAAATAAAATGAAAATAAGAAAAGAAAATAAAAACTGGGCCAGGGGTATGAATAGCCAGCAAGGGGGTTAGAAAGTAAAAAAAAAACAAGGCACAAGGAGGCCCAACGCATGCAAAAAAAAGGCAGAATGTATGAGAAAAAAAATGGAAAAAATCAAAAGGGTACCATTGGGGCTCGAAGCCAGGTCCCTCTGGTTACAGGCGCGTGCTTCTACCACTGGGGGTGGCTATACATCCGTTTATATAAATCAAACCATAAATATATATGGTAAACACGTTCCTGGGGCCAACTTCATCTTCAACCTCACGCCCAGCCAGAAGCTCTGTATCTCAATCAAATCTCAACAAAAATGAAAACTGTAAACATGAAACTTGTAGCAAATTTCCTCACGATTTCAGAAATGAAAAGAAAAATAATTATAGCTCAAAGATAAACATGAATTTTAATGGCTCTATTCTGAACCCTAAAAATCTCAGAAACTTTAATCTTAAAATTCTCTAAGCTCAAACAAAATTAATGGAAACTATGGACATGGTTATCTTTAGGGCAATGATATCTATATGTTTTATTCACAAATAAATAATTGATGATGCCTGTATGAAAAGTTCCAAAGTTATAAAACTTACCTTGCAAGAGGGTATCGGGTTTGGAGTTTGAGAAGCTTTCAGTTAGTTCCAATGATTAGGTTAGCTTCCTCAAGTTCCCAGGAAGCTAATGGGATGCTTAGCTTGAGCTGAAAGTGCCTGAGGAGTTCTAGAGAAGTCCAAGTGCAAAGCTTTGTTTTTTGACAATGGTGGATGATGATGGAGGTGTTACAGTGGTGCTGCAGGTGTTGGGATTGTTTGTGTATGTTGTTTAGAAGCTTTTGAAAGTAAAAGGCTAAGAAACGCACGAGTAGATTTGAAGATTGGCTTCAAAACTCAGAAATGACAAGTTTTGAAGTGTTTTTTGTGATTTTGTGTTCTAGATGTTTTCAGGGCTTAAGCATATGTGTGTTTTGTGGAAAATGGTTTGTATATGTATAAGAAAAAGGTCTTGAGTGGTTTGGCAAGTCAGAAGTACAAGTTACAAGCTATTTGCTATGTTACTTGATTTTCAAGAAAAGTGGGAAACCAAGTTTCAATGTGAAGTACAAGCATGGGTTGGGTGATTGTAAGTGTCTAAACCATTTCTAATGTGTTATGAGACATGTATGATTAGAAGATAACTTGTGCAAGGCTCAAGAACAATTTTTGTACAAAAAGTCACTTTATCAAAATGGCAATGTGCACTTTCTTCCCAAAATGGATTTAAAGCATGGCCTTGCATTGAATGCATGAAATGAGACCTCTAACAGTAGTGCAAGAAATTAATTATGGAGTGCCTAACAAGTTTGATGCCTGCAAATTAGAGGTTATATAGCACAACTTTGAATTTTCAATTTTCAATTTGTTCATCACAAAATGACTTGTAATTCAAGTGATAAAACCATAACTTCATCTCTTCGATTCACTCTACTCAAAAATGATCTCAAGGAGTTCTTGGATATTTTGGAAAGCTTGAAATGTTCTCTACAAACCATATTTGAATCACTTTTTATGATTCCCCTTGGAACTATATGAAAGAGTGCCATGATGTTGGGTCAAAATCTTGACCAAATTAGGGCAAAATTTCACTAAGTGTTTTGTTTCATGACCACATGTTCTTAAAACTATAACTTGAGATCAAAGAACTTTTGGAATAAGTTGTGTGAAGAAAAGTTGTAGATTTCATGGAGATATACAACTTTCATTTTGGAAGTTTCTCTTGAATCATCTTGCATCATGGTGAAAAGTTTGCTCAAAGTTGTGAAAAAATAAGAAATTTCCAACACTTAGAAAAATTTCTAAGTTTAGAAATTTTCACTTTTCAAAATGAAATTTTGAATTTTTTATTTCTTGATGAATAAGTTTCAAATTTAGACATGTTTTGATGAATTGTGATCTTTGGCATTTGAATTTGACCAAAAAGTCAAAGTTTGACTTTTCAGTATACAGCTGACTTTTGATCAGTTGACTGGAAATTCATCTGTCAACCCATTGGGCCTGGGCAATGGTTTGAGCCATGTTATTAGGTCAAAATGATGCAATTGGACTCTTGAGATCATGCCTTAAACCATTTGATCATTTTCTAGGTCAAAAATCAGAAATTGCCCTTTTCTAGTCAAAATCCTAATTTTGACCATTTTGCCCTTTTGAGGATTTGATCAAATTTCTTGAGGAATTATGGTCCAAAATTTATCAAATGATACATATGAGTTTAAAATGTTGATGTGGATCAAAAATTATGATGTTTAACTGTAAATTGACCTTAGTTGACTTTTTCCCCAATACAGTTGATTTTTAGGTCCACTGCTCAATTGACTGAGCAAAAGTGTGATCCAAGGCTTGAAACTTGACATGAATGATCTCGGGGGTCCATAATGATCCATGAAAGTCATATGAAGCATTTAAAGTTCAAATATCCTTGTGAAATATCAAACCCTAATTTTGGTCATTAGTGCTTAAGGAGGTGTCTTGAGCTGATCAACCCTAGTGCAGTCTTGAGCCAAAGGAGATCTTGTGAGCAAATTCTTGATAAATGAGAGGGAAAAGTTTGGGGTAAAACACAGTATGATGGTGTTTCATGTCCCAAACTTCATCTGAGGTCTTACGTCAGGAAAATCCAACCCCATACAATTGATAGGAAGTTATGGGTTCACTTCTTTCAGGAGAGTTTGTCAGGGACGCAATTAGAGTGGTTTTATCAACGGAAAGGAACCAATATTCGTAATTTGGAAGACTTGGGTGCTGCTTTTTACAAGCAGTATCAATATAATACTGACCTCGCTCCAACCCGTACGCAACTCCAAAGCATGTCTATAGGTTCCTGTGAGGGTTTCAAAGATTATGCCCAAAAGTGGAGGGATCTTGCAGGTAGAGTCCAGCCTCCCCTGTCTGATAGGGATTTGGTAGATATATTCATGGGTACTCTGACAGGCTCATTTTTCAACCATTTTATTGGAAGCTCTTTTGTCGGGTTCACCGAGATGATATTGACAGGAGAACAAGTGGAAGCTTGTACCAAGAGTGGTAAAATCTAAGGGGCTATATCTTCAAGTAATGCAAAGAAGCCGTTCAGTGGAAAGAGGGAGGTCTGTGCTGCCTATGGTCAAATAAATCATGGTAAAGTTGAACACCATCCAACGGTAGGAGCTGTAATGATCTCCAATCCTACACCAGCTCAACGACAAAATAATCAACACGAGTAGGATGTGCCTAGAAGACAATTCACCAGAATCAACATGTCGTTCTCTCAGGCATTGCAGCATTTGGTGAAAGCTGACTTGGTCCCTTTGAGGGATCCTCCTCAAAACCCAAACACTTCCTCTTCCCGTTACAATCCAAATGCACGGTGTGCTTACCACTCCAATAGTTCGGGGCATGATACAAATGATTTTTGGGATCTAAAGAATAAAGTTCAAGACCTTATTGATGCAAAAGAGATTGAATTTGACCCTCCTGAGACCCCCAACGTGATTACCGCACCAATGCCCAAACATGACAAGGGTATCAATATTATTGATGATGTTCTATTTTTTTCTTCTATGAACGAATTAACTACTGCACTTTCAAGTTGTTAAGAAGAATCTCTTATGAGCCAGTTTATTTCTGGACTGTAGTGAAGGTTGCTACCATTGTGTGTCTATTCCCAATGGTTGTTTGTTGCTGAAGATAGGTGTTCAGCGTCTGATAGAGGACCAGAAAATCCTCTTTGAGAAGGTTCCCTCTGCAAAAAGCTTGTGTGAAGACTTATCAATTATTACCATATCTAATAATCCTACAAGGATCTCCTCCAAAGGTCCTTTAAGGATTACCGCCACCCCTAAAGTTTCTCCCTTGATCATCAACTCTCCGGAGCCAATACCATATTCCTCTGACAAGGTTGTTCCTTGGAAGTATGGAGCTGATGTCTACTACCATGGTGTCAAGCAAGACCTATTGGCTATCAAGAATGAAGTTGTTAAAGATACTGATCCTAACATTGACAATATTGTTGGGACCAGTAAAGTTACCAAGAGTGGAAGGATTTTATCTCCAGAAATATCTCCAAAGACTGTTGCTACTCCTATTGTTATTCTACTGCTGAGTCAACTGAGGCTCAGGGAAAAGAAGTATTGAGTGAGCCTTCTCGGACGGAGGCACCTAAAGAATCCATTCCTGTGGCCTCCAAGCAAGAAATGGAGGAAATTTTGAAGATCATACGGATAAGTGATTACAATGTTGTGGAAAAATTGGGGCAGACCCCCTTGAATATTTCAATGATATCTTTGTTGTTGTTCTTAGAGGCCCATACCAAGGCTTTGGTAAAGTTTCTGAAGTCTTCTCATGTGCCACAAGAGACTTCTACCGACCAATTTGAGAATTTTGTTGCCAGTCCGACTGCTGATAATGGACTGGGATTCTCCGATGTTAATCTAACCCCAGAGGGGAGAAAACATAACAAGGCACTACATGTCCCAATTGAATGCATGGACACTACTCTAGGTCATGTGTTGGTTGACACCGGTTCATATATTAATGTCCTACCCAAAGGTGCATTAGAAAAATTGGATTGTGAAGGGCTTACGTTGAAACCCAGTAACATTATGGTGATGTCTTTTGATGGTTCTAAAAGAATGGTACATGGGGAGGTGGATATCCCAATTAAAGTTGGTTCCCAAATATTTGACTCCACATTCTATGTGATGGACATTCTCCGGTTTTACTCCTGCTTACTTGGACGCCGTTAGATTCATGAGGTCGGTGATGTCACTTCTACTTTACATCAGATGCTGAAATATCTTTTAAACGGAAAGATTATCACAGTCTGCGGTGAAGAAGAGTATATGGTAAGCCACCTGAATTATTTTAGGTATGTCGAGATGGTTGGTGAGTTCATTGAAACCCCCTATCAGAATTTTGAAGAGGTTCCTCATACGATCTCTATGACTAAACCTGCTACTGTTGTTTCGAAGATGGCCAGGACCCCATTGAAGATTGTTTCTCTGAGGAATGCCAAGGCTGTAATTGAAGAAGGTGGGTGTACTATTTGGGGCCAACTCCCTGAAATCCCCTATAAGTCTGACTAATTTGGTTTGGGCTTCACTTCAGGAGCTCAAAATGTTGTTCGTCGTGCTCGTGCCGGAGGACCACCACTATGCATCAGCAACCATGGAGTCAATGTTGTGGATGACACTGACAGTGATGGTAACCTGGACAATTGGATCTTCCCTACCATCAACGGTGGACCCAATAACTAGACAGCTAGAGAGTTTGTGCATATCTCTTTTATCCAGGAGTAATTGTTTTTCTGTTTTTAGGATGTGTAATTTTTGAACAAATTAAACTCTAAGCCTTGTGTCTTACCCGGGGCACAATGGTCTATTTGTGAGGGTTATCATGTTTCATCTTCACATGTCATTAATGAATCAGTGGACGTTTTACATTCAAATTTTACGCTCTATGTCTTTCCCTTTTACTTTATTTTTCCAAAGTAGCTATGTGCTCTTACACACACACACATATCAAATTGCAGATCCACATCCACCTTATATCACATTGATAACAGTTCTGCTATTTCCATTTATGACTTTGAAAATCTGATCTACCAAGTCGAGGACGAAGGTGAGGAAGATTGTGAATTACCAAGAGAACTTGCTAGACTATTACAGCAAGAGGAAAGAGCAATACAACCTCATGAAGAGTTGGTCGAGGCGGTAAACTTAGGTACTGAGGAGAATAAAAAGGAAGTCAAGATAGGTGCCAACTTGGAGGATAGTGTCAAAGAACGGTTAACCCAGATGTTACATAACTATGTTGAGATCTTTGCTTGGTCATATGAAGACATGTCGGGGCTTGATATTGATATTGTGGTTCACCGACTTCCAACAAAAGAGAAATGCCCTCTAGTGAAGCAAAAGGTTCGTCGTATGCGTCCTGAGATGTCATAAAAGATCAAGGATGAAGTCATGAAACAGTTCAATGTCGGATTCTTAGCAGTTACTTCTTTTCCACAATGGGTTGAAAACGTGGTACCAGTACCTAAGAAGGACGGTAAAATGCGTATGTGTGTGTATTATAGAGATTTGAATAGGGTGATCCCCAAATATGACTTTTCGCTTCCCCATATTAATGTTCTGGTTTACAATGCCGCACAACATAAGATATTATCCTTCATGGACGGTTTCTCCGATTATAATAAGATCAAAATGGCGCCTGAAGACATGGAGAAAATCACTTTCATCACACAGTTGGGAACTTTCTGCTACAAAGTTATGCCTTTTGGGTTGAAGAACTTTGGGGCAACCTATCAATGTGCTATGGTAGCATTGTTCCATGATATGATTCATCATGAGATAGAGGTATATGTTGAAGACATGGTAGCCAGGTGTCAGAGTGAAGAAGAGCGCCTTGATCACTTGCAAAAACAGTTTGAAAGGCTGAAGAAGTACAAGTTAAGACTAAAACCGAACAAATGCACCTTTGGAGTAAGATTTGGTAAGCTCCTAGGTTTCATCGTTAGTGGCAAAGGCGTTGAAGTAGATCCTGCAAAGGTTAAGGATTTTAAAGAGATGCCAACTCCCCGCACTGAGAAGGAAGTTAGAGGTTTCCTAGGACGTCTAAACTATATTGCCAGATTCATTTCCCACCTAACCGCTACTTGTGAACCAATATTCAAATTGCTGAAGAAAGATCAAGTAGCGAAATGGAACGACGATTTACATATAGCCTTCAACAAAATCAAGGAATATATTCAAGAAACTCTAATTCTAATGCCTCTAGTTGAAGGAAGACCCTTGATCATGTACTTAACAATATTAGAGAATTCAATGGGGTGTGTGCTGGGGAAACATGACGAGTTTGGTCGAAAAGAGCATGCAACATACTACCTTAGCAAAACGTTTACCGACTGTGAAACAAGATACTCACTGCTCGAAAAAACTTGTTCCGCTTTAGCATGGGCTGCTCACTGACTAAGACAGTATATGTTGACTCACACTACCTTATTGATATCTAAAATGGATCCCATCAAATACATATTCGAGAAGCCCGCTCTCTCTAGAAGAATAGCAAGATGGAAAATGGTCCTGACCAAATATAACATTCAATACACTACTCAAAAAGCATTCAAAGGAAGTGTACTAGCTGATCATTTGGCTCATCAGGCTATAGACGACTACCAGCCTATGAACTTTTAATTCCCGGACGAGATCATTATGTTAGTAACTAACTATGAAGAACCTAGACTGGATGAAGGACCTAAAAAAGGATCCCGATGGACTATGGTCTTTGATGGATCTTCCAACGTGCTCGACAATGGCATCGATGCTGTGATTATCTCTCCCAAAGGCTACCATACACCCTTCACTACCAGATTATGTTTTAACTGTACCAACAATATGGCCGAATATGAGGCATGCATTATGGGTATCAAGGATGCTATTGATATGAAGATCAAGTTCTTACAAGTATGCGAAGAGTCGGCCTTTGTGATCCGTCAAATTAAGGGAGAATGGGACACGAATCATCCTAATCTCACCCCATACCAAGAGAATGTGCTGACATTGATCCCATATTTCGAAGAGATTACCTTTGAATATATTCCACGAGAAGAAAACTAGTTATAAGACGTGCTAGCTACCATGGCATCCATGTTTAAGGTCGGATGGGATAACGAAGCCCCTTGGATCACTATTGAAAGATTAGATGAACCAACATACTGTTATGAGGTTGATACTGACGGAGGAGAGGAAAAACGTTGGTTCCATGAGGTGAAAAGGTATCTCGAAGCCCAAGAATATCCTGAGGGAGCATCTATAAATGACAAGAAGTTTCTAAGAAGGTTACCTGCCAAGTTCTTCCTCAGTAATGGAATTCTCTACAAGCGCAACCATGATTCCACTTTACTTCGGTGTGTGGACAGGAAAGGAGCAGAGAAGATTATGGAGGACATGCATGAAGGTATATTTGGCACACATTCTAGTGGGCACACGATGGCTAAGAAGATTCTGAGGGCAGGTTACTATTGGTCCACTATGGAAACAGATTGTCATCATCACTCCCATACTTGTCACAAATTCCAAATATATGTTGAATAAGTATATGTGCCTCTGATTCCCGTAAATGCCTTGACTGATCCATTACCGTTCTCAATGTGGGGCATTGATATGAATTGAGAGGTTAGACCTACCGCTTCCAATGGGAACCACTTCATCCATGTCGCCATTGATTACATCACGAAGTGGGTCGAGGAAGCCTCATTTTCTTCTGTTACCAAGAACGTTGTGGCTCGATTCATTAGGCATAATCTTATCTATCGATATGGTATCCCAGAAAGAATTATCACAGATAATGGTACCAACTTCAATAATATTATGATCACTGAGCTCTGTACGCAATTCAAGATTCATCATCATAACTCCTCTCCTTATCGGCCGAAGATGAATGGCGTTGTGGAGGCCGCCAATAAGAATATAAAGAAGATTATATAGAAGATAACGGTAACATATAAATACTGGAACAAGATGTTACCATTTTCTATTCATTGTTACCGTACCTCAGTGCGCACATCAACAGGGGAAACCCCTTTTCTCTCGTATACAATATGGAAGTTATTTTACCCGTCGAAATCCAGATCCCTTCCCTGAGAATCATGAAGGATGCATGTTTAAATGAAGACGAATAGATTCAGACTCGACTTGACCAATTGAACCTGATTAATGAGAAAAGGCTTGCGTTTGTTTGTTATGGTCATATGTACCATAAATGGATGATTAAAGCTTCTAACAAGAAGGTCAGACATCAGTTATATCGGGTTGGTGACCTAGTAATCAAGCACATCATCCTGCCACAAGGTGATCCCAGGGGCAAGTGGACTCCTACATACAAAGGACCATTCGTTATCAAAAGTATATTTTTCGGTGGAGCTATGATATTAACCACCATGGATGTTGATGAACTTCTGCACCCTGTAAACGCGGACATAGTTAAAAGATACTAGTCATGAAAAGAGACCCGCTAGGTTGACTGGACTAGGCAAAAATAAGGGCATCCCTGCGAACCAAAATGGTCGGGGGGAAAATTAGGTGTATATATATATATATATATATATATATATATATATATATATATATATATATATATATATATATATATATATATATATATATATATATATATATATATATATATATATATATATATATATATATATATATATATATGAAAAGTCTGTACACCTGGTAAGTCGAAAACCTAAAAAGGCGGCTTGGACAAAAAAAGGTATCCCGGTGGATTGAAAACCCGAAAGGGAGGTCCAGGAAAAATTAGGGATTTAAAAGCGTATGATTATGTCATGTTGGATCACCTTACAACCAGACGTCATTAACAAGTTAGAATGGTACAGATCAATCCAGTCAACTTCTTCTAAACAGCAAAGTGATGAGATGCTCAAAGATATAAAGGAAATAGCAGAGTTGAAACCCAATGGGATTATGCCACATAGCTATATTTCTTTGTCTACTACTTTGAATATTTTTCATTTTATGACAACATTTATCTTATTAGGATGTCTATCTCCTTGTACAAAACACCTGTTATAGGAAAACCTTCTTAAATTAATACAAAGTTCCTCTTTTAAAGATCAAAACTATTTGTTTTTATTTTTGGTTTTGTTTGCAAAAACGTCTAGTGATTATTTTAAATAAACATATGCATTTGAATATGATTACCGTTTACAAATTTATGCATAAAAATGGGAAAGACAGTTACTAAAGGCTCTAAGAGGTAAGACAATGTTAAAGGTCGTCCATAAATCCCCACAGAACAATCACCCCTAGAGAACTATCTTCACATAATTCATCATCGGCAAGGACACATTCCTCAGTAGGTACAGAAACAGGGGCATCCTCCCGTGAATTCATCACCATATCTTCAACATATAGCCTAATGATTTTAGCTATTCCAGCATTTCCTAACAGATAAAGAGGTTCAATCATTTCCCTAACATCTTCGAAAATTCCCCAGCATGGTCTATGGATTTCTTGGGTTCCCCAACAAAGTTTCATAAAATCCTCAAGCAGTTTATAAATTTATTTCCCCAGTAGATTTTATTTCTCTAGCTACAGAAGTCCATCCCCCAGCGGAGTTTATTTTTCCAAAATTGATAAATTCTTCCGACAGAACTTAAATATCCAGCATAATATCCTACAGAAAGTGGGAATCCCTATCAAATTTAATTTCAACAAATAGTGAGGAATTACATTCTTCATCTCCAATAGCAGTCAAAGATTTATTTTCCCCAATTTAATGACACTACAAAGAACAACTGATACGCTCACATATTACATGCATACATCATTCACCAACATCATATCATATGCATACAAAACATATACAACACAATCTCATTTATTTTGAGAACATCGCTCCGGAATGCATTTCAAACATCATGACAGTGCATATAGTTAATTCTTTACCCTTCAAGGAAAGTAATCAACAAACAGACCAACATCACCAAACTATTGGTATGACCATACAGTTTTCTCAAAGACAACAGAGATCTCTTTTGGCTCAGATTAAATCAACCAAAGATTTATTCTGATACTTCTTCCAGTAGACCTTTTTCTAGCTCAGATTAAATCGACCAATGATTTATTCTGATACTTCTTCCAGATAAAACGAGCATAAATATCTTCTGGCTCAAATTAAATCGACTAATGGTTTAATTTGATACTTCTTCCAGCAGACCTTTTCCTGGCTCAGATTAAATCGACCAAAGATTTATTTTAATACTTCTTCCCGTTAAAGACAAAAGAGACCTCTTCTGGCTCAGATTAAATCAACCAAATATTTATTCTGATACTTCTTTCAGTTGAAGACGGTCGTAGATAGTTGCTGGCTCAGATTAAATCGACTAATGGTTTATTTTGATACTTCTTCAAGTAGACCTTTTTCTGGCTCAAATTAAATAGACCAGTGATTTATTCTAATACTTCTTCCATATAAAATGAGCATAAATATCTTCTGGCTCATATTAAATTGACTAATGGTTTATTCTGATACTTCTTTCACCGGACCTTTTCCTGGCTCAGATTAAATCGACCAAAGATTTATTCTGATACTTCTTCCAGTTAAAGACAACAGAGACCTCTTCTGGCTCAGATTAAATCAACTAAAGATTTATTCTGATACTTCTTCCAGTTGAAGACGGTCGTAGATAGTTGTTGTCTTAAATTAAGTCGACCAAGGATTTATTTTGATACATCTTCCACCAGACCCTTTTTCTGGCTCAGATTAAATCGGCCAATGATTTATTCTGATACTTCTTCCAGATAAAATGAGCATAAATATCTTCTGGCTCAGATTATATCGACTAATGGTTTATTCTGATACTTCTTCCAGCGGACATTTTCCTGGCTCAGATTAAATCGACCATAGATTTATTCTGATACTTCTTCTAGTTAAAGACAACAGATACCTCTTCTAGATTAGATTAAATCAACCAAAGATTTATTCTGATACTTCTTCCAGTTGAAGACGGTCGTAGATAGTTGCTGGCTCAGATTAAGTCAACCAAATATTTATATTGATACTTCTTATAGTAGACCTATTTCTGACTCAGATTAAATCGACCAATGATTTATTTTGATAATTATTCCAGTTAAAGACACAGAGATCTCTTCTGGCTCAGATTGAATCAACCAAATATTTTTCTGATACTTCTTCCAGTTGAAGACAATCATAGATAATTTTTGGCTCAGATTAAATTGACCCAAGATTTATTCTGATACTTCTTCTGGTCAAAGACACAGAGACGTCTTCTGGCTCAAATTAAATCAACCAAATATTTATTCTGATACTTCTTCCAGTTGAAGACGGTCGTAGATAATTGCTAGCTCAAATTAAATCGACCCAATGATTTACTTTGATACTTATTCTAGTAGACCTTTTTCTAGCTCAAATTAAATTTACCCAAGATTTATTCTGATACTTCTTCTAGTTTAAGACACAAGAGACCTCATTTGGCTCAGATTAAATCAACCAAAGATTTATTTTGATACTTCTTCCAGTTGAAGATGGTCATAGATAGTTTCTGGCTCAGATTAAATCGACCAATGATTTATTCTGATACTTCTTCCAATAGACCTTTTTTTCTGGATCAGATTAAATCAACCAAAGATTTATTCTGATACTTCTTCCAATAGACCTTCTTGGACTAAAGATCTATTCTGATACTTTTTCTAGTCAAATTCGAATATATACATCTTCTGGCTCAGATTAAACCAATTATAGGTTTATTCTTATACTTTTTTGAAGTCAACATTTACTTTAGATGGAATATATAAGTCCATATCCAATTAATCTCAGTCATCTCTCTGAATGGAATCTTTTAAGCCCATTCAAGCATACCATCAATCGACAACATTACTCCGTGCACCGGCAAGCGCAAATTTATGGGCACTCCAGTGTTCAATCATCTTCTACCTTCAGATCACGAAAGGCAGACAAGCTAATATAAATACTTAGATTTAAGATGATTGAACAAGGGTAGATGTTGTACCCTAAAATTATCCCTATCATCTTATTCAAAACACACTCCTAGAAGTCCTCAAATGCTCAAGGTTGACCAAGAATTGACCAGACAAATTCTCCTCCTAAGCAATGGACTTCCAACTAGGTGTTCACTTTTTACATAGAAGATTGGGTTTCAAAGGCCTCGAGTGATTTGAATGGTTCCTAATATTTCCTCAAGAATTCCCATGCCAATTTTCATGCCTTGCATCACAAGTATGCTCAGTCAATGGCTCACATGACTGAAGATCAACTATATTGGTCAAAAAGTAAACTATGGTAAATATACATCCAAACTTCAAGATTTTTGGTCAACATAAACATTTTAAGTGATATTCATCATTTTATCAATGGTTGATCATGATTCCTCAAGTAATTCTCTCAAATCATCAAGAATCAAAATTGTTAAATTAGGGTTTTCTAGGAAAAGTCAACTGAACTTTGACCAGGCATAACTTTCATCTGCTTCATCCATTTTGCCCCAACCAAAGATCATTGTGAATAAAATTCAATTCTCTACCCTTTTTCTTTTATGCTCAAGTCCAAAAAATGCTTCATTTGAAAGATATGATCTCATACATTACAGGTCATTTTCAGAAAGTCAACAAAAGACACTTTTTGTCAAGACTACTTACATCAAGATAATGTCTTCAAAAGAAAAAATGGTCAACATAGAGATTGTAGAGGACATCTTGGTATTTCCCAAAAGTCAAAGATAATCTTCAAAGAATAAAAATTGAGAAAGATATGAGATGCACAAGTTAGGGAATTTTGAGAAATTTCAAAAAGTACACATTGAGCAAAATTGCATTTTTAGACAAGTGGGCCTACTTTTTTAAATTCAAGCATGTCTATAATGTCTTAAAGGACTCCTAGATTCACTACCACCTTACTTTTCATTTTTTCTCTATTTTATTCATTTTTTTTAGACAAATAAATAAAAAATAAATTGAATACAATAATAGATAAAGGGTTTGGACACATGGGATGATGACTTCGGTCAATATTGGGCCTAATATTTCGTGCAAGGCATGGGGAAAAAGGACCAGGTTCAATGTATGACAAGAAGGGAAAGAAATCATCAAAATATGACAACTTTTCAAATTTTTGATTTTTCTTTCAAAACCTTAGTTAATGGTTTATTCATAGCATGTTTATCCAACCCTTCATTACTCTATAAATAAATAGCAAGAGTATAAGCAAAGGACACGAAAATCTTCATCTTAAAAGAGTTGTCAAAATTCTCAAAATTGTCCAAAGTTGTCAAAGTCCGAAAATCCACTTACAGTCCATATTCATAAAAATTAATCATATATCCATGCTCTTGAGATTCCTAGGACTTATCCAAGTCTTTTTTCCACGCCTAAAATATCCCATAACACGCTAACCAGATTGCCCCAGTTTGGTAAGATTTCGTGACATCAAACTTTCGATTTGTGTAATATTAATCAATCTATTGCATTCATGCGTACTCATATTGATGTTTAGAGCATATTTGACATGTTATTTTTGACGTTGGACGCAGGGATAACGAAACACTATGATTAGGGCATAAAGCTTTGTTTGGTTCTTACCTCATGGTACAGTTGCTTTCAGACCAATTTAAGGCCAGAATTAGACTCAGGGCTGGATTTTATGTAGGATAGGTCCTTTAACCATTCACAAATCTCATGTTTTTGTAGGTTTAGATTTTTGGCCGACCAGAGAAGGTGACTGGAGTGTGACTCTGACACCTTTGACTTCCATTAACTCTAGTGGCCCAAATTTTACCACACTATTGGCTAGTTTGAATCCTTTCTGACGCGCGTTTGAATTTGGGAATTTGATTGAATTCATTTTATATTATTTCCGTTTTATTATGTTAACAGTTGAATTGAGTGGCCCAACGGTGATCAGTGTGTGTGCAAGGTTACCCCCTCCTTAGGGGCCTAGGTTCGACCCCAAGATTTTGTGTTTTGAATTTTCTAGCAAACTTGTTTCAGATCCAGTGCATATGAAGGTCAGCAAGCGCATGGTATGCCTCATACCTGGGCTATCCAATGTCAAGATATTAAATGCAGCACTCCAAGTGGCTAGAGACTATAGTCCCCCCCTAAGGTGCGCTTCCCACCAGATCAAGCTCAGCCTTGGACCTCCCTCTTTGGGCCTGAATAAGATTCCAAATGTGTCTCCCCCCCATTCTGTTTCACACCAGGCCCATTGCAAAAAAGAATTTATTTATTTAATTGTTTATATCACTTTTTAAATAAAAAACTAATTTTTATTTTAATAATAAAATCACAAAAAAATAGATTTAGATTTTTCTAATTTAATTTAATTTTTGCAAATTAATTAATTTAATTATTTTGACTTATTTCATATAATTTAAAATCAATTAGAATTAGGTTTAATCACTTTAAATCTTTTTGTTTCTCAAATAAAATACCAAAAATATTAAAACTAATTTTCTTTTATTGTTTAGAATTAATTTTAATTAATAATATATTCTTTTATTTTTATTTAATTAATTAAGATTAGATTTAATTTTTCTTTTCTAATTTAATTTAAGTATTTTCTTAATAAAAACAACAAAATATTCTATATGTTTAGGAGTTTTAGGATTTTTACCTCGCTTTTCCCCCGCACGCTTATTTGTTTTTCACATTTATTCATAATGATGTAACTGCAAAAGGATGTAATAGCTTTAAATTTAGGACTTTACTTTTATTTTCCCGTTTTGGTTTGTAATTCCCCCTCCCCGAAGCCATATAATAGTGTAGCTTTAAATTCTGCACTTTATTTTTTGTATTGATATTAATTATAGATGTATGCTAATATGCTTGTATGATAAGATTAAAAGAAAATGCTAGCAAATTTAACATCCAAAGATAAATAACTGAAACACAACACACTCCCACACGCGCACCTCTAAGGTTCCTCTACTTGTTGCCTTTGGAATAAATAGTCACGACTCCCGAGAGTAAGAGATTTTAGTGGCGGCCCTTTGGTTAAAAGATAATAAGTCCCTCGATGACCCTTTCGATGTTGCCTCGGTATATGATCTTAATACCTTAGTATATTCTCCCTTGACCAGGGATGCAACGAGCTAAGAGTCGGTGAAATTTTTTTCTTCCTTGGCTCCTAGGTCTTCGACTAGGTGTTAACCTGCTAGGAATGCCTCGTATTTGGCCTGTTGTTCAAGGTCGGGAAGGATAATGCAAGGGAGATATCGATTAGGGTCCCCTGTTCGTTCTCCAAGATGATGCATGCCTTGCTTCTGGTTGAATTAGAGGCACCATCGACAAAGATTATCCACCGGTGCGTCCCGTCCGAGGGTGCCGGGGAAGTCATTTTGGCCACAAAACCTGTCAGCGCCCGAGCTTTGAAGGATCTCTTGCCTTTGTACTGGATGTCAAATTCAGAGACTTCTAATGACCATTTTAGCATCTGGTCTGCCATATTAGTTCTACCGAGCAATTGCTTTATTGGTTACTCTGTCCAAAAGACTATTGTATGTGCCAAGAAGTAGTGTCTGAGCCTTCTTGTTTCATTGATGAGGGTTAGGTCCACTTTTTTGATATGCTGATATCTTACTTTGGGGACCTTCAGGGACTTACTCGTAAAGTAGATAGGCCTCTGCCCTTCTAGGGTTTCTCTGATTAGCGCTGTGCTTATTTCCTCGAAGGTGACGGCCAGATAAAAATAGAGGATTTCATCCTTATCTAGTCGAGAAAGGACGGGCGATTGCGATAGTTATTTATTCAATTGGGTGAGAGCTTGCTCGCATTCGGCCGTCCATTCGAAGGCAACTTCCTTGCGAAGGAGTTTGAAGAGGGGGAGCGTGTGTTGGTCGTATTTTGCCATGAATCAAAGAGAGAAGTGAGCATGCCATTCAGGATTTGAATGGACTTTTCTGAAGTGGGTGTTGGAAACTAAGAAAAGGCTAGGCATTTGTCGGGGTTTACCTCTCGTTCTATGAGGTAGAATCTGAGGAATTCATTTTCCCGTACGCCAAAGGTGCATTTTTCTGGGTTAAATCGCATCTGGAAATTTCTAGGTTGCTCGAACACTTTCTTTAAGTGGAGGGTGTGGTTGATTTCTTTCGTCAACTTGACGATCATGTCGTCCATGTAGACTTCGAGCATGTCGTCTATTTCGTTGCGAAAGACTTTGTTCATCATGCGCTGATATGTAGCGCCCGCATTTTTCAAGTTGAAGGGCATTACATTGTAGTAATAGTTGGCTGACTCAGTCATGAAAGCGATATACTTTTTGTCCACTTTCGCCATTATAATATGGTTGTATCCAAAATATGCATCCATAAAAGATAATAATTTGAAATTGGCCGAGTTGTCGACAAGTTTGTCAATATTGGGGAGAGGATAAGCATCTTTCAGGAAAGCCCAATTGAGGTTAGTGTAATCAATGCACATGCACTAATTTCCATTAGATTTATTTACAAGAACTACATTCGAGAGACAGGTTTTGTACTGGGTTTCAGAAATAAAGTGTGCCTCTAGGAGGTCTTTTACAGCTAGTTCGACAGCCTCCGATTTTTAGGGGGACAACTTTCTTTTACACTAGGAGACCGCCTTAAGGGAAGGGTTTATGGTCATGTGATGGCACACAAACTCTATGTCTAATCCTGATATCTCTGTTACGCTCCAGGCGAACAAATCAATATTCTTCATCGAGCAAGCTTTAAGTTTTCTCTTTGCCAATTCGGGGAGGTTAACTCTGATCTTTACTCCTCTAGTGGGATTGTTTCTGAGGGGGGTGATATTAAAGTCTCCGTCCGAGATGGGTCATGCAGGATCTGAGAGTTTCTTGTTATTTGTAGCTAGGGATGAACATTCGCCTTCAACCATGGGCTCTTTCTCTTTCTTTCTCTACTCTGCAAGATCTTCCTTGGAGAAGCGACCGTCGAGGTCGATGACATTGAAACTTGGCATTGGCTTGGGCTCCTCAGAGCTGGAGGGATGTACGACCCTAGTGGTCGTTCGGGGTTGAGAATTGTTGGAACTTATGCCCTTGGCAGATGCTTCAAAACATCTTCTTGCCGCTTGGACGTCCCCGTGGAGGGTGGCGACCAAACCCTCTACAGTGTAGTATTTTATTTTGAGGTGTACATTTGAGGGAACTGCGATCAGTTTGGCCAGAGTGGTCCTCCCAAAGATACGTTGGTAGAGAGACGGGAAATCCACTACCAGAAACTGAGTCTTGATAGTTGGGGCGTTTACCCCCCCCCCCCCCCTTCCGACGGTGACGATCAGCTCGACATACCCCCAGGGTTTGGTATTGGCCCCGTTGAAGCTCTAAAGGTATGAGCCCACGTATGGGGTCATATGGCTTTCATTCAACTGCAAGATCGTGAACAGTTGGGTGTACATGATGTCCACTGAGCTCCCTTGATTGACCAGTATGCGTCGAACATCAAAGTTTTCCATGTGAGCCCCCACGAGCAATGGGATAGTCGAGTTTGGGGATTCACCCGGCAGTTCCTCCATGTAGAAAGAAAGAGGATGATAGACTCCTCAGAACTTATCTAGCGTTGCATCCATGTCAGAGTTGGCTTTGATAACTTGCTTGAACCTTCTTTTTACGGATCCCACTGTGTACTTGTTGAATCCCCCACTAGAGATGACCATCGCAACAGGGATTGACTCCCAAGGACTGTGAGAGGAGAAGTACAATGGGACATTCTCCATGTTTGGTAAGTATAAATATTTTGGTCGTGAGATACTCATGGAGACCGGTATAATGCTGATGTCAGGGGACTCCTTCCCCTCTTCGAAGCTCTTGGTTTCTGGAGCCTTCTCGGATTAGTATCTCGATCAAATCCTTGAGATGGATGTAATCGTCGATGTTGTGACCATGGATTTTGTGGAACCTGTAGTATTTGCCTTTGTCGGTTTCAGGCTTGGTAGGCGTCTGTCGAGGAAAGTGCACCCAAGCCTATTTGAATTTAGAGTTGGCGCATTCAGACAGAATATGTTCCCTCAAAGTGGTCAAAGGGGTATACTCATGAAACCGACCATCAGGTCCCTTTCAATCTTTCGAGTCTCAGGATCTGTCCTCCCGATTCTTTTCTCCCCCCCCCCCCCGATGGGATGTTGAGGGCTCTTCGCTTATTGTGGACTTGGCACTTTCTCGGTGTCTTGACTCCCTCGTATTGTTGGCAGCTTCTTTCTCCTCAAATTGAATGTACGCTTAAGCCTTGAGGAGGAGGGAGTCGAGCGTGGTTGGTGATTTCATGCCCACTATTTTTGCAAAGTCTCTACGGGGATGGAGCTCGCGTTTAAGAAAGTACTTCTTCATGGTGTCGGTCATGGATACATGTACTGTTTCTTTATTGAAGTGCTCTATATATGCTCAAAAAGACTCATCTTTACCCTGGATAATCTCTTCAAGTGAAGCCTTTGATTTTAGATGTCGACGAGAGATGGTGAATTGCATTAAGAACATCCTCTCTAGCTGTTTCCATGAGTTAATAGACTCGTCTAGGAGGCTTTTATACAAATACATGGCTCCTTTCCTCAAGGTAGTTGGGAACATTATGCACTTGATAGCGCCCCTGGCCCCTCGGTAGTCGAGGAGGGCGTCAATATTCTCTATTTGTTCATCAGGATCAGTTGTACCATTATATGTTCCCATTGGGGGTGCCTTTTCCAAGCCAACTTGGAGCTGGGTCTCTGTAATCTATCTTGATAAAAGGCTGCGGGGATCTTCATCATCGCTTTCCTCTGGGAATTAAGGCAGGGAATGATAGTTTCTTCCCCGTTGGGCATCATTGTCTCATCAGTGAGAAGGGCTCCTTCGGTGCTGTCTTAGTTTGGGAGACACTGATCGGCACCGGTCAACTGTACAGTCGCTCTTCTTCTTCTTGGAAGATGGAAAGCTTTAATCTTTCTTGGGAGGTGTGTCGTTGCATTTCTTGATGAAATAAACATCATGGTTCTCCCTTCTTGGCGAACAGCCACGTCTAGGTGGGGATATGTTGGGCGAATCATGTCTTCGGTGCCTATAAGGAGGATACTTTGATTTCTTCTTCTTCCAGACCCTTATCTTCTTGTGCTGCTGCAAGATAAGGGCGTTAGTCTTGTTGAGGGCAGTGAGCAATGCTGCAATGGGAAGGCCGGCATTATGAGGAATGGTAACTGGTTATAGAATCTTCGACGGTTACTCGGTATGGTTCTTGAGATGCCTCTCATCCAATAACTGATGGTCATTGCGTTGGTCGTTGATCGAATCTGGGGATGCAGTATGGTCGTCGTGGAAGCCGAGGTTATCCTCGAGGTGAGGATGTTCTTGACTTTCGTCGGTCTTATATGCTAGGAAGAGCACAATATTTCCAAATAAGTGGTGATCATCATGGTCGGACATGATTGATGAATGAGGAGGATATTTGGTCTTTAGATTTTGAGGAAAAGAAAACGAGGAACATAGTTTCCTACAGACGGCGCCACTAATCTTACAGGTTCATCAGAACCTACAAGGTGGTCGGATGATGATCTTCAGATGGGCTAGAAATTCGAGGAGGAAAAATAGGGGTTGTACCTGCAAGGAACTATGACGATCAAGTAAGTGCAGGAGAAAAAGAGATACAAGCAACGTGTTAGGGTTTTAGTGATGAATAGTGGATATCTGACTCCTGACCCTCACATGAGTGAGGGTCTATATTGTTCCTTTGGCGCTTTACCATTTGTCCCTATTTTGGGCCTAGATATGTGTGTCCGCAAAATAGATAACTGCCAGGACTTGATCAAACCGGGAAGGTGTAACCGCAACTAGCCATTAGTTTTCATGAGGAGATAGGTTACGGGCAGCGGTCTGGTCGATTCCTGGTTGTTTGGCCGACTTGAGGTTGAGCAGATTGAGAGGTGCTCGTTGATTGTGGTAGGCCAGTGCTGGTCCAAGAGGGAAAACGGTTGATAGTGCCCGACGGAGGGCGGGAGAGCCCAGACCATGTTCGCACGGACTGTGTAGGAGGAGGAGGTCAGACTGGGCCCACTCTAGCTATCGGGCTAGTCCAAACCAGTTTCATTATTCAAAAAGACACTCAACGATAACTATAGCGATATAAATGTTTAAGACTAAGCCATTGGACTGACTAGACTTGTACATATTAAAATTAAAATTGCAACGCGCTTTATTGTTTCCAAAGGAATGAGAAAAAAAGCGTGTAACCCAGAAAGAGGGGGAAAGATTCAAGGTAAGGGGATTGGTTATGCAAAGGGAAGGTATTAGCACCTCAAACATCTACAGTACTCCGTAGGAACCTCTTTGGAAATTTTTTATATTTTGGCTATAAAATGTTGTATGTAAAATAGACGGTGGAGGTGAGAAAAGAAATATATTTTTTTCCGCACCCGCCGGGTTTGTGAACCTTTAGTGCCTACGTACCACATTTCATGCAATAGGGGATCAGTGTACGCATAGTTCACCTTTTGAAAATTTAAAACACAAATGTATTGGGTTAATTTTATGAGATGAGACATCATCGTCATTGTCCGTGTGAAAAACATTATTACTACCCACAATCATGAGAAAGGAGAATTTGCATCATCTCAAAGTGGAATATGGCTTGGATTTTAAAATCAACAAAGCCTCACTCAACACCCAAGTGGAAAATATCTCACTTCACTACATATTGTAGAAGTATAGTTGTTTGCATCACTACAAGGATTGACAAGAGTCCAATATTTCGAGAAAAAGTTTTAAAGAAAAAATCCAAAGTGGCAAAATGATTTGAAATGAGATTGATTGACTTTTAGTCTTCTCACAAAAAATGTCAAGGTATTATTAAGTTGATTGAAGTTTATTTATGAAGATGTTTTGAAAATTCATGGACCTAAGTCCAAGTTTATTATGAAAGTGGTTCAAGTTTAGAAACAATAAGAGTTTTCAAAAGGAGGAGGAAGATTTTTGAAATTAAAGAAGATGGGAGGAGAAAAAGAGACTATCCTAAAGCATAAGTGTTGTACCCCAATTTTTTCCCCTAAGATCCCTTCATTATACCATGTTGATTCACTCACAACAAGATCACACTAGGATTCTTGGTTCCCCTCCCTACATTTAGTTTTGTCCTTTTTGGAGGGATTACCAAGCACCTTGACTTATGTTCCTTTTGTGATCATGATTTTTGTTTTGATTTCTTCATTTAACTAATAAAATTCAATGTTGTTTTGTCTTTCTTGTTATCCATGTAGGTGAAGGCAATGAGATTTAACAAGCTACCCCATGGTTTCATGAGTTTATTTCCATGCCCTAGTCAATATAGCTTGAGAAGTTCAAACCTCACCATTAGATTGGTTTTGGAAGAATTGGCATGGCACGGTTGCTTTGGTTCATTACATTTCAAGGTTATTAGATTTGACTCAAACATACAAGGGGTTGATTGGAGAGGTTGTCATGTTTAGACAAGGCCTTGTTCCTATTGGTCACAAGAGCATATTTCTCTAAAAATTCAAGATATGGAAGTGGTTTTGGTAGCTATTAATCTTCATTATCATCCTCAACAACTTCTATTCACAAAGCAAGAATATTGGTACAAGAAGTTTGTTCAAACTTGTCAAAGTTCCTCAAAGCATTTTCTTGATCTAGGAGCTAGGGTTTTAAACTTCAAAGGAGCATATCTTGCTCACCTTTTAGTATTTTTGAGTGATTCCAAATAAATCCTTCTCTTCAAAGGGGTATCAACAAATCACTTCAAAAGTTCTAAAGAGTTTTCATGTGGAAGAATCTTGGTGAAGAAGAAAGATTTCAAATCCTCCAGATGAATCCCCAATTTTCCATGTGTGACTTCAAATAATCATAACTTGGTCAATTTTTATCACCTTGAGCCCATTATTCTTCCAAGATGATCTTTAGGATGTGAAATTTATGCCTTCTTTTATGTGAAAAGTGGAAAAGTGAATGGAAGTTGCCTTAAATATGCAAAAGATTATAGGTCATTTCATGATTTTTGACCAACTTCAACAAGTCATAACTTGATCAGTTTTTGGATATTTTGAGTGGTTCAAGTTTCAAAATGGCATTCAAGAGATCTACTTCATTCCATCTTTTTTGGTCAAGAGCAAATTCCAAGTGGAAGGCCATGTTTGGATGCAAAAGATTATAGGTCATTTTTGAAGAAGAATTTGAAATATTTCGAAGTATGGAAAGTCAACCCTTTTTCTTCAACTTTGACTCAATGCAACTTTCAGCTCAAGCATCCATTTGATTCCATTTTTTTCCATTGCAAATCTTGTAACCTCATCTCTCTAAAGCATCAAGAATTATGCCCTAAGATTCCTTGAGTTGGAAATGCCATGGATTTGAATTTGGTAACTTGAAACTGAATTTTCCACAAAGTCAGAATTTTGAAATCCATAATGTCACTTCTAAACACAAGATTTATGCGTTTTTTTTATTTAAACTTGATTATCAAACTTGCCATAAATGATTAGCATCCCAAAATGCAAGATTTGGTTGAGTTTTGATAGAAATGAAGTCACACTTTACTCGTGCTCGACCTTCACTCAATTTCCCTCCAAACTTCCTTGTTTCTTCCAATTTTCATTCCCATTCACTTCCCTATAAATAGAGGGTCATCCCCCATTCATTTCTTCATGCTTTGAGATCCAAAAACACCCTTCCAAAACTTCACACGAACCCATCTTTTTTTAATTCAGTTTTTGAGATTTAAGCTCCCTTTTCCAAAATTCTTTGCGCATTCATCATCCTTAAGTATCTTATAAACTCTCCAGCACTTAAACCTATCAAAACGAGCCATAATTCAAGCTACATAAGTCTAGTTTAAGAGCTTCTTCCTTGAACTTCGAAAAGGTAGAATTCTCAACCATTTGGATCCAAATCAAGAACTAATCTATTCTACTTCTTCACCTGATTCTAATGCTGCTTACAATTTTTAAATCCATTGAGAATTGAGAGAGAAATCTCAAATTGAAGGTGCTCGCTATTTTCTGGGTTTTTGATTCATATCTCTCTGCATACCTTATATAAATTTGGCGTGATGGTGGTGTTAGAATCGTCTTGAAGAGAAGAGTTCAATGATACTAGCCTGAGATCCTAATATTTCCATTTAAAGGATCTCACAAAATCCCCATTGCAGGGTGTCTGGAGGTTGAAGAAGATGACATGTCTCATCTCAGCCAATGATAGCGTGCCAAAAGTTTTAATTTCATTGGTTGCCCTTTTTCTGATCCTATGTGTATCTCACTAAGGTCCATATCAAGCATAGCGCGTCTGGTCCAATGGATCAGCTTACTAACGCGTTTTGACTATGATCTGATGGTCCACATATTTTTTGTTTTATTTTATTTTCTGATTTTATATTTTTATTGATTAAATTTTCAAAAATTCATAACTCTTTTATTTTTTATCCAAAAATTATGAAAAAATTCACAAAAATACTATAAATCATTTCTGATCTCATGACTAATTTTTCACATTTTTATTTTGACAATTGATATTTTTTTTATTTTTTGAATTATTTGCTTTCTTTTAATTACTTAAAAAATACTTTCTGATATTTTTTAATTCTGAAAAAAAATTCATAAATATTATTTTGCATATTTTTGACTTTCTGAAAATTTTATAGAATTTTATATTAAGGTTTACTATTTTTTACCTATTTTTGTTTGTTTGAGCAATTTCAAATAGTTTAAAAATAGTTTCTGACTTTTAAAAATTACCAAAAAATTTATAAAAATATTTGAGCCTTTTTTCTGATTTTTCTATGGTCTTACTTTTTATTTCTTGATTAATTTGAATATAGTTGATATTTTTCTCATTATTTTCTATTTTTAAAACATTTTTAAAACCTTTTTTTGTGTATTTTAAATGTGATATTATTTTGTGATTATTTTCTGGCTGATCTTGGGTTAGATTTTAGATCATAAACTTTATTAACATCATTGGATCCATCGTATTGAGTTGAAATCCATAAAAATGGATGAATGATTTTAATAATAGTTTGATTAAAATTTAATTCAAAAGTGGTTTGTATTTTTTTCCCATCCCTTTCTTAATGCACTAGTTGTTATTGGAGCATGGTCTCTATATCATGTCTCAAAACAAATGGTGCATAAATTGCTATTGACCGGCCTTAAAATAGGTGCGACTTCTATATAAGTTCACTTACGATTGCTTAACATAACGCTAAATTTTGTCCCGATTCGAATAAATGATCCTTCGTGGCCTAAACTTATGATTGTAAGCCCAAGTATGTTAATTTGATCTCTTTAATCCAATAACCTTGAGATTCATTTTGTGGAGGCTTTGGTTCTACCAATCCTCTAATGGATCTACAACACCTTTGGTCAATGCGGATCACTTAAACATCGTTGATCATTAAATGGTACTTATGAGAATTCTAAATGGATGATATCCTTGACAAAAAGCAAATACAACTTGTTGTGTGGAGGATTTTGTTGTACCAATCCTCTAATGGGTTCTAAATGCAAGATTCAAGATGGTCATCCAACTAACCACTAATTATTGACTTGTTTTACCTTATAATTTTATTCTTTTTTATGCTTTATGTACTATTTAATTTTAGCATTTCCATTTCATACCATTTTCATCTTTGCTCATTTGAGCATTTACTTTCTTGCCATTTTTACTTTGCTCACTTGAGCTTTTATTTTCCTTTCTTAAGATACCTAATAATCAACATAAACCCTAAAAAATCTTTAATGGTACTTGGACTAATTGGTTACTATCCTTGGCATTATGGAGCATGGGACTTTTTCTTGGACTTAGGATTAGAAACCTTGGCCTATCTTAGAGACCTTGTGATCTTATCTGATTATTTTGTCTAGAGTTCTTGAAGTTTACCTCAATACATTGGGTTGCTTGTTTGTTTTTGTGTGCAGGTTTTTGTGATTACATTCTCTGTTTGTAATCTAGAATTCGCCCGTATACAACAATTACTCTGCCCAATTTTTGTGAAGACTTAATACACTTGAAGTTTGGTTCTCTCAAGAGGCCTAGTATCTTTGCTTTCTTGGTTTCAATTCAAAGAATGGGAATTCTATCTTGGCTCATAATGTCAAGTATTAGCTTTTTGTTGGTTAGATGGTTATGTTAGAACATAGTTTGATTCTACAACCCTTTGTTAGAGTTTAGATGATAACAAATACAAAGAACAAATAACAAATACAAAGAACAAATATTCTCCCTAAAAATTATGTTTTATGTATGCAGAAGTTCTGACCAAAGCAGCATCAGAAGATAAGCCATAAGAGCTACACGCTGAAGCAATCAGAACATACGCTGAAGATTAATGACCAGAACCTACGCTTAAGCAAAGTAAACTCTGATTTTGAACAAGAACATGTTAATCCAAGTCATCAATATTCTGAAGCGTCAGCAGCAGGAAAGGATGTAAGATTCTGAAGCGTTACTGATCATTCAATTCAGCATCAATTCCAACGGCTTCTTTCAGAAAGGATCTTCTCCAAATGGAAACTGAGTCAATGTCATTAAACACGCTTGATGATTAACATAAATCCATTGCCTATATAAACAAGCTCAGTGTTCAAATTGAAGGAGATTTTTTTTGCTATATAACACTTACACATATTCAAAAGCTGAAAGCAAATTTCATCATCTTTCCACGCTATAATCTTGTGTAAATTATCACAATTGTGATAACACTTTTTGTAACGAAAAACAACAACACACATTCTTGTATAATTGTTTTGAAACAATGTTTCTTGAGATTAACCGGATTGTGGTTGTACTAAAGAAGACTTTAACATTTGTTAAAGTAGTGATTGTAATCCTTTTGTGATTAGTGAAATAAGACCTCATTGGAGAGAGGCGAAATCACCTTGACGGGTGGACTGGAGTAGTTTGAGATCAAACGAACCAGGATAAAAATATTGTGTTATTGTTCTTTTGATTTCAAAGTTTTCAATTCAACCCCCCCCCCCCCCCCCCCTTGTGTTTTTCACATCTTCAATTGGCATCAGAGCGCCTGGTTCTGAGCTTAAACACTTAACCATGTCAGTACAAGATCCAAGCATCAGAAAAACACTATGGTGGGACCAATCCAAAACATCAGCAATGACTACCATGAAGACAAGGACAGATTCAGTGGCAAACCTCCAGTCTTTGATGGAGAAAACTTTGACTACTGGAAAGACAGAATTGAGAGTTCCTTTCTGGCCCATGATGCTGATCTGTGGGACAAGGTAACTGATGGATACACGCACCCAGTGGATGGAAGTGGTCAGAGGATAGACAGAAAAATGATGTCTGACCAGCAAAAGCGTGAATTCAGAAACCACCACAAGGCTAGAACAATACTCCTCAGCGCCATCTCATACTCAGAATATGAGAAAATATCAAACAGAGAGACTGTCAAGTACATGTTTGACTCTCTGAGAATGACGCATGAAGGTAATATTCAAGTCAAAGAAACCAAGGCCCTTGTGCTCATTCAGAATTATGAGGCATTCAAGATGAAAGATAGTGAATTAATAGAAACTATGTTTTCAAGATTTCAAATCCTTGTTGCTGGACTGAAGGTTCTTGACAAAGGGTATTCTACTGCTGATCACGTTAAGAAGATCATCAGAAGCTTGCCCAAGAAATGGAGGCCAATGGTCAAACCACTTAATCTAGCCAAAGATCTCAACAAAATAACTCTGGAAGAACTTGTCAGCTCCCTCAGAAGTCACGAGATAGAGCTAGAAGAAGATGAGCCTCAAAAGCAAGGTAAGCCACTAGCTTTAAAATCTAACAAAAAATCTGACTCTAAGGTTTTGCAGGTTGTGGAAGAAACTTTTGATGGATCCTCATCAAAAGAAGATGAACTGTCTCTCCTCTCCAGAAGGGTGAACCAACTGTGGAAGCAGAGACAAAGGAAATTCAGAAAGCCTGGAAGATCAGAGAATCAGAATGAAGCCTCCTCCAGATACAGAAAGTCTGAGTCTTCCTCTGGACACAGAAGATCTGAAGGTTCTTCAGGATACAGAAATCCAAATAACAAGGACATCATCTTCTATGAGTGTAACGAGCAAGGGCACTACAAAAGTGACTGCCGAAGGCTTCAGAAGGAAAAGCCCAAAAATAAGTCCTTCAAGGAAAAGAAGAAAAGCCTCATGGCAACATGGGATGATTCAGACACCTCTGAAGCTGACTCAAAGTCAGATGATGAAAGAGCAAACATATCTCTCATGGCAAACATGTCAGAAGAAAGTGAAGCTTCTGGCTCAGACTCAGAATCAGACACTGAAGAGGTATTCCCTGACTTTACCATTAATTTTACTAAGGCTGAACTTGCAGAAAGTCTAAATGAAATTCTGGAAAGGTATCAGCATATTAGAGTCAAATTCAAGAACCTGAAAAGGGATCTTTCCTCTGACTCTGAAAAGTCTGAGAGTCTCAGATTAGAGAATTCTGAGTTAAAAGAAAAAATTTCAAAATTAGAAAATGATTTACAAAATTCTCAGAAGGAAACAATCTTAGAGACTCCCAGTAATGTTGATGAGATCATCTAAGAGTATGATCACAGCTTTCAGAAGTTTCTAGCTAGAAACATAGATAGAAGAAAGATGGCTTCAATGATCTATGGAGTTAGCAGAAATGGAAGAAAAGGGATAGGATATCAAGGAAAGGTATCTACACCTAAACAAGACATGGACTTAGTAATAAAACACACACCACTCAACTCACATTTTATACATGGGCACACAAATGATATAAAATACACAAGTAGTGATTATTCTGTCAAACCAAAATTCAATCAAAATTTTTGTAAAACTAACAAATCAGGACCCAAGAAAATGTGGGTACCTAAGGATAAAATTATACATGTAGCAGATATCTTTAGCAGCAAGGATAAGACACCAGTCATGGTACCTGAACTCTGGCTGCTCGTGACACATGACGGGAAGAAGGAATATGTTCCAAAGCCTGGAGGCTACGTGGGATTTAGAGGCAATTAACACAGCGTGTTACATTCAGAATAGAATCTCTATAAGACCTATTCTGGAAATGACTCGATATGAATTGTGGAAGAACAGAAAGCCCAAAATTTCTTATTTTCATCCATTTGGATGCACGTGCTTTATTCTGAATACAAAAAATTATCTGAACAAGTTTGACTCTAAAGCACAAAAGTGTATTATGTTAGGATACTCTGAACGCTCAAGAGGGTACAGAGTATACAATACCGAAACACAGATTGTTGAAGAGTCAATCAGTGTTAGGTTTGATGATAAGCTTGACTCTTAAAAGTCAAAGCAGAATGAATTCCTTGCAGGTATGAAAGTTGAACTCATAGGTACTGAAGACAACTTGTTAGAAGTTCTCAACAAAGACGCTCTCTCAACATCAGAAATAGTTACTGCAAGTAACCCAGCACCTTCAGTTGATCAACTTCAGAAAAGGCTATCCAAAAGCAGCATTGCTCACCCAAAAGATACAATACTGGGAAAGAAGGATGATCCAATCAGAACAAGATCAACATTCAGAAACTCTAAAGAATCCCTCATGGGACTGGTCTCTCTGATTGAACCAACAACAATTGATGAAGCACTTCTGGACAATGACTAGATTCTGGCAATGCAGGAGGAATTGAATCAATTCACCAGAAATGACGTATGGGATCTGGTCCCCAGACCAAAAGGATTCAATGTCATTGGAACAAAGTGGGTGTTCAGAAACAAACTGAATGAGCAAGGAGAAGTCATCAGAAACAAAGCACGACTGGTAGCACAAGGTTATAGGCAGCAAGAGGGGATAGACTATACATAAACCTTTACTCCAGTCGCCAGGTTAGAATCTATCAGACTTATAATATCATTTGCTGTAAATAATGGCATCACTCTGTATCATATGGATGCCAAAAGTGCATTCTTAAATGGCTATATAGATAAAGAGGTATATGTGCACCAACCCCCTGGGTTTGAGAATTCCAAAAATCCAGAATATGTTTTCAAACTAAAGAAGTCACTATATGGTCTGAAACAAGCTCCCAGAGCTTGGTATGAAAGACTAAGTAACTTCCTGTTAGAAAAGGAACTCACCAGAGGGAAAGTTGACACAACCTTATTCTGTAAGACAGTTAAGAATGACATGTTAGTATGTCAGATTTATGTTGATGACATCATCTTTGGATCTACTAAACCCTTTATGGGAAGAGAGTTTGCTAAATGTATGCAGGCAGAGTTTGAGATGAGCCTAATGGGGGAACTCAAATTCTTTATGGGCATTCAGATAAACCAAACTCCAGAAGGATCTTACATTCATCAGGGAAAATATGTCAGAGAACTTCTGAAGAAATTTGATCTCTCAGAATGTAAGCCCTTAAAGATTCCATTGCACCCCACGTGCATTCTGGAAAAGGAAGAGGTAAGTAAAAAGGTAGAACAGAAGGTCTATAAAGGTATGATTGGTTCTCTTCTCTATCTGATGGCTTCAAGGCTCTGACATTTTATTTAGTGTTTGCTTATGTGCTAGATTCTAATCAGATTCTAGAGAATCTCACTTAACAGCAGTTAAGCGAATTTTTACATATCTAAAAGGTACTACTAATCTGGGTTTGTTTTATAGAAAATCAAATAATTACAGCTTAGTAGGATATTGTGACGCTGACTTTGCTCGAGACAGAGTAGAGCGTAAAAGCACTTCGGGAAGGTGCCAATTTCTGGGAGAAAATCTGATGTCATGGACCAACAAGAGAGAGTCCACAATAGCACTATCAACAGCAGAAGCTGAATACATAGCAGCTGCTGGATGTAGCACGCAAATGCTCTGGATGAAAAGTTAACTTGAAGACTTCAACATATTTGAGAGTAACATTCCTATCCTCTGTGACAATACTTCTGCTATTTGTCTCAGTAAGAATCCTATTTTGCATTCTAGGGCTAAGCATATAGAAATAAAACATCATTTTATTAAGGACTATATTCAGAAAGGGATTCTTAGCTTAAAATTTATTGACACAGACCATCAATGGGCTGATGTCTTTACAAAACCTCTTTCTGAAGATAGGTTTAACTTCATTTTGAAACATCTCAATATGAAGCTATGCCCAGAATAAAATATTTTATTTGTATATCTTAACCTCCAGAATTTTATTATTTTCTGTGAACTATTGATCAACCTATCTTCAGAGTTTAGAAGTATAGATTACATCAGAATCTATCCATGAAGATCTGAACGTTTCATTTCAAGGATAGAAGCGTGCATATCACATAATCAAACAATTGTCATCCATTCATCAGCCACCTTCTGAGGCTGAAAACGCGTTCAATTTTCTGAAAGGTCAAAGGCACTGATTGGGTGCATTGAGACACTTGTCAAGGGTAACCTTTCAAGTATCTTTCTGAATCCCCTAATTTCAGGTGTCATTAATGCTTATAATCATGACTAATTATTTCTTTTTCTTATTGTTTTCGTTTTCAAAGAAACCTATTTAAACTCAAATTTTACTTTTTACATTCACTTCTTTTTACTCTCATCAATATTTTCTCTCGTTTAAAGTTCTTTCTTTCAAAAACCCCTTTCATCTTTCTCAAAAATCCTGTGTGAACAATGGCTTCTTCAAGTGTCAAAAGTGTCAGTGCTCATTAATCTGCTTCAATGGAACAGTATGAAGAACCCTACAGAACGCTCCTCACTCCTATTAATAATCTGGAAGTTCTCTCAGAACAGAATATTGATTTTGAAAGCTTTCAAGAAAACGACTTCAATTTGTATGAAGACGTTACTGCTCAAGGATGGAACAGGTACTTTGACCATCTATTGGGGCCAACCTTTCCAATTCTTGTCAAGGAATTCTGGATACATGCTTATTCTTCAAATCATCAGGTTACTTCTTATGTCATGGGGAAGAAAATTGTTATTACAGAAGACCTAATTGCAAAGCTTATTGGATACAATGGTGGAGGTGTCAGATGCATTGACATGGATGAGAGATACTCTGACATAAGCTCTATTGCAAAGGAAATTTTTACTCATGGACTTCCCTCCAGTAAAATTAGGGATTTGAAGGATCACCACAGAATTTGGGCCATAATCATTCTGGGGTGTATCAACCACATGAAGCCAACAAGCTCTCCTGATTATATCAACATTGATAAGCAATTTCTGATCTATTTCATTGCTAAGAGGACAAAGGTAAATCTTCCACACTTGATGTTTAATCATCTCAGAACTAGTATGAAGGAAACAAGAGAAGACAAAAGGACCAAGAAGGATTGGATTCCCTTAGGAAGACTCATATCAGATATTCTGACAAAGAATAGGCTGATAGAACATCTGACGGAGGCCCAGGAAATCAGCACATTGGAAGCAACCGCTGGGAAGCCCTTGAACGCTAAAAATCGGAAGAAGATGAAAATCATTGAGAATATTAAGAAGGAACCTACTGTTACTTCTGATGCAACCATCACTTCAAGAAGGATACCTCTGGATGATTTTGCTCTATTTTCTGAGATTGACTCCAAACCAGAAATAATAGTCAGATATCTGGACGCTTGCAAGGAAGATGGTACTGCACCAGAAATCAATATCCAGGACTTACACAAGGCTTCTCCAGAAGTTGCTTTAAAGAAGACCAAGAAGAGGAAAGCAGCAGGAGAAGGACCCTCTCAGAAGACACCAAAAACTGCCAAAAGGAAAGGTAATCCCTCCTCTGTTTCTGTTATAGAATCAATAAATGTATCAACATCTGAAGCCATGCCTTCTCAACCAGCAAACCCATCACCCCAAACATTTGAAGACTTTGACATAGGGTTTGATCCATCAGAAACTCTAGGTCTGAATGAACCTCACTCCCTTTCTCAAAATCCAAATCCTGAACAAAACCATCTAAAACTTGCCAAAGTTCTGTCTGATATTGACTTATTTGACCAATACTTTTCCTCTCCCTTACCACAAAATCCAAATTCTCAACTCCCAGAAAATCAAAACTCTGATACCACACCAGAAATTCCGCAACCATACTCTCCACAACCAGAAATTCCTCAACCAGAAATTTCACAACCACAATCACCTCAACAAGTAATTCCTCAACCAGAAATACCACAATCAGAAGCTTAACCTTCTGAATATCAATCTTCTAGTATCCATGAACCAGAACCCCAACATGTTACAACAAACCAATCTGAAGAATCTCCTTCAGATTATGATACAATCCCAATACCTAGAATCACAGAACCTCTTGCGATTCGCATGCCTCTCACCATTCATGACATTCTAGAAATCCCTTCATCTCTGGAATCCACTCCTCCAAACACCCCCACTAGACCAATCATCATTCCTGACTCTCCCACTCCTTCACCCACTAACAGTCCAGCTGACAACGTAAGACTTGTCATTGATCTAATTGTGCTGGAAAAACTAGCTTCCATCTCACACAAAACTGCCATTCCCAAACCTAAACCAACTGAAACCACATCAGATGTTGGTACAAGTTTGTTGATTTTTTAAACAGGAATACAGGAATGGATAAATTCTTTGAAGCATGCTAGTCAAGAGATGACTAATCCTGCTGCTTCTGATTATATGTGGACAAAATTCAGAAACTGGCTTAGTTCTGAAACATTGAAGCTGAAGGAACAGAGTTATGAACAAGTTCAGCAGAACTTTGATGATAAGCTGAAGGCTTTTCAAGACCAAGTTCTGAGCCAAATGCTCAAGAAAGACATCCTCTCGCTGGATAATGCTCCTTGGAAAGATCATCATCCCTCAGATGAAGTTCAACCAGAATCATAAAGTCTTTCCCTGACTACTGCTCCAGAAGACATGATCACAGCAGAAGAAATGGCTCACTCTGAACAAGCTGCAGAATGCTCTGAGCAACGTCCAACTCCTGAAGAAACTCCAGCACCTTCCTTAGTTATGCAAACTCGGGAAGAGTTGAAGAAAGAAAATGCTTTAATCCATGCAAGGTTTGATAAGCAGGAGAATACGAACAAAGAGATTAAAAGTATTCTGGGTAAACAAGAAGATGCCACAAAGGAAATCAGAGTCATTTTGGGCAAGCAAGAAGAGTCTAATACTCAGATCAAGGGCTTGCTGGAAGCGTTGTTCACACGTCTTCCCCCTCCTTCTTAGATTTCTTTTTGAAAATTGTTTATCTGTAACTCTTATTTTTTAATTCTTATGTTCTGGAACTTGTCATTGCATCATGTTTTTTAATATAATTCAACTATTTTGTTTCTGATTATATTGCCTTTTTGATAACTGACAAAAAGGGGGAGAAAGTAAGATATTTTCAATAATGGTATACCAAGACAAAAGTCTCAAACATTCTGAATTACTTAATCTCTACCTTCTGAAAAGTTTGAACAGGTACAAATTCTGAAAGGAGATGCAGCTAAAACTCTGATGAGAAGGAAATTAAGGGAAGTAATCAACTCAGGGGTAGTTTCTCTTAAACCTTTTGTTCTTTATTTTTAATTGAAAAATCTAGTTTTTGTTATTATCAAAAAGGGGGAGATTGTTAGAAAATAGTTTGATTCTACAACCCTTTGTTAAAGTTTTGATGATAACAAATACAAAGAACAAATAACAAATACAAAGAACAAATAATAAATACAAAGAACAAATATGCTCCCTAAAAATTATGTTTTATGTATGTAGATGTTCTGACCAAAGCAGCATTAGAAGATAAGCCGTAAGAGCTACACACTGAAGCAATCAGAACATGTGCTGAAGATTGATGACCAGAACCTGCGCTTAAGCAAAGTAAACTCTGATTCTGAACAAGAACATGTTAATCCAAGTCATCAATATTTTGAAGCGTCAGCAGCAAGCAAGGATGTAAGATTCTGAAGTGTTACTGATCATTCAATTCAGCATCAATTCGAACGGCTTCTTTCAGACAGGATCTTCTCCAAATGGAAAATGAGTCAATGTCATTAAACAAGCTTGATGATCAACATAAATCCATTGCCTACATAAACAAGCTTAGTGTTCAAATTGAAGGAGATTTTTTTTATATATACCACTTACGCATATTCAAAAAGCTGAAAGAAAATTTCATCATCTTTCCACGCTATAATCTTGTGTAAATTATCACAGTTGTGATAACAGTTTTTGTAACGAAAAACAACAACACACATTATTGTATAATTGTTTTGAAACAGTGATTCTTGAGATTAATGGGATTGTGGTTGTACTCAAGAAGACTTTAACAGTTCTTAAAGTAGTGATTGTAATCCTTTTGTGATTAGTGAATTAAGACCTCGTTGGAGAGAGGCGAAATCACTTTGATGGGTGGACTGAAGTAGTTTGAGATCAAACGAACCAGGATAAAAATACTGTGTCATTGTGCTTTTGATTTCAAAGTTTTAAATTCAACCCCCCCCCCCCCCCCCCTTCTTGTGTTTTTCACATCTTCAATTGGCATCAGAGCGCCTGGATCTGAGCTTAAACACTTAACCGTGTCAGTACAAGATCCAAGCTTCAGAAAAACACTATGGTGGGACCAAGCCAAAACATCAGCAATGACTACCATGAAGACAAGGACATATTCAGTGGCAAACCTCCAGTCTTTGATGGAGAAAACATTGACTACTGGAAAGACATAATTGAGAGTTTCTTTCTGGCCCATGATGCTGATTTGTGGGACATGGTGACTGATGGATACACGCACCCAATGGATGGACGTGGTCAGAGGATAGACAGAAAAATGATGTTTGACCAGCAAAAGCATGAATTGAGAAACCACCACAAGGCCAGAACAATACTCCTCAGCGCCATCTCATACTCAGAATATGAGAAAATATCAAAAAGAGAGACTGCCAAGAACATGTTTGACTCTCTGAGAATGACGCATGAAGGAAACATTCAAGTCAAAGAAACCAAGGCCCTTGTGCTCATTCAGAAGTATGAGGCATTCAAGATGGAAGATAGTGAATCAATAGAAACTAGGTTTTCAAGATTCCAAATCCTTGTTGCTGGATTGAAGGTTCTTGACAAAGGGTATTCTATTACTGATCACGTTAAGAAGATCATCAGAAGCTTGCCCAAGCAATGGAGGCCAATGGTCACACCACTTAAGCTAGCCAAAGATCTCAACAAAATATCTCTGGAGGAACTTTTCAGCTCCCTCAGAAGTCAGGAGATAGAGCTAGAAGAAGATGAGCCTCAAAAGCAAGGTAAGCCACTAGCTTTAAAATCTAACAGAAAATCTGACTCTAAGGTTTTGCAGGCTGTGGAAGAAACTTCTGATGGATCCTCATCAGAAGAAGATGAACTGTCTATCCTCTCCAGAAGGGTGAACCAACTGTAGAAGCAGAGACAAAGGAAATTCAAAAATCCTAGAAGATCATAGAATCAGAATGAAGCCTCCTCCAGATACAAAAATTCTGAGTCTTCCTCTAGACATAGAAGATCAGAAGGTTCTTCAGGATACAGAAAGCCGAATAACAAGGACATCATCTGCTATGCGTGTAACGAGCAAGGGCACTACAAAAGTGACTGCCCAAGGCTTCAGAATGAAAAGCCCAAAAATAAGTCCTTCAAGGAAAAGAAGAAAAGCCTCATGGCTACATGGGGTGATTCAGACACCTCTAAAGCTGACTCAGAGTCAGATGATGAAAGAGAAAACATAGCTCTCATGGCAAACGTGTCAGAAGAAAGTGAAGCTATAATTCTACAATATGTAGTGAAGAGAGATATTTTCCACTTGGGTGTTGAGTGAGGCATTGTTGATTTTGAAATCCAAGCCATATCCTCCACTTTGAGATGATGCAAATTCTCCTTTCTCATGATTGTGGGTAGCAGGTGTGTTTTCCACACGAACAATCACGATGATGTTTTATCTCATAAAATTAACCAACGCATTTGTGTTTCAAATTTTTTAAAAGAGGAACTACGTGTACCCTGATCCATTATTGCACGAATGGTGGTACGTAGGCACTAAAGGTTCGCAACTGCGGCGGGTGCAAAAATTATAAAAAAATATATTTCTTATCTCACCTCCACCATCCATTTTATATACAACAATTTTTATAGCCAAAATATACAGATTTTACAAAGAGGCTCTTGCGGAGTACCATAGATGTTTAAGGTGATAATACCTTCCCTTTGCATAACCAATCCCCTTACCTTGAATCTTTCCCCCTCTTTTTGGGTTATTCGCTCTTTTCCCATTCCTTTGGAAACAATAAAGCGTGGTGGCGATTTTTATTTTGATTTGTATAAAGTCTAGTCAATCTAATGGCTTAGTCTTGAACATTTCTACCGCTACAGAAAAATGGCGACTTGACTGGGGAAAGATTAACCTCTTGATGGTCTATCCCTAAGTGGGTTAAGCCTATCTTTGTTTATATTTGTATATGTGTTATTACTGTTTTTTGTGTTATATGTTGTATATATGTTTGTCTGGATTTTCCTGGTTTTCAGGGTGCAAGGTGATTACTCATAAGTCCTATACCCAGACTTGGGCAAACTTTAAGATAGGACGGGCGATATAGTCATGTTAAATTTGAGGGAGTAATCCCAAAAAAGGAGGCATAAGACCCCCCACTCAGTGGAGGCCCCTTTGACTGTAGTGTCATTTACCGAGTAATTGGGAAGACGTACTGCTTTCGACCTAGGAGCCTGGTGAAACTGAGGACCGTAGAATACCAAACCCATCTTGGCCTTTTAGGTGTAGTGCGGAAGCTATGACGGAGTAATCCGGAAATAGTTGTCACGCGATACTACACACGGACGTGTCTTTCCTGAGAATATTACTAATTACGGATTTAATCAGAAAGTTGGTAATATCCGAAGGAAGGATGTATACTTTGGGAACCTCTAGAACCTTGTTCGGCAGGTGATAACTTTAGACCAACACCTTATGGGTAGTACCTTCGACCTCATGCTCATGACGTTGAACCTATGAACCCTATATGTGTGATCTTGTGTGTGATTGTTACATCATGCATCCATGCACTCATAAGCATCTTTTAAAGAAACCATATTTCAAGGGATTTAAAGGTTGAATATTTGTGAATATCTCAGGTACATTTCAACCATGGATTCTAGAAAGAGAAAGACCGGGAAGTACAGTTTCAAGGATCCCAAGATAGATGAGTTGATCAGTCTAATTCCTGAGATCGAGTGTTCTGCAGACTTTCGGAAGAAGTATGGATCCATTATTCCTCTCATGAAGTTGAAGATGAAGGAGGGTATTTTCTCGACCTTGGTCAAGTTCTATGATCCGATGTATCATTGCTTTACTTTCCCCGACTATCAGTTGATTCCTACACTGGAGGAGTATTCTTATCTATTAGATTTACCTGTTACTGATCGTGTTCCTTTTACTGGTTGGGAGGGTGAGCCAAAACCACATGAGATTGCTTCTTTGATTCATCTGCAGAAATATGAGGTGGAAGCCCATATGACTACTAAAGGGGGAATTAGAGGATTACTAGCTCATTTCTTATTGGAGAAAGCTCGTTACTATGCCAGGATGAAGAGTACGGTCGCTTTTGAGCCCATCTTTGCTCTACTTGCTTACGGGTTGTTCTTATTTCCTAATGTGGACAAGTTTATCGACATTAACACTATCAGTATCTTCATGATTGGAAACCCAGTTCCTACATTACTGGGTGATGTTTATTACTCTATTCATCTTCGTAATTCTTATCATGGAGGGATGATTATCTATTGCACGCCTCTGTTGTACCGGTGGTTTATCTCTCATATGCCCCAATCTGATGCTTTTTGGGATGTCAAGAAGGAACCCCATTGGGCTCCTAAGATCATGGAACTTACTCACTCAGATATTGATTGGTATCATCGAGCTTACCAGGATATAGAGATTATTGACAGTTGTGGTACTTTCCCCAATGTACCTCTTCTTGGTACAAAGGGAGGAATTAACTATAACCTTGTTCTTGCACAGCGACAACTTGGTTATCCGATGAGGGATAAACCGAATAGTATTCATTTGAGTAGTTTATTTTTGAAGGAAGCGGAAGACCATAGGGAAGCTAGGGAGCAGATTGTGAAGGCCTGGCGTCACATTCATAAGAAGGGTAGGAAGGATTTGGGACCTAGGGGTGCTGTTTCTTTGGAGCCATATCTTCAGTGGGTCCGATCGAGAGCCATTCAGTTAAAGATTTCGTAAACCCGGGAGACACCCATGCCTGATCTATTTGTGAAGACCACTCCTCCCTTATTAGATGATCTGGAAGAGCTGCAGCTTGCTTTCGTTAGGATGCAACAGGAAAGGGATTCTTGGAAGAACAAGTTCCAAACTTTAGAGAGTTCTTACAGAGCAGACTTGAAGGAGAAAGACGACTTGATTGAGATCCTTGAGAGTCGAGCGGTAGAGTCTATGGAGAGGAAAGGGGATTTATTTTCTCCTAAGCCTCAATCAGGTGTTGATCACTCACTTCAAGATTCAGATGATTGGAAGGAGGCTACCATCAGACATGTGGAAGAAAACCAGAGGTTGAAGGCTTAGATTTCCAGGCTTACAGGGAAGCACCAGCGTATAGAGTGATCTCCATCAGTTCTTTTTCTTAGGGTTTTAGACCATATTTTCATCTTGTACTTGAGATCATTGAAACTTGTAATCCATTTTGGAGTTATTATAATAAAACTTTCAGTATTTCAAAAGATTTATTTTGATGTTTGCAATATGTCTATAAACCTTAAATCCCTTGAAATATTAAATAACAAAGTAAAAATAATCATGTTCATTGCATATCATGCATCATATTGAACATATTTCTTGCATTTACCAGGTGTGTTACCAAGCTTCTTTACTTCATTCAGTAAGCTGACTCATCACTACAATACTCGGGCTAATTTCAAAAAGAAGATGGACAACTTAGAACAAGATAATCGCGAGTTGCGCGAAGAAGTTTCTGCTTTGAAGGCCGGCTTGGCCAACTTGACTACTCTGATGGAAGCTCTGGTGGCTTCTCAGAATCTGCCACCGAGTGTTCAACCTCAACCAACAAGGGAAAATACTGAAGCTCCGACTGTTCCCATATCTGCTACTCCGGCTGTTGTTCAGAATCACATGCCTCAAGGTTATCCATGGGGAATGCCAAAGAATTTTGCACCTGAAGGTTTCAATCTTGGTTCTCAAGATACTCCAGTGGTTCAGACTATTGTTACTCCAGCACCTCCTGTGGTGCATGCTGCTCCTGTTGTGCCTCCTTCAGTGAATATGGCTCCGTTTGTTAATGATGATGTGTGTCGTCCTTTCCCTCCGCCGAGTGAAGACTTGGGTCTTTATGAGAGAATGGATGATTTTCAAGAGTAATTTGACAAGATGCAAAGAGAGATGAAGGCCTTCATGGGAAAATAGCTATTTGGGTAGAATGTGAATGAGTTATGCTTGGTCCTGAATGTTAAGATACCTGCTAAGTTCAAGGTCCCGGAATTTGAGAAGTATAAGGGCAACACTTGCCCTTGTGCTCACCTGGTGATGTATGTGAGGAGAATGTCTACCTATACTGATGATCAGCGTCTGCTGATCCACTTTTTTCAGGATAGTTTGACCGATGCTGCGATGAAGTGGTATATGAGTTTGGACAGGGCTAATATCCATACATTTAATGATACAGGAGAAGCATTCATCAAACAATAGAAGTACAACGTGGACATGGCGCCTGACCGTGATCAACTTAGGGCCATGGTTCAGAAATACAGGGAATTGTTCAAAGAGTATGCACGGAGATGGCGTGAGGTAGCCGCCCAAGTGATTCCTCCCATGGAAGAGAAAGAGATGACCAAGATTTTCTTAAAGACGCTGGGTGCTTTCTACTACGAAAGGATGGTAGCAAGTGCACCGAGTGACTTTACTGAGATGGTAGGAATGGGTATCCGCTTGGAAGAGGCTGTAAGAGAAGGCCGTTTAACGAAGAGAGAAAGATTTGGAGGCGCGAAGAAACCATCTTATGGGTTTACCAAGAAGAAAGAGGGAGATGCAATGTTTTTATGCAAAAGAGGAGAGTAAACGCTCCTAGAAGGAATTATCAGAATCATCAGCAAGTCGCCTCAGTTACTCCTATTATGAATGTCGCTCCAACTACCGTTGCTTATCAGAGACCATCCCAGCAGGGGAATCAAGGGTGTAATCAAAGAAGGGAGAGTTATAACCCTATTACCATGACCTATATAGAGTTATTACCAGCATTAATTCAGAAAAAGTTGGTCCAGACATGACCACCTCCCGCCGTACCATCACCATTGCCTTGGTATTACAAGGCAGACCAAACATGTGCTTTTCATCAGGGAGCACCAGGGCATAATGTTGAGAATTGTTATCATTTGAAGAATGAGGTGCAGAAATTGGTAAAGTCTGGTGTTCTATCTTTCAAGGACATTGGACCTAATGTGAAAGATAATCCTCTACCCAAGCATAGGGGAGTAAATGCTGTAAATATGGTGGTCGGTTGTCCAGGCGATTTCCGGATTTTTGACATTAATCTGGTTAGAGGAGATTTGGTGAAAATGCATGCAGACCTCTGTGAATTTAGCTACTATACGCATGACCATACTGGTTGTGCTATTTGCAGTATAAACATACAGGGTTACGAGAAGATAAAGGCTGATTTACAGGAGATGATGGATGAGGGCCTCATACATATAATCAGGCCTAGGGCAGAGTATCAAGAGGAAGTGAACATGGTTTCTGGATGTCCTGGTGAATTCATAATTTTTGATGTGGAATATATGAATGAGGACCTCGTGCAGTTGCATGCCACCTTCTGCCATACGGCTGGTCAGGTGAAACACCAATATGGATCTTGCATAGTTTGCTGTCGAGACCCCCGAGGATGTTCAATCGTGAAAGAGGGTGTCCAGTTGTTGTTAGATAATGGAACCATCAAGATCACAGGTTAGAGGGATGATTATCATGAAGTTCGTATGGTTGAGGTTTGTTTAATGGAAGAAGAGTCAGAGGAGAAGTATGCCTCCGCGGATGAGTATTTCTCTTTAGACGAAGATTTGTTTTCCAGAAATGACTTATTGATGACTGGTTGTGTTGAAGAAGGGGTAAATGTCATTGTGCCTTATTTCGGTGCACCACCCCATTTTGAAGTGAAGTATCATAGCAAGCCAGCGGTTACCCCATTGGTAATTAGTTTGCCAGGTCCTATCCCCTATAAATCAGATAAGGCTGTGCCTTACAAATACAACGCTACAATCTTGGAGGACGGTGTGTAAATTACCATCCAGCCAATGCCCGATGTTGGAAATATAGCTGGAAATAGAAGGGTGACCCGTAGCAGTCATGTGTTTGTGCCGGTTGTTCGGAGAGATGTTGCTGCTGGAAAGAAAATTGTTGAGAATGATGAACCTAAGAAGACTACAGGAGAGACTAGTGGAGCTACGCTAGAGAAAGAAGTGGATGATATTTTGAAAATAATTAAGATGAGCGACTACAGAATTGTAGATCAGCTACTGCAGACTCCTTCAAAGATATATATCTTAGCTTTATTAATGAACTCCTCTTCTCATAGAGAATCCTTGATGAGGGTACTGGACCAAGCTTTTGTGGAGAGTGACATACCAATAGATCAATTCAGAAGCATAATTGGAAACATTACGTCATGTAATAACTTGAGTTTCTGCGATGATGAATTACCAGATGAAGGGAGGAATCACAACCTGGCCCTCCACATATCTATGAACTGCAATAATGATTCGCTATCCAATGTGCTGATTGATAATGGATCCGCGTTGAATCTTATACCAATAAGTACTCTCATGAAGTTGGAATATCAAGGAACACCTATGCGCCCGAGTGGCATCATTGTGAAAGCTTTTGATGGGTCGAGGAAATCTGTCATCGGTGAAGTGGACTTACCTATCCATATAGGACCACATTTGTTCCAGATAACCTTCTAGGTCATGGACATTATTCCCGCATATAGTTGTTTCCTAGGACGACCATGGATACATGAAGCAGGGGATGTCACTTCAACTTTACACCAGAAGCTGAAGTTTGTGCGTGAAGGGAAGGTAGTGATCATAAATGGGGAGCAGGTATTGTTGATATCTTATTTGTCCTCCTTCAGTATTGTAGAAGCAGATGAAGCTGCTGTTGAAACCAAGTTCCAAGCCCTATCCATTGACAAGATAAGAGGAAGTGATAATTCCATGGTCTCGCTGAAGGACGCGCAGCAGGTTGTGCGCAATGATCCTAGTGCAGTGTGGGGACTAGTTGTGGATCCAACAATAAACAAGAACAAAACTGGCTTGGTTTTCTCTTCGAAGAATGGCAAAGGAGAAAGTTTGAAGTCAAAGTCTACTATGAGCAGCTATCATGATGTTTTCCGCAGCGGAGGTTACCTCCATCCAACTGATTCGGGAATTAATGTTGTTGAGGAGGATGAAGCAGAGCAAGAAACGCCGAATTATGTGACGCATGGAGTCAGGGTTCAGAACTAGATCACCATTGATGTTCCCTCTTGCATACATGTTTCAAAGTAATTTGATTTGCTATGACTGTTAAGATCAGTAATAAAAGTTATCTTTGTTTCCCAAATTGTGTTTTTATTTTTTGCTTTTTCTTGGAAAATAGTAATCAGAAGAAACCCTTTCAAAATAAATAATAACTGAAATTCAATCTGCATAATCACTTATTATATATTCCAGTTTCTTAAAGCAATCATAAATCATATGTGCACATTAACTAAAAAAACCCGTTGAATATAATGACCCCGCACCCTCTCCCAACTTTGAATGTCCTGTGTTTAGGGCTGAAGAAGAAGATTATGATGAGATTCCATAAGAGGTCTCACGGTTGCTTGAGCACGAGGAAAATACCATTCAGCCATATAAAGAGCCTTTGGAAGTGGTCAATTTGGGTTCAGAAGAAGATTCAAAGGAAGTCAAGATTGGAGCACCATTGCATCCCGATGTGAAGAGAAGGTTGATTGAGTTATTGAAGGAGTATGTGGATATCTTTGCATGGTCTTACCAAGATATGCCTGGTCTAGATACAGATATTATCGAGCACCATTTTCCGTTGAAGCCAGAGTGTCCGCCAATTAAACAAAAGTTGAGAAGAACTCACCCAAATATGGCAGTAAAGATCAAAGAGGAGGTTCTAAAGCAGATTAGTGCAGGTTTTCTTGTGACATCAGTGTATTCTCAATGGATTGCCAATATTGTTCCAGTACCGAAAAAATACGGAAAAGTCTGCATGTGTGTAGATTACAGAGATCTAAATAAAGCTAGTCCAAAAGATGATTTTCCATTGACTCACATCGACATGTTAGTGGATAGCACAAGAAAATTCAAAGTATTCTCGTTCATGGATGGATTTTCCAGATATAATCAAATAAGAATGGCTCCAGAGGACATGGAAAAAACAACGTTTATCACACCCTGGGGAACATTTTGTTACAGAGTGGTGCCCTTCGGGTTGAAGAACTCTGGTGCAACATATCAGAGGGCTATGACAACCCTATTCCATGATCTGATGCACAAGGAAATTGAAGTATATGTTGATGATATGATTGCCAAATCTCAGACTGAATAAGGGCATATAGAAGATTTATTGAAGTTGTTTCAGCGTTTAAGGAAGTATCGTCTCCGCTTGAATCTAAATAAATGCACCTTTAGTGTTCGATCGGGAAGTTGTTGGGTTTCATTGTTATCCAGAAAGTAATTGAAGTTGACCCTGATAATGTCAAAGAAATTCAAGAAATTCCAGCACCAAGAATTGAAAAGCAAGTAATAGGTTTCCTCGGGCGTTTGAATTATATTTCCAGATTCATTTCCCACATGACTGCAACATGTGAACCGATCTTTAAGTTGTTAAAGAAATATCAAGGTTGTGTGTGGATGGATGACTGCCAAAGGGCATTTGAAAGTATTAAAGAATATCTGCTTGAACCTCCTATCTTGCTCCCTCCCATAGAAGGAAGACCGTTGATTATGTATCTGACAGTGTTAGATAAATCCATGGGTTGTATTCTGAGACAACAGAATGAAACTGGGAAAAAGGAGTTCCCCATCTATTATCTCAATAAAAAATTCACTGATTGTGAGTCGCGGTATTCCATGCTGGAGAAAACATGTTGTGCTTTGGCCTGGGCGGCAAAGCGTTTGCGGCAGTATATATTGAATCACACCACGTGGTTGATCTCCAAAATGGATCCAATCAAGTACATTTTTTAAAAGCCTGCTCTTACTGGGAGAATTGCCCACTGGCAGATGTTGTTATCTGAATATAATATCAAATACCGCACTGAAAAGGCTATTAAAAGTAGTGTGTTGGCAGATTATCTTGCTCACCAACCAGTGGAAGATCACCAGTCTGCAGAATATGAATTCTCCGATGAGGATGTGATGTTCCTGAAAGTGAAAGATTGTGATGAACCATTACCTGAGGAAGGTCCTGACCCTGAATCTCATTGGAGTATGGTATTTTATGGAGTTTTGAATTCTTATGGTAAAGGAATTGGTGTTGTGATTGTCACTCCTCGTGGATCGCACATTCCTTTTACCGCAAGGTTAACATTTGATTGTACTAAAAATATGGCAGAATATGAGGCTTGCATCATGGGTCTCGAAGAAGCTATTGATCTCAAAATAAAAATTCTCGATGTGTATGGTGATTCAGCTTTGGTAATAAATCAGATTGAAGGAGAATGGGATACTCGTCACCCTGGCTTTATCCCTTACGAAGATTATGCTAGAAGATTATTACCATTCTTTAATAAAGTTGAATTCCATCACATCCTTAGAGATGAAAACTAAATGGCAGATGCTCTGGCAACTCTGGCTTCTATGTACCAAGTGAATACTTGGAATGATATACCCCAAATTGTGGTTCAACGGTTGGATAGGCCCGCTCATGTGTTTACAACAGAGGAGGTAGCAGATGAAAAACCTTGGTATTATGATATCAAGCATTTTCTTCAGACTCAGGAATAACCGATTGGTGCATAGAAGAAAGATAGAAAGACATTGAGAAGATTGGCAGGTAGTTTCTTCCTCGGTGAAAATGTGTTGTACAAGAGAAATTATGACATGGTCTTGCTCAGATGCGTGGATAGACATGAAGCAGACATGTCGATGCATGATATTCATGAAGGTTCATTTGGCACTCATGCCAATGGACATTCGATGGCTAAAAGGATGCTAAGGGAAGGTTATTATTGGCTTACAATGGAATCTGACTGTTACAAATTCGCAAAGAAGTGCCATAAATGCCAGATTTATGCAGACAAGGTCCATGTGCCTCCGACACTTCTCAATGTGATTTCCTCACTGTGGCCTTTCTCTATGTGGGGTATTGACATGATTGGGATGATAGAACCCAAAGCTTCGAATGGGCACCATTTTATCTTGGTAGTAATTGATTACTTCACCAAGTGGGTGGAGGCTGCTTCATATGCCAATATTACTAAGCAGGTGGTTGTGCGCTTCATTAAGAATAATCTTATATGCCCGTATGGTGTGCCGAGCAGAATTTGAACAATAAGATGATGACAGAACTGTGTGAAGAATTCAAGATTTTCCATCACAATTCATCTCCATACATGCCAAAGATGAATGGGGCTATTGAAGCTGCTAATAAGAATATCAAGAGAATTATCCAGAAAATGGTTGTTACTTATAAGGATTGGCATGAAATGCTCCCTTTTGCTTTACATGGATATCGAACATCTGTCTGCACTTTAACAAGAGAAACCACATTCTCCCTAGTGTATGGAATGGAAGTTGTACTCCCAGTCGAGGTAGAGATTCCCTCGTTGCGTGTGATAATGGAAACCAAGCTGACGGAGGCTGAATGGATTCAGAACAGGTTTGACCAATTGAATTTGATTGAGGAGAAAAGGATGACAGTCTTGTGTCATGGCCAGTTATATCAAAAAAGAATGAAGAAAGCTTTTGATAAAAAGGTCAAACCTCGTGAATTCAGAGAAGGCGACCTCGTGATCAGGAAGATCATGTCTTTCAACACTGATTCTAGGGGCAAGTGGACTCCTAATTTTGAAGGCCCGTATGTTGTCAAGAAAGCCTTCTCTGGTGGTGCATTAATTCTTGAAACTATGGATGGCCAGGAGTTCCCACGTCCCATGAATGCTGACGCAGTCAAGAAATACTTCGCCTAAAGAAATAAAATAACAACTCGCTAAGTTGAAAACCCGAAAGGGCGGCTTAGGCAAAAAAGGAGCGTCTCGGTAGGTCGAAAACCTGAAAGGGCGGTCTAGGAAAAAATTAGATACATAAACAGAATAAATTTCATGCTAAGTTGATAACCCGCAAGGGTAGCTTAGGAAAAAGTTATGGATTTTCTTGGCAAGTAACTACGTCAGAAAAGACTTGATCATTGAAGCAACACTCTTCTCGGATCCTCACCATACTTCAACAAAAGCTGTTGCTCAAGATTTCAAAAAGTTGTAAGGGGGGATAGTGGTCATTGTATCTCAATGTATCTTTTCCATTATGTATTACCATTTCCCAAACTTTGTAATCATCTATGGAGTCCCGCCATTCGCAGACTACCATTCTATTAATGAAAGTCAAGCTTTTATCCAATTCTTTGTGTTTCTTATTTTATTTAGCTTGCAAAGACTCCATTTATTACTGATAATAACTTTCAAAGCAAAGAGATTAAATAACAAAATTGATTTTTCAAAAATAAAATAAAATTTTACAATTTACTTTTACTTTGAGATTTGTGACAAAACAATGACAACAAAAATGGTGATCCCAGGAATGGACAAACTATGGTTGTTTTGAGAAGCTTTTGTTCCCCTCGGGAATGTCTACTTGGGATGTTTCACCGCACGAGGTTTATGATTCTGGTATCCTCGGTCAAGTTTGGATTCATTTCTCCTTTTTCTGAGTTTTCATGATCTGAATCGGCATTTCCTCCAATGAAGTGGATCTGAAATCCCTAGCGAAGTTTGGATGTTTCGGTGTCAGTCTACTTTATTTGAGACTGGTCTTGCAATCTCCATTAGGCTTGTTACTTTTGAAAAAACATTGGTTTCCCCGATGAAGCCTGAAGAAGGATGTTTTATCCCGGTATCCGTTTATTTCATCACTTTGTTTTTTCTACCTCCAGATTATGTTTCTCCTCAGTAATGTTAAAAGCAGGCAGTAGGTTTGGTTTCCACAGCTGGACTTTACCTTTCTTGGAATGATCATCTTGGTTGAAGTTTAGCCGAGTGTTGTTAGTGCCCGAGGAAGTTTTGCCGGGTTGTTCCCCATGTTGTGTATTTGTTTTATTAGCATGCACACGATAACACTCATACATTCATACATGCATCATGCATATCTAAAATTGACAAGTCATTGTTCATTGACATTTGTCAATATTTTTGTTGACATATTACCCTATTTTGCAGATTTACGTTGTCCTCTCTTCAACAGAATGTTGGACTTGAGCAGAAAACATATATTCTTTCAATTTCCCTACTGAGTTGTACCTCATAGAATATTTATGCTTTAAACCTTCTGGTACAGCTCCTTGTTGGGATAAATTTGGTTTTACCTCTTTAGTTTATTTCTCAAAGGATGAATTCAGGTTGACTGTTTCATTCCAGTTTATTTCTGGTTTAGATCTGTAGTTCCCTGGCAATGTTATTTACTTTGGAATCTTGAAAAACAAAAATCCAAGCTTGGGTTGGTGCATTTATTTTTCACAACAAGACTTTATCCCCTTAGCAAGAATATCATGGCATCTCCCCAGGAAGTCATACCTCTTTCCCGAAAAAAGTAATTTCCTTTTACAAACCTCTGTGACCACAAATAGCAAGTCTCTTTATTATAGACAGCTTATGTATTATCCTTTCCAGGCGGAGTGCCTTGGTCAAAGAAGAAGTTGAGACCCTTTCTATGCGAAACACCAGAATCTTAGGGAAATTTATTATCTTTTTGCTATCTTCAGTGAATGTTGATAGTTCATCGTTAGTGAACGGCGGTGACATGATATTCTCTTTCTACATTCAATGAAAGTTGGTAGACCATCGGCAGTGAACGTCGATGTTTGTTATCTTTTTGCTACCCTCAGTGAATGTTGGTAGTTCATCGTCAGTGAACGGCGGTGATATGATATTCTCTTTCTACCTTCAGTGAAAGTTGGTAGACCATCGGCAGTGAACATCGATGTTTTTTATCTCTTTGCTACCCTCAGTGAACATTGGTAGTTCATCGTCAGTGAACGGCGATGATATGATATTCTCTTTCTACCTTTAGTGAAAGTTGGTAGACCATCGGCAGTGAACATCGATCTTTGTTATCTTTTTGCTACCCTCAGTGAACGTTGGTAGTTCATCATCAGTGAACGGTGGTGATATGTTATATTCTCTTTCTACCTTCAATGAAAGTTGGTAGACCATCGGCAGTGAACATCGATGTTTATTATCTTTTTGCTACCCTCAGTGGTAGTTCATCGTTAGTGAACGGCGGTGATATGATATATTCTCTTTCTACCTTCAGTGAAAGTTGGAAGACCATCGGCAGTGAACGTCGATGTTTGTTATCTTTCTCTCTGCCTTCAGTAAACGTTGGTAGCTTCGCCTTCAGTAGAAGTTGGTGTGTCCTTTTACCATCCTACCATCCTCTCTAATTCAGTTCTCTGGGTCCACCAGTGATTTATTTTCCTGGTGGGGGTGCTCCTTTGTTTCTTTAATATTGTTACATCCTCAGTGTTATTTTTGCGACTCTTTGGTCCTGTTCATATGCATTCATATGCATAAGCATTTGCATGCCATCTTAGGGCCAAAAATAGGGTTTGTTTTATATTTAAGTATCTTCGATCGCGTCGACACGAAGATTCTTAATCTTCGTATCTCCGGATAGAAGAAACTTAAATAAGGGAAGTTGTTGTACCCCAATTTTTGCCCCTAAGATCCCTTCATTATACCATGTCGATTCACTCACAACAAGATCACACTAGGATTCTTGGTTCCCCTCCCTACATTTAGTTTTGTCGTTTTTGGAGGGATTACCAAGCACCTTGACTTATGTTCCTTTTGTGATCATGAATTTTGTTTTTATTTCTTCATTTAACTAATAAAATGCAATTTTGTTTTGTCTTGCTTGTTATCCATGTTGGTGAAGGCAATGAGATTTAACAAGTTACCTCATGGGTTCATGAGTTTATTTCCATGCCCTAGTCAATATAGCAGGAGAAGTTCAAACCTCACCATTAGATTGGTTTTGTAAGAATTTGCATGGCAAGGTTGCTTTGGTTCACCATATTTCAAGGTTATTATATTTGACTCAAAAGTACAAGGGGTTGATTGGAGAGGTTGTCATGTTTAGACAAGGCCTTGTTCCTATTGGTCACAAGAGCATATTTCTCTCAAAATTAAAGATATGGAAGTGGTTTCGGTAGCTATGAATATTCATTATCATCCTCAACAACTTCTATTCACAAAGCAAGAATATTGGTACAAGAAGTTTGTTCAAACTTGTCAAAGTTCCTCAAAGCATTTTCTTGATCTAGGAGCTAGGGTTTTGAACTTCAAAGGAGCATATCTTGCTCACCTTTTGGTATTTTTGAGTGATTCCAAAGACATCCTTCTCTTCAAAGGGATATTAACAAATCATTTCATAAGTTCCAAAGAGTTTTCATGTGGAAGAAACTTGGTGAAGAAGAAAGATTACAAGTCCTCCAGATGAATCCCCAATTTTCCATGTGTGACTTCAAATGATCATAACTTGGTCAATTTTTATCACCTTGAGCCCATTCTTTTTCCAATATGATCTTTAGGATGTGAACTTTATTCCTTCTTTCATGTGCAAAGTGGGAAAATGAATGGAAGTGGCCTTAAATATGCAAAAGATTATAGGTCATTTCATGATTTTTGGGCAACTTCAACAAGTCATAACTCTCTCAATTTGTGGAGATTTTGAATGGTTCAAGTCCCAAATGTCATTCAAGAGGTCCTTTTCATGCCATCTTTTTTGGTCAAGATCAAATTACAAGAGGAAGGCCATGTTTGGATGCAAAACATTATAGGTCAGTTTTGAAGAAGAATTTGAAATATTTCTAAGTATGGAAAGTCAACCCTTTTTTCTCCAACTTTTACTCAATGCAACTTTCAGATCAAGCATCCATTTGATCCCATTATTTTTCCATTGCAAAGCTTGTAACCTCATATTTCTAAAGCATCAAGAATCATGCCCTAAGACTCCTTGAGCTGGAAATGCCATGGATTTGAATTTGGTAACTTGAAACTGAATTTTCCACAAAGTCCGAATTTTGAAATCCATAATGTGACTTCTAAACACCAGATTTATGCGTGTTTTTGATTTAAACTTGATTATCAAACTTACCAGAAGTGATTAGCACCCCTAAACGCAAGATTTGGTTGAGTTTTGATGGAAATGAAGTCACACTTCACTCGTGCTCGACCTTCACTCAATTTCCGTCCAAACTTCCTTGTTTCTTCCAATTTTCATTCCCATTCAATTCCCTATAAATAAAGGGTCATCCCCCATTCATTTCTTCAAGCTTTGAGAGCCAAAAACACCCTGCCAAAACTTCACACAAACCCATCTTTTTTGAATTCAGTTTCTGAGATTTAAGCTCCCTTTCCCAAAATTATTTGCGCATTCATCATCCTTAAGCATCATATAAACTCTCCAGCACTTAAACCAATCAAAACGAGCCATAATTTAAGCTACAAAAGTCCAGTTTCAGAGCTTCTTCCTTGAACTTTGAAAAAAGTAGAATTCTCCACCATTTGGATCCAAATCAAGCACTAATTTATTCTACTCCTTCTCCTGATTCTAATGCTGCTTAATATTTTTAAATCCATTGAGAATTGAGAGAGAAATCTCAAATTGAAGGTGCTCGCTATTTTCTGGGTTTTTGATTCATATCTCTCTCCATACCTTATATAAATTTGGCGCCATGGTGGTGTTAGAATCGTCTTGAAGAGACGAGTTCAATGATACTAGCCTGGGATCCTAATATTTCCATTTGAAGGATCTCACTAAATCCCCATTGCAGGGTGTCTGAAGGTTAAAGATAATGACATGTCTCATCTCAGCCAATGATGGCGTGCCAAATGTTTTAATTTCATTGGTTGCCCTTTTTCTGATCCTGTGTGTATCTCACTAAGGTCCATATCAAGCATAGCGCGTCTGGTCCACTGGATCAGCTTACTAAGGCATTTTGACTATGATCTGATGGTCCACATCTTTTTGGTTTTATTTTATTTTCTGATTTTATATTTTTATTGATTAAATTTTCAAAAATTCATAACTCTTTTATTTTTTATCCAAAAATTATGAAAAAAATTCACAAAAATACTTTGAATTATTTCTGATCTCATGACTATTTTTTCACATTTTTATTTTAACATTTGATATGTTTTGTATTTTTTAAATTATTTGCTTTCTTTTAATTACTCAAAAAATACTTTCTGACATTTTTTAATTCTGAAAAAAAATTCATAAATATTATTTTGAATATTTTTGACTTTCTGAAATTTTTATGGAATTTTATATTGAGGTTTACTATTTTTGACCTATTTTTTGTTTGTTTGAGCAATTTTAAATAGTTTAAAAATAGTTTCTGACTTTTAAAATTTACCAAAAAATTTATAAAAATATTTGAACCTTTTTTATGATATTTCTATGGTCTTGCTTTTTATTTCTTGATTAATTTGAACATAGTTGATATTTTTCTCATTATTTTCTAATTTTAAAACATTTTTAAAACCTTTTTTTTGTGTATTTTAAATGTGATATTATTTTGTGATTATTTTCTGGCTGATCTTGGGTTAGATTTTGGATCATAAACTTTATTAACATCATTGGATCCATGGTGTTGAGTTGAACTCCACAAAAATGGATGAATGATTTTAATAATAGTTTGATTAAAATTTAATTCAAAAGTGGTTTGTATTTTTTTCCCATCCATCTCATCTCTTTCTTATTGCACTAGGTGTTATTGGAGCATGGTCTCTATATCATGTCTCAAAGCAAATGGTGCATAAATTGATATAGACCGACCTCAAAATAGGTGCGACTTCTATATAAGTCCACTTACGATAGCTTAACATAGCGCTAAATTTTGTCCCAATTTGAATAAATGATCATTCATGGCCCAAACTTATGATTGTAAGCCCAAGTATGTTAATTTGATCTCTTTGATCCAACAACCTTGAGATTCATTGTGTGGAGGCTTTGGTTCTACCAATCCTCTAATGGATCTACAACACCTTTGGTCAACGCGGATCACTTAAACATCGTTGATCATTAAATGGTACTTATGAGAATTCCAAATGGATGATATACTTGACAAAAAGCAAATTCAACTTGTTCTGTGGAGGCTTTGGTTCTACCAATCCTCTAATGAGTTCCAAATGCAAGTTTCAAGATGGTCATCTAACTAACCACTAATTATTGACTTGTTTTACCTTATGCTTTTATTCTTTTTTATGCTTTATGTACTATTTACTTTTAGCATTTACATTTCATGCCATTTTCATCTTTGCTCATTTGAGCATTTATTTTTCTTGCCATTTTTACTTTGCTCACTTGAGCTTTTCTTTTCCTTTCTTAAGATACCAAATAATCAATATAAACCCTAAAAAAATTTAATGGTACCTGGACTATCTGGTTACTATCCTTGGCATTATGGAGCATGGGATTTTTTCTTGGACTTAGGATTAGAAACCTTGGCCTATCTTGGATACCTTGTGATCTTATCTGATTATTTTATCTGGAGTTCATGAGGTTTACCTCAAGACATTGGTTTGCTTGTTTGTTTTTGTGTGCTGGTTTTTGTGATTACATTCTCTGTTTGTAATCTGGAATTCGCCCGTATATAGCCGTTACTCTTCCCTATTTTTGTGAAGACTTAATACACTTGAAGTTTGGTTCTCTCAAGAGGTCTAGTATCTTTGCTTGCTTGGTTTCAATCCAAAGAATGGGAATTATATCTTGGCTCATAATGACAAGTATTGGCTTTTTGTTGGTTCGATGGTTCTTATCCCTAGCTTTTACCTTATGCTTTATGATAGTCTCTTCTTCTCCTCCCATCTTCTTTAATTTCAAAATATTCTCCCCCCTTTTGAAAAGTCTTCTTGTTTTGAAACTTGAACCATTTTCATAGTAACTTGGACTTATGTCCATGCATTTTCAAAACATTTTCATAAATGAACCTCCAATCAACTTAATAATACCTTGACATTTTTTGTGAGAAGACTAAAAGTCAATCAATCTCATTTCAAACTATTTTGCCACTTTAGCTTTTTTTTACCTTAAAAATTTTCTTAAAAGATTAAACTCTTGTCAATCCTTGTAGTGATGCAAACAACTATACTTCTACAATATGTAGTGAAGAGAGATATTTTCCACTTGGGTGTTGAGTGAGGCATTGTTGATTTTGAAATCCAAGCCATATCCTCAACTTTGAGATGATGCAAATTCTCCTTTCTCATGATTGTGGGTAGCAGGTGTGTTTTCCACACGGACAATGACGATGATGTTTTATCTCATAAAATTAACCAACGCATTTGTGTTTCAAATTTTTTAAAAGAGGAACTACGTGTACCCTGATCCCCTATTGCACGAAAGGTGGTACGTAGGCACTAAAGGTTCACAACCGCGGCGGGTGCAAAAATCATAAAAAAATATATTTCTTGTCTCACCTCCACCATCCATTTTATATACAACAGTTTTATAGCCAAAATATACAGATTTTACAAAGAGGCTACTGCAGAGTAGCATAGATGTTAGGGTGATAATACCTTCCCTTTGCATAACCAACCCCCCTTACCTTGAATCTTTCCCCCTATTTTTGGGTTATTCGCTCTTTTCCCATTCCTTTGGAAACAATAAAGCGTGGTGGAGATTTTTATTTTGATTTGTATAAAGTCTAGTCAATCCAATGGCTTAGTCTTGAACATTTCTACCGCAATAATAAGGTAAAAACTAGGGATAAGAATCATCTAACCAACAAGAAGCCAATACTTGACATTATGAGTCAAGATATAATTCTCATTCCTTGGATTAAAACCAATCAAGCAAAGGTAATAGACCTCTTGAGAGAACCAAGCTTCAAATGTATTAAGTCTTCACAAAAATTGGGCAGAATAACAGTTGTATACAGGTGAATTCCAGATTACAAACAAAGAATGTAATCACAATAACCTGCACACAAAACAAGCAAACAACCCAATGTCTTGAGGTAAACCTCAAGAACTCCAGATAAAATATCAATTAAGGTCATAAGGTCTCCAACATAGGCCAAGGTTTCTAACCCTAAGTCCAAGAAGTCCAATACTCCATAATGCCAAGGATAGTAACCATATAGTCCAAGTGTCATTAAAGCTTTTTATGGTTCATGTTCATTATTAGGTGTCTTAAAAAAAGAAAAGCTCAAGTGAGAAAAATAAAAATAACAAGAATAGTAAATGCTCAAGTGAGCAAAAATAAAAATGGCATGAAATGTAATGCTTAAAGAAAATGGTACATAAAGCATAAAAAATAAAAACATAAAGTAGAACAATTTAATAATTAGTGGTTAGTTGGATGACCATATTGAAACTTTCATTTGGAACTCATTAGAGAATTGGTAGAACCAAAGCCTCCACACAAGAATTTGCATTTTCTTTTTGTCAAGTATATCATCCATTTGAATTTCTCACAAATACCCTTTAATGATCAGCGATGTTTAAGTGATCCGCGTTGACCAAAAGTGTTGTAGATTCAATAGAGGATTGGTAGAACCAAAGCTTCCACACAATGAATCTCAAAGTTATTAGATCAAAGAGATCAAATTAACATACTTGGGCTTGCAAACATAGGTTTGGTCCATGAATGATCATTTATTCGAATCGGGACAAAATTTAGCGTTATGTTAAGCAATCGTAAGTGGACTTATAAGTCGCACCTATTTTGAGGCCGGTCAATAGATATTTATGCAACATTTGTTTTGAGACATGATATAGAGATCATGCTCCGATAACACTTAGTGCAATAAGAAAGGGATGAGATGAAGAAGGGTGGGAAAGAATACAAACCACATTTGAATTAAATTTAATCAAACTATTATTAAAATCATTCATCCATTTTTATGGAGTTAAACTCAACACCATGGATCCAATGATGTTAACAAAGTTTATGATCAAAAATTCAACCCAATATCAACCAAAAAATAATCACAAAATAATATTGCCTTTAATATATACATTAAAAAAAGGTTTTCAAAAAGAAATAAGAAAGAAAAATATCAACTGTGTTCAAACTAATCAAGAAAAAATAAGTAGAACCATAGAAAAATCAGAAATTGACTCAAATATTTTTATAAAATTTTTGGTAATTTTTTAAAGTCAAACTATTTTTAATCTAATTAATTAAAATTTCTCAAACAAATAGAAAATAGATAAAAATTAGTAAACAACAATATAAAATTCCATAAAATCTTCAAAAAGTCAGAAATATGTAAAATGATATTTATGAAATTTTTTAGAATTAAAAAAATGTCAGAAAGTATTTTTTAGGTAATTAAAACAAAGAAAACAATGCAAAAAATATAAAAAATATCAAATATCAAAATAAAAAATGTGAAAAATATTCATGAGATCAGAAATAATTCATAGTATTTTTTTGAATTTTTTCATAATTTTTGGATAAAAAATAAAAGAGTTATGAATTTTTGAAAATTAAATCAATTAAAATATAAAATCAGAAAATAAAATAAAACCAAAAAGATATGGGCCATCAGATCATAGTTAAAACGCGTTAGTAAGCTAATCCAATGGACTAGATGCGATGTGCTTGATATGGACCTTAGTAAGATGCGCATGAGATTAGAAAAAGGGCACCCAATGAAATTAAAACGTTTGACACACTATCATTGGCTGAGACGAGATATGTCATCATATTCAACCTCCAGCCACCCTGCAATGGAGATTTTGTGAGATCTTTCAAATAAAAAAATTAGGATCCCAGACAAGTATCATTGGATTCGTCTCTTCAAGACGATCCTAACACCACCACCGTGCCAAATTTATATAAGGTATACAAAGAGATACGAATCAAAAACCCAGAAAATAGCGAGCACCTTCAATTTGAGATTTCTCTCAATTCTTAATGGATTTAAAAATTGTAAGAAGCACTAGAATCAGGAGAAGGAGTAGAACAGGTTAGTGCTTTATTTGGATCCAAATGGTGGAGAATTCTACCTTTTCAAAGTTAAAGAAAGAAGCTCTGAAACTGGACTTCTGTATCTTGAAGTATAGCTCTTTTTGCTTGGTTTAAGTGTTAGAGAGTTTGTATGATGCTTAAGGAAGATGAATGTGCAAAGAATTTTGGAAGAAAAGGCTGGAATCTCAAAAACTATATTCAAAAAATTGAAGTTCGTGTGAGGTTTTGACAGTAACCCTATAAGTACGAAGTGCGCCTATAAGTAACCCTATAAGTACAAAGTGCGCCTAAGAGGGGGGTGAATTAGGTAGTTCAATTTTTTTTCTGGTTTTAGTGATGATGGTTATTAATTTTTTGGTTTATGGTGAGTTTATGAATGAGTATAGTGCATAAAAATAAAGAGACACAAGCGATATATCCTGGTTCCCCTCACAATCCGAGAGTACTCCAGTCCCCTTCAACATGAAAGAGATTTCCTTATAGTGGCAAACTTAAACAAGAACTGCCCAAAACCAAGAATAATCCTCTTGGACCAAGAACAATCCTCTTGGATTTTCACTATGTCAACAATGAGAACAATCCTCTCAAAGTGACTTTACTTGTATCCAATAATCCTGGAAAAACAAGATTACAAAACCACTTGAACTTATTTTCAACAATCCTGGAAAATAAGCAAGTATATAGCAATATTTGATTTGAGTAAGTTTATGTAGCAATGATCACTTTGAGTGATTTTATCAATGAATTGATATTCTCTTCCAATAAGAATAGTATACAATGACTCAAGATATATAATGCTCAAAGATTTCTGGTTGACAATATGTGAAAGTGTGCAGAAAACTTGTGTATGAAAGTGTATAAAAGCTTGAGTTTGATTTTTGAAAATTCAGAAAATATGATTGGAAGAGGTACTTAAAATGATTTTGAAAATGAGTATTTATATGTTCATAGCACCCTTTTGAAACAACATATAATTCTACAAATGAATCATGAATAATTGCCAAGATTGAGTGAAAGGTTTCCATAAAATGGTGTTATGAACAGACATGAGTAAAACAGTTGTTTTTCAAAATCGTTAAGCATGAAATCGATTGCACCCTTGTTTAAATCGATTGCACGGGGTTTCAACAGCTAAAATTTCAAATATTTTGAGTGAGCAATGGATTTCCCAAGTGTGTAAATTGATTTCACATTAAGTCAGTAGAAAAAATTGATTGAGAGCAATCGATTGCATACACATGCAAATCCATTGCACTAAGAAACGGTAGCTAATGCTTTGAAAACATGAAGCATGCAATCGTTTGCACCAATATGCAAATCAATTGCACCCAAGTAAAAATTGAATTTTTGCTTTAGAAAACTTGAGAAAAAGTTTGTACAAGATAAAATATTTCTTTTGACCATTGAGCATCTATGTCTTAAGTTCAAATTAAGTACTATCATTATACCTTGAAATTTACTAAGTGCTTGAACCAAAGACTTTATCCAAAGATGCATTTAGCTTGATCAATAATCTTTGCCTTCTTGTTAAAATGGTTTGTCTTCATCAAAACAAAAGTGCATTTGAGAAGCTTGGTTTTACATTCTCCCCCTTTTTGATAATGACAAACGATCTTTCTTGATGCGTTGTAATTTCCGGAAAGAAACTTCTCCCCCTAAGATGCATAACCCCCCCTTTGTATGAGAAGGTTGGAATCCTTTGAATTTGTTCATTTTGGTTGAAGAGTACCTTAGAAATTTAAGAAAGGAAATATACAAGCATAAAGTGCGACATCCTTCTCCCCCTTTGAAATTATGAAAAAGAAGGGAAAGATGCAATAAAAATGGATAATAATAAAACAACATTGAAAAAAATTAATCAATCATGCATCAAAAATAGTCATAGACATAGTCATGGTAAAATAACAATTACAAAGAAATCTGAACAACAAAAAACAAAACGTAGCATAATGGAACAAGGACATAACAGAAAAAATAGTAGAAATAACAAAGTTGGACAGAATTTTATGGTTGATTCATGTCACGGTTGTTATAGAACCAGGATCCTTGATTGGGAAATTGTTGTTGTAGAGGAGGTGCTGTGTAATGTGATGGAGGTGCAGCAGGATTATTGGGGTCATATGGAGGTATGTGAAGGTAATAGTAAAGGTAGGAAAATTGTTGGTTCACATCTGAGCGAAAATCATTAATCCGAGAAGTCTTGGATTCATTGATGGTATTCCAATGGTTGTTGATGTTGATATTCAAGGAAGAAAATTGTTGAGACATAAAATCCATAAGATATTGATTACTTGGACCAGAGGGAGTAGTAGGTGGAGGAGGTACATCTTCACCACCGCCTTTCTCTTAATTGTTTCCTTCTTCACCAATCACATCTTCACCAATGTAGGTGATTGTTTTTGTTTCCGGATTATAGTGAAGTCCCATTCTTGAGTCAACATTTTTGATGGAGATCTTGTGAACATTTGGATCCATATCAACTCTTTCAAAACCAGCAAAATCAACTCGAAATTCTTCCATAATTAATGTAACAAAGTAAGCATATGGTATAAATTTTGACTTTGCATCAACCCTTAGCATATGAACCATTATGAGTCTCGCCTAATTAACACGTATACCTCTCTTCCTTGTGTAGATCAGTTGCATTTCCAAATCAGTCACGGTGCAGTGGTTTCCAGCCCGCGGAAACATAATATAGACCATGAAATAATGAAATAGTCTATCGTCTATAAAAAAGTTACTTGCACTCCATGAGTCTCTAGATGGAATGACCCCTCCTAGACCACGAATTCTTTTAGCACGGAATTCAGCTTCGCTCAATCTTCCAATGCTATAATAAAATTCCTTTTTCCTATATCATCATATGCTTCATTTTCAGGATCATACAAAGAGCTCCCAGTATAAGGGATATGTAGAATCTCATCAACAATCTCAGGGGTTAGAAAGATTCTTGTACCCAACACATATGTAACCATCTTACCTTTGTGAGGAGTCAAATTACTGAAGAATACTCTTACCAGATCCAGATAGTATGGACCAAATGATGAAATCAGTTGTTCCAATCCATGTGCAGTCAAATCATTCTGAAAAGTAAAACATTCCTGAGGGAAAGATGATAGCATACCATATTTTGGAGTGGACACTATATTTCTCTGAAAGTCCTTTTTAAATCTTGCTTATTGATCTTCAGTGAGAGTTGAGATTAATGGATTCTCTATAGAAGATGAAACAACTTTCTTCTTTTCTTTCTCTGTCGCTGACACCTTTCGCTTTTGCCTTGATGCCATGGGTAAGGTGTTTTTAGGGTTTGGAAGGTTTTAGGTTTTGAGAGGAAGATGTTTGATGAGCTGAAATTGGATATGATTTATGAGTAAATAGAAATGAGTGGGTTGTATTATATGTAATGATATTTAATTGACTTTTCAATAATAGAGGTGAGCTTGGGAATATGAGAGAGAGAGAGAGAGGAATTCTGAACAACAAACATTTCTGTCATAAAAGCATATTACAAAGGGTGCAATCGATTTGTATACAGATGCAATTGATTTTGCATACAAAACAGAATCAAAGGAAAATTGAAACACACAGTGTGCAATCAATTTTCACTATGGTGCAATCGATTTGCACTGAAAACAGAAACGCTAAAAATAAAGCATAATGTGAGCAATCGATTTACACTATTGTGCAATCGATTTGCATAAACCAAAAATGACCAAAAACATATTTTTCTTGAACTTAAACACCACTTAACATATATATTCACATATAAAAAATGTTAAAACAAGTATGTGAAAGCATAAAAAGGATAGAAATCACCTTATATGTCGTGTTCATCAAGAATGCCAAGTTCTCATCAAATATTGTAAAACGGTTCTCTTTCCAAAGGTTTAGTGAAGATATCAACAAGTTGATTATGAGTATCTAAAAATGTGACCTTGACATTTCCTTGAAGTACATGATCACGAAGAAAATGATGTAGTATGTCGATGTGTTAGGTTCTTGATGCATGACCGGATTCTTTGTAATTTTTATTGCACTTGTATTGTCGCACCGTAGAGGAATGCATCCTAGATCGAGTCCGTAGTCACGAAGTTGTTGCTTGAGCCACAATATTTGAGCGTAACTACTACCCGCTGCAATATATTCTGCTTTGGTCGTGCTAAGAGCAACGCATTCTTGTTTCTTTGCAAGCCCATGATACTAATGCATTTCCAAGGATGTGACAAGTACCACTTGTGATTTTTCTATCAGTTTTACAACCTTCATAATCTGCGTCAGAATAACCAACTAAATTGCAAGCACTACCTGTAGGATACCATAATCCAACATTTGTTGTTCCTTTGAGATACTTCATGATCCGTTTCACCACCATGAGATGAGATTCCTTTGGATTTGCTTGAAAGTGAGCACATAGACAAACACTAAACATTATGTCAAGACGGCTTTCCGTCAGATATAATAAGGAGCCAATCATACCTCAATATTTTGTAATGTCAATGGAAACACCTGATTCATCTTGATCAACATATGTACTGGAACCCATTGCTATAGACATTGCCTTACAGTTATCCATGTCAAATCTTTTCAACATTTCTTTGCAATACTTGGATTGGTTGATGGAGATGCCATCCTTTAATTGCTTGATTTTAAGTCCAAGAAAATAATTCATTTTACCCATCATGGACATATCAAATTCTCCTTGCATCATTGCTGAAAATTCTTCACACATTTCTTTGTTTGAAGAGCCTAAAATGATATCGTCAACATATACTTGAACTAGCAAAGTGTCACCTTTTATTTTCTTGATAAACAATGTCTTGTCAACTTTACCGTTTTCAAAACCTTTTTCTTATAGGAAGTTATTTAGCCAATCGTACCATCCCATGTTGCTTGTTTCAAACCATAGAGAGCTTTTCTCAATTTAAATACATGAGATGGATTCTTTAAATCTTCGAACCCCGTGGGTTTCTTAACATAGACTTCTTCATTGATATATCCATTCAAGAATACGCTTTTGACATCAATTTGGAAAAACTGAAAATTTATTGAACAAGCATAGGCAAGTAAAAGATGAATAACTTCTAACCTTGCAACTGGAGCGAAAGTTTCTTCAAAATCTATTCCTTCTTCTTGATTGTACCCTTGTGCTACCAATCTTGCTTTATTCCGAACAATTATTCCATTTTCGTCAAATTTGTTGTTAAACACCCATCTTGTTCCAATAATGTGTCTGTTGCTTGGCCTAGGGACAAGTTCTCAAACTTGATTCCTTTCAAATTGATTTAACTCTTCTTGCATAGCAATAATCCATTGCTCATCTCCTAAGGCTTCATCAACTTTGGAAGGCTCAATTTGAGAGACAAACGCCATGTGTAGACAAGCATCATTGAGATTTAGTCTTGTTGTTACACCTTTACTTATATCACCAATTACTTTATCGATAGGATGATCTCTGTAAGTTCTCCATTCTTTTGGTAGATCATCGAAATTTTATTATTGTTGGGGTGATTCTTCTTGTTGAATTGGTTGATCTTTAGAAGTATTTTCTTGAGGACCTTCTAGTATTTCATCATCATCATTACAAACAATATTATCCTCCTTGGAGGGGTTAGATTCATCAAAAGATACATGCATTGATTCTTCAATTGTTAAAGTTCTTTTGTTATAAATTTGATATGCCTTAGTAGAAAGAGAGTAGCCAAGAAAAATACCTACATCGGATTTTTCATCAAACTTACCAAGGTTATCTTTGTCATTGTTTAAGACAAAGCATTTGCAACCGAAAATGTGAAACAAAACAATGTTTGGTTTTCTCCCTTTGAAAAGTTCATATGGAGTTTTCTTCAAGGTTGATTTTATGTTAACTCTATTTCTAACAAAACATGCCATGCTCACCACATCCGCCCAAAAATATTTTGGAAGATTTGAATCGTTAAGCATCATTCTTGGAAGCTCTACAAGAGACCTATTCTTTCTTTCTACCACTCCATTTTATTGAGGAGTCCTTGGTGTCGAGAAGTTGTGAGATATTCCATGTTCTCCACAAAATTCTTCAAATAGAGCATTTTGAAATTCTCCGCCATGATCACTTCTCATGGAGGCAATTGTTAAAGACTTCTCATTTTGAATTTGTTTAGCATATTTCTTGAACGCCTTGAATGCATCACTTTTTTGCACTAAAAAGAATGTCAAAGTATATTTAGAGAAATCATAAATAATAACCAAAACATATACATTACCTCTGAAACTTCTTGTTCTTGATGGACCAAATAAGTCCATATGCAACAATTGTAGTGGCCTTGTAGTAGACACCACATTCCTATATTTGAAAGTTGATTTTGTTTGTTTCCCTTCTTGACAAGCATCACAAAGTCTACCTTTGACAAAATTTCTCTTAGACAACCCAATGACAAGATCATGCTTGATTAATTTATTCAAGTGTTCCATGTGAACATGAGAAATTCTTTTGTGCCAAAGCCATGAATCATCATTGTTCTCCATGATACATTTTACCTTCAAAGATAGACCATCAAGGGAAATCATAAATATATTATTAATTCTTTTACCTTTAAGTATAACCTCATGTGTGACTTTGTCTTCTATCAAGCATTCATCTTTGGTGAACTTGATCTTGAAGCCTTTGTCACAAAGTTGGCTAATACTAAGAAGATTGTGCTTTAGTCCTTCAACATAAAGAACATATTCAATGGATGTGAAAGGGAGAGCACCGACTTTGCCTTTGCCCAGAATTCTTCCCTTATTATTGTCTCCATAAGTGAAAAAACCATTGGCCTTTAGTACTAGATTTGAAAATTCATTTATGTCTCCCATCATATGCTTTGAACAACCACTATCAAGATACCAAAGATTGCATGTGGTCTTCAATCATACCTATAAAACAAATTAGGTTTTATTAGGTACCCAAGTTGCTTTGGGTTCTTCATAATTAGTACCTTTCTTTACCCACACATAATGCTCACTTGCCACACTAAAATTTCTAACATAGCAAGCATTAGGTGTATGGCCTTTAATACCACAATAAAAACAAGTAGGTACAAAATTACTTCTATATGTAGAAGGATAAGATTTCTTCTTAGGAATTGTTTTCTTTTTATGATAATTATGAACTACTTTAGGTTTGTTCACTTTCTCTTCGGATGATTGATCACTAGCCTTAATAAAGATAGTTTTACTAGAACTTGGTTTTGAAAACTTTGAATATCAAAGTCCACTTTTATTATTGGAATATCTTTGTTGGATAAGAACATCTTCCAATCCAATTTGACCTTTTTCATATCTTTCAATAACTCTTTTTAATTGGACAATTTGGAAAGAGAGTGATTCACAATTTTTGCATACAAAATTTTGTTTTTGTTCATCACTTAATTTTTGTTTTTCTCCTTTGAAATCTTTTTCCATAGTTTCACATTTTTCTTCTAAAGATGAAATTTATTTCTTTTGAGATGAAATAGTTTTATACAGAATTTTGCATTCATTTAATAGTTCATCTATAGCACCTTGTGCATCACTATCAAAAAAAGAAAATTCATTACTAACCTCATTATCTTCATTATCGAAATGGTGTGAGGCCATCAATGCTATATTTTCACTTTCATCATTATCGGAATCGGACGAAGAACTTATTTCATTATCCTCCCATGCAACATATGCCTTTTTGTTCTTATTCCTTTTTTATTTTGTAGCCACCTTTCTTGGAGAGTTATTGGACAATCTGGCTTGATATGACCTTGCTTACCACATTCATAAGATGTGACTTCTTGTGTTGATGTGGAAGCTTCCCTTTTCTTAAATTGTTTCTTTCATTTTGCATGAGAAAGGGATTTGTCATTTCTACCAAAAAAACTTACCAAGCCTTTTAAAAAGAAGCATGAAATTTTTATCTTCTTCCGGATTGTCTTCCTTTTCAACTTCCTTGGAATCAATCTTTAAGGCAATATTCTTGTATTTCTTCTCTTGATTTTCATGTTTTTTAAGTCTTCCGAGTTTCGTTTCATATTCTTGAAGTTTTCCAAACAACATTGCGGAAGTCGTTGAAGAGAGACTTTTCTTTTCTGAAATTGTTGTTACCTTTGGTTGCCATTCCCTAGTTATGGATCTAAGTACTTTCAGATTTAGTTCATCATTCGTCAAATTCTTACCAAGAGCACTTAGATAATTTTGCAAGTGCATAAATCTCTTTTGTAAGTCAAGGATGGTTTCTCCGGGTTGCATTCGAAATAACTCGTATTCTTGACTCAAGGTATTTAGTCTTGATCTTTTAACTTCAACAGTTCCTTCAGGAGTTTGTACCAAGGTATCCCATATTTCTTTTTCCGTTTTGCATGCCGAGACATAGAAGAATTCATCCATGCTAATTGCACCTTGAATAAGATTGATTGCCTTTTTATCATAGAGAACCTTCTTCTTATCATCTTTATCCCATGCAGCTTTAGGATTTGATGAGACAGCACCATTGATCACTGTTATAGGAATAAATGGACCATTCTCAACGACATCCCATATTTCTTCTCCTTGTGCTTCTATATGTCCCTTCATGCGTATTTTCCAAAAGTCAAAATATTCACCACAAAATAGAGGAGGCTTGTTGTTACTACCACCATCTCTGAAAACGGGATTTTGATTTGTGTAAGCCCTTGTGGGTCTTTTAGGAACGGGTTACCTATAACCTGCTATGATGCCAATTATAAGTACGAAGTGCGCCTAAGAGGGGGGTGAATTAGTTACTTAAATTTTATTCTGGTTTTAGTGATGATGGATATTATTTTACTAGTTTATGGTGAGTTTATGAAAGAGTAAAGTGCAGAAAAATAAAGAGACACAAGCGATATATCCAGGTTCCCCTCACAGTATAAGAGTACTCCAGTCCCCTTTCAACATGAAAGAGATTCCCAATTAGTTACAAACTTAAACAAGAACTACCCAAAACCCAGAACAATCTTCTTGTGCCAAGAACATTCCTCTTGGATTTTAACTATGTCAACAATGACAACAATCCTCTCAAAGTGACTTTACTTGTATCCAACAATCCTGGAAAAACAAGATTACCAAATCACTTGAACTTATTTTCAACAATCCTGAAAAATAAGCAAGTATATAGCAATATTTGATTTGAGTGAGTTTGTGTAGCAATGATCACTTTGAGTGATTTTATCAATGAATTGATCTTCTCTTCCAATAACAATAGTATACAATGACTCAAGATATATAATGCTCAAAGATTTCTAGTTGACAATATGTGAAAGTGTGCAGAAAATTTGTGTATGAAAGTGTATAAAAGCTTGAGTTTGATTTTTGAAAATTCAGAAAATATGATTGGAAGAGGTACTTAAAATTATTTTTAAAATGAGTATTTATATTTTCATAGCACCCTTTTGAAACAGCATATAATTCTGCATATGAATCATGATTAATTTCCAAGATTGAGTGAAATGTTTCCATTAAATGGTGTTATGAACAGGAATGAGTAATGCTGCTGTTTTTCAAAATCGTTAAGCATGTAATCGATTGCACCCTTGTGTAAATCGATTGCACGGGGTTTCAACAGCTAAAAATTCAAATATTTTAAGTGAGCAATTGATTGCATAATTGTGTAAATTGATTGCACTTAAAGTAAGTAGCAAAAATTGATTGAGAGTAATCGATTGCACAAACATACAAATCGATTGCACTTAGAAACAATAGATAATGCTTTGAAAACATGAAGCATGTAATCAATTGCACCAATATGCAAATCGATTGCACCCAAGTAAAAATTGAATTTTTTCTTTAGAAAACTTGAGAAAAAGTTTGGACAAGATAAAATGTTTCTTTTGACCATTGAGCATCTATGTCTTAAGTTCAAAGTAAGTATTATCATTATACCTTGAAATTTTCTAAGTGCTTAAACCAAAGACTTTATCCAAAGATGCTTTTAGCTTGATCAATAATCTTTACCTTCTTGTCAAAATGGTTTGTCTTCATCAAAACAAAAGTGCATTTGTGAAGCTTAATTTTACAAGCCTCTGCCTCAAGTTGTCTTGTCTTGGTCTTTTGATGGCATTGACTAGAGGAAAATAAATCCCCTTTCCCCTTGCTAGACGCCTAACCTGCATCACAGACCCTTGAGATCCTTGAAATGGTTACGGAAATGCTATGGTATGATTTTATGATGTGTATGATATGCATCAAGAAAAAGTGTAAGGTGATGAAGACAAGTGAGTCTTAGAAGTCCAGGTTATTGGATAATGATTGTAAACAAACCCTGCAGGGAAATCAAGTTGTTAGATAATGAAATAAAACCCTGCAAGTAGTTCAAGTTAAAAGCAAACAAGTCACACAAGAAGCCTTAGGTTTAGGCTTGCATGGGGTTTGTAGGTAAGTACCCTCTTGAAGTTTTAGTTGGCTCAACATATTCTAGAAATAGTAACCGGGTTCTAAGGGATCTCAATATCACTGATTTTTCTTACAAGTTTCGTTCCGATCGACAACTGACTTGCCACCAAACAAAACTCGGGTGTCAAATCTCAATGAGTGTAGTATCGATCAACCGACTTAGGACTAAACCAAAGACGGCTACCTCACTACTTCCTAACGGCCAAGTTGTTCAATTAAAGGTTCTAAGGTCAGTTGATGCTTCATGACACCATGCAGCGGCCCCGTATTTTCCTTGACTACTCAAGGGCTACCGGTACCAACCAAAATGTCACATTAACATAGCTATCATTTCAACCATGTTGGTATACCCCGCATAGTTTCCATGATCTATTTCTACTTACCTAAAAGGTGCCTCAGATCCGAGTGTAGGATTTATAGTAACCCAAACAAAGCCCTCAAAAGTAAAGAAAACAAAGCATACAAGTTAAAGCAGCTTACAATGAACCAGACTCTAAGGTTACCCCACTTTTTACTCATATCCCTAGCAGAGTCGCCAGTTCTGTGATACGGTTGCAGAACCGACTGTTATATACTATTTTTGCCTTTTGTATTGGCAAATGTTGCAGTAAGCAAGAGTCGCCACCGAATTTTCTTTTATCCAAATTAAGGAAAGGGTGAAAAGAACAGAAAAAGACCTTTTCGAGAATTTCCTGAGTAAGGGGGGTAGATTATGGAAAGGGAAGGTGTTATCACCCTTTCCATCTGTAGTTATCTATGGGCTCTTTGTTGCTTTCTAGTTCATTTTCTTTTGTTTAAAAATGTGCTTGTGGTGTGGGTTTGAAAATATTTTGAAAATGTCTTTGTAATGATTCTCGTCTCTTTAAGAATGCATACAAAGCGTTGGTTTTGAAAATAGTTTAAAGAGGTGTTTGTGGAAAAAAAAATTTTAAAGTGATTTTGAAAAGTGCCTTTATAATGATTCTGGTCTCTATAAGAATGCGTACAAAGAGCTTTGACTTTTGAAAATATTTCAATTTGAAAGTGTTGGTGTGAAAATGTTTTTGTTTTGTTATGAGCAAGCAAGCAACTACGGGCTTCCTACCTACTCAAAAAGGTCTAATGTTATTTTCCTCCTCCTTTAGATGTTTCTATCTTACCATTGATTTGGTAAGAAGCCCTATCGTTGGATGTATGAGGGACATTCGAAGGGACGTACAATCACGAAGGCAACTTGTGGAGACGCTTTAGCAATTTTGTCTAGGGACTAGATCATTTACCGAAAGACAACTGTAGGGTCATCGAGGGATTGTGATCTTTTTGATTTACGGGTCTTTGCTAAAGTGTTCCCGTTTCAAGGGATATGACTGTTTTATTTCTAAAGGCAACCAAAGTGGGATACCCTAGAGGTGCATATGTGCAATTGTGTTTAGTTCAACTATTTATCTTGTGCATTTAGGTTTCCTAGCATTTTTGTTTTTTCAATCTTGTCATGCAATCCTAGTTACTAGCAGTAAATATGTACAGAAAAGTAATGTGAGGAAAGTAAAAACCTATATTATTACATGGCTTCGGGGAGAGGGAGTTACACTGTACAAAACTCGGGAGTGCAGAAAAATAAAGAAAGCAGGTAAAATCCTATTAATTATTACATTCCAGGATGCAGATACAATAATATAAAAATGCGAAAAATCACGCGCGAAAGGTTGAAAGTTCTCCTAAAACCTAAAAGAAAATCTGAATGAAATAAGAAAAATATTTTTGTTGTCTTTTTGGTTTAAAATAACTAATTTAATTATAATCTTTTTGTTGTCTTTTTGGTTTAAAATAACTAATAAGAAAAATCTAAAGTTTATTTAGAGAATAATATTAAGTTAAGAAAAATATTCTAGGCTCTTTTTAGTTTTTTATTATGAAAATAAAATAATTATAATTAAATTAAATCCTAAATTCTAATTTATTTTAAATTAAGAAAAGTGTTAAAATTATTTATTAATTTACTTACAAAATTAGTTTAATAATAATAAAAAACATTAAACTATTATTTTTGTGATTTTTGATTATTTGTGTAATTAAATAAATAAAGAAAAACAAAATAATAAAAAATAGAAATTAAAACAAATAATAAAAAATGATAAATGGGCCTAAGTATGCAAAAGAGACAAGGGGGTGCTGAATTCAATTTGCGTTGGGCCCAGATTGTGAAGCCCATGTTGCTTTATGATCTGATGAGATGAGGCCTTGGGGGTTCATGGTGAGCTGGCATACTAGATACGTCCATCTTGATCAGATGTACATCTGATGGCAAGGGTTTGATGGAGTATGGTGGACCCCAAGAAGCATAGCACATGGAATCTGTGTGAAAAAAATTATAAAATATAAAATGATGGACCTGGGATTCGAACCCAGGTCCTCTCCCTCACACACATGCGCCTTTACCAGCTGAGCCACCTGTTCATTTGTGCATAATATAAAAAAAACATAATATACAAAAAAATGTCAATAGCTGAGAATTTGAAAAACATGTGCGCAGTTTGTTTAGGCCAATGGGACACTGCCACACTTTGTCCTCTCCCTCCCTTCGTCATTTTAGATGTTTAAGACCTATAGTGATAGTTTTGGTTTGTCAATATAGCACCTACAACTCAAAAACCCAGAATATGTAACATAAATCAAATGTGAGGCCATGGATTGACTGGCCTCATCCTCCTGAGCATGATGGTGCCCTTGGTTCAGGCTAATTTTGGCCAATACAAAAAACCCCAATTTGAAGGGTCAAACCCTAACCATGGCAAAACACGATACATGCATCAAAACTCCAATCCAACGATACAGGAAGCTTGCAAACACTCACATAATCAGTAATGCATGGTAAAAACATTTATATTACATAAATCGAGCAAAATGAAAATTTGAAAAAGTTTAAACTGTGAAGGCTGGTTGTGACGTTTTATGATGCTTTAGGGCTTGGTAATGGTGGTAAATGCTTCAGGGGACCTCCAGTAGTGTATTGGGATCCTTTGTTTGGATTGAGGAAGGCTGGAACTGTGCTTTTGAATTTCACAATTTTGACAAAATCTTGCAATTTGGTGTGCTCTTTTCAGGCTGTATGTGCGTGCTGAAATGCTTGCTAATGTCTTGTTTATATAGAGAGGAGTGGGGAGACAAGATATCATAGGATTAAACAGCTTTGATTATGTATTTGAAAGCCATGAATGAAAATTTGTAACTTTGGCCAAAAACATGGAATCTTGTCCTTTTTTGAAATTTGAATGTATCTAAACAATGCTGCACAAAATCATCAACTTCAAGGAAAGCCAAAACACCATCCCAAATGCCAAAACCCATTTCCAATTATTTTAATTACTTTAATCTTTACTTGAAATAAATTAAAATAAATGTGTAAAAAATAAGTAAAAAATGTAAGGCATGGTAAGAGTGTTTTTAGAGGTCCTCTATAATCTTAGGATGATGTTTGAAATCCAAGAAATTTAGCCCTTGTCTTAAAACTTCAAATTTTCTCAATGCATAATTCTTAAAAATTCCCAAATTTTCCCAACTTGGGAAAGCCATAAATTTCTCAAATTTTATATCATGATGATGATCTTTGACTTTTTGGAAATCCCAATATGTCTACTTAAATCCCTCTTTTTATTAATTTTGCATTTGAAGATTTTATCTTGATGTAAAAGATCTTGGCAAAAAGTGGCTTTTGTTGACTTTTTGAAAATGACTTGTAGTGTCTGAGCTTGTATCTTTCAAATGGTGAATTTGTTGGACTTGAGGGATGAATAGTTGTTGTAGGTAATGAGATTCTCTTCCATATGAGCTTTGGTTTGGGAAAAATGGATGAAGTAGGTGAAAGTTATGCCTGGTCAAAGTTTGGTTGACTTTTCCTATAGAAACCCTAATTAGCAATTCTTGACTTTTGATGAATTAGGAGCATTTCTTGAGGAATCATGATCAAACCTTGATAAAATGATGGATATCACCTCAAAATGTTTATGTTGACCAAAAATCATGAAGTTTAACTGTATTTGGGCAACCGTTGACTTTTGACCTAGCATAGTTGATTTTCAAGCATTTGAGCAATTGACTGAGCAAACTTGTAGTGCAAGGCATGAAACTTGTCATGGACAATCTTGAAGACATATTAGGACAATGGAAAACATTTGGGACCTTTGGAGCTCACATATCTTTGATGAAAAGTGAAACCTTAACTAGAGGTTCATTGCTTAGGAGGAGAATTTGTCTTGTAAATTCTTAGTCAACCTTGAGCAATTAAGGATCTCTAGGAGCATGTTTTGAGTAAAAATGGGAGGGAAAATTTTGGGGTACAACACAAGGTCAATAAGAGTCTCATGGAAACATGGTATGAACTTGACAAAGAGGAAGAATCTGACAAATATGAAGAAGAAGCCAATCTAGCTCTGATGGCTTCAATATTTTTTTACACAAAGTTTGACTCATGTTTTGGCTCAAATTTTGAAAAAGATGAGGTATTTTATCAACTATCTCGTTCACATTTAATGCCCTTTATTTAAGAAGTTATGATTTGTTATCAGGATAAACCACATAGTTGATAAGTTTAAAAAGGGATTATGATCTCTTTAAAGCTGATATAGAATCTTCCAAAAAGAAGATTGAGAAACTAGAAAGAGATCGTATTGCCTTATTAAATGATATGTCTGACAAACCCCTAAATAAGTATGAAATGGCTCTTCATGAGTTTCTCATTTCTAGATTTAACAATACTAAATTTTCTTATAGGATCTATCATATTAAAAGAAGCAAGGGAGAAGGTCTTGGCTGCTCTTAATAGTCTGTTGATTTAGAATCTGATATCTGGTCAAAAAATTTGCAGAACCCCTCTCTCCTAGTACTGTTTGAAAATGACTTTATTCATGCTTTGTATCTGATGATGACAAAGTAGAGGTTTTGAATCAGTTAGAACTAAAGATTATGAAATCAGAAGTTCTAGAAAAACCAAAGCCACTGATCTCGAAGTCTAAGGTTACTGAGAAACCAAAACCCATAATTTTAAATTCTAAGGTTCTGAAGGGTTTGGAATAAAAGGCTAAGAATGCTTTAAAACCAAAATCTTGTAGACCAAAAGTCTTGATTGATTCCATGCCTCACTACTCAAAGGATAAGTTTCAAGATCATAAGAGACCTTTCAAAACTAACCCCAAAGGACCCATCGGATTATGGGTACCTAACTGTAAAATTGTTTTTGATGCAGATATGCTTAAAGGGGGGAACAAAGCATCAGTCCTGGTACCTAGAGAGTGGATGCTCATGACATATGATAGGAGAAAAGAATATGTTCTAAACCCTCACTCTAAAATAGGGAAATATGGGATATAGAGAAAAACGGAAAGGCAGGATCATTGGTATAGGTACTATTGGTAACTCATCTATCTCTACCAATAATGTTTGGCTTGTAGATGGACTAAAACATAACCTACTTAGAATAAGTCAATTTTGTGATATTGGTTATGAATTAGTGTGTAATAAGAACATTTGTATAGTCATTAATAATTTTGAGAAGTCCATAGTGTTCAAAGGTAAGAGGAACGACAATGTTTATATAATCAATTTTCTGAATTGGCTGATAAGAATAGGCTTTACCTTCTATCAATTAGTGATGAAAAATGGCTCTGGAGCATAAGGTTATGTAATGCTAATTGGAGATTAATATCTAAGCTTAGCAAGTTGAAACTTATTAATGGTTTTCAAGACAGTAATTATCACTCAGATGCTGTTTCAAGAGCATGCCAAGTTGGAAATATTGTTAAAACCTGTTTTTAACCTAAGAACAATATCTCTACATCCAAACCCTTTGAGTTTTCTCACATTTATTTGTCTGGTACTGTATCAATCAATGGGAAGAAATATGGACTGGTCATAGTTGATGATTACAACAGATGAATTTGGGTTTAATTCCTTAGATCCAAAGATAAATAATATGATATTTTCAGTATTTTCTACATACAAGTACAAAACGAAAAAAATTCAATAATCTTGAAGATAATAAGTGATCATGGAGGATGAAAATGAGTCATTTGAATGTGAAGGCTGAGTGTTAGAGAAAGGGAGTCCATTTTGAGCAAAGAAGTCTCAGGCTGAGTGTTAGAGAAAGGAAGTCTCTTTCAGGCGTGATTGAGTAAGGAAGTCTTAAACTGTAGGTTTAGCCAAGGAAGATTCTTTCAGGTGTGATTGGGCAAGGAAGTTATAAACTGTAGGTTTAGGCAATGAAGTCTCTTTTTGGTTAGATTGAGAAAGGAAGTTCTGAACGGGCACGCTTAGGCAAGAAAACTCTTTCTGGATTAATTGATCTAGAAGTCTTGGACTGGTGTATCTAAGAAAGTTATAATCAGGTTCTAATTATAGTGAAAGGCTCTTGTGTGGAAAGGGGACTGGACTACTCTTGTTATAGAGGAACCATGATAATTTGTGTGTGTGATTTACTTATTGCTTATGCACTTTAAACTATTCTGCTACTACATACTCTAGCTTTGAATTTGAACTTGGTTAGATTCATAAGGTGTTGTTCTAGAATGCAAAAGTTACTAGATACACAATTCAACCCCCTCATTATTGTGTATTTTCTCACCTTCAAAATATCTCTATGGACTCAAACAAGCTCCTAGAGCTTGGTATGAGAGATTGGGTAATTTTATGATAGAAAATGGTTTTAAAAAGGGTCAAGTGGACACTACACTATTCAGAAAGATACTAAAATATGAAATATTGGTTGTCTAGGTATATGTAGATGATATTATTTTGGTTCTACTAATTCTACTCTTTGCAAGGAATTTTCCAAGACTATGCAAGTTGCGTTTGAAATGAGCATGATGGGAGAATTGAAATTCTTTCTCGGAATTCAAATAAACCAATGGAAAGATGGAGTTTATGTTTATCAGACCAAATATACAAAGGAACTTCTGAAGAAGTTTAAGTTGGGTGACTGAAAAATTATGACAACTCCAATGCATTCAACCAGCAACCTGAGCCAAGAGGAAAGCAGCACCAAAGTTGATAAGAAGTTGTACATATGTATGATTGGTTCTTTACTTTACCTAAAAACTGCCAGACCTGATATTTTATTCATTGTTTGTCTATGTGCAAGGTTCTAGTCAGATCCTAGAGAGACTCATTTAACTGTTGTTAAGAGGGTCTTTAGGTATCTAAAGGGAAAACCTAGTCTAGGATTACTTTATAAGAAATCCTCAAACTATAAACTGGTTGGATTATGTGATGTTGACTATGTTATGGATAGAATTGAATGGAAATTTACTAGTGGAGGCTGTCAGTTCATAGGGGAAAATCTTATATCCCGGGCTAGTAAAAGACAAGCAATTATTTATTTGTTTACATTAGAAGCATAATACATCTCAGTTTCTAGTTGTTGCACATAACTACGTTGGGTGAAGTATCAACTAGAGGATTATCAGATTTGTGGAAGCAGTATTCCTATCTTCTGTGATAATACTACTTCTATTTGTTGGACAAATAATATAGTTCAACATTCTATAACCAAGCACATAAAAATCAAACATCACTTTATTAGAGATTATGTTCAGAAGGTGTAATAGACATATCGTTCATTGATAATAATCTACTATGTGATGATATATATACCAAGTCTCTTACTATTAAATATTTGATTTTATAAAAAATAATCTGAACATGCATTCCGTTGAAGATTAGTGTTCGTTTCTGAATGAAGGATCAGAGTCTGATGATGACAAAAGATAATGTGATCAAAAGCTCTAAAAAAGATTCTGATGAATACTAGACTCTGAAGCATCCCATCCTCTTAAACTTAGAACTTGATTAATCGTTTCTGATAGCATATAAGTGGAAATTATTCTTTAGTTGAAGTATCTTATGTCCACTTATGTGTCACTTATATGAAAATTCCTTTGAACTATTTTGGTGCTTTGTCTGTTGGATTTCTATATCCCTCAGATTCTGTTTGTTTTTGCTCACATTCTGAGCTATATTAACTAGGATGAAGTTTTTTCTGATAAAATGAAATCATGTTTAATTCTCCTTAGTCAAAAGTTTATTTTTTTTAATAATTATTTTTTAATTTTTTTGGCTAAAATGGTGATAAATTGCTTCGAAACCTCAAGATATATGGTTAAATCAAGAGTATTCAGTAACATGAGGATTATTTTCTAATAAAGGAAAAATAAATCATTTTTATTCGTATGAAAATGATTACATAATTCAAGATTTCAAATGACAACAGTTGAGCATAAATTAAATCCTCAGATTTCAACAATGAAATAAACATTATCCTCATCAGAATCCTCCTTCTCTTTGGGATTCTTCTTTGTTGTCTATGAAGTTTTCTGTATTTTGGAGTCCGCGACAGAAATGCTTGAACCTTCACTTTCTATGGTCGTCTGGGCTCTTACAGTTGTGGCAGATCGGATCTTTACTTCCTTATCATGCTTCTTCATGATTTTTTTAACCTCCTTAACAAAATCTCTCCTAGAGTTCTTATGTTGCTTTTGTCTGCCCATAATAGTTAAAAAGAGAGGTTTGGAGGAAGAAATATGTGATCTTTCTGATAACACAAAGCTACACTTTATAGAAAGAAAAGGATAACACTTGGTCAATTTTGATATATGTGTACCAATGGATGCAGGAGAGAGAAGTTAGTTTTGGTCTTCATGCATGTCTTCCATGTTCTGTTCACTATTTTTCCATGCTTAGTCACCAAAACTGAAGTTTGAAACACATTGAAAATTGAAAGATGCTTTTTCAACCATACTAGCCAAACCTTTTTCAGAAACCTTCTTGGACTAAGGGAGAGTAACACTGAGTTTAACTTATTTTTTTTCAGAATTACTTAATCCCAAACATGGTTTTTATTCTTCAGTATCTTTGTTGTCTTCATTTATATCTTTCTATTGATGACAAAAGGGGAAAATAAGGATAAGAATAAAGCATTTGAATCTGATTGATTAGTTTTATTTATGCTTTAAATCTGATTAAATCTGAAGATTTTATTTTTTTGCTTCAATGATATATTTAATTAACCTAACTATGACTTAGGGGAAGCTTACAAACCTCACCCTTAGGACTTTTTTACTTAAGGAGAGCTTACGAACCTCACACCTAGGATTATCAGACTCAAGAGGGGATTACAAAACTCAAACCATGAAGTTAGAATGTTAATTAAAGCAATAACCATTGTTCTTAAATACTTGTGTTTGTCATCATCAAAATAGGGGAGGTTGTTGGAACAAAATTGATTTATATCATGTCCCTTAAGTTTTGACTGTAACAAAGTATTTAAATAACAATTGGAAAAACTAATATATGTTCAAGTGTGAAGGTACAAAGATCAATATATTTATTGATAGTGAGTCCTGAAACTGCAGTGAACGTTTAAAGAAAAGCTCTTAAGAGACAGATTATGAAGATCAGACTCTGAAGAATCAACTTTTGATCAAGTCATCTTCTAATGATCAGAACTTGAACTCTCCAGACACTGATCAAGTCAGATTCTGAAGATCAAACCAGTCTCTAAAAAGTTAGTGTCTGAAGGATCAGAAAGTAAGACTCAAATTATGAAGGACAAGAACTTGAACCCAGTCAAAGCTCAAGAACTAAGGATTTTTTAGACATGTCGCTATCAGACTCTGAGGTTAATTTGTCATGTTCTAGTCACGTGAAAACTTAGCAGAAAGATGCAGAAGCCTGGAGTTTTACAACTAATAATTCCTTTTGTTGAAATTGAGTTTCAAATGGGTTTGCAACGACATTAACCATATCAGAAAGCCTCATAATGGATCTGTTGAGGCTTCTCTTCAAAGACTCTCTTATGCTTGAAGTTCTCTCCAATGGATCTATGTTGTAATTATGTCTACACCTTTGATTGTATATTAAGTATAATTATCACAATATCACTATCATTTATTTGTTAGATAAATTGTTAGAAGTCTCTTACTTGTGTGCTTTATTAGTGAAGTCTTCTGCCTATGTGCTTCAAAAATTGGGAGTCTCATGCATGTGTGCTTGAGAAATCAAAAGTGTCTTGCTTGGGTGCTTGAGCATTAAAGTCTCTTACTTGTGTGTTTGGGAATTTAAAGTCTCTTTCTTGTGTACTTGAGCAACTTGTAATCAGATTTAATTATAATGGAAATCTATTAGAAGTTCAAGGGGACTGATCTATTCCTGATTTGTAGGAGGAACCAGGATAATTGCTTGTGTGTTGTCTTTCTATATTATTTATTTCTACTGAACATTATTTCGCTGCTATTCATCAGATTCTGAATCAGATTTTGATTTGTGAAATCAGAATCTGATAATAGATCTTAAAGAGAAAAATAAGAAAAAGTCAACACAATTCAACCCCCTTCTTGTGCTTTTATTACCTCTATATTAGTCTACTCACATAATAGTCTTAAAATCATTGTTGTCATGTGTAATAGTAAATATTGACTACATATACGTTAAGAATAATATTCTTATAAGGGGCCCATGGAAGGCTACTGAGGAGTGAGATAATGCAATGTCTTTTGATAAAGCTCTCTTGGTCTCCTGTGTATTGGATCAGTCACACATTTACAACTTTATCCTCCTGTTTAGTGGAAGTGACGCCTCTTTATTAATTGTGTCGTTTGTCTTCACAATAACTTGCCTAAAAGAGGGAGATGGTAATGGCATGCCCATAATTCACTATGATGTGGAAGGCGTCATAGAGAATTTAGTCACACTCTCTTGAATAAGATGGGAATAACCATCTTCTTCCAGCTTGTCTCTAAGTAGGTTTATTTTTCCAAGGGGCCAAAGATCCAGTCACGAAACCGTTATAAATACCTCAATATATAATTAATGGAGGGGGAAAACTTGACTCTCATGGATAAAATAACATATATAGAGTTTATTTCCCCCTACATGAGCTAGCTCTCAACCCTACAACATACCTTAAATCCTCTGGTAACCCTTAATCATTAGGGATTGTCATATATTATATTTTTTAGCAACTACATTGGTGCTCATCTTAAGGCCTCGGTAAAAGTGACCTAGGCCACCATAACACCACCCTACCACATTCAACCTCTTTAACCATCATGATAAACAAAAATACAATAACTCCGACCAGCGAAGAATTCAAAAACGGATAAAACAACATGGTAGAGATGTGTGTTGCTATGGACGATCTACATCATAAAAACTAAGATTGGGAGGGTAACGTCCTCCATATCCATTAGATCCACTAGGAAGTACACCCTATAGACGAAGTAGATATGTTATACCTTTAACCTCTCTTAGATGATATATGGGAAGTGCTCGTTCTAGAGAACTTTAAGCCTCATTTATTGGCTAAGTTATATAGGTACAGTGACCCATATGCATATATGGCTGTCATTGGAGCCCATGACTCCCCGAAATGAAAGCTCATATCAGGTACCTTCATATATGTAACTATGAGATGGCACATGGGACTGCCTCAACTATCCATCACCAACTATTAAGACTTTGTGAAGAAATTATTCCACTAATTTGTTGCAAGTAGGAACAACAATATGGATATCGTCGGTCCATTCAACACTCGCCAAGGTAACTCTAAATCTCTCAAGGAGTACCTCACCTTATTAACACAAAAATGATTATGGTGATTCAAATAAACCTTGAAATAGTCGTACGAGCATTCTGAAATGGGCTCAGGGAAAGACACTTAAATAAATCTCTCACCTAGAGGCTGGTGCCGTCCTTGGATAAAGTGGTGGTGTTGGAAAACCGTTACATAAAGGGGGAAGAAAGCAATGCTGAAAAGAAGACCTAAGATGAAAATGAATGTACTTCTCATGGTGACTACATGCAAAGGTCCCAATACACATTACTTGTCAGAAACATGAGAATATTCAAGCAAACTAGAAATGCCGCTGAGAGCTTCACTTCTCAGAACACTCATCGAGAGTAGATATGGATAGAACTTATCCCCATGCATAGTGCAACACCCCCGTTTTTATTTAAATATTTGTTCATTCATTTAATTGAATTTTTTAGTGTTGTGATTTATTTAAATTAATTAAGTTTTCGAGTTTAGGTATAAATTATTTTTTATTAGTGTAGAAAATGAGAATTAGTGGTTTTGAGAGAAAAATAGAAATTAACGGAAATTGTGGAGGTAAGGAGAATGAGTGACAATTGGGGGGGGGGGGGGGGGGGGTATTATAATTGGTTAATAAAATAAAAGAAAAGAAAACTAGATTTATTTTTTAATAAAAAAGAAAGGGAGAGAAAGTGAGAGTGCATATAAGTTGTCAACAGAGAAAAAGAAAGGCCTAGCAGGACAAGAGTAAGAAGGGGGAATTTCCATAGCAAAATTCCAAACTTTTCCATGAATTCGAGGTAAGGGAACTGTTATCCATGGGTGTTTTAAGCATAAATAATAGAGGTATCCTTACCCTCTTTTCTTTTTCTTCTTCCTTTTCCTCCATTGATGTGTAAATTGGACCTTGAAGAGAGTTTCTGCAAAACTCTTTGGGTTGTTATTGTTAATTAAATTTTGTGCTTCGTGTTGACTTTTGAAAGTTATGTGATTTGATGTGTGAAATTTATGGGTTATGATGGTTTTGTATTTGGTTGGAAATCTTGATGAAATATGAGGATGATAACATGTTGATCCAATGTTTTGAATGTTAAATCGATGTACTTGATGTGTTAGTTGTTGTATGATTTGAGTACTTTGAGTTGATATGCATTTTGGGGATGTTACGACTCAAATAATCGAGTTCGGGATCTGATTCGATAGTGAAAACTCAGAAAAATTCTACATCCAGGTTTGACTCAAATAAGTGTTTCAACATAATTTGAATCATGAATTAAAATTTAGCAGAAAATGCTTATGACTGGTTTGATTTGAATCACAGTTTCAACATGATTCAAATCAAATACCAAATTTTATAAAACAAATATTATGAATTATTTGATTTGAATAAAGAAAACAACATGATATGAATCTGTTGTACCCCAAAATTTGACCTCCCATATTTCTCAATACATTTCAAGTGAGGTCCTCAAATTGCTCAATGAAGTCCAAGGGTTGACCAGACAAGTTCTCTCCTAAGGCAGTCTACCTCAAATTAGGGTTTCATGTTGCATCAAGATACTTGAATCCAAGGGATCCAAAATTCTCACCATTTTCCTAATATGTTCTCAAGATCATCCATGTCAAGTTTCAAGTCTTGCAGAGAAAGTTTGCTCAGTCAATTGCTCAAAGGCCTCAAAATCGACTGTGCTAGGGAAAAAGTCAATTGTGGCCCCATACAGTCAAACCTCAAGATATTTGGTCAACATCCTCATTTTGAAGTATTATTCATCATTTGATCAAGGGTTGATCATGATTCCTCAAGGATTGCTCACAATTCATCAAAATCCAAAAGTTGCTAAATTAAGGTTTTATAGGAAAAGTCAACTCAACTTTGACCAAGCATAACTTTCTCATACTTTATTAGAAATGACCCATAAAAAGCGCATTGTGAAGAGGATGAAATCCCCTACAATTCATCTTCATCTCCCAAGTTCAAAATATGCACTCACAAGAAGTTATGAATTTGGACATTATAGGTCATTTTGAAAAGTCAACAAAAACACCTTTTTTGACAAAGCTTCATACATGAACATGGAAGACTTAATTGAGATGAGACAAAAAGGGTTGCTTAGAGGACATCTTGATATTTCTAAAAATTCAAAGAACACCCTCATAGAGTCAAAATTGAAGGAGTTATGCATTCGTGAAGTTGACCTTTTTTGCAAAATTACCAAAAGTCAAAGTGCCTCAAATTGCAATTTTTGTCAAATGGGCCCAACTGTTTATGCTTGTTTTGAGTTTGTAACATGTTCCACGACCCATGATCCTTCCCTCTTGACTTTATTTTATTTTTTCCATTTATTTTTATTTTTATTTCAATTAAATCAAATTAAATCAAATTAAATCAAAATAAAATCATGGAAATATCAAAATCATTTAAACCTTGAGATTTTGTGCATATTTCAGGTGTCTTATACAGCTAGCAATGAAATCAAATCGTGCAAGGCATGTTTGTACACAAAAAGATTGGTTTTTGGCTTATTTTGGAAAGATCTTCATAGGAATCAAATCATGATCAAATACCATAATTGAAAAAGATTGGATGCATATTTGCAAACCTAATTCACTCATTGATATATATTGAACAAATGCAGACCAAAAGAACAAGGTTTCGAGGCGTGTAGGGTGAAGAGCAAACTTCAAAAAAAATCAAGAAAAGTGGTGATCTGTTTTCTTACTTCCAAGTATTTTCAAGACTCACAAGCCATCTCATTCGCCTTCTGGGTGTACAAGGAGTCTATACCAATCAAAAGCAAGCGCTTTTGTGCCCAGAAACGCGAGGTAAATGCTTCACGACATCTCTCCCTTTTTGAAATCCAATATCATTATTTTGGCATTTGTAGCATGAATCATGTATATTTTCTGAATCCTGGAAGCATTTGCAAGCTATTGGTAATAGTTAATTGCATTTTTACTAACCCTACAGATATATGCCATTGTTAGGTTTTCTTATTTCGTTTTGGGATTTTCTTGTACAGGTAAAATTGGCCCAAAAGAAAGGAACCATGAGGTTCGCAAGGCTAAGACGAATTGGTCTGTAGCCTTAGATTTCATTTATTGTGCTTGTATTAGATTTTGAAAATTGCAGGGGTTATAGCTATGGAATTTTTCCGTAGGTAAAAGTCTCATACTTTTAGCAACTGAGAGGGGGAGAAGAAGGTGGCGTGGCACCACCCCATTTGCCTATTTGAAATTTGCGCGTTGTATAATTCTTATTTTGTGTTTTTTAATATAATGATTTATTGTTATTTGATATACAAAGAAGCATGTTGGCTCAGTTGGTGGTGAGGCGAAGGAAAAGACCATAGGACCTGGGTTCGAATCCCAGGTCCCCCATGTTATTTCACAATATTTTTTCTTGCATGATCAGGCGTGTGCACAAGCATAAAGACCATCATGGACCATCAGCTTGCAACCATTGGATCTAAAGCAGATCAGATCCAAAGGCCATCACATGAAGGCCTACCATGTATCCAAGTCAATGTGCAGCATTGGAATCTGAAAGTAAAACGTGGGCCAATGAATTTTGGACCCAGAATGGCTATGGACACCCCCCTGTTTGCTGATCACAAGGCCCATTTCTTTCTTTTCTTTTATATTCTTTCTTTTATATTTTATTTAAATTATTTTATTAACACAAAAATTAATTATTTTTTATCAAAAAAACTCATAAAATCAATTTTATCAAATTAGAATTAAGGTTTTTATATTTTTTTCGAAAAGTAATTTAATTAGTTTAATTTAATTTTAGGGCAATTTTAACTCTTTGTAAATAAATTAAAACAAATTAGAAAATTAGGTTTTATTTGATTTAATTTTTATTTTCTTTTCTTGAAATAACCAAAAATACAAAAATAGGTCAAAATTAATTATTTTCCTTAATTTAATTTAATTAGTAATTAGGTTTTTATTTAATTTAAAACCTTATTTTTTTCTTAAAATAATAAAAAACAACCAAAAATTGATTTTTCTTTTAATTAGGTTAGACGGGGTCAAAACCCTAACTTTCTTTCGCACTCGATTCATTGCGCGTTTATTATTTTTTTGGCAAATATTAATGTAACTGCTCATGGGATGTAATAGTTTAATTAAGACTTTTCGTTTATTTATCGCTTTCACGGGTTTTTGGCTATGTAATTAATCCCCCTCCCCGAAGCCTTGTAATAGCTTAGCTTTATTTTCCGCATTTTAATTTTCGCAAATATTAATTGTTAGATGTATGATAATAGGATTGCATGACAAGAATGTATGTTAATTTTAAAATGGTTAGCAAACCCTAAATGTGCAAAGATAATAACTGAAATTTAATCACTCGCACATGCGCACTCCTAGGGTATACTCTCACTTCGGTTGCCTTCGGTAAACGATCATTAATGTATAGGGTATTTTAGTGGTCGCTCTCTTATCTAAACAAAGATCAACAGTCCTGTTCGGAAATGTTCCTTCGGAAAGGTTGCCTCGGGAATGTTGCCTCGAATATGGTCTTAAGACATTAGGGTTATTACTAAGACTTCCTAACATTGCTTTAGTGATCGTACGTCCCTTTCGAATTGACCCTTATAATTCCAACGACGGTGCTACCTACTCACTAATAGTAGGATAGCGCTGTCTAAAGGAAACAAAAACAGAAACATTCTTTTTTCGATTAGGTAGATGCTAGTAGGTAGTTGCTCAAAAATCAAACTTTTCCACACTTACACTCCTTTCAAACAAAGTTTTCAAAAACACTTCGTAACACTCTTGAAGACAGAAGCACGGGTTAAAACAAAGAAAAACAAAACTTTTCAAAACACACAAACACATAAGCAATTTTAAAATTATGAGAAAGTACCTAAGAGCCCGTAGAAAACTACGGATAGAAAGGGTGCTAATACATTCCCTTTCTATAATCTACCCCCCGTACTCAGAATATCTCGAAAAAGGAATTTTTATGTGCTTTTTTCCTTTCTATTTGGATAAAATAAAAGTCGGTGGCGACTCTTGCTTACCGCGACATTTTTCAAACACAAACGCAAACCAGCATTCTTCCAAAACAGTCCAGTTCTGCCACTGTATCACAGAACTGGCGACTCTGTTGGGGAAAAATAAGTGGGGTATACCTTAGGATTAGTTCATCATATTTGCTTCTATTGTTTGATTTGATTTCTTTACTTTTGAGGGCTTTGTATCGGGAGTTACTATAGATCCTAACCCGGATATGGGGAAACCTTTTAGGTAAGTAGCAATAAACTGTGAGGGAACTGTACGGCATAGACTAATACGGTTGAAGCAGTAGCTACGTTGATGTGGCACATTGGTTGGTACTGGTATCCCTTGTGGAGAAACGAGGAGAATACGGGGCAGCTATGTGTTTCGTTAAGCATCAACTGACCTTAGAACCTATAATTGACCAACTTGGCCATAGGAAGTAGTGAGATAGCCGGTCTCGGTGTAAAGCTGGGAACTGGTTGATACTCGATACTACACTCATTGAGACCATACTCTCGAGATAGTTCCGACCGCAAGAAAAGATTGCGTGAGCTGAAACCATGACCGATGGAGGATGGTCAATGATATTGAGAACCTCTAGAACCCGGTTACTATTATTAGGACAGGTTGAAACCAAGTGAACTTCAAGAGGGTAGTACCTAGACCCCATGCAAGCCTGAGACTTAAGGGGCTTTTATGTGACTTGTTTTCCTTTACCATGTGTGTTATCTGCTATACGTGTTGTGTGTTTTATCATCACATCATGCATCATAACATAGCATGCATACTTCATTATACTAACCATTTCAAAGACCGAGGGGATTTATCTTTGTTCTGTTTTGCAGATTATGGCTTCTATGCACAGAAACACCATTCGAGTTAACTTTGTGCAGATACCTGCTCAACTCAAAGAGTTAGTCTCAAAAGTTCCTGATACTTCTTCATTCATTAGAAAACATGGTTAGATTCTTAGCTTGGTTACTTCAAAGTTGGATGAGCAGATGATGAGTGTGATGTTCCAGTTCTTCGATCCGGTGCATCATTGTTTCACCTTCCCGGATTATCAGCTAGTTCCCACTTTGGAGGAGTTTTCTTATTTACTGGGCATATCCATCCTCGAGCAGACACCCTTCACAGGTTTGGAGTAGACTCCTAGGCCAGAGGACATTGCTTCAACTTTACATCTAAAAAGGGTTTATGTAGTATCTAACTAGGAGACACGAAGTGGGGTTAAAGGCTTCCTAGCCAAGTTTCTGATTAATCAAGCTCAATTGTTCTGGGATTATTTGGACTTTCAGGCTTTTGAAGACATCTTGGCTCTCCTTATCTACAGTTTGGTTCTTTTCTCGAATCCAGATTCCTTCATAGATGTGAATATGGTTAAGATCTTCCTGTCTCGCAATCCTGTGTCTACTCTTCTGGGTGATATCTTGCATGCCCTCTACACTCGTAATGTGCGAAGAAGAGGGACTCTCATGTGTTGCATGCTGCTGCTGGAGAGGTGGTTTATTTCGCACCTCCCCAAGTCTGTATTGAAGAATAAGGAAGGTTTAGGTTGGGCTTACAGGATAATGTCCCTTGCCCATACAGACATTCTTTGGAGTTCTAAGGCTATGGAAAGCGTTGTTGTCATTGACTGATGTGGGGGATACCCTAATGTCCCATTTCTTGGAATCAGAGGGGGAATAACCTATAGTCCTTTCTTGGCTTTGCGACAGTTTGGTCGTGCTCGGAGAGACGGTCCTCGTGAGCTACTTCTTACAGATATTGTATTTGACTATAAGGGGGACGTTGATGAGCACCGCCGGAGGTTTATACAAGCTTGGGGCATGGTGAACAGGTCTGACCCTCATGAGCTAGGACCGAAGACTTCTCTCCATATGCAACCTTATCTCCAATGGGTCCAAGCTCGTGCTCAGAAGCTTGGGATGCCTTATGAAATTGGGCTGCCAGTGATTGTGGAGCCTACCAATGAAGAGGGCATTCCTTATACAGTCTTTTATCCCTACATGCGTACTGATCTTGGGGCATTGAAGAGATCCTGGATTCAGCTGAAAGAGAAAAGGGATACCTACCGGGAGAAGTATCATGAGCAGGAGAGGAATATCTTGAAGCTCACTAGGCAACTTGAGAATGAAAGGAAGATCAATGATTATGTCAGCACGAAGGGGAAGCGACCATGGGATTTCTGATATCTTTTATTGTTTCTAGTTTAGATTTGCTTTTCAGTTATTTCTTTGTAAACGCCTTAAAAGGAATTGTTAAACATTTTACAAATTTAATCTAATAAATTTTGTTTATTTCTTGGTTTGCAAATTTGAATCTCCAAAAGTATTTGAAATCATTCCATACGCATTCCATTATCATGCACATCATTACAGGTATCATTACAGGTTTCTCATCTTCCTCGTTGTTTATTTCAGCAAAATGTCTTCTGAAATGCCTACCGATCAGGCTATCAAAGCTCTTCAGGCACAGAATGCCCAATTCCAAGAGATGTTCTTGAACTTGGCTAAAGGGCAAGAAGATCTGAAGACTCTCATCCTGAAAGAGAAGAAGAAGAAGGTGGTTCTTCTGAATATAGGTCCCAGATTTGGGAATAGGTTGCGACAGGAAGCTGATCTGTCTCATTCATCCAAAGGAGGAGAGAATCAAGAGGAAGAAAAGGGTCCTAGTCCTGTGGTCTCTGATGATTATACTGATTTTGATGATGAACAGTACCCTCCTGCTGAGGATACATACAAACAACTTGAAGACCGTCTAAGTGCTATGGAGATTCAGAAGATTCCCGGTTTGGACTTCGGAGATTTGGGACTAGCATATGGGGTGGTGATCCTTCATAAGTTCAAAGATCCGGTTTTTGCTAAGTACGATGGAGTATCCTGTCCAAAACTCCATCTCCGCTCGTACGTCAGAAACATCCAACCTTACACTGCTAATAGGAATCTGTGGTTACATTTCTTTCAAGATAGTCTGTCAGGGACTCAGCTTGAATGGTTTTATCAATTGGAAGGAGCTAATGTCCGGAACTGGGAGGACCTTGTTGCTGCTTTCTACAAGCAGTACCAGTATAACGCCGACCTTTCTCCCACTCTTACTCAACTTCAGGGTATGTATATGGGTGCAAGTGAAGGTTTTAAGGACTATGCTCAGAAGTGGAGAGATCTGGTTAGAAGAGTCCAACCCACTTTGTCTGATATGGAGTTGGTTGACATGTTTCTGGGGACGTTGTCTGGTCCATTTTTCAATCATCTGATTGGCAGTTCATCATCTGGGTTTACTGAATTAATTTTGATTGGGGAGAGCGTAGAAGCTGGTATCCGAAGTGGTAAGATATAGAAAGGTACTTAATCAAGTGCAGAAAAGAAGTCTTTCGCCAGTAAGAAAGAAGCTAGTGTAGTCTATAGCTACGGGAGCCAAAACATACCTGAACGTCGTCAAGCAGTAAATGCGGTAGTAATATCAAGACCCACCGTTGCCCCACAATGCAACAATCAGCAAAGAATGGAAAGACCGCAGAGACAGTACACTGGCTTAATATGACCTTGTCTCAAATTCTACCACAATTGTTGAAGACCAACCTGGTAACTCTGAGTGAAGCCCCGATGAATCCCAACACCACATCTCCGCTATATAATCTGAATGCCCGTTGTGCCTATCACTCTGGTAGCCCAGGTCATGATACAAACAACTGTTGGGCCTTGAAGAATAAGTTTCAAGATTTGATTGAAGCTAAAGAGATTGAGTTTGACGCTCTGGAGAAGTCCAACGTCATAACTGCTCCCATGCCTAAACATGATCAGAGAGTTAATGCGGTTGAAGATTGTGAAGAAGAGTCAGATATCGATAGCTGGATCTACCCGACTACCAACGGTGGATTGAACAACTGGACAGAGAAGGACTTTGTTCCTGTTTCTTTTATTACACAGTAATAGACTTTTGTTTTGAGATTTATAATAGACAGTTTGAAACTTTACGGCCCGGTGCCTTGCCCGAGGCACTTTGGATTTGTTTGTGAGGGCTTATTATTTGTCATTTTCATATATCATCAATAAAGCATTTGATGTTTTCTTGCATTGCAAATTTTGCGCTCCTTGTTTTTTTTTTATTTTCTATCTTGCACTTTATCAAAAAATAGCTATTATCTTACACACACTCACATATCATAATGCAGATCCACAACCACTCTGGATCCCATTGATAACGACTCTGCTACTGCCAGTTATGACTTCGAAAATCGGATCAACCAAGTCGAGGACGAAGGTAAGGATGATTGTGAGGTGCCTGGAGAACTTGCTAGACTATTACTTCAGGAAGAGAGGGCCATACAGCCGCATGAAGAGCCCATTGGAATCAGTGAACTTGGGTACAGAGGGGGACAAGAAAGATGTCAAGATAGGTGCAAATCTGGAGCCTAGTGTCAAGCAACGGTTGATACAGATGTTACGCGACTATGTTGAGATCTTCGCTTGGTCTTATGAAGATATGCCTCGTTTAAACACTGATATTGTGATTCATCGCTTGCCAACTAAAGAAGATTGTCCTCCAGTAAAGCAGAAGGTTCGCCATATGCGCCCCGAGATGTCGGAGAAAATCAAAGCTGAGGTCATGAAACAGTTTAACGCTGGATTTCTAGCTGTCACCTCTTACCCGCATTGGGTTGCCAACGTTGTTCCGGTGCCAAAGAAGGATGCTAAGGTATGAATGTGTGTGGACTATAGGGATCTTAACAGGGCGAGCCCCAAGGATGATTTCCCACTTCCTCATATCGATGTTCTGGTTGACAACACCGCGCAGCATAAGGTCTTCTCCTTTATGGATGGTTTTTCTAGTTACAATCAGATTAAAATGGCTCCCGAGGATATGGAGAAGACAACTTTCGTTACGCAGTGGGGAACCTTCTGTTACAAGGTAATGCCTTTCGGGTTAAAAAATGCTGAAGTAACTTATCATCGCGCCATGGTCGCTTTGTTCCACGACATGATTCACCATGAGATTGAGGTTTACGTTGATGACATGATTGCAAGGTCCCAGACTGAAGAAGAACACCTTGACCATCTCCAGAAACTGTTCGACAGGTTGAAGATGTATAAGCTGAGGTTAAACCCGAACAAGTGCACCTTCGGGGTAAGGTCTGGTAAGCTGTTCATCGTCAGTGATAAAGGTATTCAGGTGGATCCTGCAAAGGTGAAGGCTATGCGGGAGATGCCAGCTCCGCGAACAGAAAAGGAAGTAAGAGGATTTTTGGGATGTCTGAATTACATTTCCCGATTCATTTCACATCTCACTGCTACTTGTGAGCCGATCTTCAAGCTGTTGAAGAAAGATCAAGTAGTAAAATGGAATGATGAATGTCAGACCGTTTTCGAGAGAATCAAGGAATACCTCCAAGAGCCACCTATTATGATGCCTCGAGTCGAAGGAAGACCTTTGATCTTATACTTGACAGTGCTGGATAATTCAATGGGGTGTGTGCTGGGGCAGCATGACGAGTCTGGCCGAAAAGAGCACGCTATTTACTACCTTAGCAAAAAGTTTACCGACTGCGAGACCCGATACTCGTTGCTCAAGAAAATTTGTTGCGCTTTGGCATGGGCTGCTCGCCGGCTGAGACAGTATATGCTGACTCACACTACCCTGTTGATATCAAAGATGGACCCAATCAAGTATATCTTCGAAAAGCCTGCCTTGTCCTGAAGAATAGCAAGATGGCAGATGATCTTAACCGAGTATGAAATCCAATACACAACCCAAAAATAAATCAAGGGGAGGTGTTGGCGGATCATTTGGCGCATCAGGCCGTGGATGATTACCAATCCATGAATTTCGAGTTCCCGGATGAGAACATTATGTTGGTGACCGATTATGAAGAACCTGGACTAGATGAAGGACCTGAGGAGGATCCCGATGATCTATCTATTTTGATGGAGCCTCAAATGTGTTGGGTAATGGCATTGGCGCCGTGATTGTATCTCCTGAGGGCTGTCATACTCCGTTCACCGCCCGATCATGTTTTAACTGTACCAATAATATGGCGGAGTATGAAGCGTGCATCATTGGTCTTCGATCATCTATTGACCTAAGAATTAAGTTCTTGAGTGTATTCGGAGATTCTTCTCTAGTGATTAGTCAAATCAAGAGTGAGTGGGATACGAAACACCCAAATCTTGTTCCTTACAAAGAGTACATGTTGACATTGCTTCCACACTTTGAGGAGATAACCTTCGAACATTTCCCAAGAGAGGAGAATCAGTTAGCGGGCGCGCTAGCTACCATGTCTTCTATGTTCATGGTCAGGTGGGACAACGGAGCTCCCCAGATCACCATTGGGAGGTTGGATGAACCCGCACGTTGCTGTGACATTGAGACTGAAGAGGTAGCAGATAAACCCTGGTTTCACAAGGTAAAGAGGTATCTTGAGGCTCAGGAAGACCCCGAGGGTGCATCTGTTAATGATAAGAAGTTTCTGAGGAGATTCCCTGCAAAATTCTTCATCAGTAATGGTATCCTTTACAAGCGCAACCATGATTCAACCTTACTATGATGTGTGGACAAGAACGAGGCAAAAAGGATTATGGCAGAGTTACATGAAGGTACTTTCGGAACTCATTCTAGTGGACATACCATGGCAAAGAAAATCCTACGGGCATGATATTATTGGTCTACTATGGAAGCCGATTGTTATCAGCATTCTCGGACCTATCATAAGTGCCAAGTCTATGCTGATAAGGTGCATGTACCTCCAGTTCCTCTGAATGTCTTAACAGCTCCTTGGCCTTTTGCAATGTGGGGCATCGACATGATCGGCGAGATCAGACCTACTGCGTCCAACGGGCATCGTTTCATCCTGGTAGCTATTGATTATTTTACAAATTGGGTTGAAGCAGCTTCCTTTGCTACAGTAACCAAGAACGCCGTGGCACGGTTCATCCGACACAACTTGATCTGTCGATACGGTGTACCAGAGAGGATCATTACGGACAATGGTAAAAATCTCAACAATACGATGATCATCGAGCTTTGCAAATAGTTCAAGATTCAGCATCACAACTCTTCTCCCTACCGGCCGAAGATGAATGGGGCTATTGAAGCTGCTAATAAGAACATCAAGAAGATTGTGCAGAAGATGACGATGACATACAAAGACTGGCATGAGATGTTACCATTCGCTCTTCATGGGTACTGTACCTCAGCGTGAACGTTAACAGGGGCAACACTCTACTCTTTGGTGTATGGTATGGAGGCAGTCTTACCCATTGAGGTCCTTATACCCTCTCTCCGGATTATGAAGGATGCAGGTTTAAGCGAAGACGATTGGATTCAGACCCGGCTTGATCAGCTGAAGTTAATCAATGAAAAGAGACTTATTGCTATTTGTCATGGTCAGATGTATCAAAAGCGGATGATCAAGGCATTTAACAAGAAAGTCAGACGACAAGAATATCAAGTCGGGGATCTAGTGATCAAGTGCATCATACTGCCGTAAGGTGATCCCAGGGGCAAATGGACCCCCACTTACGAAGGGCCATTTGTGGTTAAGAACATTTTCTCGGGAGGAGCTATGATTCTAACCACCATGGATATGACGACCTTCCTCACCCCGTCAATGCAGACATAATGAAAAAATACTATGCATAATCAAAGACCCACTAGGTCGACTGGCCTAGGAAAAAATAAGGGCTTCCCGGCGAACCAAAAGGGTTCGGGCAAAAGTAAAGGATGAAAATGAAAAAACTGTACACCCGACAAGTCGAAAACCTGAAAAGGCGGCTTGGGCAAAAAAGGGTATCCCGGTGGACTGAAAACCTGAAAGGGCGGTCCATGCAAAAATTAGGGATCAAAGAGTAACACTATGACTCGTTGAATCATCTTGCAACCAGACTTCGATATAAACTATCAAGCTCGGACGGTGTCGATCAATCTGATCTACCTTCAACCAAGTAGCAAAGTGATGAGACGCTCGAAGATATAAAGGCAATAGCAGAGTTGGAACCCAGTGGGATTATTCACATAGATTTTTTTCTTTGTTTTACACAAATTATATAATTTCTATCTTTCGGCGGCGTTCTCTTACTGGGACGTCAGTCCCTTGTACAAAACGCCTATTACAGGCCAACTTCAAAATCAATGCAATTCAATTTTACAATAAATTTCTAAAATTGTTTTTCTTTTCCCGTTTTGTTTTGCAAGAACGTCCAATGATTTATTTTTGATATGTGCATTTAAAAATAATTGTTACTCATAAATATTTACATGCGAAACAAAAGACAATTACCTGAAATTCCAGGAACAGGGGAAAACAAGAAATGTCCAAGCCTTACAGTTGCTCTATTCACCAGGTACAGGGATAGACCCAGCTGAAGAATATGACTAAAATGCATACACTCCCCGCAGAGTAAAAGGTATCTAGAATACAGTGGTGTTAATTCTCCCCAAGCAGAGTTCATCTATCACCAAAAAGGGAAGACCATCCCCAGTGGAGTTTATTTGTTCCACAAGCAGAAACTTTATCCCTGACAAAGTTCATCACCACCAGCAACGGTAATTCATCCTCAATCGAGGTTATTTCTCCAAATCAGCAGATCTTCTAGCAGAGTATATCTCTTCCCCACAGAGCCATTTTCTTGTCAGTTTATTCTCCAGCCGAGTTATTCTCCTGCCAATTTATTCTCAAGTCATCTTCGGTCGTTATCCCCAGCGAGTGAATCTCTTCGTATTCTCCAGCAGCAGTCCGGGATTTATTTTCCCCAGCTAAAGAACATCATAAAAACATTGCATATCCATACATCATGACATGCACATACGCATCATACAGCACAGTCTCATTTATTTTGAAAACATCATCACTCAATACATTTCATACATCATGACATTACATACGACTAACCCTTTACCTTTCAGGGAAAGATACAATCAAATTCTCATAAAGTTCAAGCTATGAAGCCCGGGTCCAACCGGATAGTATCTTGACTTCTTCATCATATTGTGAAGCCCGGAGAATGACCGAATAACAGTATCGGAATACCGCGAAGCCTGGGATTACGACCAGATAGTGGTATCTCTTAAAAACACGCTATGAAGCCTGGATTCGACCGGATAGTAGTTTAATCCCCAGCAAGTTGTTGTGAAGCCTGGATTACGACCAGATAGCAATACAAAGACACCATGAAGCCCGGAATCGACCAGATAGTGGTATATCATAAACACAAGCCGTGAAGCCCGGAAATCGATCGGATAGCAGCTTAACAAGTTAATGGGAAGCCTGGATTACGACCAGATAGCAATATAAGACACGATGAAGCCTAGACTCGACCAAATAATGGTATAAGACGTTGTGAAGCCTGGATTATGAACAGATAGCAGCCAAGAATACTATGAAGCCTGGAGTCGACCAGATATTGGTATATCTTTAACGCAAGTTATGAAGCCCGGATTCAATTGGATAATACCTTGATTTCCCCAAACATCATGAAGCCTGGATTACGACCAGATAGCGGTATAAGACATCGTGAAGCCTGGATTACGACCAGATAGCGGTATAAGACATCGTGAAGCCTGGATTACGACCAGATAGCGGTAAAGAAGGCCTACCATGTATCCTAGTCAATGTGCAACATTGGAATCTGAAAGTCAAACGTGGGCCAATGGATTTTGGACCCATAATGGCTATGGACACCCCCCCTGTTTGCTGATCACAAGGCCCATTTATTTCTTTTCTTTTATATTCTTTCTTTTATATTTTATTTAAATTATTTTACTAACACAAAAATTAATTCTTTTTTATCAAAAAAACTCATAAAATCAATTTCATCAAATTAGAATTTAGGTTTTTATATTTTTGTCAAAAAGTAATTTAATTAGTTTAATTTAATTTTAGGGCAATTTTAACTCTTTGTAAATAAATTAAAACAAATTAGAAAATTAGGTTTTATTTTATTTAATTTTTATTTTCTTTTCTTGAAATAACCAAAAATACAAAAATAGGTCAAAATTAATTATTTTTCTTAATTTAATTTAATTAGTAATTAGGTTTGTATTTAATTTAAAACCTTATTTTTTTCTTAAAATAATAAAAAACAACCAAAAATTGATTTTTCTTTTAATTAGGTTAGACGGAGTCAAAACCCTAACTTTCTTTCGCCCTCGATTCATCGCGCGTTTATTATTTTTTGGCAAATATTAATGTAACTGCTCATTGGATGTAATAGTTTAATTAGGACTTTTCGTTTATTTATCGCTTTCACGGGTTTTTGGATATGTAATTAATCCCCCTCCCCGAAGCCTTGTAATAGCTTAGCTTTATTTTATGCATTTTAATTTTCGCAAATATTAATTGTTAGATGTATGATAATAGGATTGCATGACAAGAATGTATGTTAATTTTAAAACTGTTAGCAAACCCTAAATATGCAAAGATAATAACTGAAATTGAATCACTCGCACATGCGCACTCCTAGGGTATACTCTCACTTCGGTTGCCTTCGGTAAACGATCATTAAAGTATAGGGTATTTTAGTGGTCGCTCTCTTGTCTAAACAAAGATCAAAAGTCTCGTTCGGAAATTTTGCCTCGAATATGGTCTTAAGACATTAGGGTTATTACTAAGACGTCATAACATTGCTTTAGTGATCGTACGTGCCTTTCGATTTGACCCTTATAATTCCAACGACGGTGCTACCTACTCACTAATAGTAGGATAGTGTTGTCTAAAGGAAACAAGAACAGAAACATTCTTTTTTCGAGTAGGTAGATGCTAGTAGGTACTTGCTCAAAAATCAAACTTTTCCATACTTACAGAAGCAAGGGTTAAAACAAAGAAAAACAAAACTTTTCAAAACACACAAACACATAAGCAATTTTAAAATGATGAGCAAGTACCTAAGAGCCCATAGAAAACTACGGATAGAAAGGGTGCTAATACCTTCCCTTTCTATAATCTACCCCCCGTACTCAGAATATCTCGAAAAAGGAATTTTTCTGTGGTTTTTTCCTTTCCAGTTGGATAAAATAAAAGTCGGTGGCGACTCTTGCTTACCGCGACATTTTGTGAACACAAACGCAAAATGCAAACCAGCATTCTTCCAAAACAGTCTGGTTCTGCCATTGTATCACAAAATCAAACGAGGCTTATTTTGTACAAATGATGCTTTCTTCATAACTTGAGTTTCGTAACTCCGTTTGAGGAATGATTTGAAGCGTTTGGAAGCAAACATGTAAGACTACCTCATGGTAGTCTTGGAGGGTTACATATGTAAAGGGAAACCTGAATGCAATGTTTCCTTGTGGTGTTTATGAGATGATTATTGTTGAGAAATTAGGTAATATAATTGGTAAAATAAGTTATGATTAAAATTGTTAAATTGTGTTGAGATGTTTGGTTTAGAGAGCAATCATTACAATTGCCTTATATTGGCGATGCCCATGTTTAGTTTAGGTTCATAGAGGAACCAATGACGAGTGTTGGAGTTGGAGGTTTGAGATGTGTATTGAATTTGTTTATGGCATTCATGCATCATGTATCAGAGCTAGGTAGGACTTTGATTTAGTGTTAGCTCACATGTTCAGAGAGGCACCATGATCACATAGGATCCAATGAGGAGTCTAAGGTTTAGAGAGAAACCATGTTCAGAGAGGAACCAGAGATGAATGGATTAATCAATAACATAACTCTGCCATCCAAAACCTTGGTACCACGTGTATTGGAGTAGAGGAGATGAGTTCATTGCATACATAATCACATTTGTAATTAATCATTGTTATGAATGATATATGTGATTTACGAATGTTATTATTGAACTATTCTTGCTATTTTATGCACCTTTAACATATATGAATGTATTCTCACCCCCTATTTATTTGTTTGTGTTGTTCTTTACGCATGTGGTACAAATACTCAGGTAGAGGAGACTTAGTTTTAGTGAGTATTGGAGGATAGCGTAGTGGCCTTCTTCATCTTTTATGACTTTTTAAGTTTATTTTTGTCCCTATGTGTCGCTCTGATAGTGTAACACTAGGATGTGTTAATTTTCTATTTTGTGTTTTTGAGATGTTACTAAACTATTCATTTTATGAATTAGATTGAAGTTAATGTTTGTCCATGAGACCATTAATGTTGCAAAATGTTATTATTATTAATTCAGCTGCGATAACATGATAATTGAGAAAGTTGTTTTATGTTGAGAAAATGTGACATCCTTGTATCAGTTTATTTTTATTTTTGCATGTTTTATGAAAATAAGTGTTTGTGGTTTAGGATATTACACATAACATCCATCACCTCCAACTCTAAATGAGGACATCATTGAAACTAAACCTAACATGTGTATAAGTTCTACACACTTAACGAACACCCTATTAAGGACAACCTTCAGCATAAGAAGGAGATAGAGTGCCTGATTCAGAAAGGTACTTGAAGAAGTATGCCAATGGAAATTCTTCTCGAGTTCTAGGTGGATCTAATTATCAAGGGTGAGATGCCCTCTGAGTTCTCTAATTCTAATAAAAGAAAGGAACCAAGCAAGGGAGGCAATGGCATTGTTGTTCCCCATATTCTCCATACCATTACATGAGGTTTCACTGGGGAAAGGGAGACTAGTTCCTTCTGTAAAAGGTACGCTCAAAAAATCTTAACCATTTAGGGTTTGCCCACTAACTCTAATTTTGGTGAACCAGAATCCCTAGAAGGTGAGATATCCTTCTCTGAGAAAGACGTACAACAAGAAGTCATTCATATAACAATAATCATATGGTCATCCTCGTGAGATATGTTGTGACGATTGAGAGATGAAAAAGTTCTTGATTGATCAAAGGGATCTTGCAGACATCCTCTATTAGGGTGAATTTGAGAGGATTTTCATGGACTTAGATGACCTTAAGCCTTCCCAAGGATCATTGGTGGGATTTTTGGGCGAGCCAGTGCAAGTAAAAGATTATACATTGAATACCACCTTTAGAACACAAGGAAGTGCCAAGTAGATTGAGGTAATATATCTATTAATTCATGTGCCTTCCTCATATAACTTAATTATAGGGTGGCCCGCATTTAACTGGCTGAAAGTCTCCCTAGCTACATTATACATTTGTATGAATTACCCACTACAAAATGGGAGAGTCAGGATTATCTAGGAAAATCATGAGATCTCCAGGAAAGGCTACATGAAGAGTTTGAATTTGAAGAAGGTTATTGTAACACCCCACATTCCCCACAAGAATAATTATAATATAATAGACGAAAATATATCAGAGTACACAAGTAGGATGTCACATATTTCAAAAACTAATAAGATTTCAAATCATTTTATTACTTCATTTCTCATAAAAGAATTATTTACACAGCAGAAATATCAAATATTCATTTTCATAGAACTACGGCTTAAATAACAACATTCTCCATAAAACTCGTCGTTCAACATAAATATAAAGGTAAGATACGTAACAAATAAAACAACGCAAAACATAGAAAATTCAAAAATCCCGTGTTACGTATCAGAGCGACTAAGACTCGGTCAGGCAACTCATACTCCAAGAACTACTCAAGTACCTGATCATCTGTACTCCCATAGGAGCAAAGACACAACAATAGAAAATGGGAAAGAATTACATTCAATAAATATACGGTGAAATAAAACATGCTAAGGAGTAGTAATTCACATAAATCACATAATTCACAAAATACACTTTTCACACAATACTTTGCAACACATTCTTCACTCATCTAACACAACATCAAATCAATATGGTGGAATCCAATGCAACCGACAATAACTAAATGCATGTGGTACCAACAAGGAATAATTCCTCAACATAATGCCAAATAGGGCATAAGCCCTCTAAATAACGCCATTATAGGCCAACAATAGGGTATAAGCCCTCACAAATGTAAGCATGCAACACATACATGCAACAATGTGAATATACAACCACGGGGCATAAGCCCAGAACATCTTGCCAATAAAGGCCACCAATCAAGCATAAGCCATCACCATACATGCAACTATAGCAATAGAAAATAATAACAACTTACTAGCATACATCCAACAATGTAACAACATCGTATCGCACTTCATCAAACATTACAACAACATTTCAACAACATGGTGTCATAGTGTCACAATTCACTACGCATACTACCAATCCATCATGAACATTCAACAACATTAACATTACACATCATAACATCATAATATCACAACATAGCATTATAGCATCACAACAACTAAGCATATTATCAATTTATCATGTATATTCGATAACAACAACACTACAACAACATAACATTATAGCATCACAATCACTAAATATGTTATCAATTTATCATGTATATTTGATGGCAACAACATTTACAACAAAATAACATCCTAAGAAATTCATTCATACATCATTTGTACAACAACCACATGTTAAGTCACCTAGATAAACATCAACACCAAACAAAATTCCCACTAAGTTATATGTTTCAACACAACTCCCATTATTACAAACCTTCCTACGAACCAAAAGAAACTACACTGCACACGAAAATAGGAAATAAATCACGAAAACAGAAAGTTGTGCACTTCCGCTTGCCCATACGCGTACCATACGTGTACGGCTTCTTCCCCGTCTATCTCATACGCATATCAAACGCGTAAGACCAAAACAGCCACGTTCCATCGTGTATCATACGCTTATAACCAGAGGGGATTTCCCCCAAAAACCCTTCCAGAATTTCCATATGTATACTGGCTAGTCCATGCGCATATGGCCTCTCATCATACGCATACCATACGTGTTCCAATAGAAGGTTGTGTTGGCTTTGGGGACAGGGCATGTACCATACGCGTACGACCCTTGGAGACGTCCCTCATACGTGTACCATACGGGTATGGCCAGTCTGCTACACAAAATCATATTTTTTGCACCAGTACGAATTCTGCTCATTTTACACACTTCCAAGCTACAAATTTGACCCAAAACAATGTTTTTACACATAACAACTTATAGACTTCATCTAGTTTCACTATTCACTTAATCAACAACAATCTTCTTCCCCAAAACTCACTTTTAATCATCTCTTCTAGATCTACAATTTCAATTTTGTGATTTCATGGGACAACACCACAACATCAAAGGTTATCAACAACAATCATTCATGGACATCAAATTATTCACAATTAAACATAGGATCACATAGGTATATCATCAATCAACAAAAGGAATCATAATACACAAGATCTACACAGGACCCTGAGAGGGAAAGAAACACTATTTATCCTCTCATGTTATAATCACCATTTAGATAACACATTCTCCCCCCTTACCTTGGTTTGGAGCTTTGATCCTTCAACAATGGTGGGATTCTCATTGTCACCCTTTTTTCCATAGCTTCTTTTCACGTGACAACAAATTTTCCCAATTATTTTTCTACCACTCTCTCTAATAATTCCTTATTATTATTTCCCAATAATAATAATAATATCATTAGTGGAAAATACTCCATTTAACTAACAAGTAATATTTTTATTAATAATGGGATATTTAATCCTTCACCAGAATTATCATTATTATATTATTACTCAAAGCTTACTCCAACTATAGAATCATACTAAGTTCTCACACTCCCTTAGTCAAGCCAACATGGTTCTACAAATCCAATCATCAAATGAATAAATATTTAAATGGGTTGTTACAACTCTCCCCCACTTAGAATATTTTCGTCCTCATAAATTACTCGATACGACACACTCCAAACACAACTCTCGCATCCAACTTTCCAATTCCCATGTCTTATCTGGTAGTATCTCAACTACCACTTATCTACATTCAACTTCATTAATAATTTTAATTCAACAGTAAAGCCGTCACAAGGACCTCGTCCCAACTATAATATCGACAACATTGACACACGACATTAGTACTTTGATGCTACGATTCATCAGTTGAATACTTAAATTAATACATCTATTAATACTACAATAATGTGAATAACTCGTATATTATTCATCTATCACCTCCCTTTTGGACTGTTCAATGGTTTTTCATCATTCTTATAGGCTTATGATGTTCAACGCTTGACTCTTACAATCACACATGTGCAACAAACTGAGTTATATCACACTTCAGTTGTGCTACTCTGATCGTCTACTTTAAAGTCATTGTCGTCACTTAATTTCTATCAACTACCAGGCCTATAATTTCACATATGGTTTATGACTCTCTTTAATATTCACTTGAAAATAATTACTCACCTTTTATATCCTCAACCTCCCACTCTGTGACGTTATGTCGTATACAACTCCAGTCTCTGAATTTTTCAATAAACCCCAACTCTTTCATATCCGCTTTTCTATTAGGCTCTCACGAGATGGTGAATGACTACCCTTTAGGTAAAACTTCAGTCACTCTACACACTATCAAGCTGGCAATACAAGTCCATCTCATCCAACACGATCCTGTCTACTATGAACAATAGATTGAGGGTGATCAGTTCTTCAATTTGTCAATAAGTATCCGACAACTATGATGGATCATAAACCATCATTACTAACTATAATAGCATTTCTTTAGAACTTGCACTCAAAGTCACATAAAGTACCACAATCTAAATAATCTCCTTTGAGATTTACACGTTCCTACACAATTTTCTTCTCATTCAATCTCACCAATGAGACACCATCGCCCAACATATTACATAGTCCACTTCTCACTCATTTATCATCCCATGATGATTAAGAATATTCTAACTCAAGACCTGTTAGCATACCAAATACATCATAATTCATTCCTCTATATTCTAAGCCTTTGTCCATATAGAGGATTCTAACAACATTTCTAAATTCTTTGTTTTACTTCAAATTTCACAACATCAAGAACCCATATATTTCCACCTTTTAACCTCATTCCAATCACAATCTCAATAATACCATATCGTCACTTAGTTGGTGATAGAAACTCCTCAACTTTCCCTCACACATATTTGTTGCCATGTATTCAATGACTCACATTCCATCATACCATTCAACCTTACCTTTTTCCTCAAGGATCTCTCCACTCTAACCATTCTCAATTGGCATAAACTGCACCTCCATGAGCTCCTACAACACTTTCTTAACACGTTTTTCTTAATGCCAACATTTCATTCCCTCGATTTATTCATTACTAACCTATTTCAGTTGACCTCGTCTCTAACCGACACCATACTTGTTTTGCAAAATGCAATAGTAACCAACTAAGCTCAAAGAGCTTCTAATCTATGTATCTAACTTCTGAAACTCTTAATTTATAACGGCACCTACTTTTGGACGGATCCACAATTATCCTTACCCGAAACATCATGCCTAAGGAACTCACCTTCTTAAATCAACCTTCACACCTTGATCACTTAGTATACGATTTCTCCTCCTTTAACGCTCGCAATACAATTCACAATTATTCCACCTGCTATTTTTCTATCTTGGAATAAATCAGAATGTCCATAATAAATGCCATAACAACTGATCCAAAAATTCACAATGCTTACACGGAATCCTAAAAGTTGTTCTCCAAATATCTTATTCTCCTAGAAGTTATTCTACTTTCTTAGAAGATATCTCCAAAACATCCAGAAGATACACACCATTGACATGTCATAATCCATCACATTAATCTTTATTCCCTAAGAACCAACCACCAATAATACTTGATTGTCTCCTCTCAGAGATGCCTTAATCGTCCACTAGAACGAAACCTTGAATTCGCAACGTCCCTCAGATGGAAGAGTCTGCATCGACTCAACAACATAATTCCAAAGCACTCAATTTAACTCCAAATCATTCACCCTCAAAGATCACCTTACGTCAATCCAACATCTCGCTCTAACAAAAAGTCACAATCATCCCCGAGAAAGCATCAGGGCCCACACACAATTGGTACATCATTAGACATAACATCGCCCTCTAATGCCAGATATACGAACAACACACGTACCTGATCACTCCCTCTCAAGGATACTACAACCTGGCCCTTATGCATGAATCTCTAATCCATATTCTCTTAAGAATCGGAAGACCACACAGTCCTACCAACAGTTGGCCTTTTGCAATCCATGGCACACCGAACCAATTGTTCACATCTTGCAACCAAAATGTCTCCGAGAAGAAACAACTTATCCCTCACTTGTTTCAATCTCTCTCATGCAAACAAGTTATCAGAAAAACAAGAAGGCACTGACAGTGTTTCAAACACACGTCGCGCACTAAGGAATAACATGCCGAAAGTATTCAACTGTCACACTTTACATACTCAACAACCTGGACGGACAGACCGGCCTACTATGATACCAATTGTAACACCCCACTTTCCCCACAAGGATAATTATAATATAATAGACGAAAATACATCAGAGTACACAAGTAGGATGTCACATCTTTCAAAAACTCATAAGATTTCAAATCATTTTATTAATTCATTTCTCATAAAAGAATTATTTACACAGCAGAAATATCAAATATTCATTTTCATAGCACTACGGCTTTAAATAACAACACTCTCCATAAAACTCGTGGTTCAACATAAATATAAAGGTAAGATACGTAACGAATAAAACAACGTAAAACATAGAAAATTCAAAAATCTCGTGTTATGTATCAAAGCGACTCCTAAGACTCGGTCAAGAAACTCATACTCCAAGCACTACTCAGGTACATGATCATCTGTACTCCCATAGGAGCAAAGACACAACAACAGAAAAGGGGCAAGAATTACATTCAATAAATATATGGTGAAATAAAACATGCTAAGGAGTAGTAATTCACATAAATCACATAGTTCACAAAATACACTTTTCACACAATACTTTGCAACACATTCTTCACTCATCTAACACAACATCAAATCAAGATGGTGCAATGTAATTCAACCAACAACAACTAAATGCATGTGGCACCAACAAGGCATAAACCCTCATCATAATTCCAAATAGGGCAACAAAAGGGCATAAGCCCTCAACATAACGCCATTACAGGCCAAAAAACAGGGCATAAGCCCTCACCAATGTATGCATGCAACACCAATATGCAACAACTTAAATATATAACCATAGGGCATAAGCCCATAAAATTTTGCCAATAAAGGCCACCAACAGATCATAAGCCCTCACCATATGTGCAAAGATATGAATAGAAAATAATAACAACTTACTAGCATACATCCAATAATGCAAAATCATCGCATCACACTTCATCAAACATTACAACAACATTTCAACAACATGGTGTCATAGTATCACAATTCACTACGCATACTACCAATCCATCATGAACATTCGACAACAACAACAACATTACATCATAATATCATAACATAGCATCATAGCATCACAACAACTAAGCATATTAGCAATTTATCATGTATATTCAATAACAACAACACTACAACAACATTACATTATAGCATCATAATTACTAAACATGTTATCAATTTATCATGTATATTTGATGGAAACAACGTTTACAACAACATAACATCCTAAGCAGTCCCTTCATACATCATTTGTACAACAACCACATGTTAGGTCACCTCGCTCAACATCAACACCATACAAAATTCCCACTAAGTTTTACATTTCAACATGATTCCCATTACTAAAAACCTTCCTACATCCTTCTAAGTCATACAACTTATTATGGACCAAAATAAACTACATTTCACCCAAAAACAAGAAAGAAATCGCGAAAACGGAAACTTCTGCACATCAGCCTACCCATACGCGTACGACTTCTTCCCCGCCCATCTTATACACGTATCTAAAGCGTGAGGCAAAAATATCCATGTTCCATCCACGTATCAATCACGTACCACCAGAGGGGATTTCCCCCAAAAACCCTTCCAGAATTTCCATACGCGTACTGGCTAGTCCATACGTGTATGGCCTCATATCATACGTATATTGTACACATTCAAACAGAAGGTCGTGTTGTCTTGGGAATGTCCCTCATATGCGTGCCATACGCGTATGGCTAGTCTGCTAAACAAAATCTTGTTTTTCGCACCAATATGAATTCTGCTTGTTACCAATTTGACCCAAAACAATGTTTTTAGACATAACAACTTATAGACTTCATATAGTTTCACTAATCACTAAATCTACAACAATCTTCTTCACCAAAAATAACTTTTCATCATCTCTTCTAGATCTACAATTTCAATTTAGGGATTCCATAGGAGAACACCACAACATCAAAGGTTATCAACAACAATCATTCATGGACATCAAATTATTCACAATTATACATTGGATCACATAGGTATATCATTAATCATCAAAAGGAATCATAATACACAAGATCTACACAAAAACATAAGAGGGAAAGAGCCCTTAATACCCTCCCATGTTATAATCACCATTTATAGAAAACATTCTCCCCCCTTACCTTGGTTTGGAGCTTTGATCCTTCAGCAATGGTGGGATTCTCCTTGTCACCTTTTTTGCCCTAGCTTCTCTTCTCGTCTATTCTCTTCTTTTCACCTGACAACAAATTTTCCCAATTATTTTTCTATCACTCTCTCTAATAATTCCTTATTATTATTTCCCAATAATAATAATAATAATAATAATAATAATAATAATAATAATATCATTTGTGGAAAATACTCAATTTAACTAACAAGTAATAATTTTATTAATAATGGGATATTTCATCCTTCACCATAATTATAATTATTATATCATTATTCAAAGCTTACTCTAATTATCAAATCATACTTTAAAAACAAGATTTGGTTCTGCAATATTATCTCTGAGTTTTGATGATAACAAATGAGTATGATTGTATGAACAATTTTTTATACTAATTTTTGTTATGGTTGAGTACTTAACAAACAGGTTCTACTTCTGATGGATGGCGTGACCAAGACATTAGAAGAGAAATGATTATGCTTATATGCTACACAAGATCTGTTGAACAATAGCAAGACAATTCAGAAGTCTCTGAAGTGTAAACTTTGATATTTGTCTGAAGAAACCACTCAAAAAATTTGAATACAAAAGTTGTCCAGATGCTGAAGACTCAAGCTTCTAAAGACAATATGTTCTAAGGAAACCAGTCAGAAGATCTAAAGACATAAGTTGTTACTTATGTACAGATTCTAAAGATTCATGTTTCTAAATACAACATGTTCCAAAGAAACAATGTTAGAAGATTTGAAGAAAAAGTTTCTACTGAAGTCCAGATGCTGAAAGCTTGTGTTTCTATTTATGAAGTTTTAAAGATAAGGGTTCTGAAGACCATGTGCTAAAGACTCTAAAAGACAGAAGGTCTTAAGATTCTAAAGACTTGAAGTTCTAAAGAACCAAGGTTCTAAGAAAAGGCTCTCATAACCAAGTGTTGAAGACTCTAAAGACGCAAGTCTAAAGAGTTTGAAGACTTGAAGTTCTGATGACCTGATGTTATGTTTCCGCTTCTAAACTCACGCTCGCAGAAGCCTCTGAAGTTCAGAAGGAAAGAAGATAAAATTAGTGTGGTACAAATAGTACATAGTACAATCAACGTTTCATTCCACTACCATGAAAGGATGGACGCGTCGCACGATCTTGTCCCCCACGTTACTATTCAAGCTGCTAATGTTTCTAGAAATTCCAAGAGTATCCCTCAACAGATACATTATGTTAATGGCTATATAAAGGCTTGAAGACTAAGAAAGAAAGTAAGGCTAACTACTAAATATTCATGCGGAAACAATCCTTATTACTATCACATTCTAAGTCAATGTTCATAGAATAATTTACATACTCAATTTTTTAGAATAAATACTCTTGTCAACAAAACTTGTATTCAGATTGTTGTTTGATATTCCTTAAGGGATCAGGTAGGTCTGAATCCTTAAGAAGTCTAGAGCTTGCAAGTTTTAGAAGTTTTCAATCACTTGCGGATAGCTTGAGCATTATAATAATCAAGTTATTTATTAGTTGATATTCCTTAAGGGATTGGGTAGGTCTGAATCTTTGAGAAGTTTAGGGCTTGCGAGTCTAGAGGTTATTAGTCACTTACAGGTATCTTATGAAAATTGTAATCAGTTTGGTTATAGTGGATTAAGTCCTCGATTGAGTGAGGCGAAATCACCTTGGCGGGTGGACTAGACTATCTTGATAATTTTCAAGTGAACTAGTATAAACATACATTGTTCTTTACTTCATGTTCTTACTTATTGTTATTTTTCAAGAGTGAAGGGAAAAAAATTTAACTTAAAGGGGGATATTTTTAAAAGAATAGTTTTGTTTTAAAATCCCAATTCAACCCCCCCTCCCCCATTCTTGAGTTTTTTAGACCTTTAATTGGTATCAAAGCTCCAGTTTTGAGAAGATAAAAAGTTTGAATTTTTATTAACACTTAACAGTGTCCAGTACTGATCCAATGTGTGTGAAAAACCAATGGCTACATCTACTTCCACTATTGATAATAGGGATAATGATAGAGATCACTATAGTTAAAAACCTCCTATGTTTGAAGGGGATAAATTTGACTATTTGAAGGATAGAATAGAAAGTTAATTTTTAGCATATGACTTGGATTTATGGGACTTGGTAGTTGATGGCTACACTCACCCAGTAGATGATAAAGGTCATAAGATTGCAAGAAGTGAAATGACTGAAGCACATAAGAAAGTATGCAGAAATCACTACAAAGCAAGAACCAATCTTCTAAGTGTTATCTCATATAATGAATATGAGAAAAATCGCAGATAGAGAGACTGTAAAGTCTATTTCTGATTCTCTTCGGATGACACATGAAGGCAACACACAGGTAAAAGAAACAAAGGCTTTGTCCTTAGTTCAAAAGTATGAAGCCTTCAAGATGGAAGATGACGAATCTATGGAAACAATGTTTTCAAGATTTCAGACTCTTGTGGCAGGACTTAAGATTCTGAAAAAAGGATACTCCATCACAGATCACGTTAAAAATATTATCAAAAGTCTTCCTGTTAAATGGAGATCGATGGTAACTGCCTTAAAATTGGAAAAGGATCTGAACAACACCTCTCTTGAGGAGCTGATTAGCTCTTTAAGAAGCCATGAAATAGAGTTAGAACAAGATGAACCTCAGAAGAGGGTAAAATCAGTTGCTCTAAAGTCTACTTCTGGGAAAACCAAGGCTTACCAATCTAAGGAAGAATCAGAAGAATCTGAAGAAGATTCACATGATGATAAACTCTCCTTAATATCTAGAAGAATAAGTCAAATTTGGAAGCACATACAAAGCAAGTTTAGAAGTTAAAGAAAGACGTATGGAAGAGGTGAATCTACTTCCGGATAAAAAATAATTCTGGAAAATAAGTCATTTGTTTTAAATTCAACGAGCCTGGACATTACAAAAATGATTGTCCAAAGCTTAAGAAAGACAAAAATCCTAAAAAGGCTTTCAAAACTAAGAAGGGTCTCATGGCAACATGGGATGATTCACAACCGGGAGATGAAGATTATGATGAAGAATAGACAAACATGGCCAGGACCGACAAGGGAGAAACATCATCAGAAGACGAACTGACAATTAATTACGAGTCAGACTATAATGACGACAAAGAGGTACATTCTTCTTTATCGCGTTCTGAACTTGAAATTGGCTTAGCTGAATTAGTAAAAAGGTATCAATCTCTTCAAAGTAAACACAAAATCTTGAAAAAGAGTGTTGTGGCTACTTCAGAGAGCACAACTATAGATGAGCCAAGTATTTCTGTTTTAAATGAAAAACTATTTGTTTTACAAAAATCAAATATTGCTCTGAAAAAGTAAAGTGTCTAGATTAGAAGAAGAGATTCTCTCTAACACGTCTGTTACTGATGAAGTAATTATATATGATAGACCTTTTCAACACTTCCTTGTTAAAATCATAGATAGAAGAAGAATAGCTTCAATGATCTATGGTGTTAGAAGAAATGGAAGCAGAGGCTTAGGGTATTCTGGACCATCAACGAAAATTGATGAGACTCTGAATGTCAAACCAAAACCTCTTTCTGAACATTTTGTGCCTGCTGGCACAAATTTGAAATGTCCAGAGCAAGGAAGTTCTCATATTTCTATAGCACAAACATAGACACAAAAGAAAATTTTTAAACCAAAGTATCATGCACAAATTTTACATGATTATTCTGTTGCACAAAAATCCAAAGGGGTTAGAACCTCTAGAACTTATAACAAAAGAGGACCCATAAAGTGGGCACCTAAGGATCATATAATCTACATTGCAGATCTCCTTAATGGATCCATTGAAACACCAGTCACGGTACCTAGACAATGGATGCTCACGACACATGACGGGCGAAAGGCATATGTTCCAAGATTTGGAACTTAAGTCTGGAGGCGTCGTTGGTTTCAGAGGCAATCAGAAGGGAAATATCATCAACTCTGGAATGATTGGTAATGGTAAATTTCCTTTTATTAATAATGTTCTTTTAGTCAAGGGTATGATGCATAACTTATTGTCAATCAGTTGACTTAGTGACAATGGTTATGACGTCATCTTTAATCAAACTTCTTGTAAAGCTGTTAGTCAGAAGGATGGCCCAATTCTATTCAATGGCAAGAGGAAGAACAATATTTATAAAATACGATTATCAGATTTGAAAAATCAAAATGTAAAATGTATTCTAACTATTCAAGAAGAGCAGTGGGTCTAGCATCAACATTTGGGTCATGTTGGCTTGAGAAAAATGTCTCAACTAAATAAACTTGGATTAGTCAGAGGCTTGCCCAATCTGAAGTATACTTCAGATGCTCTTGTGAAGCTTGTCAGAAAGGAAATTTTTCAAAAACCTCTTTCAAAGCTAAAAAGATTATTTCTACTTCTAGGCCATTAGAACTTCTTCACATTGACTTATTTGGACCAGTGAAAACTACTTATGTCAACGGTAAGAAATATGGACTTGTCATCATTGATGATTACAGCCGGTGGACATGGGTAAAATTCTTGAAACACAGGGATGAGTCATACTCTATATTTTCTTCCTTCTATTCCCAAGTGCAAAATGAAAAAGGCTGCATAATAGTTAGAGTTCGAAGTGGTCATGGTGGAGAATTTGAAAATAAAGATTTTGAAAAACTTTTTGATTCAAATGGCATAGTACATGATTTTACTTTCCCTAGAACTCCACAAAAAAATGGGGTTGTAGAAAGGAAAAATAGAACTTTGCAGGAAATGGCTCGCACCATGATCCAAGAAACTCAAATAGCTAAGCATTTTTGGGGAGAAGCAGTAAATACAGCATGCTATATTCAAAATAGAATCTCCATAAGACCTATTTTGTGTAATATCCTTATGAATTGTGGAATAATAGAAATCCCAACATTTCCTACTTCTATCCATTCGGATGTATTTGTTATATGTTAAACACTAAAGAGAATTTGGGTAAGTTTGATTCCAAAGCACATAAGTGTTTGCTATTAGGATACTCTGAACGCTCTAAAGGCTTCAGAAACTATAACAGAGAATCAAAAAATTTGGAGGAATCAATTCATGTCAGATTTGATGATAAGCTTGACCATGAAAAGTCAAAGCTGTGTGAAAAGCTTGCAGATGTGACGATAACATTCACTGAACCAAAGGAGAAGTTTCAAGAAGATAAAGAATCAGAATCTCCTCCTTTTGATAATGTTGATAGTCTTTCTAATATAACTCACCCAAAGAAGAACAAAATCACATCATCCCATCCTAAAGATCTTATTCTTGAAAGTAAATATGCTTCAGTCAGAACAAGATTGGCTCTCAAACCTTCTGATGAAGTGCTTCTGGGTTTAGTCTCCTTAATAGAACCTACATCAATTGAAGAAGCCCTTCTGTATAAGGATTAGATTCTGGATATAGAGGAAGAACTGAACCAATTCTCAAAGAATGATGTATGGGATCTTGTTCAGAAACCTAAAGGTGTCCATGTCATTGGAAACAAATGGGTGTTCAAAAATAAGCTCAATGAGAAAGGAGAAGTGGTCAGAAACAAAGCTCGACTGGTTGCACAAGGTTATAATTAACAAGAAGTTATAGACTATATAGAAACCTTTGCACCAGTCGCAGGTTAGAAGCTATTCGGTTATTAGTTCCTTTTTCATAAATCAAAACATCATTCTTTATCAGATGGATGTTAAGAGTACATTTCTGAATGGTTATATTTCAGAAGAAGCGTTTGTTAAACAACCTTCTGGCTTTGAAAAATATGAAAAATTAGACTATGTTTTAAAACTAAAGAAATCTCTTTATAGCTTGAAACAAGATCTCAGAGCTTGATTTGACAGATTGAGCAATTTTCTACTAGAAAACAAGTTTAACAGAGGAAAGGTTGACACTACACTTTTCTGCAAAAAATTCAAAAATGATATTCTAATTGTTCAAATTTATGTCGACGATATTATTTTTGGTTCTTTTAATCCATCTCTCTGCGAGGAATTATCTAAGCTAATGCAGGCTGAGTTCGAAATGAGCATGACAGGGGAACTGAAGTTCTTTCTGGGAATCCAGATTGATCAAAAACCAGAGGCTACTTACATACATCAAAGTAAGTACACCAATAAACTTCTGAAGAAATTTAACATGACAGACTGCATGGTAGAAAAGACTCAAATGCATCCTACATGTATCTTGGAAAAATAAGAGATAAGTAGAAAGGTTTGTCAGAAGCTCTATCATGGTATGGTAGGCTCTCTTATGTATTTAACTGCATCTAGACCTGATATTTTATTCAGTGTACATCTTTGCGCTAGATTCCAATCTAATCCTAGGGAATCTCACTTTACTGTTGTTAAAAGGATTCTAAGGTATCTAAAAGGAACCGATAACCTTGGCTTGATGTATGATAAAACATTAGAGTATTCTCTTTCTGGTTTCTGTGATGCAGACTACGCTGGAGATCGACTAGATAGAAAAATCACTTTTGGAAATTATCAATTTCTAGGAATGAATCTAATCTCATGGTCAAGCAAGAGGAAATCAACAATTTCTCTTTCAACAGTAGAAGCAGAGTAAATATCACCAGCACTATGCAGCACTCAGATGCTATGGATGAAAAATTAGCTGGAAGATTACCGGATATATGAAAGTAAGATCCCTATCTTCTGTGATAACACTGCCACCATTTTCTTATGTAAAAATCCTATTCTACACTCTAGGGCTAAACACATAGAAATCAAACATCATTTTATTAGAGATTATGTTCAGAAAGGGATTATATCTTTAAAATTTATAGATACAGGTCATCAACGGGCAGATATTTTTACAAAACCTTGGCTGAAGATAGATTTTTGTTTATTTTAAAGAATCTGAAAATGAATTTCTGTCCAAAGTGAGATGTCATTAGAATCAACTATGTTCTAGTCGTAATATTAAGGAATATGATTATGACATAATCAAAAGACTTCTAATCTGTTTATCTCAAATCATCCAAAGATGTTTCGCTCAGAAATGTCCCTGATTTGTTGGAAACCTTTTGGTTCTCCAGACTGTGAGAATATCAAACACATTACCTAAATAGACTTAGTGTCTATCACAATATACCTAGGTCATACACGAGAAGTTTTTTTTTGTTGTAATTGATTAATAATTATTATATTTATTTAACTACTCCTTGGGAACAGTCATTTCATGTCATACCTCTATGCTTATGTCTGAAATTCGATGTCCTGATTAAATGCTTTCTTGCTCTCTCATCTTAACGTTTGATCTACTTCCCTTTTTGTTTCCTTTTTTCAGTAGTCCGAGACGTCACTTGAGTGTTTCAATTTTCTTAAAATGAGAACTACTTGAGTAACTTTTTTTGTAGTCATTATCCTTGCATCATATTCAATCGTCTCTTCTCTTCATACATGTCTACATATCATGGATATTAGATCCTTTCAAGGAGATGAAAATCTTCTCGAATTAATCAAAGAGAAAAGACCAAATTATGTGTCTGATGAGGGTTTCATCAACACGGTCATTGAAAATCAAGGATGGTTTGGGTATGCAACAATGCTGAGAGATCCTGTTTATCCTAACCTCTTAAAGAATTTTTGGCTCCATGCATTTGTTAGTCCTAATGGAAACACAATTTATTCTCACATCTTTGGTGTTGCGATTACCATCACTCGCTCCTCCATTGATGAAGCCATCCAGAGTCCACCTTTACCCAACTCCTACATGAATGTTGACATGTTTCCAAATGTTCCTAACTCTTCATTTAGATTTGAGCCCCTTAGTGCAAATCACTTAAAACCACTTTCAAAAGTTTGGTTTCAGTTTCTGTTGACAAATCTTCATCCCAAAGGACAAGATCTTGATATAGTTTTTCCTAGGGATATATGTCTTCTTTATTGCCTTCATAAGAATATTCCAATTCATCTTTAGGCAATAATATTCAATCATATGAAGCTATCAATCGAAGCATCTAGGAACTCTTAAAAATCATTAATTCCATATGGATGTGTGTTGTCTGAACTATTTTAGTTAGCAAGTATAATTGAAATTGTTCAATGAAATTTGTTCATCAGAGGCAATGCTCTATTTGATGAGAGTTGTGATGTGTTTGAAGTTTAGATAGATTTCCCTGTCCTTATTCACTCTGTTGTAATCTCTTTTGACATATCAATGAAACTTCTTATCTTTTCTTGATTGTTTCTTCTGGTTTTTATGTTTTTCACACATAATTACCTTTTTGATTATGACAAACAGGGGGAGTAATTTAAATGAACTTAATTTTGATTTTGATAATTAAATTCTAGAAAATATTATCTGAAAAGAGCTGCTTATTTTCTAACCTAGTTAAACTTTTATTTCTGTTAGAATTGTTTTTTTGTTTCAGGAAATTAGAACTCTGATTAAAAGACAAAGATCTGAAAGCACTATTCAAAGCTTATGTCTAATATGTTGGCTTCAGAATCTGAAGATGTTCTTCATTCATAATTCAAGAAGTGAAACCTGGAATTAGACTCCAAAATTGAGAATCTGGAAAATTTCTAAGATCTATTAAAGTTCAAAGATTCAATAAAGAAGTTGTGTGAAATCAAGATCTCAATTTGTCTACTGGAATCCAAAGTCAATACTTTCATGATCTCGATATCTTATCTATTGGAAGCATGGGGAGTTTTTACTCAAATTGTTTAGAGACAGGATATTCGATCTTCATCAAGTCATTGACTCAGGGGGAGTACCAGAAAAAGGATAAGTATTTCTTACCCTTCTAACTTCACTGATTATGATTATGTGTACAAAATTGTGTCATCAAAATACATAGTTTTGTCATCACCAAAAAGGGGGAGATTGTAAGAACAAGATTTGGTTCTGCAATATTATCTGAGTTTTGATGATAACAAATGAGTATAATTGTATGAACAATTTTGTTATACTAATGTTTGTTATTGTTGGGTACTTAACAAACATGTTCTGCTTCTGATGGATGGTGTGGCCAAGATATTAGAAGAGAAATGATTCCGCTTCTAGGCTACACAAGTCCTGTTGAACAGTAGCATGACACTCCAGAAGACTCTAAAGTGTAAACTCTGATATTTGTTTGAAGAAACCAATCAAAAGATCTGAAGACATAAGTTAACCAGATGCTGAAGACTCGAGCTTCTAAAGACAACGTGTTCTAAGGAAATCAGTTAGAAGATTTGAAGACAGAAGTTGTTCCTTACATCCAGATGTTGAAGACTCATGTTTCTAAAGACACCATGTTCCAAAGAAACAAGGTTAGAAGATTTGAAGACAGAGTTTCTATGGAAGTCCAGATGCTGAAAGCTTGTGTTTCTACTTATGAAATTTTAAAGATAAGGGTTCTGAAGACCAAGTAATGAAGAATCTAAAAGACAAAAGGTCTAAAGATTCTAAAGACTTGAAGTTATAACGAACCAAGGTTCAAAGAAAAGGCTCTCATAACCAAGTGTTGAAGACTCTAAAGACGCAGTTGTGAAGACTCTGAAGACTTGAAGTTCCGATGACCTGATGTTATGTTCTCGCTTCTAAACTTATGCTCGCAGAAGCATCTGAAGTGTAGAAGGAAATAAGATAACGATATATGGTACAAATAGTGCATGGTACAATCAACGTTTCATTCGACTACCATGAAAGGATGGGTGTGTCGCACGATCTTGTCCCGCATGTTACTGTTTAAGCTGTCAATGTTTCTAGAAATTCCAAGAGTATCACTCAACGGGTACATTATGGTAATGGTTATACAAAGGCTTGAATACTAAGAAAGAAATTAAGGCTAACTACTGAATATTCACGCGCAAACACTACTTATTGCTTTCACATTCTAAGTCACTATTCATAAAATAGTTTACATACTCAGCTTTTTAGAAGCAATACTCTTGTAAACAAAACTTGTATTCAAACTGTTGTTTCATATTCCTTAAGGGACTGGATAGGTCTAAATGCTTAATAAGTCTAGAGCTTGCGAGTCTTAAAAGTTATCAGTCACTTGTGGGTAGCTTGTGCATTATAATAATCAGGTTAATTATTAGTTTATATTCCTTAAGGGACCGGGTAGGTATAAATCCTTGAAAGTCTAGGGCTTACGAGTCTAGAGGTTGTTAATCACTTGCAAGTAGATTGTGCAAATTGTAATCAGTTTGTTTATAGTGGATTAAGTCCTCGATTGAGTGAGGCGAAATCACCTTGGCGGGTGGACTATACTAGCTTGATAATTTTCAAGTGAACTAGTATAAACATGCATTGTTCTATACTTCCTCTTCTTACTTATTGTTATTATCAAGAGTGAAGGAAAAATCATTTTAACTTAAAGGGGAATATTTTTAAAAGAATGGTTTTATTTTAAAAACCTAATTCAACCCCCCCCCCCCCCTTTCTTGAGTTTTTCACACCTTCACATACTAAGTTCTCACACTCCCTTAGTCAAGCCAACATATTTCTACAAATCTAATCATCAAATGAATAAATATTTAAATGGGGTGTTACAACTCTCCCCCACTTAGAATATTTTTGTCCTCGGAAATTACCCAATGAGACACACTCCGGACACAACTCTCGCATCCAACTGTCCGATTCCCACATATTTTCTGGTAGTATCTCAACTACCACTCATCTACATTTAACTTCGTTAATCATTTTAATCTAACAATAACTTCGTCACAAGGACCTCTTCCCAACTATAATATCGATAACATTGACACACAACATTAGTACTCTGATGCTACGATTCATCAGTTGAAAACTTAAATTAATACATCTATTAATACGACAATAATGTGAATAACTTATAAACTCTTCATCTATCACCTCCCTTAAGGAATGTTCAATGGTTTTGCATCATTTCTGTAGGCTTTTGATGTTCAAACCTTGACTCTTACAATCACACATGTGCAACAAAATGAGTTATATCAAACTTCATTTGCGCTACTCTGATCTCTACTTTAAAGTCATTGTCCTCACTTGATTTCTATCAACTATCAGACCTATAATTTCACATCCAGTTTCTGAATCTATTTAATATTCATTAGAAAATCAATAATCGCATTTTATATCCTTAACTCAAGTCTCTGAACTGTTCAATAAATCCTAACTCTTTCATATCCGCTTTTATATTAGGCTCTCACGAAATAGTGAACGAATACCCTCTCGATAAAAATTTAGTCACTTTACACACTATCAAGCTGGCAATACAATTTTATCTCATCCAACACGATCATCTCTACTATCAACAATAGATTCAGGGTGATCAGTTCCTCAATTTGTCAATAAGTAGCTGACAACCATGATGGTGAATAAACCATCATTATGAACTATAATAGCGTTCCTTTAGAACTTGCACTCAAAGTAACCTAAAGTACCACAATCCAAATAATCTCCTTTGATATTTACACGTACCTACACAATTTTCTTCTCATTCAATCTCACCGATGATACACCATCGCCCAACATATTACATAGTCCACTTCTAACTCATTTATCATCCACGATGATTAAGAATCTTCTAACTCACAATATGTTAGCATACCAAATGCATCACAATTCATTCCTCTCTATTCTAAGCCTTTGTCCACATAGAGGATTCTAACAACATTTCTAAATTCTTTGTTTTCCTTCAAATTTCACAACATTAAGAATCCATATATTTCCACCTTTTAACCTCATTCCAATCACAATCTCAATAATACCATATCGTCACTTAGTTGGTGATAGAAACTCATCAACTTTCCCTGACATATATTCATTACCATATCTTTAATGACTCACATTCCATCATACCATTCAACCTTCTCTTTTTTCTCAAGGATCTCTCCACTCTAACCATTCTCAATTGGCATAAACTACACATGCATGAGCTCCTACAACACTTTCTTAACATGTTTTTCTTAACGACAACATTTCATTCCCTTGATTTATTCATTACTAACATATTGCACTTGACTTCATCTCTAACCGACACCATACTACAACCTGGTGTACCATTAGCCATAACATCGCTTTCTACAACTAGATATGCAAACAACACACGTACCTGATCACCCCCTCTCAAGGATACTACAACCGGGCCCATATGCACGAATATTGAATCCATATTCTCTTTGGAATTGAAAGACCATGCAGTCCTATCAACACTTGCACTTTTGCAATCTATGACACACCGAACTAACTGTTCACCTGTTGCAACCAAAACGTCTCCGAGAAGCAACAACGTCTCCCCCACTTGTTTCAATCCCTCTCCTGCAAACAAGTGATTAGAAAAACAAGAAGGTACTGACATTGTTTTAATCACACGTCACACACTAAGGAACAACATCTCGACATTATTCATTTGTCACACTTTACATACTCAACAACCTTGTTGGAAGGACCGACCTGCTCTGATACCAATTGTAAAACCCCACTTTCACCATAAGGATAATTATAATATAATAAATGAAAGTACATCAGAGTACACAAGTAGGATGTCACATCTTTAAAAAAATCAGAAGATTTCAAATCATTTTATCACTTCATTTCTCATAAAAGAATTATTTACACAGGGGAAATATCAAATATTCATTTTCATAGCACTACGGCTTAAATAACAACATTATCCACAAAACTCGTGGTTCAACATAAATATAAAGGTAAGATACAAAATGAATAAAACAATGTAAAAGATAGAAAATTCCCAAATCCCGTGTTACGCATTCGAGCGAATCTTAAGACTCGGTCAGGTAACTCATACAACAAGCACTACTCAGGTATTTGCTCATATACTCCCGGAGGAGCAAAGACATAACAACATAAAAGAGGCGAGAATTACATTCAATAAATATACAATGAAATATTACATGCTAAGGAGTAGTAACTCACACAAATCACATAATTCACAAAATATACATTTCACACAATACTTTGCAACACATTCTTCACTCATCTAACATAACATCAAATCAAGATGGTGTAATGTAATGCAACCGACAACAACTAAATGCATGTTGTACCAAAAGGGAATAATCCCTAATCATAATGCCAAATAAGGCAACAATAGGGCATAATCCCTCAACATAAGGCCATTACAGGCCAACAACAGGGCATAAGTCCTCACCAATGTATGCATGCAACACCAACATGCAACAAGGTGAATATACAACCATAGGGCATAAGCCCACAACATCTTACCAATAAAGGCCACAAACAAAGCATTAGCCCTCACCATATATGCAACGATGGAAATAGAAAATAATAACAACTTACTAGCATACATCCAACAATGCAGCATCATCGTATCACACTTCATAAAACATTACAACAACATTTCAACAACATGGTTGTTGTACCCAAAATTTTCCCCTAAGATCCCTTCATCATACCATATTGATTCAATCACAACAAGATCAAATTAGGGCTATGAGTTCTCATTATCATCCTCAACAACTTCTATTTGCAAAGCAAAAGTGTTGGTACAAGAAGGTTGTTCAAAATTGTCAAAATTCCTTAAAGCATTTTCTTGATCTATGAGCTAGGGTTTTGAACTTCAAAGAAGTATATCTTGCTCATATTTTTGTATTTTTGAGTGATTCCAAAAACATCCTTCTCTTAAAAGGGTTATTAACAAATCACTTCAAAAGTTTCAAGGAGTTTTCATGTGGAAGAAACTTGATAATGAAGAAAGATTACAAGTCCTCTAGATGAACCCCCAATTTCCCATGTTTGACTTCAAATGATCATAACTTGGTCAATTTTTATCACCTTGAGCCCACTCTTTTTCCATAATGATCATGAAAATGTGAACTTTATTCCTTCTTTTATATGCAAAGTGAGAAAATGGATGGACGATGCACTGAGGATATAAAAGATTATAGGTTATTTCATTTCTTTTTGCTAACTTCAACAATTCATAACTCTCTCAATTTTTGGAGATTTTGAATGGTTCAAGTTTCAAAATTCCATTCAAGAGGTCTATTTAATGCCATATTTTTTGGTCAAGAGAAATTCCAAGAGGAAGTTCATGCTTGGATGCAAAACATTATAGGTCACTTTTGAAGAAAAACTTGAAATATTTCTAAGTATGGAAAGTCAACTTTTTTTCCCAACTTTGACTCATTGCACCTTTCAGCTCAAACATCCATTTGATTCCATTATTTTCCCATTGCAAAGCTTGTAATCTCATCTTTCTAAAACATCAATAATCATGCCCTAAGACCCCTTGAGCTGAGAACGCCATTGGTTTGAACTTGGTAACTTGAAACTGAAGTTTCTTCAAAAGTCAGAATTTGAAATCCTTGATTTAGCTTCTAAACACATTTTTTCTGCACGTTTATGCTTCTAAACATGTTTAGTGAACTTCCAGAAGTGATTAGCATAGAAAAACGCGCGTTTGGATGAGTTTTGATCAATATAGAAGTCACACTTTTCTTGTTTGCAACTTCACACGATTTTCCTCCAAACTTCATCATTTCACACGGTTGAATATTTCATCTGATTCCCTATAAATAGAGGGTCATCCCTCATTCACTTCCTCAAGTTTGAACAGCCAAAATCACCCTGCCAAACTTGCTCCATAACTCATTTTTTTGCATGTTCGAAATCAGTGTTCAAGCCTTTTTCAATCCATTTATCTATCAATTCACCTTCCTTGATCTTCCCTGAAGCTAACCATACAATTACCATCAAGAATTGTGACCTAGATTGTTCTGTAGAAGTCCAGTTTCAGAGCAATTTTTCACCACTTCGTTCAGGTAGATTTCTTGGCCAAATTGATTCAAATAAAAGACTAATCCATTCCTTGTATTCTTCTAATCCTCGTGCTCTTTATAGTTTGAAATTTCATTGAGAATTGAGTGAGATATCTCAGATTTTCGTGCTCGCTATTTTTTTTGGTTTTCTTCAAACACAGTCATGTATAATTTATATAAATTTGGCACGATGGTACCATTAGAATAATCTTGAAGAGACAAATCTAATGGTACCAATCTGATTTGCTAATTTTATAGTTTGAAGGATTCAATTTGGGGATGGCTGGAGGTTGAAGATGATGACATGTTCGTCTTCAACCAATGACATGAAGCCACGTTATTTTTTGGAAATGGATACAATATGCTTGCCTTACCATGCGCGTGCCTCAAGAGCCCTTGGATCTTATTACTTTTGTGAGTCAGACTCCATCCAACGCGCCACATTTTAAGTTGCTTATTTTAAAAATGTTAGATCCGGTATGATCTTTAGTAAAGTCCATAACATGCACAGCACGCCAGGTTCACTTGATTTGTTTACTAACGCGTTTTGGCAATGATCAGATGGCCCGTGTTTTTTTGGTTTGATATTTTATTTTCTGATTTTTATTTTAATTGATTTAAATTTCAAAAAATCATAGAAAATTCATTTTTAATCCAAAAAATCTGAAAAAGTTATGAAAAATATTTTTGATTTTTTCTCTTTCTAATTTTTATTTTTTCACAATTTTATTGTGTTTCAATATTTTTTATAAATTTTCACTTTATTTGAATTGTTATAAATGTTTAAAAATACATTTATGCATTTTTAAATTTTGAAAAAAAACATGGAATGATCCAATGATATTGTGACAAATATTGGTGACCTCATTTATTTTTTATTTCTGAATTTTTCATTTTTTATTATTTTTGGTTTATTTTACTCATTTCTTTTAATTTTTAAAAATAGTTTCTGACTTTAAAAAATTACCAAAAATTTTATAAAAATATTTGAGTCCTTTCTTGATTTTTCTATGGTCTTACTTAATATTTCTTGAATAATTTGAACATAATTGATATTTTTATCCCTTATTTTTATTTTAAAACATTTTAAAACCCTGTTTAATATATATATATATATATATATATATATATATATATATATATATATATATATATATATATATATATATATATATATATATATATATATATATATATATATATATATATATATATATATATATTAAATGCAATATTATTTTGTGATTATTTTCTGGTTGATCTTGGGTTAAATTTTTTATCATGAACTTTATTAACATCATTGGATCCATAGTGTCGAGTCTAACTCCATAAAAATGGATGAATGATTTTAATAATAGTTTGATTAATATTTAATTCAAATGTGGTTGGTATATTCTTTCCCACCCCTCTTCATCTTATCCCTTTCTATTGCACTAAGTGTTATTGGAGCATGATCTCTATATCATGTCTCAAAACAAATGGTGGATAGATTGCTATTGACCGGCCTCAAAATAAGTGTGGCTTCTATATAAGTCCACTTACGATTGCTTAACATAGCGCTAAATTTTGTCCTGATTCGAATAAATGATCATTCGTGGCCCAAACCTATGCTTGCAAGCCCAAGTATGTTAATTTGATCTCTTTGATCCAATAACCTTGAGATTCATTGTGTAGAGGCTTTGGTTATACCAATCCTCTAATGGATCTACATCACTTTTGGTCAATGCATATCACTTAAACATCGTTGATCATTAAATGGTACTTTTGAAGACTTCAAATGGATGATATACTTGACAAAAAGCAAATGCAACTTATTGTGTGGAGGCTTTGGTTCTACCAATCCTTTAATGAGTTCCAAATGCAAGTTTCAAGATGGTCATCCAACTAACCACTAATTATTAAATTGTTTTTACTTTACGCTTTTATTTTTATGCTTTATGTACCATTTACTTTAAGCATTACATTTCATGCAATTTTTATTTTTCTCACTTGAGCATTTATATTCTTGTTATTTTTATTTTGCTCACTTGAGCTTTTCTTTTCTTTTTCAAGACACCTAATAATAAACATGAACCATAAAAATATTTAATGATAATTGGACTATTTGGTTATTATCCTCGACATTATGGAGCATTGGACTTCTTGGACCTAGGATTAGAAACCTTGGCCTATGTTGGAGACCTTGTGACCTTAATTGATATTTTGTCTGGAGTTCTTAAGGTTTACCTCAAGACATTGTTTTGCTTGTTTGTTTTTGTGTGCAGGTTATTGTAGTTACATTTTTTGTTTGTAATCTGGAATTCACCCGTATACAGCTGTTACTCTGCCTAATTTTTGTGAAGACTTAATACACTTGAAGTTTGGTTCTCTCAAGAGGTCTAGTATCTTTTCTTGTTTGGTTTCAATCCAAGGAATGTGAATTTTATCTTCACTCATAATGTCAAGTATAGGCTTCTTGTTGGTTAGATGGTTCTTATCCCTAGCTTTTACCTTATGCTTTAGGATAGTCTCTTCTTCTCCTCCCATCTTCTTTAATTTAAAAAATCTTCCTCCTCCTTTTGAAAACTCTTCTTGTTTCTAAATTTGAACCACTTTCATGATAAACTTGGACTTAGGATCATGCATTTTCAAAACATTTTCATAAATAAACTGCAATCACTTTAATAATACCTTGACTTTTTTTTGTGAGAAGACTAAAAGTCAATCAATCTCATTTCAAACCATCTTTGCGACTTTGGCTTTCTATTTTAAAAACCTTTCCTAAAAGATTAGACTTTTGTCAATCCTTGTAGTGATGCAAACAATTATACTTCTACAATATATAGTGAAGAGAGATATTTTTCACATGGGTGTTTAGTGTAGCATTGCTAATTTTAAAATCCAAGCCATATCCTCCACTTTGAGATGATGCAAATTATCATTTCTCATGATTGTGGGTAGTAAGTATGTTTTCCACACGGACAATGATGATGATGTCTTATCTCATAAAATCAATCAACACGCTTGTGTTTTAAATTTTTTAAAGAGGAACTACATGTACCCTGATCCCCTATTGCATTAAAGGTGGTAGGAACTAAAGGTTCGCAACCGTGGCGGGTGCAAAAATCATAAAAATACTTCTTTTCTCACCTCCACCATTTATTTCATATACAACATTTTATAGCCAAAATATACAAATTTTTCAAAGAGGTTCCTGCGGAGTACCATAGATGTTTAGGGTGTTAATACCTTCCCTTTGCATAACCAACCCCCTTACCTTGAATCTTTCCCCCTCTTTTTGGGTTATTCTCTATTTTCCCATTCCTTTGGAAACAATAAAGCGCGGTGGCGATTTTGATTTTTGATTTGTATAAGTCTAGTAAATCCAATGGCTTATTCTTAAACATTTCTACCGCTATAGAAAAAATGGCGACTTCACTGGGGAAAGATTGACATTTTGCTTGTCCATCCCTAAGTAATTTGAGCCTATCTTTGTTTGTATCTGTATATGTGCTATTGTTTTTTATGTGTTATATGTTGTATATATGTTTGTCTGGACTTTCCTGGTTTTCAGGGTGCTTGGTGATGAATTATAAGTCCTATACCCGGACTCGGGAAATCTTTAAGATAGGACGGGCGGTATATTCATGTTAACTTTGAGGGAGTAATCCAAAAAAAGGAGGCATGAGATCCCCCACTCAGTGGAGGCCCATTTGACTGTAATGTCGTACCGATTAATCGGGAAGACGTACAGCTTTCGACCTGGGAGCCTACTGAAACTGAGGACCGTAGAATACCTAACCTATCTTGGCCTTTTAGGTGTAGTGCGGAAGCTATGACGGACTAATTCGGAAATAGTTGTCACGTGATACTACGCTCGGACGAGTTTTTCTTGAGAATATTACTAATTACCGAGTTAATCGGTAAGTTGGTAATATTCGAAGGAAGGATGTAGACTCTGGGAACCTCTAGAACCTTGTTCGGCAGGTGATAACTTTAGACCGTACCCTATGGGTAGTACCTTCAACTTCATGCTCATGATGTTGAACCTATGAACCCTATGTTTGTGATCTTGTGTGTGATAGTTGCATCATGCATCCATGCACTCATAAGCATGTTTTGAAGAAATTTCATTTCAAGGGACTTGAAATTTGACCATTTGTGAATATCTCAGGTACCTTATGATCATGGATACTGGAAAAAGAAAGACCAGAAAATACAGTTTCAAAGATCCAAAGATAGATGAGTTGATTAGTCTAATTCCCGAGATTGAGTGTTCTGCAGATTTTCGGAGGAAGTATGGATCCATCATTCCTCTCATGAAGCTTAGGATGAAGGAGGGTATTCTCTCGAACTTGGTCCAGTTCTATGATCCGATGTATCATTTCTTTACTTTCCCGGACTATCAGTTGATGCCTACACTAGAGGAGTATTCATATCTGTTAGATTTACCTGTTACCAATCGTGTTCCTTTTACTTGTTTGGAGGGTGAGCCAAAACCACACGAGATTGCTGTTTTGATCCATCTGGGGAAGTATGAGGTTGAAGCCCATATCACTACTAAAGGAGGGATTAGAGGATTACCAGTTCAGTTCTTATTGGAGAAAGCTCGTTAGTTTTCCTGGATGAAGAGTACATTCGCTTTTGAGGCCATCTTTGTTCTACTTGCTTACGGGTTGTTTTTGTTTCCTAACGTAGAAAAGTTTGTTGACATTAATGCCATCAGGATCTTCATGATTGGAAACCCAGTTCCTACATTGTTGGGTGATGCTTATTACTCTATTCATCTTAGAAATTCTTATCATGGGGGGATTATTATCTGTTGCACGCCTCTGTTGTACCGATGGTTTATTTCTCATATGCCTCAGTCTGATGCTTTTTGGGATGTCGGGAAGGAACCCTGTTGGGCTCCTAAGATCATGGCACTTACTCACTCGGATATTGATTGGCATCATCGGGCTTACCATGATGTAGAGATTATCGACAGTTGTGGTAGTTTCCCCAATGTACCTCTTCTTGGTACAAAGGGAGGAATTAACTACAACCCTGTTCTTGCACGACGATAGCTTGGTTATCCGATGAGGGCTAAGCCAAATAGTATTCATTTGAGTAGTTTCTTTCTGAAGGAGGGAGAAGACCATAAGGAAGATAGGGAGTAGATTGCGAAAGCCTGGCGTCACATTCATAGGAAGAGTAGGAAAGACTTGGGACCTAGGGGGGTTGTTTCTTTGGAGCCTTATCTTTAGTGGGTCCAAACGAGAGCTATTCAGTTGAAGATGTCATATTCTCGGGAAACACCTATGCCTGATTTGTTTATGAAGACTACTCCTCCCTTATTGGATGATGTGGAAGAGCTACAAATTTATTTGGTCAAGATGTTGCAGGAAAAGGATGCTTGGAAGAATAAGTGCCAAACTTTAGAGATATCCTATAGAGAAGACTTGAAGGAGAAAGACGACTTGATTGAGATTCTTGAGAGTGGGGCTATGGAGACCATGGAGAGGCAAGGGGATTTATTTTCTCCTAAGCCTCAGTTAGATGCTAGTTGCTCACTTCCTGATTCAGGTGATTGGAAGGAGGTTGACACCAGATATGCGGAAGAAAACCAGAGGTTGAAGACTCAGATTGCCAGGCTTATAGGGAAGCACCAGCATATAGAGTGATCTCCATCAACTTTTCTTCTTAGGGTTTTAGACTTTACTTTCATCTTGTACTTGGGATTGTTGAAACTTGTAACCCATTTTAAAGTTATAATAAAATTTTTCAGTATTTCAAATGTGTTATGACTTTGATATTTGCAATGTGTCTATAAACCTTTAAGTCCCTTAGAATATTAATAAAAAATATATAAATCATGTGCACTGCATATCATGCATCATATTGCATATATTTCTTGCATTTTTTATGCATATCCAGGTGTCTTACCAAGCTTCTTTACTTCGTTCAGAAAGCTGTGTCCCCACTATAATACTCGAGCTAATTTCAGAAGGAAGATGGACAACTTAGAACAAGAGAATTGCGAGCTGAGCGAGGAAGTTTCTGCTCTGAAGGCCGGCATGGCCAATCTTATAGCACTGATGGAATCTCTGGTGGCTACTCAGAATCAACCACCGAGTGTTCAACCTCAACCAACAAGGGTTACTACTGAAGCTCCGACTGTTCTTGTGTCCGCTACTCTAGTTGTTGTTCAAAATCGCATGCCTCAAGGTTGTCCATGGGGAATGCCAGAGAACTTTGTGCTTGAAGGTTTCAATCTTTGTCCTTAAGATACTCCAGTTGTTCAGACTATTGTTACGCCTACACCTCATGTGGTGCATGTTGCGCCTGATGCACCTCCTTCAGTGAATGTGGTTCCATTTGCTAATGATGATATGTATCGTACTTTTCCTCCACCACGTGAAGACTTGGGTCTTTATAATAGAATGGATGATTTTCAAGATCAGTTTGACAAGATGCAGAAGGAGATGATGTTAAAACATAGTTTGATTCTACAACCCTCATAAGAGTTTTGATGATAACAAACACAAAGAACAAATATACACTCTAAATTTGTGTTCTATTGTGTACAGAAGTTCTGACAGAAGTGGATCAAAAGTTAAGCTACAAAAGTGCTCAAGCTGAGTAAGTAGACTGACATCAGAATGTTCTGAAGAATGAAGATCAGAATTTGCACTAAAGAGAAAGACATCTTGATTCTGAACGGAATTCTAACGTGAAAACAGAACCTTATGATTCTGAGTTCCCAAGTTCTGAAGCAAAGCTACAAGCAAGATTCCTTAAGTTCTGAAGCGTTACTTTTACATCAAAGCAGTATCAATTACAACGGCTACAATCAGACAAGGATCTTCATATTATGGAAAGTGCATTAAGTGCCAATTATCATGTTTCCATTTGGACAGATTGCCACACCTATTTAAACAAGCTCCAAGGCTAAATTGTTCACGATTTACACAACTGCTTCACACAATCTCTCAATGCTGCAAAATTATATTGATACTATTCTCAAAAATCGTGTAATACATCACAAGTTTATGATAGAGTTTTTGAATGAAAAACATATAGTACACAGAGAATTCTCATTTTTGATAGTGAAATTTCCATGAGATAAACCGGGTTGTGGTTGTACTCAAGAAGACTTTGGCAGTTGTCGAAGTAGAATTGTAATCAGTTTGATTAGTGAATTAAGTCCTCGTTGGAGAGAGGCGAAATCACCTTAGCGGGTGGACTGAAGTAGTTTGAGATCAAGCGAACCAGGATAAAAATCATTGTGTCAATTGCTTTTGATTTTTATGTTTCAATTCAACCCCCCCCCCCCCCCCCCTTCTTGTGTTTTTCACTTCTTCAATTGGCATCAGAGCGCCTGGTTCTTAGTTCATACACTTAACCGTGTCAGTACAAGATCCAATCTTAAGAAAAACACTATGGTGGGACCAAGTCATAACATCAGCAATAACTATCATGATGACAAGGACAAAATCAACGAAAAACCTCCAGTCTTTAATGGAGAAACTTTTGACTATTGGAAAGAAAGAATTGAGAGCTTCTTTCGGGCTCATGATGCTGATTTATGGGATATGGTAATTGATGGATACATGCATCCTGTGGATGAAAGTGGTCAGAAGATTGATAGAAAAAGAATGTCTGACCAAAAAAAGTGTGACGTCAGAAACCATCACAAGGCCAAAATGATTCTTCTTAGTGTCATCTCATATTCAGAGTATGAGAAGATCTCAAATAGAGAGGCATCCAAAAACATGTTTGACTCTCTGAGAATGACGCATGAAGGCAACATACAAGTTAAAAAAACCAAGGCCCTTGCGCTCATTCAGAAATACGAAGCCTTCAATATGGAAGAAAGTGAATCTGTTGAAGTAATGTTCTCAAGATTCCAGATTCTAGTTGTTGGGCTGAGAGTTCTTGACAAAGGGTATTCAACTGCTGATCACGTAAAGAAGATCATCATAAGTTTACCGAAGCAATGGAGGCCAATGATTACTGCTCTCAAGATAGCAAAAGATCTCAACAAGATATCTCTGGAGGAACTTGTCAGCTCACTCATAAGTCATGAGATAGAGCTAGAAGCTGACGAGCCTCAGAAGCAAGGTAAGCCTTTAGCGTTAAAATCTACCAAAAACTTTGATTATAAAGTTTTGCAGGCTATGGAAGAAACCTCTTATGGATCCTTATCAGAAGAAGATGAATTGTCTCTTCTCCCCAGAAGAGTCAATCATATGTGGAAGCAGAGGCAAAGAAAATTCAGAAACTTCAAAAGAATAGGGAATCAGAATGAATCACCCTCTAGATATAGAAAGTCTGAATCCTCCTCTGAATACAGAAAGTCTGAACCCTCCTCTAGACATAGAAAGTCTGAGTCTTCTTCTGGTCAAAGAAAGTCAAGCAACAGGGATATCATCTGCTATGAGTGCAATGAACAAGGGCACTACAAAAGCGATTGTCCAAGGCTTCAGAAGGATAAACCCAAAAAGAAGTTCTTCAAGGAGAAGAAGAAAATTATCATGGAAACATGGGATGATTCAGATACTTCTGACGCAGACACAAAGTCAGATGATGAAAGAGCCAACATTGCTCTTATATAAAATGTGACAGAAGACAATGAAGCATCTGGGTCAGAATCAGACACAGAAGAGGTATTTTCTGACTTTACTGTTAATTTTACTAAAGGTGAATTAGGAGAATGTCTGAGTAAAATTCTGGAAAGGTATCAGCAGCTTAGAGTCAATTTCAAGAACCTGAAAAAGGATCTTGTCTCTGACTCTGAAGAAACTGAGAGTTTGAGATTAGAAAATTCCGAGTTAAAAGAAAAGATTTCAAAACTAGAAAATGATTTACAAAACTCTCAGAAGGAAATAATCTCAGAGGCTCCCAGGAATGCTGATAAGATCATAAAAGAATATGATCATAACTTTCAGAAGTTTCAGGCTAAAAACGTAGATAGAAGCAAGATGGCTTCAATGATCTATGGAGTTAGCAGAAATGGCAGAAAAGGAATAGGATACCAAGGTAAAGTATCCCCACCTAAGAAAGTCATGGACTTAGTAATTAAACGCACACCATTAAAATCTCACTTCACTTATAGGCACACACATGATCTGAAATACACTAGTAATGATTATTCTCCCAAACCAAAATTCAATCATAATTTTGGTAAAACTAACAAACAAGGACCCAAAAAGATATGGGTACCTAAGGACAAAATTATATATGTAGCAAATATCTTTAGCAGCAAGGCTAAAACACCAATCATGGTACCTGGACTCTGGATGCTCTCGACACATGACGGGAAGAAAGCATATGTTCCAAAGTCTGGAACTTAAACCTGGAGGCTACGTGGGTTTTGGAGGCAATCAAAGAGGGAATATCATTGGCTCTGGAACAGTAGGTAAGGGTAACCTCCCTTCTATTAATAATGCTTTGTTAGTAGATGGATTGATGCATAACCTATTATCCATAAGTCAATTAAGTGATAACGGTTATGATATAATCTTTAATCAAAATTCATGCAAAGTTGTTAGTCAGAAAGATGGAACTATCATATTTAATGGAAAAAAGAAAAACAACATTTATAAGATAAAACTTTCTGAACTAAAGAGTAAGAATGTAAAATGCCTTCTTTATGTTGACAATGAGCAATGGGTCTGGCACAGAAGATTGGGACATGTTAGTATGATAAGAATATCTCAGATTAACAAACTCAATCTGGTCAGAGGACTTCCTAATCTGAAGTTTAGCTCAGATGCTCTGTGTGAAGCATGTTAGAAAGGCAAATTTTCAAAACCTTCCTTTAAAGAAAAAATGTTGTTTCTACCTCTAGGCCATTAGAACTTCTGCATATAGATTTATTTGGACCAGTGAAAATTTTGTTTGTTAGTGGAAAGAAGTATGGGTTAGTGATCGTAGATGACTATAGCAAATGGACATGGGACACAAGGACGAGTCACACTCTGTGTTTGTTGCTTTCTATAACCAAGTTCAGAATGAGAAAGATCTTAGAATTGTCAAAGTCAGAAGTGGTCATGGTGGCAAATTTGAAAATAAAAAATTTGAAATATTTTTTAATGAAAAAGGCATTTCTCATGATTTCTCTTGTCCTAGAACTCCCCAACAAAATGGAGTTGTAGAACGAAAGAACAGAACATTGCAAGAAACAGACAGAACCATGATCAATAAGACTAACATTGCTAAGATCTTCTGGGAAGAAGAAATTAACACAGCATGCTACATTTAGAATAGAATATCTATAAGACCTATTCTGGATAAGACTCCATATGAATTATGGAAGAACAAAAATCCCAACATTTCTTATTTCCATCCTTTTGGATGTGCCTGCTTTATTCTTAACACTAAAGAACATATGAACAAGTTTGACTTTAAAGCACAGAAATGTATTATGTTAGGATAATATGAACGCTCAAGAGGGTACAGAGTATACAATACAGAAACACAAATTGTAGAAGATTCAATCAGTGTTAGATTTGATGACAAGCTTGGCCCTCAAAAGTCAAAGCAGAATGAATCTTTTGCAGATATAGAAGTTAAATTCACAGGTGCTGAAGGCAACTCATCAGAAGTTCCCACAAGAGATGCTCCAACAAAATAAGAAGAGAATGTCACAAAAAATTCAACAACTTCTGTAGAACAACTCCAGAAAAGACTATCCAGAAGCAGCATAACTCAAGCTAAAGATAAAATTCTGGGAAAGAAGGATGATCCAATCAGAACAAGATCATCATTCAGAAATTCTAAAGAATCCCTCATGGGATTGGTATCTCTGATTGAACCAACAACAATTGATGAAAATCTTTTGGACAACAACTGGATTCTGGAAATGCAGAAAGAGTTAAATCAATTCACCAGAAATGACGTATGGAATATGGTTCCTAAACCAAAAGGATTCAACATCATTGGAACAAAGTGGGTGTTCAGAAACAAACTGAATGAATAAGGAGAAGTCGTCAGAAACAAGGCACGACTGGTGGCACAAGGTTATAGTCAGCAAGAGGGGATAGACTATACATAAACCTTTGCTCCAGTCGCCAGGTTAGAATCTATCAGACTTTTAATCTCTTTTGCAGTAAATAATTCCATCACTTTGTATCAGATGGATGTGAAAAGTGAATTCTTAAATGGTTACATTGATGAAGAGGTATATGTGTACCAACCCCCTGGGTTTGAAAATTCTAAACACCCAGAATATGTTTTCAAACTAAAGAAGTCACTTTATGGTCTGAAACAAGCTCCCAGAGCTTGGTATGAAAGACTAAGTAACTTTCTGTTAGAAAAGGAATTCACCAGAGGGAAAGTGGACACAACCTTGTTCTGTAAGACATTTAAGAATGACATTTTAGTTTGTCAGATTTATGTAGATGATATTATATTTGGATCTACTAAACCTTATTTGGGAAGATAAATTGCTAAGTCTATGCAGGCAGAGTTTGAGATGAGCTTGATGGGAGAACTTAAATTCTTTCTGGGCATTCAGATCAATCAGACTCCAGAAGGAACTTACATTCACCAGAGTAAATACGTCATAGAACTTCTGAAGAAATTTGATCTATCAGAATGTAAGCCATCAAAGCCTCCAATGCATCCCACATGCATTATGGAAAAGGAAGTGGTAAGTAAAAAGGTAGAGCAGAAGATCTATAGAGGTATGATTGTTTCTCTCCTTTATTTGACAGCTTCAAGGCCTGACATTTTATACAGTATTTGCTTATGTGCCATATTCCAATCAGATCCTAGAGAATCTTACTTAATAGTTGTTAAGTGAATTTTCAAGTATCTGAAAGGTACTACTAACCTGGGTTTGTTTTATAGAAAAACCAATGAATACAGTTTAGTAGGATATTGTGATGCTGATTTTGCTGGAGACAAAGTAGAACGAAAAAGTACTTCTGGAAGCTGCCAGTTTCTGGGAGACAATCAGATCTCATGGACCAGCAAGAGGCATTCCACAATTCCATTGTCAACAGCAGAAGCTGATTATATTGCAGCTGCTGGATGCAGCACCCAGATGCTCTGGATGAAAAGTCATCTTGAAGACTTCAACCTATTTGAGAGTAAGATCCCTATTTTCTGTGATAATACTTCTGCAATATGTTTATCTAGAAATCCAATTTTGCATTCTAGGGCTTAGAATATAGAAATAAAACATCATTTTATTAGGGACTATATTCAGAAAGGAATTCTTACTTTAAAATTTATTGACACAGGCCATCAATGGGATGATGTTTTTACAAAACCCCTTTCTGAAGATAGGTTTAATTTCATTCTGAAACATCTCAGCATGAAATTATGTCCAGAATAAGAAGTTTTATTTACATATTTTGTAACCATCGAAACTTTATATTTTTCTTTGTGAACATCTGATCAACATGTCTTCAGAAGTTAGGAGTACAATTGCTTTAGAATCTATCTAAGAAGATATGAACCTTTCATTTCAAAGATAGAGGCGTGCAGTTCACACCATCAAACATTTTTCATCCTCTCACAAGCTACCTTCTAAGGCTGAACACGTGTTCAAATTCTGAAGGGTCTAAGGCTCTGATTAGATACATTGAGACACATGTCAATGGTAACTGTTCAGTATCTACATGCAATCCCCTAATTTCAAGTTTCATAATTGCAGTGTAATCATTATTTTGTTTTCTCTTTCTTATTGATTAAGTTTTCAAAACTGCTTATAAATACACAATCACTATTTCATTCACTTCTTCTCGCATTTATTACTTTTTCTTGCCTTCGTGTTTGCAAAAACCCTTTTCTCAGAAATTTCAAAATAAACTGTGTGAATAATGGCATCTTCCTCAAGCATCAAAAATATCCAAAGTGCTCCTGGTTCTTCTTCAACAGCTGAACAGTATGAGGAAACAATAAGAACTTTGCTCACTCTGGTCGATTCTCTTGAAGTTTTATGTGAGTTAATCGACGATTTTGAAAGCTTAAAGGAAAACAATTTTGATTTGTCTGAAGATGTAAAGGCTCAAGGTTGGAATAGGTACTTTGATCGTCTGCTAGGTCCAGTATTCCCCAATCTTACTAAGGAATTCTGGATTCATGCTACTTCATCTAATCATCAGGTTACGTCTTACGTAATGGGGAAGAAGATTGTTATTATAGAATACTTGATTGGAAAACTCATTGGGTACAATGGCGGCGGAGTTAGGTGCAGCGACATGGCTGAAAAGTGTTCTGACCTAAAAACTATTGCTAGAGTTATTTTTACTTCAGGATAGCCATCCATCAAGATAAGGGATTTGAAGGATTACTACAGAATCTGGGACAAGATCATTCTGGGATGTATAAATCACAGGAAGCCAACAAGCTCTCATGACTACATCAACATTGATCAGCAGTTTCTGTTGTATTTCATTTCAAAGAAGACCAAAATAAATCTTCCACACTTGATCTTCAATCATCTGAGAACAAGATTGAAAGAAACAAGGGAATAAGAAAGGACAAACAGGGACTCAATTCCTCTAGGAAGATTGATTTCTGATATTCTGAAGGAGAACAGGTTGATACAGCATCTGACATAAGCTCAGTGGATCAGCACACTGGAGGCATGTGGTGGTAAACCTCTTAATTCCAAAAATATGAAGAAAATGAATATTATTGAAAGCATTAAGAAGGAACCATCAGTTTCTACTCATGAATTCATCACATCAACGAGAATCCCTCTGAAAGATTTTCCATTATTTTCTGAGATTGATGCTTCACCCGAGATTATGGTCAGATACCTAGAAGCTTGCAAGGAAGATGGAACAGATCTAGAACTTAACATTCGTGATCTGCACAAGCCAGCTCCATATGTTGCGTTGAAGAAATCTAGAAAGAGAAAGGCAGCAGGAGAAGGATCCTCTCAGAGGACACCCGAAGATACTAAAAAGAAAGGTAACACTTCTTTTGTTTCTGTAGTGGAATCAATATTTTTTTCAACATCTGAAACCATCCCCCCTCAACCAACAGAAGATCCCTCACCTCAAACTTTTGAGGAATTTGACATATAGTTTTATCCTTCTGTAACCCTTGGCAGCTTCCTAAATGAACCTCACTCTCCCAATCCAAATCTAGAACAAAATCAGCAAGAACTTGCAAGAGTTCTTTCTGATATTGAACTATTTGATCAAGACTTTAAATCACCTATCTCACAACATCAAAACATCCATTCTCCTCAACCAGAAAATGAAAACCCTCACACTCCCCAAACTGAAAATCCAATCTCTGAAACCCCTGAACCAGAAAAACAACATGCTACCGTAAATGAATCATAAGATTCTTTCATAGAATCTAATACCACTACCCTTATTCCTGGAATAACAGAACCTCTTATGGTTCGTCAACCTCTCTCCATATTAGACATTCCAGAAATACCATCACCCTATCATTCCACACCACCAAACACTCCTCTCTCACCAATCATAATTTCTGATTCTCCTACTCCCTCCCCCATTAACCATCCAGCTGATCATCTCAAAACAATCATTGATTTAGAAGTGTTGGACCACCTAGCATCAACCTCCAATGAAATTACCATTCCCAAACCAAAACGAACCATAACCAAAACAGATGTTGGTAAGAACTTGTTGATTTTTGAAATAGAAATAATGGAATGGGCTAAGTCTTTGAAGCAAGCAAGTCTAGAAAATTCAAATCCTGCTGCTTCTGATTCTCATTGGGATCGATTCAGAAAATGGTTCAACTCTGAATCCCAGGTATTGGAAGAATTAAGTTATGAAATGGATCAACAGAACTTCAGTGATCAGCTGAAAGCTTTCAAAGACCAAGTTCTAAGTCACTGGGAAAAGAAAGAAATTCTTTTGTTGGTCAATGCTCCCTAGAAAGAGCACCAACCTTCAGAAATTAATGAACCATGTTCTGATAATCACCCTCTAGCTATTGTTCATAAAAAGGAAAATGCAACTGAAGAAGAAATTGAATCAGAAGATGTTGTAGAGTATTCTGAAAGACTTTCATCCTCTGAGGAAACGCCAACTCCATCTCTTGTCATGCAAACTCTGGAAGAGCTAAAGAAGGAGAATGCTGTAATCCACGCAAGATTGGATAAGCAAGAAGACACAACCAAAGAAATCAAGGATATGCTGGGAAAGCAAGAAGAATCAAGCACTCAGATTAAGAGCTTGCTGGAAGCGTTGTTCACACGACTTCCCCCTCCATCTTAGTTTTTTTAACTTGTTTTCTGCATTCACTATCTCGTCTTATCTGCTTATGAAATGTTATTGAACTCCGTTTTAATACAAATCATCCTTTTTTACTCTGATTATTTGTGATTATATTGCTTTTTGATACGTTACAAAAAGGGGGAGAACGTAAGATATTTTCAATAAAAGTATACCGGGACAAAGTCTCAAACATTCTGAATATCTTAACTTCTTTTTTTTTCTGAAAGCATAACAGGAACAAAATTCTGATAAAGACAGAAGGAGATGCATCGAAAGCTCTGATGAGAAGGAACTTCAGAGAAGTATTTCATCTCTATCTGAGTACTCAACTAGGGGGCAGACTCTCTTAAGCTTTTTGTTCTGTTTATTTTTATTGAAAAATCCTAGTTTTTGTCATCATCAAAAAGGGGGAGATTGTTAGAACATAGTTTGATTCTACAACCCTCATAAGAGTTTTTATGATAACAAACACAAAGAATAAATATGAACTCTAAATTTGTGTTCTATTGTGTACATAAGTTCTGACAGAAGTGGATCAGAAGTTAAGCTACAAAATTGCTCAAGCTGAGTAAGCAGATTGACATCAGAATGTTCTGAAGAATGAAGATCAGAATTTTCGCTAAAGAGAAAGACATCTTAATTCTGAACAGAAGTCTAACGTGCAAACAGAACCGTATGATTCTGAGTTCCCAAGTTCTAAAGCAAAGCAGCAAGAAAGAATCCTTAAGTTCTAAAGCGTTACTTTTCCATCAAAGCAGTATCAATTACAACGACTACAATCAGATAAGGATCTTCATATTATGGAAAGTGAATTAAGTGCTAATTATCATGTTTCCATTTGGAAAGATTGCCACTCCTATTTAAAAAATCTCCAAGGCTAAATTGTTCACAATTTACACAACGGCTTCACACAGTCTCTCAACGCTGCAAAATTATATTGATACTATTCTCAAAAATCGTGTAATACATCACAAGTTTGTGATACAGTTTTTGTAACAAAAAACATATAGTACACAGTGAATTCTTATTTTTATTGTGAAATTTCCTTGAGATAAACCAGGTTGTGGTTATACTCAAGAATACTTTGGCAGTTGTCGAAGTAGAATTGTAATCAGTTTGATTAGTGAATTAAGTCCTTGTTGGAGAGAGGCGAAATCATCTTGGTGGGTGGACTGGAGTAGTTTGAGATCAAGCGAACCAGGATAAAAATCATCGTGTAAATTGCTTTTGATTTTTAAGTTTAAATTCAACCCCCCCCCCCCCCTTCTTGTGTTTTTCACTTCTTCAGATGAAGGCCCTCGGGGGAAAGGAATTGTTCGGGTAGAATATGAATGATTTATGCTTGGTCCCGAACGTCAAGATACCTGCGAAGTTTAAGGTCCCGAAATTCGAGAAGTATAAAGGCAACACTTGTCCTTGTTCCCATCTTGTGATGTATGTAAGAAGAATGTCTACCCATATTGATGATCAGCGTCTGCTAATTCACTTTTTTCAGGATAGTTTGACTGGTGTTGCGCTGAAGTGGTATATGAGTTTGGACAGCGTCAATATCCATACTTTCAATGACTTGGGAGAAGCATTTATTAGACATTACAAATACAGAGTGGACATGGCGTGTGACTGTGATCAACTCAGGGCCATGGTATAGAAAGACAGGGAATCATTCAAATAATATGTACAGAGATAGCGTGAGGTAGCCGCCCAAGTGATTCCTACCATGGAAGAGAAGGAGATGACTAAGATTTTCTTGAAGACTCTGGGTGCTTTCTACTATGAGAGGATGGCAGCGAGTGCGCCAAGTGACTTTAGTGAAATGGTGGGCATAGGTATCCGCTTAGAAGAGGCTGTAAGAGAGGGACATCTAACAAAAAGTGAAAGTTCCGGAGGTACGAAGAACCCATCCTATGGGTTTTCCAAAAAGAAGGAAGGAGATACAAATGCTGTTATGCAAGAGAGGAGGGTTAACACTCCTAGAAGAAATTGTCAGCGTCATGAACGGGTTGTCTTAGTGACCCCAGTTGTTGGTGTGGCTCCAACCACCGTTTTTTATCAGAGATTATCCCATCAGGGGAATCAAGGGTATAATCAGAGAAGGGAGAGTTATGACCCTATCCCTATGAGCTATACAGAATTACTCCCAGCATTAATTCATAAGAAGTTGGTTCAGACCAGACCACCTCCCGATGTACCATCACCATTGCCTTGGTATTACAAGGAAGACCAAACATGTGCTTTTCATCAGGGAGCACCAGGGCACAATGTTGAAAATTTCTATCCTTTGAAGACTTAAGTACAAAAATTGGTGAAGTCTTGTATCTTATCTTTCAAGGATGTTGGCCCTAATGGGAAATATAATCCTTTTCCCAAGCATGGAGGAGCGAATGTTGTGAATATGGTGGCCGGTTGTTCAGGCGCCTTCGGATTTTTTATGTTAATTTTGTTAGAGGAGATTTGGTGAAAATGCATGCAGACCTCTATGAATTTGGCTACTATGCGCATGACCATGCTGGTTGTGCTATTTGTTGTACGGATATACAGAGTTGTGACAAGATAAAGGCTGATTTGTAGGAGATGATGGATGAGGGCCTCATCCACATAATCAGGCCTAGTGCAGAGTATGAAGAGGAAGTAAACATGGTTTCTGGATGTCCTGGGGAGTTCAAAATCTTTGATGTGGAATATATGAATGAGGATCTTGTACAATTTCATGCTACTTTCCGCCACATGGCTGGTCAGGTAGAACATCAGTATGGATCTTGCCGAATTTGCTGTCGGGACTCCCGAGGATGTTGAATTGTTAGGAAAGGTGTTCAGTTGTTATTGGATAATGGAACTATCAAGGTCACATGCCAAAGAGATGATTAACATGAAGTTGATATGATTTAGGTTTGTTTGGCTGAAGAAGAGTCAGATGATGAGTATGCCTCTGCGGATGAGTTCTTCTCCTCAGATGAAGATATGTTTTCCAGAGATGACTCTGTAATGACTGATTATGTTGAAGAGGGAGTGAATGTTATTGTGCCTTGTTTTGGTGCGTCTACCCTTTTTGAATTTGAATATCATAGCAAGCCAGCTATTACTCCATTGGTGATTAGTTTGTCGAGTCTTGTCCCCTATAAGTCTGATAAGGTTGTACCATACAAATATAATGCTACAATCTTAGAGGATGGTGTGGAAGTTCCCATCCAGCCAATTCCTAATGTTGGAAATATTGCTGAGACTATCAGAGTGACCCGTAGTGGTCGTGTATTTGCACCAGTTGTCCGTGGAGATGTTAGTACTGGAAAGAAAATTGTTGAAGATGTTGAACCCAAGAAGGCAGTGGGTGAATCTAGTGGGGCTACGCTAGAAAAGGAAGTGGATGATATTTTGAAGATAATCAAGATGAGCGACTATAGAATTGTAGACCAGCTACTGCAGACTCCTTCAAAAATATCTAACTTGGCTTTATTGATGAACTCCTCTGCTCATAGAGAATCTTTGATGAGGGTATTGGACCAAAATTTCATGGAAAGTGATATGCTTGTAGACCAGTTCAGCAGTGTAGTAGGGAATATTAAATCATGTAATAACCTGAGTTTCTGCGATGATGTACTACCTGATGAAGGAAGGAGTCACAATTTGGCCCTCCACATCTCTATGAACTGCAAGAATGATTCATTATCCAATGTGCTGATTGATAATGGATCCACATTGAACGTTATACCAAGGAGCACGCTTATGAAGTTGAAATATCAAGGAACGCCCATGTGCCCAAGTGGAATTATTGTGAAAGCATTTGATGGATCAAGGAAATCTGTTATTAGTGAAGTGGACTTGCATATTCATATAGGCCCACATTTGTTTCAGATTACTTTCTAGGTCATGGATATTGTACCCGCTTATAGTTGCTTGCTGGGACGGCCGTGGATACATGAGGAAGGGGTTGTCACTTCGACTTTACACCAGAAGTTAAAGTTTATGCGTGAGGGAAAAGTGGTAATTATAAATGGAGAACAGGCATTATTGATATCTCATTTGTCCTTTTTCAGTGTTGTGGAGGCGGATGAAGCTGCTATTGGAACCCAATTCCAAGCATTATCCATTGATAAATAAGAGGAAATGAGAACTATATGGCTTCATTTAAGGATGCGCAGCAGGTTGTGCGTAATGGCCATTGTAAAGTATAGGGACAGATTGTTGATCCACCTGTAAACAAGAATAAAGTTGGCTTGGGGTTCTCTGTGAAGAATGATAAAGGCAAGAGCATGAAGCCAAAGTCTGCTGCAGGTAAGTATCAAGACATCTTTCATAGAGGGGGTTATCTTCATCCAACTGTTTCCGAGATTAATGCCATTGTGGAAGATGAAGCAGAGCCAGAAATGCCAAATTATGTGACGCACGGAGTTAGGGTTTAGAACTGGATCACCATTGATGTTCCCTCTTGCATATATGTTTCAAAGTAATTTGTTTTTGTTAATCATTTTGAAAAGCTTTGACTCTGCCCAAGGTGAAAGTATTGATATTGTATGGGCTTATCGTTTGCTTTGATTTTTAAAATCAATAATAAAAGTTGTCTTTGTCTCCCAAATTGTGTCTTTATTTTCTGCTTTTTCTTGGAAAATGGTAATAAAAAAATAAAAACTTTCAAAATAAATAATAAATGTAATTCAATCTGCATGATCACTTGTTATATGTGTCAGTTTCTAAAAAGAAATCATAAATCATATGTGCAGATTAATTAAAAAACCGGTTGAATACAATGACCCTACACCCTCTCCCAACTTTGAATGTCCTGTGTATGGGGCCGCAGAAGAAGACTATGATGAGATTCCAGAAGAGGTCTCATGGTTGCTTGAGCGCGAGGAGAATTCCATTCAGCCATATAAAGAGCCATTGGAAGTAATCAATTTGGGTACAGAAGAAGATCTGAAGGAAGTCAAGATTGGAGCATTGTTGCATCCTAATGTGAAGAGCATGTTGATTGAGATGTTGAAAGAGTATGTGGATATTTTTGCTTGGGCTTACCAAGATATGTCTGGTTTAGATACAGATATTGTAGAAAACCATTTGCCGCTGAAGCCAGAGTGCCCGCCAATCAAACAGAAGTTGCGAAGAACTCACCCAGATATGGCAGTGAAGATAAAAGAAGAAGTTCTAAAGCAGATTAATGTTGGTTTTCTTGTAACATCAGTGTACCCTCAGTGGGTTGCCAATATTGTCCCATTACCAAAGAAATATGGAAAAGTTCGCATGTGTGTAGATTATAGAGATCTAAATAAAGCTAGTCCAAAAGATGATTTTCCATTGCCACACATTGATATGTTAGTGGATAGCACAAAAAAATTTAAAATTTTCTCGTTCATAGACGGATTTTCCGGATATTATCAAATAAAGGTGGCTCCTGAGGACATGGAAAAAACAATGTTTATCACACCCTGAGGAAAATTCTGTTATAGAATGATGCCCTTCGGGTTGAAGAACGCTGGTGTAACATACCAGAGGGCTATGATAACTCTATTCCATGATCTGATGCACATGGAAATTGAAGTATATGTTAATGATATGATTGTTAAATCCCAGACTGAAGAAGGGCATGTAGAAGAATTGTAGAAGTTGTTTCAGCGTTTGAGGAAGTATCGTCTTTGCTTGAATCCAAATAAATGTACCTTCGGTGTTTGATCATGGAAATTGTTGGGTTTCATTGTTAGCCAGAGAGGGATTGAAGTTGACCCTGATACAGTCAAAGAAATTCAATAAATGCCAGCACCGAGAACTGAAAAGCAAGTCAGAGGTTACCTCAGACGTTTGAATTACATCTCTAGATTCATTTCCCACATGACTGCAACGTGTGAACCGATCTTTAAGTTGTTAAATAAAGATCAAGGTTGTGTATGGACAGATGACTGCCAAAGGTCATTTGAAAGTATTAAAGAATATCTTCTTGAACCTCCTATCTTGCTCCCTCCTATTGAAGGAAGACCATTGATTATGTATCTGACAGTGTTAGATAATTCCATGGGCTGTATTCTAGGACAACAAGATAAAACAGGGAAGAAAGAGTATGTCATTTATTATCTCAGTAAAAAGTTTACTGATTTTGAATCGTGGTATTCCATGTTGAAAAAGACATGTTGTGCTCTGGCCTGGGCGGAAAAACGATTGCGGCAGTATATGTTGAATCACACTACTTGGTTGATCTCCAAAATGGATCCAATCAAGTACATTTTTGAAAATCCTGCTCTTACTGGGAGAATTGCCCGCTGGAAGATGCTATTATCTGAATATGACATTGAATATCGTACTCAAAAAGCTATTATATGCAGCGTGTTGGCAGATTATCTTGCTCACCAACCAGTTGATGATCATCAGTCTGTGATGTTTGATTTCCCCGATGAGGATGTGATGTTTCTGAAAGTGAAAGATTGTGATGAACCATTTCCTGAGGAAGGTCCTGATCCTGAATCTCGCTGGGGCATGATATTTGATGGAGCTGTGAGTGCTTATGGTAAAGGAATTGGTGATATGATTGTCACTCCACATGGATCACACATTCCTTTTACTGCAAGGTTGACATTTGATTGTACTAATAATATGGCAGAATATGAGGCTTGCATCATGGGTCTCGAGGAAGCTATTGATCTCAGAATTAAAATTCTAGATGTGTATGGTGATTCAGCTTTGGTAATAAATCTGATTAAAGAAGAGTGGGATACTCGTCACCCCGGCTTGATCCCTTACAAAGATTATTCTAGAAGATTGTTACCCTTCTTTAATAAAGTTGAATTCAATCACATCCCCAAAGACGAAAATTAAATGGCGGATTCTCTGGAAACTCTGGCTTCTATGTATAAAGTGAATACTTGGAATGATATACCTCCAATTATAGTTCGACGACTGGATAGGCCCACTCATGTGTTTACAACAAAAGAGGTAGCAGATGAGAAACCTTGATATTATGATATCAAGCATTCCTTCAGACTCAGGAATACCTGATTGGCGCTTCAAATAAAGATAGAAAGACATTGAGAAGATTGGCTGGCAGCTTCTTCCTCAGTGAAAATGTGTTGTACAAGAGAAATCATGACATGGTCTTGCTCAGATGCATGGATAGACACGAAGCAGACATGTTGATGCATGAGATTGATGAAGGTTCATTTGGCACTCATGCCAATGGACATTTGATGGCTAAAAAGATGCTAAGGGTAGGTTACTATTGGCTGACAATGGAACCTGACTGTTATAAATTTGCAAAGAAGTGCCATAAATGCCAGATTTATGCGGACAAGATTCATGTGCCTCTAACACTTCTCAATGTTATTTTTTCCCTGTGGCCTTTCTCTATGTGTGGTATTGACATGATTGGAATGATAGAACCCAAAGCTTCGAATGGACACCATTTTATCTTGGTAGAAATTGATTACTTCACCAAATGAGTGGAAGCTGCTTCATATGCTAATGTTACCAAGCATGTGGTAGTGTGCTACATTAAGAACAATCTCATATGTCAGTATGGTGTGCCGAGAAGAATTATCACCGACAATGGCTCGAATCTGAACAACAAAATGATGATAGAACTTTGTGAAGAATTCAAGATTGTCCATCATAATTCATCTCCGTACAGGCCGAAGATGAATGGGGTTGTTGAAGCTGCTAATAAGAATATCAAGAAGATCATCTAGAAGATGGTTGTTACTTATAAAGATTGGCATGAAATGCTCCCTTTTGCTTTACATGGATATCGGACATCTGTCCGCACTTCAACAGGATCAACCATGTTCTCCCTTGTGTATGGAATGGAAGCAGTGCTCCCAATTGAGGTTGAGATTCCCTCTTTGCGTGTGATAATGGAAACCAAGTTGTCAGAGGTTGAATGGGTCCAGGACAGGTTTGACCAATTGAATTTGATCGAAGAGAAGAGAATGGTGACTTTCTGTCATGGAAGATTATATCAGAAGAGAAAGAAGAAAGCTTTTGATAATAAGGTCAAACCTCATGAATTCAGAGAAGGCGACCTCGTGCTCAGGAAGATCATGTCTTTTAACGTTGATTCTAGGGGCAAATGGACTCCCAAATTTGAAGGCCCATACGTTGTCAAGAAAGCCTTCTCTGGCGGTGCATTAATTCTTGAAACTATGTATGGTGAGGAGTTCCTATGTCCCATGAATGGTGATGCGGTCAAGAAATACTCCGCCTAAAGAAATAAAAGAACAGTCCGCTAAGTTGAAAACCCAAAAGGGCGGCTTAGGCAAAAAAGAGCACCTCGGTAGGCCGAAAACCCGAAAGGGCGGTCTAGGCAAAAATTAGAGACATAAACATAATAAAATTTCCTGATAAGTTGAAAACCCTCAAGGGCAGCTTAGGAAAAAGTTAGGGACTTTCTTGGCAAGTAACTATATCAGACAAGACTTGATCATTAAAGCAACAATCTTCTTGGATCCTTATCGTACTTTAACAGAAGCTGCTGCTAAGAATTTCAAAGTTGTTAGAGGGAATAGTGGTAATTGTATCTCAATGAATCTTTTCCATTATATATTACCATTTTCTGAACTTTTTTATCATCCGTGGAGTCTCGCCATTTGCAGACTACCATTCTATCAATAAAATTTGAGCTTTTATCCAATTCTTTTTATTTCTTATTTTTATTCAGCTTACAAAGACTTCATTTATTATTGATAATAATTTTCAAAGCAAAAAGATTAAATAACAACATTGTTTTTCAAAAAGAATTAACAACTTACTTTTACTTTAGATTTTGTGATTCAAGAGGAAAACAAAAGTGGTGATCCCAAGAAGGGATGAACTCTAGTAATTTTGGGAAGTTTTGTTTCCCCTGGAAGGTTTTCTCATGTCGATTTCGCTGGTATGCGCGTGTTTGTTGTATATTGAAGACGATACCAATCGGCTTGAGGTGCAGTATTGGGTTTGTGATCCCATTGTCCCCAGTCAGGTCTTGGTTCATTTTTGATATTTGGGTTTGCATGGTCTAAGGCCTTTATTCCAGATTCCCCAGCAAAGTCTTCCCTCATATGACGAAAGGTCTTGTTCCCTTGGTGTGCTGAGAAGGAACTATTTGCAAAATGTCACTCTTTCTGCAATATTGGCATTATTGTTGGTATTTATTTCCCAGGCAACTAGACCAGGGCAGTATATTTTCTAAGAAGTATTGAGACAATTGTCAACCCTTTGGGTTTTCACCCGCCAGGTGCTGGGTTTGATTTAAAATCCCCATGAGTTTGACCTCTTTCTATAATGCTTACTTCTTGATTCCCTAGGAAGGCTATCCCAAGGCATCTTTTGTTGGAATAAATTTGCATGATATGAAGACTCAATCCAAGATTCCCCAGTGAAGGCCTCCCTTATTTGATAGAAGTCTCTTCTCCCCGTGCATGCTGAGTTGGACTCATTTGTGAAGCATCTCCCTTTTGGCAGTGCTTGCATTTTGTTTGATTGCCTGATAATAAGGCAAGGGAAATGTTTTATTTAATAAGTGTTGAAATGGTTATCAACTTTTTGGGTTTTCACTCATCAAGTGTTGGGTTTGATTTAAAATCCCCATAAGATTGATTTCTTACTATAATATTTGACTTCTTAACTCTCCAAGTTGTTGTCTCCATGAGGTTTCATGCTTTTTCCCCAGAGAAGTTGGTGCAATAATTACTCTCAATATTGAAGAACGTATCTATGGTTTCCCTAGTGAGGAACGTATCTTGGTTTCCTCTCTTCGATGTGGTGTTGGCCTCCTCAATAAAGTCAGCACGAGGTCCCCAGGTGATGTCTTGATGATAAGGCACTATCTCCCCTATTGAAGTTTGTATGATGTTTCCCCAATGAAGTCAGCTCGAAATACTGAGTTGATGTTTTGCCAATATGGTTTCCATCTGCCTTATTTGAAATCAGTATTGCAATCCCCAGTAGAAATGCGGACCGTGAACGCATTTGTTTCCCCATTGAAGTCTGAGTGCTATTCCCCGGTGAAGCCTGGAGAAGGATGTCATATCTCTGTATCTGTACTATTTGGTCGCTAAGATTTGTTTACTTCCGGATTATGTTCCTCCCCAGTGAATTTAAGCCATGCAGTAGAATTTTGTTTCCTCAGTTAGTGCTTATTTCCTTATGGAATGTTCATCTTGGATGTGATTTAGCCAAGTGTTATTTGTGTCCGAGTTGGTTTTGTTTGTTTATCCCCAGTGTTATATGTCTGTTTTGTCAGCATATACATGATAACACTCATACATTCATACATACATCATGCATATTTAAATTTAGCAAATCATTGCTCATTAACATTTGTTAATATCTTATTGACATATTACCCTGTTTTGCAGAGTTGTATTATCCTCCCTCCAATAGAGTGTTGGCCTTAAGAAGAAAGTATATATTCTTTCAATTTCCCCACTGAGTTATCCCTCGTGGAATATTTTTGCTTTAGCCTTCCTGTACAGCTCTGTCTGGATTATTTGGGTTTCCCTCTTGAGTTTATTTCTCAAAGGATGTATTTTGGCTGACTGTTTTACTCCAATTTATTTCTGGTTTGAACCTTTGATCCTCAGCAATATTATTACTTTGGATTTCTGCAAGCTTCGAGCCTTGGTTTGAGAATGTGCATTTATTTTGCACGAGAATACTTTTATCTCCTCAGCAGAAATATATTGGCATTTCCCCAAGAAGTCATATTTCATTCCCCAGGAAGTCATATTGCTTTCCCCGAAAGACTTTTTTACAATCCTTCATATAACAGCAAGTAGCAGGTCTCTTTATTTGAGAAACTTATACTTCCCCATAAAAAGTCGACGTTACCTTTTTTTTGCTATCTTCTCTATGAGTGGATAGTTTCCAGTTCATCGTCAAAATTACTCCAATGGATGGCATGTCTTTCAATATGGCAGAGACAATTCATTGTGAAAACCTTACAAGTCGTAGTCTCTTTATTTGAGACAGCTTATATATTTACCTTTCTAGGCGGAGTGCCTTGGTTAAAGAATAAGTTGAGACCCATTCTAGGTGAAACACCAAAATTTTGGGGAAAACTTGTTATCTTTTTGCTACCCTCAGTGAACGTTGGTAGTTCATTATCTGTGAATAGCGATGTTATGATAATTTCTTTTCTCTCTACCTTCAGTGAAAGTTGGTAGATCACCATCCGTGAACGTTGGTAATTGTTATCTTTTTTCTAACCTCAGTGAACGTTGGTAGTTCATCGTCAGTGAATGGCGATGCTATGATATTCTTTTCTCTCTACCTTCAGTGAAAGTTGGTAGATCACCATCAGTGAAAGTTGGTGATTGTTCTCTTTTTTCTACCCTCAGTGAATGTTGGTAGTTCATCGTTAGTGAACGACGATGTTATGATATATTTTCTCTCTACCTTCAGTGAAAGTTGGTAGTTCATCGTCAGTGAACGTCGATGAATTTTTCTATCTACCTTCAGTAAACGTTGGTAGCTCACCATCTGTGAACGTCGGTGTTGTTATTCTTTCCTCTTTCTACCTTCAATGAATGTTGGTAGTTTTGCCTTCGGTAAAAGATGGTGTATCCTATGACCTTTTTACCATCCTCCATGGGTCATTATCTTTTTGATTTTTTATCTCCTCTCTAGCCAGGATTTATGCTACCTTATATCCTCTTTTGGTGTTTTACCAATAGAGTCGGGTCTTTTGATCCACCAGTGATTTACTTTCCTAGTTGAGTTTCTCTTTTGATCTTTATTTCCTTTGCTACATCCCCAGTGTTGTTTTTCGCACCTTTGAAGTTATTCATGTGCATTCATACTCATAAGCATTGCATGGCATCTTAGGGACAAAAATAGGGTTTGTTTTATATTTAAGTATCTTCGATCACGTCGACACAAAGATTTTAACCTTCGCATCTTCGGATAGAAGAAACTTAAATAAGGGCAGCTGGTCTACACCAATTTTTTCCCCTAAGATCCCTTCATCATACCATATTGATTCAATCACAACAAGATCACATTTGGGCTTGGTTCTCCTCCCTATCTCTAGCTTTGCTCTTTGAGGAATCACCAAGCACCTTGACTTGTTTTTCTTTTGTGATCATGCATGTTTTTTTTTTACTTTCCTTTTAATTAATAAAATTTAATGTTGGTTTGTCTTACTTGTTAATAATGTAGGTAAAGGCAATGTGGCTTAGCAAGTTGATCCATTGGTTCATGAGTTTATTTCCATACCCTAGTCAACAAAGCTTGAGATATTCAAACATCACCATTGAAGTTTTTTTGGAAGAAATGGCATGGCAAGGTTTATTTTGGTTCACCACATTACAAAGTTATCAAGATTGATTCAAAAGTACAAGGGGTTGATTGAAGAAGTTGTCATGATTGGACAAGGCCTTGTTCCCATTGGTAACAAGTTCATATTTCTCTCAATTATCAAGATATGGAAGTGGTTTTGGTGGATATGAGTTATCATTATCATCCTCAACAAATTCTATTTGCAAAGCAAAAGTGTTGGTACAAGAAGGTTGTTCAAAATTGTTAAAGTTCCTTAAAGCATTTTCTTGATCTAGGAGTTAGGGTTTTGAACTTAAAAGAAGTATATCTTTCTCATCTTTTGGTATTTTTGAGTGATTCTAAGAGCATCCTTCTCTTTAAAGGGTAATTAACAAATCACTTCAAAAGTTTAAAGGATTTTTCATATGGAAGAAACTTGATGATGAATAAAGATTACAAGTCCTCTAGATGAACCCCCAATTTCCCATGTGTGACTTCAAATGATCATAACTTGGTCATTTTTTATCAGCTTGAGCTTACTCTTTTTCCATAATGATCTTGAAGATGTGAACTTTATTAATTCTTTTATGTGCAAAGTGAGAAAATGGATGGAAGATGCCTTAAGGATATAAAAGATTATAGGTCATTTCATGCTTTTTTACCAACTTCAACAATTCATAACTCTCTCAATTTTGGAGATTTTGAATGTTTCAAGTTTCAAAATGTTATTCAAGAGATCTATTTCATACCATCTTTTTTGGTCAAGAAAAATTCCAAGAGGAAGGCCATGTTTGAATGAAAACATTATAGGTCACTTTTGAAGAAAAACTTGAAATATTTCTAAGTATGGAAAATCAACTTATTTTTCCCAACTTTGACTCATTGAAACTTTCAACTCAAACATCCATTTGATTCCATTCTTTTCCCATTGCAAAGCTTGTAATCTTGTCTTTCTAAAGCATCAATAATCATGCCCTAAGACCCCTTAAGCTGATAATGCCATTGGTTTGAACTTGGTAACTTCAAACTGAAGTTTCTTCAAAAGTCAGAATTTGAAATCCATGATTTAGCTTCTAAACACATTTTTCTGCGTGTTTTAGCTTCTAAACATGTTTAGTGAACTTCCAGAAGTGATTAGCATAGTAAAACGCGCATTTTGGATGAGTTTTGATCAATATAGAAGTCACACTTTTCTTGTTTGCAACTTCACACGATTTCCCTCCAAACTTCATCATTTAACACGCTTGAACATTCCATCTGATTCCCTATAAATAGAGGGTCATCCCTCATTCATTTCCTCAAGCTTGAACAACCAAAATCACCCTGCCAAACTTGCTCCATAACTCATTTTTCTGCAAGTTCGAAATCAGTGTTCAAGCCTTTTTCAATCCATTTTTTCTATCAATTCACCTTCCTTGATCTTCCCTGAAGCTAACCATACAATTACCTTCAAGAATTGTGACCTAGATTGATCTGTAGAAGTCCAGTTTCGTAGCAACTTTTCACCACTTCGTTCAGGTAGATTTCTTGGCCAAATTGATTCAAATAAAAGACTAATCCACTCCTTGTATTCTTCTGATCCACGTGCTCTTTATAGTTTGCAATTTCATTGAGAATTGAGTGAGATATCCCATATTTTCGTGCTCGCTATTTTTTCTGGTTTTCTTTAAACACAGCCTTGCACAATTAATATAAATTTGGTGAGATGGTACCATTAGAATCGTCTTGAAGAGACGAATCTAATGGTACCAGTCTGGTTTGCTAATTTTACAGTTTGAAGGATTCAATTTGGGGATGGCTGGAGGTTGAAAACGATGATATGTCCGTCTTCAACCAATGACATGAAGCCACGTTATTTTATTGAAATGGATACAATATGCTTGCCTTACCATGCGCGTGCCTCAGGAGCCCTTGAATCTGATTACTTTTGTGAGTCAGACTCCATCCAACGCGCCACATTTTAAGTTGCTTTATTTTAAAAATATTGGATCCGTTGTGTTCTTTAGTAAAGTCCATAACATGCACAGCGTGCCAGGTCCACTTGATTTGTTTACTAACGTGTTTTGACAATGATCAGATGACCCATATTTTTTTTGGTTTGATATTTTATTTTCTGATTTTTATTTTAATTGATTTAAATTTCAAAAAATCATAGAAAATTCATTTTTAATCCAAAAAATCTGAAAAAATCATGAAAAATATTTTTGATTTTTTCTCTTTCTGATTTATATTTTTTTCACAATTTTATTTTGTGTTTCAATATTTTTTATAAATTTTCACTTTATTTGAATTGAATTTTTAAATTCTGAAAAAAAACATGGAATGATTCAATGATATTGTGACAAATATTGGTGACCTCATTTATTTTTTATTTCTGACTTTGTTATTTTTTATTATTTTTGGTTTATTTTACTCATTTCTTTTAATTTTTAAAAATAGTTTCTGACTTTAAAAAATTACCAAAAATTTTATATAAATATTTGAGTCCTTTTCTGATTTTTCTATGGTCTTACTTAATATTTCTTGATTAATTTGAACATAGTTGATATTTTTATCCCTTATTTCTATTTTAAAACATTTTAAAACCCTTTTTAATATATATATATATATATATATATATATATATATATATATATATATATATATATATATATATATATATATATATATATATATATATATATATATATATATATATATATATATATATATATATATATATATATATATATATATATATATATATATATATATATATATATATATATATATATATATATATATATGTGTATATATATATATATATATATATATATATATATATATATATATATATATATTATATATATATATATATATATATGTGTATATATATATATATATATATATATATATATATATATATACACATATATATATATATATATATATATATATATATATATATATATATATATATATATATATATATATATATATATATATATATATATATATATGTATATATATATATATATATATATATATTAAATGCAATATTATTTTGTGATTATTTCCTGGCTGATCTTGGGTTGAATTTTTGATCATGAACTTTATTAACATCATTGGATCCATGGTGTTCAGTCTAACTCCATAAAAATGGATGAATAATTTTAATAATAGTTTGATTAAAATTTAATTCAAATGTGGTTGGTATATTCTTTTCCACCCCTCTTCATCTTATCCCTTTCTTATTGTACTAAGTGTTATTGGAGCATGATCTCTATATCATGTCTCAAAACAAATGGTGCATAGATTGTTATTGAACGGCCTCAAAATAGGTGTGACTTCTATATAAGTCCACTTACGATTGCTTAACATAGTGCTAAATTTTATCCTGATTCGAATAAATGATCATTTGTGGCCCAAACCTATGTTTGCAAGCCCAAGTATGTTAATTTGATCTCTTTGATCCAATAACCTTGAGATTCATTATGTGGAGGCTTTGGTTCTTCCAATCCTCTAATGGATCTACATCATTTTTGGTCAATGCAGATCACTTAAACATCGTTGATCATTAAATGGTACTTTTGAGGATTCCAAATGGATGATATACTTGACAAAAAGCAAATGCAACTTGTTGTGTAGAGGCTTTGGTTCTACCAATCCTCTAATGAGTTCCAAATTCAAGTTTCAAGATGGTCATCCAACTAACCACTAATTATTAAATTGTTTTTACTTTACGCTTTTATTTTTATGCTTTATGTACCATGTTGTACCCCAAAATTTGCCCTCCCATATTCTTCAAGATTTGCAAAGAGCATGCTTCAAAATCTCCCCAAGGGTTGCACAGTTCAAGGGCATCCTAACAGTCAAAAATTAGGGTTTTGGTTCTGGCAAAGAAATTGAAGTTTCCAAGGGTCCAATCAAGTCCCACATGCCTACAAACATGGTCAAGCATCCTCATTCTAAGTTCCAAGACTTACAGCACAAAATTGCACAGTCAAATGCCCTAATTGCTCAGCAGTCAACTGTAGGGGTAAAATGGTCATTTGACAGTCAAAAATTCAAATTTTTGGTCAACATCTTATTTTGAAGCCACAAACATCATTTGATCAATTCTTGATCATGATTTTCAAGGTATGGCTCAAAAAGTCTCAAGATGCAAAAGTTTCCATATTTGGACAGTTGAAAAAGTCAACTGTAACTTGACCAAGGCATAACTTCCACATGGTTCATCAGAAAAATTCCATCCAAAGCTCATTTTGAAGAGAATGACATTTCCTACAACTCCTCTTCACACTTCAAGTCCAAGAAATACTCTCACAAAAGGTTATCAATTTCAACATTATAGGTCATTTTCAAAAGTCAACAAAAAGGGACTTTAATTCAAAGACCATAACTTGAGATTGGTAAATCAAAATTCCATGGGACCAAAGGCATTGGTTAGAGGACTTCAAGACCTTTCCAAAATGTCCAAGAACATGATCAAAGCTTAAACATTGAGCAAGATATGCCTTGTGGAAGTTGGGAAATTTTTGGGAATTTTGAAAAGTCAACTTTGCTTCAAATGCCTCAAAATTGCTAATGGGCCACATTTTCTTCCAAGAATCATCATCCAAGGGCTATGCACGACCATTTGGCCCAAAGGGGATTTATTTCATCATTTTTTTATTGTTTATTTGAATTTTATCAACATTAATTCATTTAATTAAATAAAATATGAAAAAAAATACAAAAGCATGTATTCTAAATCTTTTTATGCAGCTAATAGGTCTAATAAAACCTAAGGATTTCGTGCATGCCCAAAGGAGAAAGATTCCATGCAAATTGGCTAGGTTTCATGATAAAAAGATTTGAAAAGATTATGCTAAATCATAAAAATCAAAAGCATTGATTCCATGGATATTGGACTTGTTTTGTTGACCTAAAACATTCCATATACATATACAAATGCAAACCTAATCATAACAACCTTGAAGCTGCGCCTCATATCAAAACCCAACTTTGCATTTTTTGTCCAAAATCTCAAAACTGAAAACTGCATTCTAGCACAATTAAAAGAAAAGTAACAATTCCAATAGCTTGCCAAGGCATCAAGGAAGCTTTCTGAATCTTTTTCCAGTCCCCACGCCTCAAGAATTAGTATATGGATGTCAAACTTTCTCAAAATTTTTCCATAATCGTATTCTAATATGCATACATTTTTGATACATTTTGAATATTGATTTAGACTAATATGAAGGTTCTGAGACTAATGGTAACCTTTAATTTGACTAACAATGCTTGTAGCGAAAAATGCCATTGATGCTTTTTAGGTTTTCAGAGATGTGAATTTGGGGTTTTCCTCTTCTGGAAAAATCAGCCAACAAGACCTATGCCATTAGAATCAGAAGCTCATAACGATTCAAATGGCATACTCGCGCTCAATTTATGAACAACAGGGTTCCATTCGCTATTTTTTTATGTGTCATGTAGTGGGGGTTTAAAACCCCCACAATCTTGTTTTATTTTTCAGGCAAAAAGCAAGGAAACAAAGAAGAAGGTTGTGTGTCATCTTATGGTTGGTAGATATAAACAATTGGCGCGCGTTTTCATCAAATGTCATTAATGATTTTTTTCTCTTTCATATTAATTATATTCCATTATGCATACGAATAAACATGCTGGCTCAGTTGGTGGGAAGGAATATTTGCAAGCTTTGGGACCTGGGTTCGATTCCCAGGTCCCCCTTATTTCCTTATGATTTTCTTTGTAACATGATCAGGTACGTTGGCCCCCTCTTTGATCTACCATGCACTCTACGCTCAAGCTGGCCACGCATCCCATAACCCCAATCCAAAGGTCAAGATCTGTAGATCACCATGGACACTAGTCAGCCATGCCATACACGTGCTGGAAAAAGGTCAACAGGCCTTGAATCTATTGGGCCAAATTTGCTCACAACATAACCTCCAAATTGGGGTCAACACCCCCCATTGGTTTGCTTTCTTTCATTCTCTTTATTTTTTCTATTTTATTTGTTTTATTTAGTTTTAGTTTCAATTCTTTAAATTAATTTTTCATAACATAAAAATACCAAAAAAATCAGAAAGACAAAAAATATAAATATATTTTATTTAAATGTTTTTGTAAATAAACTTTATTAATTAATTTAGTTTTTTTAATTCTAGGTTTAATTCTAAGATTTTTCTTAATAAACTAAAAAAATGTAGAATTAGGGTTTTAAATACTTTTGTCTTTTTTTCTTTTCCCATTATTAATTATTAATTATTATTTTGTAAATAAAATTTGCCATGTAAATAATTAATGTAAATTAGGTCAAACTAAAAACATTTTCTTAATAAATAAAAAAAACAATTTAGAATTAGGGTTAATTAACTTTTCTTTTTAATTTCATTTAATTTTCTTACTAAAATCCATAAATACAAAAAACTCAAAAATAATTTCCTTTTCTCCTTTAACTTAATTAATTTATTAATTGTAATTTAATTTCCTTAAAAGGGTCCAACGCCCTCGCGCTCTCGATTTTACTTTTCTCGCATTTTATTTTTATTTCCTTTTGGTGAATATAATGTAATTGCCCCAAAGCCGTGTAATAGATTAATTAGACATTTACCTTTCCGCATTTTTATTTTCTCTCAAATCGGGTCTTGGACTAATTTGGCGATGTAGACCCGCGCCTTTGTAATAGCGTAGGACTTTTAAATTCGGCATCTTTTAAACTGTTAATAATTTGTATGAAAGAATGAATGATAAAATAAAAGCAACGCGTAGATCACCAATGCATGAACAAGACAAAAATATCTGAAAACGACACACAAATCACACACCACCCCTAGGGTACGTCTCACTGTTGCCTTGCCCCTCGAAAGGTGATCGTCGAGTAGAGGATGTTTTAGTAAGTCCTCATGTCCATGAACATGGCATGAGGGTAGCTTCTAAGGTGTCTTCCTATTGCTCTGGTGATCACCATGTCCCAAACCTTCGAATTGACCCGAACACCTCCAACGGTGGTGCTACCTACCTCTCAATGGTGGGATGGCACTACCTTAAGGACATTTACACAGACGAATTCCTTAGGGTAGGTAGACAAATCCTAGATACTTGCTCTAATTTCAAAACAAATCAAAAAATACTTTTCACACCGACACCTTTTCAAAAAGCTTTCGAAAGCAATTTTTCAAACACTCTTGAGGACTGATACAAGAGTCGAACTGAAATTTTCAAAGAACTTTTTTTAAACCCACAGTTGAAAAGCAAACAAACATTTTTGAAAACACAATGAGCAAGTATCTAAGAGCCCATGGATAACCATGGATAGAAAGGGTGCTAACACCTTCCCTTTCTATAAATCTACCTCCCGAACCGAGAGCAATCTCTATAAGGAATTTTTCTGTGCTTTTGTCCTTTCCATTTGGAGAAAATAAAAGACGGTGGCGACTCTTGCTTCCGCGACATTTCGCGAACCAGCGTTAAACAGTCAGTTCCAGATCCACCGATCACAGAACTGGCGACTCTGCTGGGGAGATCTTATAAAGTGAGGTGTACCTTAGGGCTAAGATCACTGTGTTTTCAATTGTATTGACTTGTCTGCTTTAAATTGTGGGTTGCATGGGAGTTACATAGATCCTAACCCGGATCTGGGGATACCCTGTTTAGGTAGCATAAGATGTGAGGGACCTGTCCAGCGTAGACCGACACGGGTGAAGCAGTGGCTACGTTGGTGTGGCACCTTGGTCTGTACCGATATCCCTTGTGTCGCAACGAGGAGAATATGGGTCTTCTGAGGAGTCATTAAGCACCAACCGACCTTAGAACCTTAAATGACCCAACTTGGCCATTAGAACAGTAGCAGTATGCTACGCCCATTGGCCGCAAGAAAAGATTGCGATGCTGGAGTTATGACCGATTGAGGGTAGTCAATGATATTGGGATCCTCTAAGAACCCGGTTACTTTTGATAGGACAGGTATGAACCAACAAACTGAAAGAGGGTAATACATAGACCTCATGATGACCTAAACTCTAAGGGTTTCTCTTGTGTGACTTGTGTGCCTTCCAACTTGACTATTTGCATGCTTGTTATCTGACACTTGAGTTCCCTGCAGGTTTTGTTTATAGTCCTTAATTAGGACTCATAACAGGGTTTACTGAATTTCTTGCAGGTTTTGTTTACAGTCCTTAATCTGGACTCATAACAGGGTTACTTACATTACCCCATGCATAGCATAACATCATACCATTGCATACATCCTAACCCATTTCAAGGATCTCAAGGGCTTGTGATGCAGGTCATGATAAACCAGAATGTCTAGCAAGGGGCAAAGGGGATTTATTTTCCTCTAGCCAGGTTGATGATCTAAGTCAGAGGCTATGACCCACTGGATATGGTGAGCCTTTGACCCTTTGAAGAAGGACTCTCAATAACATGAAGTTCCTTCAATCAAGCCACCGAATTCAAGCTATAATAAATTTCTTGTTTACCCCGCGAGGTCCTTGAAAACATTGCATGCATATCATACATATCATTGCATTACAGGTACCCTTTTGACAGGCCACTTATCATCTGCGCTGTTTATTTCAGCAATGGCTTCCCAACAAGATAACCATGACCTTCTCGCTCAAGAGACTCGGTTCGGGGACATCCTCATGAATTTATCCAAGGGGCAGGAGGAGCTAAGAACACTTCTCATGGGGACTTTGGTCAGGAACAGTGCTGAGGATGAACGATTGAAACACCTGCAAGCTAAGATGGATGCAATGAAAGCCCAGATGCTGGGGCAGGTGACTGCCATTCAAGGTTTAGCTCAAAGACAAGAAGAGCTCGGAGTTCTCATCAACCAACTGCTTCAGGGTAACCAACTGGGGAAAACGTCTAAGGGTAAAGAGCCAGTCATCATTCAACCATCTTTGAGACAAGGAGATAAGGGGAGAGCTCCTCAAATGGCTTCAGGGTCACAAACTCAGCATCAACTTCACCAGCTTCATCCAGACAAGCCCAGGAGGCAATTCACCCAGCTCAACATGTCGCTGTTTCAAGCTCTACAACGCCTGTTGAGATTGAATCTGATCACATTAAGGGCTCATCCCCAGAACCCCAACACAGCATCTCTTATCTATGATCCCAATAAAAGGTGTGCCTCTTACCACTCTGCCAGTCCAGGACATGATACAAATGAGTGTTGGGCTCTGAAGAACAAGATCCAGGACCTGATTGATGAAGGGGCATTGGAGTTCACACAAGATGGTCAGGCTGAATTTTTCTACCATCCCTCCAAGGCTCACCATTTGAAGTAACAAGCCCTGAGATGAAAAGACTTTTGTTCATTAGGATTTTCAAGTTGTAATTTTCTTTTGTTCAAACATTTACTCATGTTAAACGTTGTTATTTCATTAATGCATCGCATATGTCTGTTTTGAAGCAATATATTCGTATTCACTATATGCAAATTATTTTCATATTTTTTCTGATGATCAATGCTCGATTAATAATGCTAAGCCTCTTGAGGGAGGATGACGAAAACGATACCACAATCTACAGTATGCTTTTGAACAGACCCCGCTGATGAGGTACAGACATTGTTTCAATCCCTAAACACTGGAGTTATAAGGAAGATAATCCCTCGTCAATCCCTTTGAGCCAAAGAAGTAGGAGTTTTTCTTTTCGAAAATTAAAACCCTTAATCATAACCTGGGGCAGGGTAGTTCTCTCAGTTGATCCAAGTGCATAACAAATGGCACCAAAGAGGTCCTTACAAAAAAAAAGAAGACAGTGATGATTCCGAATAATCATAAGGATAGGCAGTCATTATATATCAAAAATTAAAACCCAATAAGTCAAAACCTATGAAGGAGACTTACAAAACTGGGGCATCCCGCTGACTGTAATCACAAAATAAACAGTTCAGGCAAAATTTAGGGATAGCGAAATCAAAAAGAAAGAGGTCCTACAAACCCTCAACAAAAAAGGAATGACTGCCTAATCAAAAATAAACTGTCAACATCTGGACCATCACTGGTATATCAGGACAAAGACTCGAACAAGGTCTGACGCACGATCAACTGAGTTTAGGTTTGAAGAACATCACGAAGAGCGGGTGGGTACAAATAATTTGAGCCTTTATCCTTTGTTTCTTGAACCGTGAACCCGGCCACGTTATAACCCTCAAAAGTCCTAGCTGAAGCATGGGTTAGTTCGAAAGCATACTGTACGAAAGGTATCCTGACTCCTTAAGGCTCACGGTAAAATACGGAGTTGACATCACGTTTTACAAACAATCACTTGTTTTATGAAAAAGAATGCATTTTCAAAATCTTCAAGACAGACATAAGCTTTGCATTTTTAACATAACTTTGTTTGCATATGACTTTTTGTTTGAACAACATAGAAATTCGCACGACGAATGCCTAATGAACAGAAGCACTTCCAATCAAGGGGCATGATATAATCATGGTCTATTATCTGGGGCAGTCCAATCAAGATTCGGAGAATCTCTCAAAGGCCAAATAGCCTGGGGCAAATCTCCGCCTGAGTCACTTGGGGCATTCCAACAACGAATCTTGCCTGATCAAACACCTTCTAGTGGCATGACAAAACACTTCTAACAAGAGCAACTCCCTACATTCTGAAAGCACGGACATAGTCAAAAAAAAAAAAATACGCATAATCAAAGACCCGCTAGGTTGACGTACCTAGGCAAAAATAAGGGCTTCCCAACGAACCAAAAGGGTTCGGGCAAAAATAAGGGATGAAATGAAAAAATCTGTACACCCGGCAAGTCGAAAACCTGAAAAGGCGACTTGGGTAAAAATGGGTATCTCGGTGGACTGAAAACCCGAGAGGGCGGTCCAGGCAAAAGTTAGGGATCAAGGCGTACGACTATGTCCCGGCATCTCGTCACTTGCCTACCAGGAGAAGGTTTGTCCATCAACAACTATCAGCACCTCACAGGTCTTCCTCTCCCACTTCAGAAACAGGGGCAACGATGAGTTGTCCAAGCAATCTAATTGTTTTGTCCTCCAAGGTATCAAGGTAGGTTCGGTTGAAGAACATAACCAGATATCTTAATTCCCCAGAGAGTGAGTCAGCAAGTCAATACACTCTCCCCAAGCAAATTTATTATCAACCTTAAGGAAGTTGGGTATCCCCCGCAGATCTCAACATTCCCCAACACGATATACAGACATTCCTAACAAGCATCCCCGGCAGTCTTGGTCTAAAGATTGTTCCCCGGCGGTATATCAAACATTCAATGGAGTCACTTCCCCAATACAGTTCAAAACCTCCCCAGGAGAATCCAATCCAGTTTCCCCAGGAAAGTTGGAATCCATCTCCCCAAGCAGTAAGCTTATCCCCAGTAGATTTTGGAAGCTTATCCCCGCAGAGCACGAACGCGTCCCCCCGCTTTATTCAAAGGTTATTTCCCTACCAGGATATAACTGGGTTATCCTCAGCCAAAAGCCACGGAAAGGTCGTCCTCGGCGAAGTCTTCTTATCCCCAGCGAAATCTATTAACACGTCCAACATAACAACGGTATCCCCAGCAAAGTTACCATCAACATTTCAGCAAAGTACCTCTCTCCCCACAGAGTATTGTTCCCCAGCAAGATCGCTAGAATACTTTTCTCCCCGCAAAGTAATCCATTCGCCAAGTTTATTCCCCGACAGAGTTATCTTCTCCTACCGGTATTCTTGCAACTATCATCCCCAGCAGAAACAACAAAGCATCTATTCTTCAACATCAGCCCAGGAGTGACTTCCTGGCACCCGTCAAGGATTTGTTCTCCTAAAACAAAAACATACATTCAAAAACATCACATACATCATTATAGCATGCATAAACGCATCATACCTTACAATCATATTTATGTTGAGAACATCATTGCTTGATCCATATCACGCATTTCATATGACTGACCTTTACCTTTCAGGAAAGATCCAGTTAAGTTCTCAGCTATATTCCAAGACCTTGTCCGGTTCAGTTAAATCGACCCTAAGATTTTCCTGTTTCTTATCCAGTCAAAGGCCTTCTCTGGTTCAGTCAGATCGACCCTAAGATCTCCCTGTTTCTTATCCAGTTGAAGATTTCAAGACCTTGTCCGGTTCAGTTAAATCGACCCTAAGATTTTCCTGATTCTTATCCAGTCAAAGGCCTTCTCTGGTTCAGTCAGATCGACCCTAAGATCTCCCTGTTTCTTATCCAGTTGAAGATTTCAAGACCTTGTCCGGTTCAGTTAAATCGACCCTAAGATTTTCCTGTTTCTTATCCAGTCAAAGGCCTTCTCTGGTTCAGTCAGATCGACCCTAAGATCTCCCTGTTTCTTATCCAGTTGAAGATTTCAAGACCTTGTCCGGTTCAGTTAAATCGACCCTAAGATTTTCCTGTTTCTTATCCAGTCAAAGGCCTTCTCTGGTTCAGTCAGATCGACCCTAAGATCTACATGTTTCTTATCCAGTTGAAGATTTCAAGACCTTGTCCGGTTCAGTTAAATCGACCCTAAGATTTTCCTGTTTCTTAACCAGTCAAAGGCCTTCTCTGGTTCAGTCAGATCGACCCTAAGATCTCCCTGTTTCTTATCCAGTTGAAGATTTCAAGACCTTGTCCGGTTCAGTTAAATCGACCCTAAGATTTTCCTGTTTCTTATCCAGTCAAAGGCCTTCTCTGGTTCAGTCAGATCGACCCTAAGATCTACATGTTTCTTATCCAGTTGAAGATTTCAAGACCTTGTCCGGTTCAGTTAAATCGACCCTAAGATTTTCCTGTTTCTTAACCAGTCAAAGGCCTTCTCTGGTTCAGTCAGATCGACCCTAAGATCTCCCTGTTTCTTATCCAGTTGAAGATTTCAAGACCTTGTCCGGTTCAGTTAAATCGACCCTAAGATTTTCCTGTTTCTTATCCAGTCAAAGGCCTTCTCCGGTTTAGTTAAATAGACCCTAAGATCTCCCTGATTCTTAGCCCGGTAGAAGACATCCAAGATTCTCTCAGCGTTACTGTTGAGGTTGAAGTCACCCAAGATTCTCTCAGCGTTACTGTTGAGGTTGAAGTCGCCCAAGATTCTCTCAGCGTTACTGTTGAGGTTGAAGTCGCCCAAGATTCTCTCAGCATTACTGTTGAGGTTGAAGTCGCCCAAGATTCTCTCAGCGTTATTGTTGAGGTAGTAATCGTCCAAGGTTCTCTCACCGTCCCGTTGAGGTAGTAACCATCTCTGGTTCATTCATCACCTTTTGAAGCTCCAGATTCACTTCCTGTAACCAGTCAGGACACATATATACAAAGAGTTTGAAGACCAGCTCCTGTAACATGCCAGGTACTCATTTTCTTTTTCAGGTACGCAAGTTCTCGCTAAGGAATCTCTTACGCGATCGACACCCAGATGGCATCTATAAGCCCATCCACCTATCCATCACCTCTCAGCATGGCATCTATAAGCCCATCATCCTATCCATCAATCTCCAAATGGCATCTATAAGCCCATTCCCCCATCACACTACTATGTGAGCGCAAATTTCTGGGCACTCTAGTGTCCAATCATCTTCCACCTTCGGATTCCGAAAGGCACGTCAGCCAATCTGCATCCTCAGGTCTAAGAAGATTGAACAGGGGCAACTGTTGTACCCCAAAATTTGCCCTCCCATATTCTTCAAGATTTGCAAAGAGCATGCTTCAAAATCTCCCCAAGGGTTGCACAGTTCAAGGGCCTCCTAACAGTCAAAAATTAGGGTTTTGGTTCTGGAAAAGAAATTGAAGTTTCCAAGGGTCCAATCAAGTCCCACATGCCTACAAACATGGTCAAGCATCCTCATGCTAAGTTCCAAGACTTACAGCACAAAATTGCACAGTCAAATGCCCTAATTGCTCAGCAGTCAACTGTAGGGGTAAAATGGTCATTTGACAGTCAAAAGTTCAAATTTTTGGTCAACATATTATTTTGAAGCCACAAACATCATTTGATCAATTCTTGATCATGATTTTCAAGGTATGGCTCAAAAAGTCTCAAGATGCAAAAGTTTCCATATTTGGACAATTGAAAAAGTCAACTGTAACTTGACCAAGGCATAACTTCCACATGGTTCATCAGAAAAATTCCATCCAAAGCTCATTTTGAATAGAATGACATTTCCTACAACTCCTCTTCACACTTCAAGTCCAAGAAATTCTCTCACAAAAAGTTATCAATTTCAACATTATAGGTCATTTTCAAAAGTCAACAAAAAGGGACTTTAAGTCAAAGACCATAACTTGAGATTGGTAAATCAAAATGACATGGGACCAAAGGCATTGGTTAGAGGACTTCAAGACCTTTCCAAAATGTCCAAGAACATGATCAAAGCTTAAAAATTGAGCAAGATATTCCTTGTGGAAGTTGGGAAATGTTTGGGAATTTTGAAAAGTCAACTTTGCTTCAAATGCCTCAAAATTGCTAATGGGCCACATTTTCTTCCAAGAATCATCATCCAAGGGCTATGCACGACCATTTGGTCCAAAGGGGATTTATTTCATAATTTTTTTATTATTTATTTGAATTTTTATCAACATTAATTCATTTAATTAAATAAAATATGAAAAAAATACAAAAGCATGTATTCTAAATCTTTTTATGCAGCTAATAGGTCTAATAAAACCTAAGGATTTCGTGCATGCCCAAAGGAGAAAGATTCCATGCAAATTGGCTAGGTTTCATGATAAAAAGATTTGAAAAGATTATGCAAAATCATAAAAATCAAAAGCATTGATTCCATGGATATTGGACTTGTTTTGTTGACCTAAAACATTCCATATACATATACAAATGCAAACCTAATCAGAACAACCTTGAAGCTGCGCCTCATATCAAAACCCAACTTTGCATTTTTTGTCCAAAATCTCAAAACTGAAAACTGCATTCTAGCACAATTAAAAGAAAAGTAACAATTCCAATAGCTTGCCAAGGCATCAAGGAAGCTTTCTGAATCTTTTTCCAGTCCCCACGCCTCAAGAATTGGTATATGGATGTCAAACTTTCTCAAAAAATTTCCATAATCGTATTCTAATATGCATACATTTTTGATACATTTTGAATATTGATTTAGACTAATATGAAGGTTCTGAGACTAATGGTAACCTTTAATTTGACTAACAATGCTTGTAGCGAAAAATGCCATTGATGCTTTTTAGGTTTTCAGAGATGTGAATTTGGGGTTTTCCTCTTCTGGAAAAATCAGCCAACAAGACCTATGCCATTAGAATCAGAAGCTCATAACGATTCAAATGGCATACTCGCGCTCAATTTATGAACAACAGGGTTTTATTCGCTATTTTTTTATGTGTCATGTAGCGGGGGTTTAAAACCCCCGCAATCTTGTTTTATTTTTCAGGCAAAAAGCAAGGAAACGAAGAAGAAGGCTGTGTATCATCCTATGGTTGGTAGATTCAAACAATTGGCGCGCGTTTTCATCAAATGTCATTAATGATTTTTTTCTCTTTCATATTAATTATATTCCATTATGCATACGAATAAACATGCTGGCTCAGTTGGTGGGAAGGAATATTTGCAAGCTTTGGGACCTGAGTTCGATTCCCAGGTCCCCCTTATTTCCTTATGATTTTCTTTGTAACATGATCAGGTACGTTGGCCCCCTCTTTGATCTACCATGCACTCTACGCTCAAGCTGGCCACGCGTCCCATAACCCCAATCCAAAGGTCAAGATCTGCAGATCACCATGGACACTAGTCAGCCATGCCATACACGTGCTGGAAAAAGGTCAACAGGCCTTGAATCTATTGGGCCAAAATTGCTCACAACATAACCTCCAAATTGGGGTCAACACCCCCCATTGGTTTGCTTTTTTTTCATTCTCTTTATTTTTTCTATTTTATTTGTTTTATTTAGTTTTAGTTTCAATTCTTTAAATTAATTTTTCATAACATAAAAATACCAAAAAAATCAGAAAGACAAAAAATATAAATATATTTTATTTAAATGTTTTTGTAAATAAACTTTATTAATTAATTTAGTTTTTTTAATTCTAGGTTTAATTCTAAGATTTTTCTTAATAAACTAAAAAAATGTAGAATTAGGGTTTTAAATACTTTTGTCTTTTTTTCTTTTCCCATTATTAATTATTATTTTGTAAATAAAATTTTCCATGTAAATAATTAATGTAAATTAGGTCAAACTAAAAACATTTTCTTAATAAATAAAAAACAATTTAGAATTAGGGTTAATTAACTTTTCTTTTTAATTTCATTTAATTTTCTTACTAAAATCCATAAATACAAAAAACTCAAAAATAATTTCCTTTTCTGATTTAACTTAATTAATTTATTAATTGTAATTTAATTTCCTTAAAAGGGTCCAACGCCCTCGCGCTCTCGATTTTACTTCTTCTCGCATTTTATTTTTATTTCCTTTTGGTGAATATAATGTAATTGCCTCAAAGCCGTGTAATAGATTAATTAGACATTTACCTTTCCGCATTTTTATTTTCTCTCAAATCGGGTCTTGGACTAATTTGGCGATGTAGACCCGCGCCTTTGTAATAGCGTAGGACTTTTAAATTCGGCATCTTTTAAACTGTTAATAATTTGTATGAAAGAATGAATGCCAAAATAAAAGCAACGCGTAGATCACCAATGCATGAACAAGACAAAAATATCTGAAAACGACACACAAATCACACACCACCCCTAGGGTACGTCTCACTGTTGCCTTGCGCCTCGAAAGGTGATCATCGAGTAGAGGATGTTTTAGTAAGTCCTCATGTCCATGAACATGGCATGAGGGTAGCTTCTAAGGTGTCTTCCTATTGCTCCGGTGATCACCATGTCCCAAACCTTCGAATTGACCCGAACACCTCCAACGGTGGTGCTACCTACCTCTCAATGGTGGGATGGCACTACCTTAAGGACATTTACACAGACGAATTCCTTAGGGTAGGTAGACAACTCCTAGATACTTGCTCTAATTTCAAAACAAATCAAAAAATACTTTTCACACCGACACCTTTTCAAAAAGCTTTCGAAAGCAATTTTTCAAACACTCTTAAGGACTGATACAAGAGTCGAACTGAAATTTTCAAAGAACTTTTTTTAAACCCACAGTTGAAAAGCAAACAAACATTTTTGAAAACACAATGAGCAAGTATCTAAGAGCCCATGGATAACCATGGATAGAAAGGGTGCTAACACCTTCCCTTTCTATAAATCTACCTCCCGAACCGAGAGCAATCTCTATAAGGAATTTTTCTGTGCTTTTGTCCTTTCCATTTGGAGAAAATAAAAGACGGTGGCGACTCTTGCTTCCGCGACATTTCGCGAACCAGCGTTAAACAGTCAAATCCAGATCCACCGATCACATACCATTTACTTTAAGCATTACATTTCATGCCATTTTTATTTTTCTCATTTAAGCATTTATATTCTTGTTATTTTTATTTTGCTCACTGGAGATTTTCTTTTCTTTTTCAAGACACCTAATAATCAACATGAACCATAAAAAGCTTTAATGATACTTGGACTATTTGGTTACTATCCTCGGCATTATGGAGCATTGGACTTCTTGGACTTAGGATTAGAAACCTTGGCCTATATTGGAGACCTTGTGACCTTAATTGATATTTTGTCTGGAGTTCTTGAGGTTTACCTCAAGACATTGGGTTGCTTGTTTGTTTTTGTGTGCAGGTTATTGTGGTTAATAATAATAATAATAATAATAATAATAATAATAATAATAATAATAATAATAATAATAATATAATTAGTGGAAAATACTCCATTTAACCAACAAGTAATATTTTTATTAATAATAATGGGATATTTCATCCTTCACCAGAATTATCATTATTATATTATTATTCAAAGCTTACTCCACTTATTGAATCAAAAGAAGTTCTCACACTCCCTTAGTCAAACTAACATAGTTCTACAAATCCAATTATCAAATGACTAAATATTTAAATGGGATGTTATAGTTATGACCATGGGCTTAAGTACCGTTGACATGAAGATGAAGGCTAAGACACTGAAGGAAACTCTCATGGACAAGCACATGGCCATTCCTGACCAAGTTGGCACAATGGATGTTGGGAAGGATATCAGGTAAAGTGATGATGGTTAAGACATCAAGCCTCATTTAATTTAGTTTAAAGTAGTTTTATTCACTATTTGTATTTATTTACGTGAGTTACAATCTTTTCCATTTGTAAGGATCATTTAATGGCATTATTTTGTTTGTGGGAACACTCTTTTCCATGTGTTGCCAAAGTGACGCGAGGGTTTCTAATAAGGCACCTCACTTCATTATATTTAGACTATATTAAATCTATTTGCAGGTAATTAAGGACAAAAAATATTTTATCTAGATTTCACCTCGAGAAAATTACACATGTTGGATCCCTATATGGGAATCCTTGTTGACTTTTGAGGTTAAAAAGTTGTTGTATCCTTATATGGGAATCCTTGTCGCCATTTGAGGCTATAAAACACATTGGATAGTTATATAGGAGTCTGTGGTGCCCCTCACGATGATTACATACACTAAATACTCATGCATGAGTCTTTATCACCCCTCATAATGATAATAAATGTTAGATCCCAATGAGAGAATCATGGTCTCGCTTGGGGCGATAATAGAATTTCAAGTGAAACCCCTCATTCCCATAAATAATAACTAAGTCCATAATACAAAGTAATCCACGAAGATAAATTAGAAGTATAAAACTATTTAGAAAATATAATTACATAACCCTTCTCTTGAGTGTTGTTACAAAAGGGTCTCTAGAGGCACAAATAGATACCAGTGGACTCATTAATCCTTTAAAACATCCCTAGAGCGAATTTCATCTTCTTTTACCCAATAACCGTTCAATATGATACTCCCAACAGGCGGGACCTCTTCTTCGTCCACCAGTTGGCCTCCACGAACCACCTTGAACAAGTCAATATGACTTTAATCCTACCCTGGTTAGAAAAAAAAGCTATTTGTTCCTTCTCTCGCTTGAATTACTAGTTAGAAGTATCAACCAAGTAATCATTTATGGCATACATTTCCTCCTCAAGTATTTTATAGAATTGAGGACCCTTTCTAGATAACTCCTTAATTTTGTTGTGGTTGTAACATGCATTCGTGCCTCTACCACCACCGTCTTAAGTAACGTCTACAAATCATGTTTCTCGTTCATTAGGGTCATCATTATTTCCTAAAGTTGAGTGATAATTACTGATATGGATATATTTGACCTCAAATTATCAATGAATTAAGTATGTTTCTCTCGCTGGACACGTTCAATCAGAAGGCCCCTGATAAGTTAGTTTCAACCAACTTTGACAGCTCTAGAGATGGCTTGATATATATACTTTGATAATTAGAGGGAAAATCCTTGAGAAAAGGGAGGCAAATCACACTGAACTTGATGGCATCAAAAGAGGCATCCCTCCACAGGGAAGGAGGAGGGAAAAAACTATCCTTAGTTGATCGGGTCTCCTCTTCAGCCATACTATCTCTAGTAACCACTAGTTGCTTGTCATTCGAAGCTTGAAAATGATCGTTGTAACACCCCAGAATAATTATATTATTTATTTAATTATTTAATTGATTTATGATGAGCATTTGTGATGTATTTGTGAAGTATATATGTTGTTGTAATGAACATGATGCTTGATATGATGTTTTGTATGGTGTACGATGGGGTAGTGAGAATTAAGATGATATTGAGTATTTTTAGGATAATTTAGATAATTAGAAGAATTAGTTGGAATTATTTTAATTAGTTAAATAGAATAATAATAAGAGGCAGAGACTATGAGGACAAGGTGGTAATATTGTGATGTACGTGAGAGTAAGATGGGAAGACCATATAAAGGGTCCAAGGTTTAAACAAGGAATAGAAGGAAAATGTCTCATTTTATGCGATCGTGAAAGTCAGAAGAACGTTGTGAAGAGAGCTGGGGAACTGAGGAACTCAGAAGGTTCTGAAGAACATGAAGAAGAATCAATTTCTAGGAAGAATCTAAGGTAATGGGAGTTTATCAATGTTATTATAATCGATCTAAGGTTTATAAAATTGTAAGTTTGTGTTCGGGTTTTGGGGTGATGATGTAAATATGATGATGTGATGAAAATTGATGAATTTGTGAGATTGTTTTCCAATAAGTTAAGGTATATGATGCATGATACCTTGTGTTGGTATTGCCCTAGTGCAAGAAAGATTTTTTACATCGGGTGAAAAATACATTTTACATCGGGCCTGGGTCTGATGTAAAGTCAAGTGATGTATTAAATCAAAGACATTTTACATCGGGCAACAACCCGATGTGAAAAACACAGCTACCACATCGGTTTCCTGTTAAGTCTGATGTGAAAAATAATACGACTTTTTTATAAAAAAAATAATGCAATATTTAACATCGATTGTCGTATTGGTCTGATGTAAAATATGGTTTTTCACACTGGTTGCCTTATTTACCCGATGTAAAAGATGTGTTTTAACATTAATTACCGTTATGACCCGATGAAAAATGTTACTTTTTTCTTAAATTTTTTTACTATTTTTTAGCGGATTCCATGTAATTTTTAAATACAACATGAATTAAATCCATATTACTTTCACTTTAAATCCAGCATAACATAAATACAAATTACAACAAGATAAATATCAATAGTATTATAAACTACTATCAATACAGTCCGAATAAAATATGAAAATTGAGATTAGAAAGGAATTGCTTTTGGAAGCAATGAGATACTTTGCACATTAAGAATTTTGATATCTAAACTTAAAATAACTTTTCAAAATATAAGTGTTATTACAACAAAAAAATAACAGGAATATTTGATATGTGCAACTTTCTTTACTAATAACATTTAGCTAAAACTTCACACATAATCATTAATTATCCATAACAACAAGTAATATCAATCCTTGGACAAGGTCAATGCTAGGCTCCATTGTTTCTTGAGAATATTATGACGGATACTTCCATTAATGTTGATGTATAGGTCGATTTAGGGAATCAAAATCACAACAATTTATTATAGCACCACACAAATGCTTTAGGCACTGCAACATGATATCTTCCTGATGTCAAAACACTCCATACCTGAAATCCAGCAACCAAAAGATAAATGTGTAACAAACATTAACCCAGTTGTATTTTTGTAAAAATTAAGGGATTGAAAAATTATTATTAATAACGGTGACGACGCCAATGATCATCATACAATTCAATAACATGGAATCAAGCTCTTACCACTAAGCTATATCACAGAGTCCATTATATTACAACTTTACTATGCAATTAAACACTTCAATAAAAATAAAACTATAATTTTACCTATGCAATAGTGTAAAGAAAAAAAGATTAATAGTACTATTGTACAAGGTGGTGCCAGAATTTAACAATTGAAGCAAAAATTCAATATTAGACCAAACGAAACTGATTCTACTAAAATCAGTAACAATTAAATAGGGTTATAAACACAAATTCAGAGGCAATAACAGTTTCAGCACCATAGCAACAAGGCATAACAATTGAGATTAGGGTTTGGGCCATTAATTGCAGAATCGAAAATTACACTCACGATCATAATTGATTAAAAAAATTATGAGGGTTTCAAAATTGGATCTACAGGGATTGATAATTGATTAAATAATATTTATAATAATAATAATAATAATAATAATAATAATTATTATTATTATTATTATAATAATAATAATAATAATAATAATAATAATAATAATAATAATAATAATAATAATAATAATAATAATAATAATAATAATAATAATAATAATAATAATAATAATAATAATAATAATAATAATAATAATAATAATAATAATAATAATAATAATAATAATAATAATAATAATAATAATAATAATAATAATAATAATAATAATAATAATAATAATAATAATAATAATAATAATAATAATAATAATAATAATAATAATAATAATAATAATAATAATAATAATAATAATAATAATAATAATAATAATAATAATAATAATAATAATAATAATAATAATAATAATAATAATAATAATAATAATAATAATGAGAATTCGGGGAAAATGGAATAATGAAAATTGAAGAGATCGATTTAATTTATTAATTGAGGTTTGAGAAAAAAATAGGATTTGCGATGGTAAATTAAGAAGAAAGGTAATTGGCCCTACGTGTAGGGAAATGGAATTGGAATGGAGGGTAACCTTAACCCCCCTTCCCTTCTAACCATCACACGTTCCTCTTAACTGCTGGTTCGCTCCATACTTGTAAAATCCATATTTAAATGGTAAAAAATTTAAACGAAGTACCTCTAGAAACAAGATTTCATCATCTGCATTCTAATCGGGGAAAATAAGAGGGAAAGACATATTGTCCTGTCAAAATGAGTGGTTCGGCTGGAGACACGCTACCGAGGTAAGGAGTGGGACAAAGGCGAGCTGGGTGGTTCAGTCGGAGGGTGACACGTCTTCGGGAAAGAGGGGTATGGAGGCGAGATGTTCTTGAGAGATGTTCACGAGAGAGACAATCATGAGAGAGATGGATTTCTGTCTTGGAGGTGGAAACAAAAACAATAGATATAGGTTTGTAAGGAAGATTAGGGTTTTATTTTCAATTGACTTTTTACATCGGTCAAATGCAGGCCCGATGTAACGGCCACATCTCACATCAGTGCAAGCCCTGGCCCGATTTAAAATCCTTTATATTAAAATTTTATTTTATTTACCAAACTGCCACCGTATTTTTTTAATATTGGTCTAAATCTAGGTCGGGTGTAAAATCATTTATAACAAAATTTTATTTTATTTACCTAACTGCCACCACATTTTGTTCACATCGGTCCAAATTTATACCAGATGTAAAATCCTTTATAATAATTGTATTTTATTTACCAAACAGCCACCAAATATTTTTCACATAGGTGCAAATTCAAGCACGGTGTAAAATCATTTAATCAAACTATGTGAAACCATGTGTAGTAGTGTTGTATGATGAAACTATGTGAAACCGTGATGAATTGAGACATGTAATGTGAAGAAATCGTGTAAAAATTGGACTGGTACAGTGCAGAGATTGCAATTGGGAATTCATGTTCGCACTGGCTTGCCGAATGAGCATGATGCATCGTCATGCGAAGGAAGTTCTCCCCTGATGCGCTGGGAGAGCGTGAGGCGAAGGGAAGGGGTGAAAAACTAAGCCCCTGGGATTTTGTATGAGAGAAGAGGACTCGCTCTAGCTTCGTCGGGCGAAGTAGAGGCGAGCTAAGCTCGCCTAGTGAGCGACCAGCCTCATCGGATGAAGGAGATAGGAGGTAAATGCATGTTTCTGGGTTTTTGTAAGGGGGAAACTAATTCGCCCCATCCTCGTTGGGCGAGCCTCAGGTGAGAAATCTGCTTCGCTGGGCCAGCCTTAGGCGAGGGGTGTCCGATGGAACTTTAACAGGTCATAACTTGAGTTTTAGGACTCTTCTTCACGCGTCGTTTGAAGTGTTATAAAGCTAACACGGAAAATTATACTTTGGTGGAGTAAAATGAGTCATAGATGTGTTTTCCAATGTCTATGTTTTGATGAATAATATGATTTGGTGATTGTTCTATTATAATGTATGTGTATATGATGAATTGTCGTTGCTATGATGATGACGTGTGTAATATGAAGTATGTGATGATTTTATGATGATTATATAAATGATGATATGTTTTGACTAGCAGTGGTCATATTGTTATTGAGATGTTTCGCATCATGCATTCATGGCATATGATTAGGACTATGATCCAATGATGTTGTTAGGACTTTGTTTCAGTGAAGTTTATAGGACAGATGGTCCAGTGATGACCTCAATCCCATAGTGTGGATTTGAGTGAAATTTTGTGATGTGCTCCAGTTCCAAGCAGGAATCGATCCTATTGGTAGGGATCTTTGGAGAAACCATGACTGATTCATCAGTGAAGTTTTGGCACCACATGCATGTGCCAATGATGTTGCATTGCATTATATATGACATTAAATAATGATTGATTAAGTGATGCTTTGTGAATATACGAACTAATGATGTCTTGATGATAATTGTTGACTGATGATATGATGATGCTATGAATAAATAATGAACTGAAGATGTGGGTATAACATGAAATTTTGATGGTGTGTGGTGTTTTTCTATTGTGCTATAACTACTATATTTATTCCTTATGTCTTTTATAATAATTATGATTACTCGCCCTTTCTGCTTGGAAATGTTGCCTCTATACGTGGGTAATTTGCAGGTGATCAGGATTAGTGCATTGAAGCTTAGAGGATTAGCTTCGGAGTGCGTCATTTATTTCTGTTCAATAAGAGGGTCTTGCTCTGATATGTAACTTTGGGGTTAGGAATTTTTGCTTTGAGATTATTATGGTCTCTTGCTTATTTTGAGATGATGAGTTACCTTTCATGGTATCTATTTGTTGACTTACGAATTATGAAATGTGATGGCATTTGAATTAAAGTATTTAATAAGATGTTTTTGAGACAATATTTCCGTTGTGATGTCTTGATGATGTTTTCCAAGAGATAAATGTTTAATTTTAGAAAATCCCATGTTACTGAGTAAGATATTTTTATGAAGATATGATACTCTTGTTGGTGATTTTATTTGATTTAATTTCATAAAATATATGCGAAATGTATGTGGGTTTAGAAGGGTGTTACAACTTTTTCCATGTTTTGAATTTTAGGGGGGGGGGGGGGGGTATCACCCATTAGATGGTCCTTGCCACACCTTTTTCCCTCCATAGTCATTCGATCTCTAGAATGAATTGGGGGGTTAAGTAACAATTGACATTCGAATTTTTTCTTAGCAAAACATTACTTTCTCTCAGCTAGAGGAATTTTATACATTTGATCTACATGAAATTTATGGAAATATATTAGTTAAAGGCAAACTTAGAACAACCTCATTACAAATATTTGTCCCAAACTCACCTAAGTACTCATTTATTCCGCTATTTTCTCCTATATGCTATTGATTATAGCATGATAGCTCATGAACTTGAAATCAACTAGTTCTTGAACTAGCTCTTGATCTCCTAGGTTAAGGATGTCGAAATCAAAACCGATGATAACATTCGGGTCACTCGACCAAGACAGTGGCGAGTGATTGGCGCCAACTGCCCTAGTCGTGACCATCGAAGCACAATCTTTCTCCCTAACCCTCACAAACTTACCCTTCCAAATTGTGTAGGGGTTGGAGTAGTAATTTAACAACCTTTTTCATGAGAGACGAAATAAGGTTATCCAGAACAATGATCCTCACTTAGACTCAAGAATACTCTCAAAGCACTATAACTAAATATATGGGAGAAAAATGAGAGATTTAATGAAAATGATGGGAGAAAAGAAAGTGATACATGTTGCACCCCAAAATTTACCCTCTTGATTTAGTCTTATGTTTCATCATGAATATCATATTGCATTGCATTCATACATTGTGATGGGATCAAAATACTTTGGTTATCAAGTCTTCCTCAAGCTTTGAAGGTTGATTGAATTGACAAATTGCTCAAGTAGAACCTTATTATCTAAACCTTTGGATCTTTCAAGCTCAAAAGTTATTGCATATCTCAAGATATTTTATCCATCTCTTTGGATCATCAGAGGATTGAAGTTTGAGATTGATTATAAGAAGAATCACTCTTTTGATTCACCAGTCAAAATTAGGGTTTTTCTTGATCAAGGCTTTTGATCAATGTACAAGTCTTGATTTGAAAGCTACAACATCTCATTGGTATTTGAAAAGTCTTTGTACAAGAAATTGGCTAAGATTCCCAAAGGATTTGAAATTTTCAAGATGATTCATCAGTCTCCTAAGGTGTTAACCAAAACTAGGGTTTGGGATTTTATCAAGATTTATTGAGAATTTTGAAGTGAAACTTTTTACATGGCCTCTATATATTTGGGAGATAGTATGTTTGAACTTTTGACCATCAATTTTGAAGAGATGTGGACCAATTAATTCAAAGGGGAAAAATGGTCATTTTGGTCAAAATCAGTCAAAGTCAAGGTTGACCAAGTGAACTTTTGGAAAACCATCAATTCAAGGGTGTACTTTTCATATTTCAAGTCCATTTTGATCACTAGATCAAAAAGATTGAGGTTTGGGTTGAAACTTGTTCATGAAGAAACCCTAAAAGTTTCTAATTTTGGGAAATGAGGATTTAACTTCAAAAATTCATATTTTATTCACCTTTGATAAAAAAATGCAAATGAGATATGCTTGGAAAGATAAGAGGGTGATCTTTCATCTCCTTTTGGTCTCATGTCCAAATTGGAAAAGAGTCAAGATTTATGGTCTTTGGAAGTTCATGCCTCAAGTTAAAATTATAAGTCATTTTCCAAAATTAGTGAATTTCATGTCAAATTTTGAGGACCTTGGTGAATTCAATTGCAAAAACACAAAACTAAGGGATTGTATATCTTTTCAATACCTTCCGAAATTGTACTCATTTGTGTCTAAATTCAAAAGTATGGGCAAGTTGTGTTCTTTTGAATTTCATGCCATTTTATTGAACTTTAGCCATGCAAGCAAAATGCCAAAACTTGAGAACTTCATTTTCAGCCATTCTCTTCACTTCTAATCAGGACCATGACACATTTGTGACCTATGTAAGCCCTTGATGCCATCCATTTTGTGCCCATGTGATTGTTGTACTTGCTTGAGGCCAAAATTTCAAAATTTGTCCAAAATTGCAAAAAAACTCCAATACTTTCTCATCATGTGGAATCAAGGGCCAAGATTTTAAGGATGATTTTCTGAAGTAATTTGGCCCACAAAATGCATAAAAGTCTAAAGAATGCACGAGCAAATGACCTGATCCTATGCACACCTCATTTTCTGCACAAACTTCCAATCCTGCCCTCCAACGGTATTAAGCTTGCATTTCCACCCCTACCCTCCGGTACTCACTCTAGATAATAAGTAGCGAGGCTCATTTGATGGGGGAGAGGCCTCCATTGCAAGAAATCCAAATCTGAGTTAAACTTCCTTTCTCTGCATTTTTTCTTCGAATCCCTTAATTCCTTGGTCGTTTCTTCAATTTCTTCGTAGAGACACATTCAGTGGAGCAAGAAGATCAAGTTGGAACCATTGATTTGCTTCTGGAGTGAGGGAACCGTGTATTTAGATTTTGATTTGAGGTAATCTCACTCAACTTTGATTCATGATATATAGCTGTTTATTGTTGAATTTGAGCATGGATACTTGCTTGTTGATGTTATGTGAACGATTCTGAAACTGTTTGAGGTTTTGTTTTGGCATATTATGCTTGTTTAAGATCTCTGCAACTCTAATTTTCAGTGAGTTTTTGGTGATTTCATGCTGAGATTTCTAGATCCATGGCTGTCTATTTGATGTGATTTGAATTAAGTTTAATTCCTTGCCATGTTAGTTTTGATTTGCACTTGATTTGATGAATTTTGGTGGAGAAATGAGATTGTATGATCGATCTGAATCTGAGGCATAAGCCTGAGACGCGCGCGAGTTTTGGTGTTGAAAAAAGGTTGAAGATGACGCATTGGCTTAATCTGGTCCGTTGGATCTATCTTTTTTTGAATTTTATTCATGTTTGAATTTTAACTGATTTCTGGATTTTATTTCTTGATCAATAATCATGAGAAAATTATGAAAAAATTCAGGAAACTTAAAAATAATATTTCTTACTTTGTGTATTTTTTTTGTAGTTTTTGAAAATGTTTTGATTGGTTTAAAAATTCGTGTGATTAATTAATTTTTTTTTGTTTAATGTTTATTTTGTTTTAATATTTTCATTAATCTAAAAATTCTACAAAAAATGTTTTGGACTCTTAAAATAATTTAGAAATTTATTCTGATTTTGGTTTAGCATTTTTCCTATTTTTGTCTAGAAATTTAATTTGAGAAGTTTATTTGAAATGTTTGCTTCATAATTTTTGTTTTAATATTTCCTTTAATTTAAAAATCCTCAAAAAAATCATATATGTTTGTTTTTAATCATAGTGTCTGAATATAATTTTGTTTTGACCTTTTTATGACTTTTGGCTAGGGTTTGCATTTTGTCATTAAAAAATAGTTTAATTGTTTAATTGTTTGTTTGATTTTATTTTAATATTTCCCTTTAATTCAAAAATTCCACAAAAAATCATGGATGCTAGTTTTTAATTCTAATATTTGAATATAATTTTGGTTGGATATTTTTTTGAATTTTTATTTGAATTTTATTTTGAAGATGTGAACTTTTGTTTAATTGTTTAAAGGTTTGAATTTTGATTTTATTTTTCACTTTTCTTTAACTATAAAAATATAAAAAAATAAGTTCTCTGATCTTTAGAGTTTTATTTATTTTTTTATGATTTTAATTTGATGTTTTTAGAATTGGAACTTGATTAATCAATAATTGAGTTCATTTTCTATATAATTAGGGTTTTGCTAATTCCCTTGTTTGTTTTGATTCCAAAAAGCAACTGGCCTTGAGTTTCAATTGAATTTGGTTCTTGTTTAAGGTTCATAGATGGATTGAGGTCCTTAAAGAGATTTTTATTGAATTAATTGATAAGGTTTGGTATTTTCCACAAAATATTTAGAAAACTTGTCTAGTATGGTGGTTTTCGCCAACTAGTTTTTGATATTTGAAGTTTGATTGATCCTTTCCTCATCCATCCATGAACTTAAAATATGTTTGCTGACTCTTATACATCTCAAGGATGCTAAGAAAAATTTTGTTTGAATTATGGAATCCCTTTTCTTTCTTTCTTTTTTTGATGTATTTTTGAAGTGAAGGTACCCAATTAATGTTGCATATCTTGTTGTAATTTGCTTGATGGCTAGTGAACTTGAGTGAGGCCTATAATTGGGAGCCTAATGATCATGTTGGTTCTTTTTATTCACAAAAACTCAAGTCATTACACTTAATCCCCCATGTTTGAATGATTGAACCTTTTGATGCATGTTTTATGACTTTTTGCTTTCTTGTTGATCTTCACTTTGAAACTAGAGCTTTCAATTTGAGTTTGAGGTCACCAGATGGCCAATGATAACATGAAGGGAAATGATACTTCAATGATAGTCTCATGAGGACTAGAGAGTAATTGATTCCTATTACTTAAGTTAGTTCTAATCATGAATGGAGTTTGGCTTCTTTCTTTTATCCTTGTTGAATTTTTGAGGCATTTTGAATGCACTTGTGCAGCATGTTTTAGAATCAACACTTTAACCTTTTGATCATGTCCTAATAATGTTTTGGAAGCTTTACTTCAGATCTTTGATTGTTACAAACTCTTTAATTTTGTCCTTGTTTGACTTTCTTCCATGGTTAGCTTGAGATCTAAGTCTTTGATGCATTGTGTGGGATTCCTCTTCTATTATGCTTGTGAGCTGTGATGAAGTAATTGAGTATGATTGAATTGTGGTTGCTACTGACCTTCATTGTCTTTGATTGTATTCTTCTCAAGCTCTCATGATCCTTGATTGATATTCAATTGCCAATTCAATATGGTGATAGAAAGGAGCAACATTCCTCTAACTTTTGACTAAATTGTGCATATGCCTGCTTCTTTTTGTCTATCATATCTAATGTTTTGATAGTTGCTATCATGTTTTCTCACTTCATTATGGTGTCATCATCCATCCCTTATGAGAGTCATCATTCTATTTATGGGAATACTAACTTGGCCGTTGAATGTGCGAGGTACTCTGAGAAAAGTTTTCCACTTTTGACTTGAGGCTATTGTGTTTCACTTTATTTGTGGAACACAATTTATTATATTGGTACTACACTTGTGCTTGGAATATTTGATAGCCTATGCAGGATATATATATATATATATATATATATATATATATATATATATATATATATATATATATATATATATATATATATATATATATATATATATATATATATATATATATGTGTGTGTGTGTGTGTGTGTGTGTGTGTGTGTGTGTGTGTGTGATTATGAATGATATACATTGCCCATGGGATCTGTTCATATCTGAAAATCTCAATACTTACATCCTGATGGCGTAATTTCTAACTTGATTTGTCTGCTGATGCCAGCTTGCTTGAAGTTCTCTGGGTTTCTTTTATTCTTGCTCAGTTGCTACGGATAGTTATTCGTTTGGTATTGCACTATTTCCTTTTTTCTATTTTCATTTTGTATAGTTCTATGTTGCATGATGGGACCTCTGTTGCTGATATATGTCAGGAGGCCCTTTGTTTTGTGTGATATATGTGTTGTGTTTGTGTTTGTTTTTTTAACTATTGGTCTATGAGTCACTCAATTTAGAAATTGAGATCACGATTTCGCTCTCAGTGCATGTCCCCTATAGGATATTTATTCTTTTTTTTCTTTAATCATTGATCGATGAGTCACTCAATTTAGAAATTGAGATCACTACTTCGCTCTCAGTGCATGTTCCCTATAGGATATTTATTGTTTTTTTCTTTAATCGTTGATCGATGAGTCACTCAATTTAGAAATTGAGATCACGACTTCGCTCTCATTGCCTGTTCCCTATAGGATAAGTTTTGTTAAGCTTTCTTTGACATGTTAATTAAGGTAGGAATCCATGTATGCTAGCATAAGGTAGGATTTTCCTTTATCCTCAACCTTAGGGTCAATCATTGTATGATAACACTAGGGATAGTGCTAGGCTAGTTTCCCTTAGTGGTTTTTTTTCCTTCCTTTGCATTTTGCATCTTAAAACAAAAATTTGTTTTCTTGGCAAATCATAAAACACCTCTAATAAACTCAAACCCTTCTTCAAGGTGAGAGATATAAATCAATCTTATTTGTTTGTGCGCCTCTTGGCTTTGTTTTTAAACCTGGTTTATTGATGTTTCACCATCTTTGCCATGACACCTTGTTATCTTATAGTCGATGTTTCGCCATCGCACATTTGCTTGAAGCCGATGTTTCGCCATCGCACATGTTTGTTATCCTACTTTGATTCTCAATATCATTGTTAGGTGTGATGTTTTATCATCCCGTTTATTGATGTTTCGCCATCTTTGCCATGATACCTTGTTATCTTATAGCCGATGTTTCGCCATCGCACATTTTCTTGAAGTCGATGTTTCGCCATCGCACATGTTTGTTATCATACTTTGATTCTCAATATCATTGTTATGTGTGATGTTTTGTCATCCGGTTTATTGATGTTTCACCATCTTTGCCATGATACCTTGTTATCTTATAGTCGATGTTTCGCTATCGCACATTTGTTTGAAGCCAATGTTTCGCCATTGCACATGTTTGTTATCCTACTTTGATTCTTAATGTCATTGTTAGGTGTGATGTTTTATCATTTGGTGTTTCGCCATCTTTGACATGTTACTTTGTTATTATTTAGTCGATGTTTTACCATCTCATTCGTTTGTTATTTTATTTGATGTTTTGCCATCTTGACTTTTTTTGTTGTCTTAACTAAAAAACAAAAACCAACCAGAATATATGAGCTGAACTACGGCTGCTCTGATTCCTTAAAAGGGATACGTAGGCATTAGGGTAGGGCCCAACCGAGCACAACTTTTATTTTCCCTACATTGTTTTCTTTTTTTTTTCTTTCGCATGCATTCCCTTTTAGCTTTAAGCCATAGACATAGGTTTTGACCACACCCATTAGATTAGACAATAAAAGTGGATACCGTAGAGTACTACGAGCGTGTGGGGTGCTAATACCTCCCCCTCGCGTAACAGACTCCCTTACCCGATCTCTCGGTCGAAAGACCGTGATTTCTACCTCTTCAGGTTTTCTCGATGTTTACCTTTCCCTTTAGGCGGGATAAAAGATGTTCGGTGGAGACTTCATTGATATTTCATTACAAGATGACGGTTCGACAGGTTGTTTCAGCTGGCGACTTCACTGGGGACAGATTGACCTCTTGTTGGTCCATCCCGGAGTCGATCCTAGCTCTTGTTTGTTTTCTTTTTGGGTGTTTATTTTACCGCTTTGCATATTTATCTGTTTGCATTGCATCCTATGTGCCCTTTACTTTCTGCATACTGGATTTGGCTGGACTGTTTGGATTCTAGATTTCTTGGTGGGTGGGTTGTTTCATGAGGTAAAAGGCCTCATACCCATGCTATGAGTGAATTCCATAGGAACTAGGAATAGAGTGGCCATGGAAGCTATGAGGCGGATGCTTTGTAGACCTGACCATGAGACCCATGACTTCAGAGGTAGTTCGGATAGGTGTTATCGAATGATGATACCGACAATCGAGCTCTTGTACTCTGATTTGGCTTTTAACCTTACTTTGACCTAGACTACACCCGTGAGAGGGGAGGGAAAACTTTTCTGACAGGTACAAGTACTGCTGGTGACTTTGTGTTGCGAAGGTGACTCGGGTTCCCATAATAGTTTTGAAGCTTTGGGATTTTCTTTTGATCTTGAGTGGTGTTGTTCTGTAATGGTCCAGCCATTATCCAGTGTGAAATGATGTATAAAAAATAACTAGCATGCGCATGTCATCTTCCTGGGACATTCAAGAGTCTTCTTTCCATCAGAAATGGCTGGCCTCGCATCAGATGAGTTTGATTCAGTTCATGTTAAAGAGCCCAACATGCATACATTCGCTTATCAGATTCCTACTATTGATGTGTCCGAATTGAAGAGGTTGAGTTCTTATCTGAAGAGTGATGTTCTGAATAATTTCAATAAAAATTATGGCAATTTGTTACTAATCCTTAACACTCCAGTTGACCCAATGGCTTTGATCACCCTCTTCCAGTTCTATGACAAGGAATTACGGTGTTTTACTTTTCAATATTATCAACTGGTTCCCACACTAGAAGAGTACACGTACCTACTTAATATCAAGTTGTCCGATGAAGTTCCTTTTGTCCAAGTGCCGGAGAAGCTGAAGTTCGAAGTTATTGCTGAAATTCTTCATTTGAATTGGAAAGAGGTGAAAGATAATTGGAAATCAAGTGAGGATACTACAGGGTTTTATTTGGGTTTCTTAGTGAAGAAAGTTGAAGACTGGGCAAAGAAAGGGAATTGGAGTGACTTCAGCTCTCTGTTTGCTCTCATGATATACGTGATCATCCTCTTCCCTCACAAGAGAAATTTTGTGGGTTAGACGGCTATTTGCGTTTTTAGAAATAAGAACCCGGTACCGACACTCTTGGAAGATACTCTTTACACCATTCATTTCAGGCATGGGAAAGGAGGTAATGTAAGTTTATGCCATTCAATGTTGTATTAATGGTTTAAGTTACACCTACCAGTAAGTGGCCCTTTCGTGGATACCAGACATTATCTCCAATGGTCATCAAGACTTGTCAACCTTACTTCATTTGATATCCGATGGAATTATGACATAGGGGAAGTACGAAGTATTATCACTAGCTGCGGAGATTTCCCTAATGTTCCCCTCATAGGAACTAAGGGGTGTATCAACTATAATCTTGTGCTTGCTTATCGTCAATTGGGATATGCAATGGATGGACAGCCAAAGGTTGATGAGGTGTCTGAATCAGTGTATTTTTTTAGAGGAAGTAATCATGTGATGTTGAAAAGAGTGACAAGTGCTTGGAAGGGAATTCACAAGAAGGATAGAACTACTTTGGGCCAGAAGGTTCCTATTGCTAGGGTTCCTTACTTGGAGTGGATTAGAGACAGGGTTAAGATTTTACGGTTACCATTTGCAAGGTCGGCTCCTATATGTGAGAAACCTCCTACTGTTCTGAGTAACACGATGCCTACCGAGGTGTTCACCCAGGTTCATGTTGAGAACATTCATCTTCGTGCAAAAGACCATGAGGCAGGGATGAGACTTTATTGGGTAGATCAAGAAAGGGCCGACTTAGCTCGCAAACTCAAAGAAGCTCAAGGGGAAACTTCTAATGCAACCAGTTTTAGGAAGAGGTCTCATGCTGAAATGGAAGAAGAGTTGAGTAAGACCCAGCAAGAGTTCCAGAAGCTTCAGGCATCTGAGAATAGCTACAGGAAGAAGATTTAAAACTTGGAGAAAAAGCTCAAAGACAAAGATGCTCAGCTTAAAAAGGAAGTAGCCAAGAGGCGTGTCGTAGAGGATTAGTTTCAAGAAAGTAAAGTAGTCGCATCACAACTTTTGAAGGAGAAAGCCAGGCTTGAAGAGTATTGTCAACACCTTGAAGCGTGTCTTGTTCCGGAGATTTAATTTTTGTTACTTACCTTTGGTGTATTTGGTCACCCCCAGGATTGTTGGAAGGGACCATTGTTTGTTTTTATTATTCAGTTTTTTGTTAAGTTTACTTTGAAACACGTATTTTGTTGTTTATCGTTACACTCTTAAATGTACGAAGTCACTCGAACATCATTTCTTTTGTTTGTAAATAATTGAAGTGTTTGTCTTATTGTCTTTTTTTTCCTTTGATTGTATGCTTGATTACTTTTGGTTGTGCGCCGTGATTGATGAATAAAAGGACTCTTGAATACCGGGAAATGACAAACATATCATGCACATCATGCATTTCATAACATTACAGGTTATCTCAAGACAGTATTCTTATTCTTCTACTTTTCTTATTTATAATTCAAGATGACTACTCATCGGTATTCCACCAGAAACAATTTTCCAAGACAGATGGAACAAGTTCAAGATGAACTCGCTGAAATAAGGGCCAAGATGGATACTCAAATGACCCAGTTCATGGAGGTCATCACCAATGTGAATCGCCGACAGGAGGAACTGGCTGCCATTGACAACAACCAGCGCCGCTATCCAGGGGATGGTGGAAATCAAGGGCTCTATCAGGACATTTCTGTAGGATTGGGGGATGTGTAAGATCAGCCTATTGGAAATTTTCATGGGATTCCTAGAAACCCTTTTGTGCGTAATGTAGGGCAGTTTCCCCCGTCTCTGGGACCTCGTCTTGTGGGGAATAGAAGAGATAATCAGGGCGGTATAAGGGGCTATCAGGAGCAGGATTATGACTTTGACCAGGATGAAGATCAGTTTTCTGTTCGGCGTTCGGAGCCGGAAGTTCAGGTTGAGGATGGGAAGTATCGGTTGTTGGAAGAACTTTTAAAGGTTGTGGAAAGGCAAGGAGCCCTTGGTATGGATGCTAATGATCTCGGGTTGGTGTCTGGGGTGAAATTTCTTCCAAAGTTCAAGCCTCCTATATTTGAAAAGTACAACAGAACGTCATGTCCTGTTACTCATGCAACTGCTTATTTCGGAAAGATGTCGGTGCATACTGAGGATCAGGGGCTTTTGATTCACTTTTTCCAGGATAGCCTATCTGGGGCATCCCTGGAGTGGTACATGAAGTTGGAGAAAACTCATATTCGTTGCTGGAATGATCTTGCCCAGGCTTTTGTCAAACATTATCAGTACAATGTGCATATGGCGCCTAATCGCACTCAGTTACAGAATTTGTCACAAGGACCAAGAGAATCTTTAAAGGAATACGCTCAGAGGTGGCGTGAGTTGGCTGCGAGGGTTCAACCTCCACTCATGGAGAGAGAACTCATTGATATATTTATGAGTACCCTGCAAGGGCCATTCTATGAGCACATGATAGGAAGTACTTCGGCAGGATTTGCAGACTTGGTTATGGCGGGTGAAAGAATTGAAGTAGGTTTAAAATTGGGGAAAATTCAGATTGGAGGTTCTAGTGGCTCATCAGGGGGCAGTAAGAAACCATTCAACACTTACCCTAAGAAAAAGGAAGGCGATGCAAGTGCGGTTTACTCTCATAGAGGAAGAGGAGAGGATCGTCAGCACCAACTAATATATGTTGTTTCTATTCCTGTTAATGCTCCTCTGCAACAGAGACTGAATACAGTGCCTTAACAACAAAGACAGTAAGATGCACCCCGTCAGTATAATAATCAACAGCAGTGACAGTTGAGAAAATTCGATCCCTTGCCGGTATCTCTTACTGAATCACTCAACCATTTGCTCGATTTGAAGTTGATCAGTTTGGGAAATATGCCACCACCCCCCACAAGACTTCCTCCTAACTATGATGCTAACGCAAGATGTGAATTCCATTCAGGCGGAGTTGGTCATTCTACTGACAATTGCTTTGCGTTGAAGTGCAAAATACAAGACTTGTTGGATTCTAAGGCAATTAAGTTTACTCCAGTGACTGGTCCGAATGTTACTCAAAACCCAATGCCTAGGCATGGAGGGGGTGTTGTTAATATGATTGATGATAATGGTGAAGTGTTGAATTTAATCATAAATATGGAACAAGTAACTACTCTGTTGTGGTATGTTAAGAGGTATTTGCTTGACAATTCTATTTTCTCGGGTTGTACTTCAGAGTGTGCCAAGTGTAGAGAGAAACCAAAGGGTTGTGATGATTTAAAAGCCGGTATCCAGTTGATGATAAAGGAGGGTTCCCTGTGGTTCGATAGAAAACCGAGCTACCGTAAGGTTACCGAAGAAGACGTTGATGTGGTATCTATTCCTTACACCCCTGTGCACATTCATACCCCATCTAGGGCACCTCCTTTGATGGTTATGGTACTTGGTCCTATGCCGTGTACCAGTGAGAAGGCCATCCCATGGCATTATGGTGCTGATGTTTATTACCATGGGGTGAAGCAGGAAGTAAGTACTCGTTTGTATGACGAAGAACATGCTGAAGGTAATGAAGGGGAAGTTCATAATTTTTCTGGTGTGGGTCGAATGACTAGAAGCGGGAGAGTATTTGGTCCTTCCATTGTGCAAGATGCGGAAGATGCTTCTGTAAGAGAAAAAGGAAAACAGCAGGCGATGATTGGTAATCCAAGGGTTACGCCAGCCAATGTGACTCAACCAATTCCGATACCAGAAGCTTCTTCAGTTCCCGATGAGGTTGAAGAGTTAATGTGAATTATTAGAAAGAGTGATTATAGCATAATTGATCATCTGAGCCATACTCCTTCTAAGATGTCTATCTTGTCTCTGTTGATTTATTCAGAACCTCACAGAAATTCTTTGATGAAGTTGTTAAAGAATGTGTTCGTGCCACATGAGATAACAATCAATCAGTTTGAGAATGTTTGTGCTAACATATCTGCCGGGAATGGTATGGGCTTCACAGATTTTGATCTTCCTCCGGAGGGGCAAGACCATAACAAAGCGTTGCATATTTCAATGGAGTGCAGGGGCACTACTTTATCCCGGGTTTTGGTGGACACAGGGTCGTCTTTGAATGTATTGCCTAAGTCAACATTGATGAAAATTGATTATTCTGGACTGGAGCTGCGCCCTATTGATTTGATGGTGAAGGCGTTTGATGGGTCTCGAAGGTCAGTGTTTGAGGAGGTGGAGTTACCAATCAAGGTTGGTCCTTGCACCTTCACGGCTACATTTTTTGTGATGGATATACAGCCAGCGTATTGTTGTTTGTTGGGGAGGCCGTGGATTCATAGAGCAGGGGAATTCACTTCTACTCTTCATCAGAAACTCAATTATCCTGCAGAGGGAAAGGTGATAACTGTGTGCAGAGAGGAAGAGTACATAGTGAGTCATTTGACATCATCCCGCTATGTTAAAGTTGAAGGTGAGATACATGAGACTCTGTTTCAGGCGTTTGAGACAGTTCATGATGTCAATTTTCCTCCTCTAGAGCAGAAAAGGAAGCCTGAAATTGTTATGTCTTCTCTCATGGATGCGAGAGCTGTGGTGGAAAATGGTAACCCTGAAGGTTGGGGTCAGGTGCTGGACGTTACCCCAAAATTTAATAAATTTGGTCTTGGTTTTAGCCCAGGTCAGCAGAGTACAACTCCCAGAGCATCTAGTTTATCTACTCCTGTGAAGTTTTCTCGTCCTTGTGCTGCTCAAGAAGGACACGTCATTGCAGTTGGTGACGATAGGGTTGAAGGCTACAATATCGAAGATTGGATTCGTCCGAGTATTCTAGGCCAGACACTCAACAATTGGACTTCTATGGATGTTATCCAAGTTTCAAGTGCTGAGGAGTAATTTTATTGTTTTCTTTTATTATCATATCATAATTCCTACGCTCTGCCCAATGCGTGGTGGATCATTTGTGTAGGGCCGCCATGTTTATTTTCAAAAGTTTATCATGAAATAAAGGACGTTTTGGCATTCAAAATTTTGCTCCATTTCTTTTTTATTTGAATGGAAATGTTTCTCTTTTGACACACTGTCACTAAAAAACGCCAAAATGTCATTCATGCAGATGCACTTCCACCACCGGTTATATTGATAACGACTCTGCTATGGCTCATTATTACTTTGATACTCCTATTTATCAAGCTGAATAAGAAGCATATGAGGATTGTGATCTTCCTGAGGAATTAGCAAGATTGTTAAAACAAGAGGAGAAGGTTATCCAGCCGAATCAGGACTCGATTGAGGTGGTGAATATTGGCACAGAAGAGGTAAGAAGAGAAGTCAAGATAAGAGCAGATCTCGAAGAAAGTATAAAGGTCAGTTTGATTGAGCTACTCCGTGAGTATTCTGATATCTTCGCTTGGTCTTATGAGGATATGCCTGGGTTGGATACAGACATAGTGGTGCATCAACTACCGCTCAAAGGAGGTTGTTCCCCTGTCAAGAAAAAGCTCTGAAGAACTCATCCTGGGATTTCCAAGAAGATCAAGGAGGAGGTCTAGAGGCAGTTGGACGCGAATTTCTTAAAGGTCATCAATTATCCACCATGGATTGCAAATATTGTGCTTGTGCCCAAGAAGGATGGTAAGGTCAGGATGTGCGTGGATTATAGGGATTTGAATAGGGCCAACCCTAAAGATGACTTCCCTCTTCCGCATATTTATGTGTTGGTCGATAATACTGCTCATTCCAAAGTGTTTTCGTTCATGGATGGTTTTTCGGGTTACAATCAAATTAAGATGGCTCCGGAGGATATGGAGAAGACAACATTTATCACGCCTTGGGGAACTTTCTGCTATAAAGTGATGCCGTTTGGTTTGAAAAATGTCAGGGCAATATATCAGCGCGCCATGGTCACTCTCTTTCATGATTTGATTCACAAAGAGATTGAGGTTTATGTGGACGATATAATTGATAAGTATGACACAGAAGAGGAACATCTTGTTCATCTGGAAAAATTGTTCGAGAGACTGAGGCAGTTCTTGCTGAGGTTTAATCCGAATAAGTGCACCTTCAGGGTGAAATCTGGAAAGCTATTGGGTTTTGTTGTAAGTGAAAAAGGTATCGAGGTGGACCCGGCCAAGGTAAAAGAAATACAGGAAATGCCTGAACCAAGGAAAGAGAAGGAAGTATGTGGTTTCTTGGGAAGGTTAAACTACATTTCTAGATTTATTTCTCATCTCACATCCATCTGTGAACCTTTGTTCAAGTTGTTGAAGAAAAGTCAGACAGTGAAGTGGAATGAGGATTGTCAGAAGGCCTTTGACAAAATAAAGGAGTATTTGCAGGAACCTACGATACTCATGCTGCCAGTGGAAGGAAGGCCACTAATCATGTATCTAACTGTGTTGGAGAGCTCAATGGTTTGTGTCCTCGGTCACCACAAAGAGACAGGGAAGAAAGAGCAGGCTATTTACTACTTGAGTAAGAAGTTTACGGAATGCGAGTCGAGGTACTCATTGCTGGAAAAGACTTGTTGTGCGCTTGCCTGGGCCGCCAAACGTTTGAGGCAATACATGTTAACTCACACCACCTACTTGATATCAAAAATGGATCCAATCAAGTACATTTTCGAGAAGCCAGCTCTTACAGGCAGGGTAGCCCGTTGGCAGATGATACTCACCGAATATGATATCAAATACACTACTCAAAAAGCAATTAAGGGTAGTGTACTGGCCGACCATCTTGCTCATCAGCCCATGAACGATTATGAACCGATGAAGTTTGATTTTCGAGATGAGGAAATTATGTATATTCGGGATTGTAATATGCCAGACCCAGACGAAGGACCCGAGCTGGGATCACGTTAGACGCTTGTTTTTGATGGTGCCTCTAATTCCATGGGCAACAACGTCAGAGCTATTATCACTCCCCTTGAGGGATACCATATTCATTTCATGGCTCGTATTTGTTTCGATTTCACTAACAACATGGCCGAATATGAGGCTTGCATTTATGGCATTGAAGCGGCGATCGACCTGCGCATCAAATTTTTGAAAGTTTACGGGGATTCCAATCTTGTTATCAGCCAGATTAATGGAGATTGGGAGACTCGCCATCAGAACATAATTCCCTATCATGGGAATGTTATGAAGTTGATTTCATACTTCGAAGAGATCACGTTTGAGCACATTCCCATAGAAGAAAACAATCTAGCTGATGAACTGGCAACTTTGTCCTCCATGTTCAAGGTTAAGTGGGCTAATGAGGCACCTTCCATTACCATCAGAAGTTTGAGTGAGCCAGCTTTCGGTTTTGAGGCTAGTTTGGAATCAGATGGTAATCCTCCATTTTATGATATTAAACGATATTTTGAAACACAAGAGTACCCTGAAGAGGCATCCGTTACAGATAAGAAGTTCTTGAGAAGATTTTCAGCCAAGTTCTTTCTCAGTGGTGGTGTGTTGTATAGAAGGCATCATGACGGTTTACTGCTCAGATGTGTTGACAAGAAAGAAGCAGCTAGAATCATTGATGAGATACATGAAGGTGATTTCTAGACCCATTCCAATGGGCATACCATGGCTAAAAAGATTTTGCGAGCAGGTTATTATTGTTCCACCATGGAGACTGACTGTTATAATCATGCACGAGTTTGCCACAAATGTCAAGTCTATGCTGATAAGGTGCATGTGCCGCCAATACCTTTGAATGTCTTGACTCCCCCTTGGACGTTTGTGATGTGGGGAATTGATATGATTGGAAAAATTGAACCGACTGCATCCAACGGGCACTGTTTCATTCTGGTTGCCATCAATTATTTTACAAAATGGGTCGAAGCTGCATCCTATGCCAATGTCACCAAGCAGGTGGTAACTCGGTTCGTTAAGCATAATATTATTTGTCGCTACAGAGTGCCTGAAAAGATAATTATCGATAATGGGTACAATTTGAACAACAAAATGATGAAGGAGCTTTGTGAGTCCTTCAAAATCAAGCATCATAACTCTTCCTCATACCGACCAAAGATGAACGGTGTTGTCGAAGCGGCCAATAAGAATATTAAGAAGATCGTACAGAAGATGGTGGTAACCTATAAAGATTGGCATGAGATGCTGCCTTTCGCATTTCATGGTTACCGCACCACTATGCGTACTTCGACAGGGGCACCCCCATTTTCATTGGTTTACGGCATGGAAGCAGTATTGCCGGTAGAAGTCGAGATTCCTTCTCTTAGGATCTTAAGGGATGTTGAGCTGGATGAAAGTGAATGGGTACATAATCGAATGGATCAATTGGAACTTATTGACGAGAAGAGGTTGACGGCTGTATGTCATGGTCAGGTATATCAACAAAGGATGAGGAAATCTTTTGATAAGAGGGTACGGCCTCAGTGTTACAAGCCAGGTGACCTTGTGCTAAAACGGATAATTCTCCCCCAGGAAGATCCCAGGGGCAAGTGGGTTCCGACTTATGAAGGTCCTTTCGTGGTCAGAAAAATTTTCTCTGGAGGAGGAATGATGCTCACGACTATTGTTGTACCCCAAAATTTGCCCTCCCATATTTCTCAAAATATTTCAAGAAAAATTCACAAGTCCAACCCGGTGCGTCATATTCAGGTATTCTTTCGCCAAGATATCTCTGATAACGTATTCTCAAATTCAGGTTCGGCTCAAGAGTCAATTCTTTAAAGAAGGTATCCAAATGTGTGAGTTTTCTCGAAGAAATATGGTGAAAAAGTGTGCTGAAAGTGCAGTTTTTACGCGCTAAAAAATTCATAACTTGAAGATCGTGACTCGTTTTGAACCCGTTCTGGTGGCCAAAATTCCGTCTTGACATTATCTACGTTTTCATCTCTCACGGCTGGAAGCCAATTTCGATCAGAAAGTCTTCAAAAATGTGGATTTATCAAGTATTTTCATACAGAAAATTTGTGACAGAAGTTTATTTGCGTCATGTTCAGAAAATCATAACTTGGTCGATTTTCATCGTATCGAGCTGGTTCTGGAGCCAAAATTTCACAAATTGAGTTGGCTACATTTTCACAGAAGGTATTGAGTTCAAACAGTATCCAAAAGGCATTCATTTTTTGCTCAGAGTGCGTGACACGCTGAAAATCCTGAATGCTGAATATTATTTCATCTGAGCCGAAACTTCGAAAATTCATAACTCGGTCAATTTTTATCGGATTGGGCTCAAATTTTTACACAAGGTCACTCACTCATAGATCTAACACTTTGCTTCGAAAGTCGAGACCGGATTATGCTCCGATCAATACCAGTTTTTTATTGAAGAACGTGTCAGAGTCGACACTGGAGTCCAAAATAAGTTTGTCTGAGCTGAAACATCAAAAATTCATAACTAATTCACCGTTTATCCGATTGAGCCGATTTTCGGACAGGAGTTAGTTATCGATGTCGGCTACATTTTGTTTTCACATTTCAACTTCAAAAATTGCACTTAAGTCCCTGCGATTTAGCCTAGAAAGTGACGAACTCAAGTAAACATTGGAGGCCCAATTGCACATTCAAAGCCCATTTTCTTTACCCTAATTTCCATTATATAATCACCTTCTTTTCACACAAACCAGAGAGGAGAAAAAAGAGATAAAAAAACCTTGTCACAACACTGTTAGAATATCAAATTCTTTCAAGAACCCTAAAACCTTGAAATCCTTATTACAAATCCCTCTCTCACTACAAACAAGTCATCACAGTTACAAACCAACACCTCACTACTTCTTCAGTAAGGGTAAGGCTGGCTTGATCTCCATGATCCAAAAGGCATAAAAGCATTCACGTCACTAATTTTCCAGTAAGGGTAAGATTGATTTGATCTCCATGATCAAAAGGGTATAATCATTCATACATGTCATATTGTGCCTAAACATTAAATTTCTTCATATAATGACTTTTTTTACATTTTATGATTTTATTTAATATGTTCATGAGATTCAACACTGCAGATTTAGACAGGATCCTCATGCAGGTTCATTAAGGAATGTTGAGGCCAAAACACAAATGGCCAAAAGCCAAAAGCCAAATGGCCAAAAAGAACAACTTATGCATGACACCAATACATGGCGAGACAGACATCCTGAGAAGATTAAGGAACGTTGAGGCCAGAACACAAATGGCCAACGGCCAGAACACAAATGGCCAACAACCAGAACACAAATGACCATGAAACCCAATCCAATGGCCAAAGAATGCAGACCACGGTACTCAGGAGTCAATGAACACGCACGTGATGCCAGAAAGTCAAACAAGGCTTTTTGTCTAATGGGCCAAATTGCTTTCAAAAAACCTCCCTTTGGGTCTGAATACCCCCCATGGTTTGCATTGTTTTTGATTTCTATTTGATTTTCTTTTAATTCTTTTAATGTTTTAATTATTTCTTTTAATTCCATCAAATAATTTTCATAATAAAAATAAAATACAGAAAAATCAAAAAAATATTTATTGTTATTAATATTAATTTCACCATTATTTTTGTAAATAAACTTTAATAATTAATTTAGTTAATTTAGGTTTCAATTTCAACATTTTTTCTTAATAAACTAAAATAGGTAGAATTAGGGTTTTGATATTTTTTTTCACCTTTTCTTTTTATAAATAACCTTCTCTCATTATTATTGTTATTAATTATCATTTATTTTTTGTAAATAAACATGTACATTAAATATTTAGTAAATTAGGTTAAACTTTAATATTTTTTCATTAATAATTAAAAAAACTTAGAATTAGGGTTTCTCTTCAATTTTAATTTCTTTATTTCATAAATACAAAAAACCTAAAAAAACATTTCTTTTTTAATAAAATAATTAATCAACTTTTAATTCAATTTAATTTCAAAAGGGTCCAACGCCCTCGAACGTGCAATTTTAATTCATTCGCGCATTTATTCTTATATTTTCTTGTGAATATTATGTAACTGCTCAAGCCATGTAATAATAACTAGGTTTTACTTTCCGCATTTTTATTAAAACGGGTCTTTGTTAATTTGGCGATGTATAGACCTGCGCCTTGTAATAGCGTAGGATTTTACTTTCCGCATTTAAATTTCCGCACTCTTAAACTGCTAAACTTTGCATGAAAGAATGTATGGCCTAAATTAAAAACAAGCGTAGATCACCACAAATGCATGATCAAAGACAAATATTAACATGAAAACAACACACAAATTCACACACCACTCTTAGGGTACGCCACACTGTTGCCTTAGCTTCGAAACGTGGTCGTCGAGTATAGGACGTCTTACTAAGTCCTTATGTCCATTGATCCCGTTGCCTCAAAACAAGTTGCCTCGAAACGGTTGCCTCGGAATAGTTGCCTCGAAACGGTTGCCTCGGAATAAAAAGGATCAATGGCATAAGGGTAGCTTCTAAGGTGTCATACTGTTGCTCTGGTGACCACACCGTCCCTACAAACGAATTGACCCGAACACCTCCAACGGTGGTGCTACCTACCTCTCAATGGTGGGATGGCACTACCTTAAGGACATTTACACAGCCTAATTCCTTAGGGTAGGTAGATGACTCATAGATACTTGCTCTCTTCAAAAACAAATCAAAACTCTTTTCACACTGACACTTTCAAAAAGCTTTCAAAACAATTTTTCAAACACTCTTGAGGACAGATACAAGAGTTATTCAGAAAACTTTCAAAGAAACTTTTTCAAACCCACGCACATTTTGAAAAGCAAACACTTTGAAAACATAAGAGCAAGTATCTAAGAGCCCATGGATAACCATGGATAGAAAGGGTGCTAACACCTTCCCTTTCTATAAATCTACCTCCCGAACTGAGAAACTATCTCATAAGGAATTTTGCTGTGCTTTTGTCCTGTCCATGTTGGAGAAAATAAAAGACGGTGGCGACTCTTGCTTCCGCGACATTTCGCGAACCAGGGTTAAACAGTTAGTTCCAGATCCACCGATCACAGAACTGGCGACTCTGCTGGGGATTATACTTAAAGTGAGGTGTACCTTAGGATAGCTCATACTTGTGTTTTCAATTGTTGTGTTTGTTTGCTTTATTATTGTGGGCTGCATCAGAGTTACATAGATCCTAACCCGGATCTGGGGATACCCTGTTAGGTAGCATAAGTTGTGAGGGACTTGTCCGGCGTAGACCGACATGGGTGAAGCAATGGCTACGTTGGTGTGGCGCCTTGGTCTGTACCGATATCCCTTGTGTCGCAACGAGGAGAATATGGGTCTTCTGAGGAGTCATTAAGCAGCAACCGTCCTTAGAACCTTAAATGACCCAACTTGGCCAATAGAACAGTAGCAGTATGCTACGCCCATTGAGGCTAAACTCTCGTGATGGTTCTGGCTGCAAGAAAAGATTGAGATGCTAGAGTTATGACTGATTGAGGGTAGTCAGTGATATTGGGATCCTCTAGAACCCGGTTACTTCTGATAGGACAGGTCTTAACCAACAAACTGAAAGAGGGTAATACCTAGACCCCATGCTGGCCTAAACTCTAAGGGCTTCTCTTGTGTGACTTGTGTGCCTTCCAACTTGAATTACTTGCATGTACTTGTTGGCTAACACATGAGTTTCTTGTAGGGTTTGTTTACAGTCTTTAATTTGGGCTCATAACAGGGTTTACCTACATTACTCCATGCATAGCATAACATCATACCATTGCATGCATCCTACATAAGGACTAACCCATTTCAAGGATCTCAAGGGCTTGTGATGCAGGTCGTGATGAACCAACTGTCCAACAAGGGGCAAAGGGGATTTATTTTCCTCTAGACAAGGTTGTCAGGGGCTATAACCCACTCGATATGGTGAGCCTGGACTCTTGAAGAGGGACTCTCAACAACATGCAGTTCCTTTAATCAAGCCACTGAATTCAAATTCTAACGATTTTCTTGTTTACCCCGCGAGATCCTTGAAAACATTGCATGCATACATACATATCATTGCATTACAGGTATCCCTTTTACAGGTTGCTTACCTTCTTCGCTGTTTATTTCAGCCGATCGTCATGAATCCTGAATCCTCTACTGAGCAATCCATCCAGGCTCTCCAGGCTCAGAACGCCCAGTTCCAAGAGTTGATCATGAGTCTAGCCCAGGGGCAACAAGATCCGAAGACCCTGCTTTTGAAAAAGAAGAAAAAGAGGACGGTGTTGTTCAACCCTAGACACAAATCTGGGAATGGATCACAAAATGAAGTTGAGCAGACTACCCCATCTGCTGGGAAAGACAGTCCCCAAGAAAGGGAGTTTCCTAGTCCAGTGGTCTCCGACAACTAGACCGATTACAATGAGGAGCAGTATCCTCCAGTTGAAGACAGGTACAAGCAGTTGGAAGACCGTCTGAATGCCATGGAAATTCAACAAGTGCCTGGTTTGGATTTCGGAGACTTGGGTCTATCTTCTGGTGTGGTCATCCCACACAAGTTCAAAGCACCATCTTTCGCAAAGTATGACGGGGCGTCCTGCCCTAAGCTACATCTCAGATCTTATGTGCAGAAGATTCAGCCGTATACTGTGGACAAGAACTTGTGGATCCACTTCTTCCAGAAGAGTCTTTCAGGGACTCATCTCGAATGGTTCTATCAGCTGGATGGAACCAAGGTTCGTAACTGGGAGGAGTTGGCTACTGCTTTTTACAAGCAGTATCAGTATAATGCCGACCTCGCTCCTACACGTACCCAACTCCAGGGTATGTCGTTAGGATCGGGAGAAGGTTTTAAAGAGTATGCGCAGAAATGGAGGGACCTGGCTGGCAGGGTGCAACCACCTCTAACTGACCGGGAGCTTGTTGACATGTTCTTGGGGACTTTGTCTGGTCCATTCTATAACCATCTGATTGGGAATTCTTCTGCTGGGTTCACAGATCTTATCTTGACTGGGGAGAGAATTGAAGCTGGTATCAAGTCGGGGAAGATTCAAGAAACCACACCTGCTGATGCTCAGAAAAAGCCCCACAGTGGGAAGAAGGAGTCCAATGTTATACATGGTAAAAAAGGTCGTCATGACGTAGGGGCAATCCAGATCTCTGATCCCGCGCCTGTTCAACAAAGAAAGAGCAATAGGCGTAGGATAAAGTATCAAGATAGGAAGTATACTGACATCAGCATGCCTTTGTCTCAGGCACTACAACAATTGCTGAAGGCGAAACTGATCACACTAAATGATCCTCCTCAAAATCCTGACACTTCCTCTTCCAAGTACAACCCGGGTGTGAGATGTGCCTACCATTCTGACAGTTCTGGACATGACACTGACGACTGTTGGACCTTGAAGAACAAGATCCAGGATTTGATCGATGCCAAGGAGGTCAAGTTTGAACACTGATCCTACACCAAATCATCGAGAATGTCTTTTGTTCATTCGAATGTTCAAGTTGTATTTTTCTTTGATTGTTCAAACATTTTATTCATGTAAAACTTTGTTATTTCATTAATGCATTACACGTGTCTGTTTTGAAGTAATTATGTTTACTATGCTTAAAACTGTTTTCATATTTTTGTGATGTTCAACGCTCGGTTAACAATTCTAAACCTCTTGAGGGAGGATGAAGAAAACGATACCACGATCTTTACAGTATGCTTTTGAACAGACCCCGCTGATGAGGTACATGCATTGTTTCAATTCCTAAACACTGGAGTTATAAGGATGATAATCCCTCGTCAACCCCTTTGAGCCAAAGAAGTAGGAGTTTTTCTTTTCAAAAATTAAACCCTTAATCATAACCTGGGACAGGGTAGTTCTCTCAGCTGATCTAGGTGCACAACGAATGACACCAAAGAAGTCCTTCCAAAACAAAAGACAATGATGGTTCCGAATAATCATAAAGGCAGGCAGTCATTACCAAAAAAAAAAAAAACTAAAGCCCAATAAGTCAAAACCTATGAAGGAGACTTACAAAACTGGGGCATCCCGCTGACTGTAATTCCAAAAGAAACAGTTCAGGCAAAAAACAGGGATAATGAAATCAAAAAGAAAGAGGTCCAACAAATCCTCAACAAAAGGAAATGACTGCCTAATCAAAATAAATCGTCAGTATCCGAACCATCACTGGTATATCAAAGCAAAGACTCAACAAGGTCTAACGCACGATTAGCTGAGTTTAGGATTGAAGAACATCACGAAGAACGGGTGGGTACAAATAAATTTGAGCCTTTATCCTTTGTTTTTTGAACCGTGAACCAGGCCACGTTATAACCCTTAAAAGACCTAGCTGAAGCATGGGTTAGTTCGAAAGCATAATGTTACAAAGGTATCCTGACTCCTTAAGGCTTGCGGTAAAATAACGAGTTGACATCACAGTTTACAAAAAAAAACTCACTTGCTTTTATTGAAAAATGCATTTTCAAAAATTTCAAGACAGACTTAAGCTTTGCATTCTTAAGATAATATTGTTTGCATATGATTATTTGTTTGAATAGTGGAGAACTTTGCGCAACGAATATCCGATGAACGAAGGTCTTCTCAATAAAAGAGTCACCTCCAGTGGAAGAAACACTTCCAATCAAGGGGCATGGCATGATCAGTGTCCATCATCTGGGGCAGTCCAGCCGAGATTCGGAGAATCTCTCAAAAGGCCAACCAGCTTGGGGAAAATCTCCATCTGGATCACCTGGGGCATTCCGACAACGAATCTCGCCTGATCATACATCTTCTAGTGGTACGGCAACGCAATACTACTGACAGTGACAACTCCCTGCATCCTGAGAGCGTGGACATAGTCGAAAAAATACTACGCAAAATCAAAGACCCGCTAGATTGACACACCTAGGCAAAAATAAGGGCTTCCCGGCGAACCAAAAGGGTTCGGGCAAAAATAAGGGATGAAATGAAAAATCTGTACACCCGGCAAGTCGAAAACCTGCAAAGGCGGCTTGGGCAAAAATGGGTATCCCGGTGGACCGAAAACCCGAAAGGGCGGTCCAGGCAAAAATTAGGGATCACAACGTACGACTATGTTCTGTCATCTCGTCCCTTGCCTACCAGAAGAAGATTCGTAAATCGGCAGGTATCAAACACCTCACAGGCCTCCCTCTCCCACAGAAACTGGGGCAATAAGAATGGTCTGAACGATCAAGCTGCTCTGTCCTCCAGGCACCAAGGTAAGGTCAGCTGAAGAACGTAACCAAGATACCTTAATTCCCCAGAGAGTGAGACAAGATCCAACAATTCTCCCCAAGCAGAGTGGGTCTCCAATCATCCTTGAGAAAGCCCATACCTCCAGCAAGTCGGAAACACTCTCCCTAAGCAGAGTTAGCTTACTGTCAGCCTTAAGGAAGTTGAATTATTCCCCGAAGATCTCAACATTCCCCAGCGGAGTGTACAAACATTCCTAACAAGCATCCCCAGCAATCTTGATCTAAGATTGTTCCTCGGCGGAATACCACACATCCAGTGGAGCCACTTGCCCAATATAGTCTCAAAAGCCTCCCCAGGAAAGTTGAATCAATCTCCCCAGTAGGAAGCTTATCCCTAGTAGATTCTGGAAGCTTATCACCTGCAGAGTACGAACGCTCTCCCCCGACTTTATTCAAAGGTTATTTCCCCACCAGGATATAATTGGGTTATCCTCAGCCAATTGCCACGGAAAGATCGTCCCCGGCGAAGTCTTCCTATCCCCAGCGGAGTTCATCCAATCTTCCAACAAAGCTCAACAATGGTATCCCCAGCGGAGTTATCATCAAACCTCAGCAAAGTACATCTCTTCCAACAGAGCATTCCCCGCAGAGTATTCTATTCGCCAAGTTTATTCCCCAACAGAGTCATCTTCTCCTACCGATATTCTTGCAACCATCATCCCCAGCGAAAACGAAGAACTCTCTTCAACATCAGCCCAGGATTCAGCTCCCGGCATTCGTCAAGGATTTATTTTCCTAGACGAAAATACATTCATAAACATCACATTGTCATACATTATGATACATGCATACACGAATCATATCACCCCAATCTCATTTATTTTTGAGAACATCATGACATCATGCATGTCATACATTATGACATTGCATACAACTAACTCGTTACTTTTTCAGGAAAGAACGATCAACAGATAAAAGTCTTTACCTTTTGAAGTATAAGACGTCCAAGATTCCTTCATCTTTCTGCTGAGGTTGTAGTTGCCAAAGATTCTCTCATCATTCTGCTGAGGTTGTAGTCGCCTAAGATTCTCTCATCATCCTGCTGAGGTTGTAGTCGCCTAAGATTCTCTCATCATCCTGCTGAGGTTGTAGTCGCCTAAGATTCTCTCATCATCCTGTTGAGGTAGTAATCGCCCAAGGTTCTCTCATCGTCCCGTTGAGGTAGTAATCGCCCAAGGTTCTCTCATCGTCCCGTTAAGGTAGAAATAGCCCAAGGTTCTCTCATCGTCCCGTTGAGGTGGTAATCGCCCAAGGTTCTCTCATCGTCCCGTTGAGGTAGTAATCGTCCAAGGTTCTCTCATCGTCCCGTTGAGGTAGTAATCGCCCAAGGTTCTCTCATCGTCCCGTTGAGGTAGTAATCGCCTAAGGTTCTCTCATCGTCCCGTTGAGGTAGTAATTGCCCAAGGTTCTCTCATCGTCCCGTTGAGGTAGTAATCGCCCAAGGTTCTCTCATCGTCCCGTTGAGGTAGAAATCACCCAAAGGTTCTCTCATTGTCCCATTGAGGTAGTAATCGTCCAAGGTTCTCTCATCGTCCCGTTGAGGTAGTAATCGTCCAAGGTTCTCTCATCGTCCCGTTGAGGTAGTAACCGTCCCGGATTCATGCATCACATCATTATCAACAAAAACCTTTTAAAGTTCCAGACTCGATTCCTGTATCCTGCCAGGGCACGTCTGAAGAGTTCGAAGATCCGATTCCTGTATCTTGCCAGGGTGTATCTGTTGACGACTATATTCCAGATTCGATTCCTGTATCCAGCCAGGGCACATCTACATCAAGGGTTTGAAGATCAGCTCCTGTAACAGGCCAGGTAATTATTTTTCTTTCTCAGGTACGCAAGTTCTCGCTAAGGAATCTCTTACGCGATCGACAATCTCTCGATGGCATCTATAAGCCCATCCACATACCAACATCCTCCGAATGGCGTCTATAAGCCCATTCCTGACAAGGTTCTGTCACACTTCCAGATGGCATCTATAAGCCCATCCTCCTATCCATCATCTTTCCAAATGGCATCTGTAAGCCCATTCCCCCTACATCACATTGCTGATACTACACCATGCGAGTGCAAATTTCTGGGCACTTTAGTGTTCAATCATCTTCCACCTTCGGATCACGAAAGGCACGCAAGCCAATCTACATCCTCAGGTTTAAGAAGATTGAACAGGGGCAACTGTTGTACCCCAAAATTTGCCCTCCCATATTTCTCAAAATATTTCAAGAAAAATTCACAAGTCCAACCCGGCGCGTCATATTCAGGTATTCTTTCGCCAAGATATCTCTGATAACGTATTCTCAAATTCAGGTTCGGCTCAAGAGTCAATTCTTTAAAGAAGGTATCCGAATGTGTGAGTTTTCTCGAAGAAATATGGTGAAAAAGTGTGCTGAAAGTGCAGTTTTTACGCGCTAAAAAATTCATAACTTGAAGATCGTGACTCGTTTTGAACCCGTTCCGGTGGCCAAAACTCCGTCTTGACATTATCTACGTTTTCATCTCTCACGGATGGAAGCCAATTTCGATCAGAAGGTCTTCAAAAATGTGGATTTATCAAGTATTTTCATACAGAAAATTTGTGACAGAAGTTTATTTGCGTCATGTTCAGAAAATCATAACTTGGTCGATTTTCATCGTATCGAGCTGGTTCTGGTGCCAAAATTTCACAAATTGAGTTGGCTACATTTTCACAGAAGGTATTGAGTTCAAACAGTATCCAAAAGGCCTTCGTTTTTTGCTCAGAGTGCGTGACACGCTGAAAATCCTGAATGCTGAATAATATTTCATCTGAGCCGAAACTTCGAAAATTCATAACTCGGTCAATTTTTATCGGATTGGGCTCATATTTTTACACAAGGTTAATGACTCATAGATCTACAACTTTGCTTCAAAAGTCGAGACCGGATTATGCTCCAATCAATACCAATTTTTTATTGAAGAACGTGTCAGAGTCGACACTGGAGTTCAAAATAAGTTTGTCTGAGCTGAAACTTCAAAAATTCATAACTAATTCACCGTTTATCTGATTGAGCCGATTTTTGGACAGGAGTTAGTTATCGATGTCGGCTACATTTTGTTTTCACATTTCAACTTCAGAAATTGCACTTAAGTCCCTGCGATTTAGCCTGGAAAGTGACGAACTCAAGTAAACATTGGAGGCCCAATTGCACATTCAAAGCCCATTTTCTTTACCCTAATTTCCATTATATAATCACCTTCTTTTCACACAAACCAGAAAGGAGAAAAAAGAGAGAAAAAAACCTTGCCACAACACTGTTAGAATATCAAATTCTTTCAAGAACCCTAAAACCTTGAAATCCTTATTACAAATCCCTCTCTCACTACAAACAAGCCATCACAGTTACAAACCAACACTTCACTACTTCTTCAGTAAGGGTAAGGCTGGCTTGATCTCCATGATTCAAAAGGCATAAAAGCATTCACGTCACTAATTTTCCAGTAAGGGTAAGATTGATTTGATCTCCATGATCAAAAGGGTATAATCATTCATAATGCCATATTGTGCCTAAACATTAAATTTCTTCATATATTGGCTTTATTTGCATTTTATGATTTTATTTAATGTGTTCATGAGATTCAACACTGCAGATTTAGACAGGATTCCCATGCAGGTTCATTAAGGAACGTTGAGGCCAAAACACAAAAGGCCAAAAGCCAAAAGCCAAATGGCCAAAAAGAACAACTTATGCATGACACCAATACATAGCGAGACAGACATCCTGAGAAGATTAAGGAACGTTGAGGCCAGAACACAAATGGCCAACGGCCAGAACACAAATGGCCAACAGCCAGAACACAAATGACCATGAAACCCAATCTAATGGCCAAAGAATGCAGACCACGGTACTCAGGAGTCAATGAACACGCACGTGATGCCAGAAAGTCAAACAAGGCTTTTTGTTAATGGGCCAAATTGCTTCCAAAAAACCTCCCTTTGGGTCTGAATACCCCCCATGGTTTGCATTGTTTTTGATTTCTATTTGATTTTCTTTTAATTCTTTTAATGTTTTAATTATTTCTTTTAATTCCATCAAATAATTTTCATAATAAAAATAAAATACAGAAAAATCAAAAAAATGTTTATTGTTATTAATATTAATTTCACCATTATTTTTGTAAATAAACATTAATAATTAATTTAGTTAATTTAGGTTTCAATTTCAACATTTTTTCTTAATAAACTAAAATAGGTAGAATTAGGGTTTTGATATTTTTTTTCACCTTTTCTTTTTATAAATAACCTTCTCTCATTATTATTGTTATTAATTATCATTTATTTTTTGTAAATAAACATGTACATTAAATATTTAGTAAATTAGGTTAAACTTTAATATTTTTTCATTAATAATTAAAAACAACTTAGAATTAGGGTTTCTCTTCAATTTTAATTTCTTTATTTCATAAATACAAAAAAACCTAAAAAAACATTTCTTTTTTAATAAAATAATTAATCAACTTTTAATTCAATTTAATTTCAAAAGGGTCTAACGCCCTCGAACGTGCAACTTTAATTCATTCGCGCATTTATTCTTATATTTTCTTGTGAATATTATGTAACTGCTCAAGCCATGTAATAATAACTAGGTTTTACTTTCCGCATTTTTATTAAAACGGGTCTTTGTTAATTTGGCGATGTATAGACCCGCGCCTTGTAATAGCGTAGGCTTTTACTTTCCGCATTTAAATTTCCGCACTCTTAAACTGCTAAACTTTGCATGAAAGAATGTATGGCCTAAATTAAAAACAAGCGTAGATCACCACAAATGCATGATCAAAGACAAATATTAACATGAAAACAACATACAAATTCACACACCACTCTTATGGTACGCCTCACTGTTGCCTTACCTTCGAAACGTGGTCGTCGAGTATAGGACGTCTTAGTAAGTCCTTATGTCCATTGATCTCGTTGCCTCAAAACAAGTTGCCTCGAAACGGTTGCCTCAGAATAGTTGCCTCGAAACGGTTGCCTCGAAATAAAAAGGATCAATGGCATAAGGGTAGCTTCTAAGGTGTCCTACTGTTGCTCTGGTGACCACACCGTCCCTACAAACGAATTGACCCGAACACCTCCAACGGTGGTGCTACCTACCTCTCAATGGTGGGATGGCACTACCTTAAGGATATTTACACAGCCTAATTCCTTAGGGTAGGTAGATGACTCATAGATACTTGCTCTCTTCAAAAACAAATCAAAACTCTTTTCACACCGACACCTTCAAAAAGCTTTCAAAACAAATTTTCAAACACTCTTGAGGACAGATACAAGAGTTATTCAGAAAACTTTCAAAGAAACTTTTTCAAACCCACGCACATTTTGAAAAGCAAACACTTTGAAAACATAAGAGCAAGTATCTAAGAGCCCATGGATAACCATGGATAGAAAGGGTGCTAACACCTTCCCTTTCTATAAATCTACCTCCCGAACCGAGAAACTATCTCATAAGGAATTTTGTTGTGCTTTTGTCCTGTCCATGTTGGAGAAAATAAAAGACGGTGGTGACTCTTGCTTCCGCGACATTTCGCGAACCAGCGTTAAACAGTCAATTCCAGATCCACTGGTCACAACTATGGATGGAGAGCACTTCCCTCTCCCTGTGAATGCTGACGTAGTTAAAAAATACTTTGCATAAAAGAATAATAATAAAAACCCTCAAAACTGAAAACCCGAAAGGGCGGTTTAGGAAAAAAGAGGGTGTCCTGGTGAATCGAAAACCCAAAAGGGCGATTCAGGAAAAAGTTAGGGACTTAAAGCAAATGACTATGCTCGGAATGATATCCTTTGTTTCTTTCCTTCATTCTGTCACCCGGCATAAGCTCGAAGCTAATCCAAGAATGATCTGTCTGAAAGCAGGAAGATGAAAGTGTAAGAGTCATAAGAGTCATAGCAGAGTCGGGACTTAATGGATATTCACATTCACATTGCCATTTGTAAACACTTGTTTGCTTTGATTTTGTAATTACTTACTTCCAAATGTAAATTCCTTCTTCACAGGCTAATTTCTCAAAACCAATAGAATATCTTCTTTCAAGTATACGTATACGTTTCTTTTCTCCCTTTTTACTATTTTGTTTGCAAAAACGTCCAATATTTTGATAAGCATGTGCATATAAACTTCGTGGGCCTTACACGGAAATGGTAATCTAAGTCATGGTTTGTGGTTCGCTTGAAATACGGATAACAAACACAACTACTACTGTGCAAGGGGCGTGTTTAGTTCTATGATTGATATGATTCTCATTCACTTTACCGGTGGATGCCTTGCCAATTTGTTTCACAGCTCCGTGCTGTTGGTGAAGGTCTTTGGGTCAGGGTAATATCAAGATTACGGCAGGTCGGCGAGATTGGCGAACCTAGTTGGAGATATTTCTTCCCCATAATGGCTTTTATTACGTTTCTTTGCCACACTTTCATATGTTATCTTGATTGTTTATTTTAGCATTGTCTGCATATAGGATTTTGTTTATGGCCGAATGTCAGTCTTGATGCGTTGAATATTTTTGTGTTGAAGAAATTGTTTCATTTTACTTAATCCATCCAGTATCACTCTTTAATCGATTTTTCAGGCATTTTGATGCCAATTATGCCAATTCTTTTGCTTAGCCAAGAATTTGGGATGAAGGAGTTTAGCTAAAAATGAGATTGTAATGGTATGCTTTTGAGTAGAACCCCGTTGACGATGTACAAGCATTGTTTCAATCCCAAAACACGGGGGATATAAGGGAGTTAGACCCTCGTTAACCCCTCTGAGCCTTCGAAGTAGGAGTTTCTTTTCTGTTCAAACAAAAAACATTTTTTTAACCAGGGGAAGGGTAGATGTTCAGTTAATTTGACCAAACATTCAAATTTCAGAAGGAATGTCCCATCAGAGGATCACCATATTTTATCTTTCATATCATGAGATCAGGAAATATGTCTAAACCATGATGTTCATTTCCTCACAAAGTCCTGAGCTCGAGATCGAATCGATACAATAATGGCTATCCCTCGCCGACCAAGGAATGAGGCATTTGTTTTCTTCAAAAAAAGAGAGAAAGAAAGAAAAAGTTCAAAGACCTAAAGTCATATTGACTTGTTTGAAGTGGAAAGTATGAATAAGAAAGAAACAAAAAGCCCCGCTAAGCCGAAAATTGAAAACAAGTCGCTTAGGCAAAAGTTAGGGCGTCCCGATGGGCTCCCAAAATTGAAATTCAAAAGATTTTGTCCAGGAAAAAGTTAGGGAAAAGAGAGCCTAAAAGGCCGAAAAAGATTATCCAATAAAATTTTCATCAAAAGTTGGAGAATTTGTTGTGATCACTCAACCATTATAAATCCTTTTGAAAGATGAATGTTTGTGATAAGTCAACTGAACTTAGGACAAGAGAATATCATGAAGGGGGTGGGTACCCAATAACTTGAGCCTTGAAAATTTTTTTTCTAAAAAACCTCGAACCAGACCACGTTACAACCTCTAAAAGTCCTAACTGAAACAAGGGTTTAACTCGAAAGCATACTACAACAGGATAACATTTCCTAAACTCCCAAATATGTGTTGCATATTCATGTTGGTATCTTATCACCCGCATCTTGACTTTTTTTTTTAAAAAAAAAAGAGGGAAGAAAAGTTTTGAAATTTTTTGCGTTCTAGCCAGTGATTCATTCATGACAGAGATGTGACACTTTGTTAAGGTTTTCAACTTCAAGGCTTAAACAATCGTCGCATCAGATCTGTCATTCCCAAAATAAACATCTTTCTGCATGCAAAACATTTGTTTGACATAAAAAAAAAGTTTACACGTTGAACACCTGTAAAGAGCTTAATGATTGTCAGGAAGGGAATATTTGGTTTCTCTTCTATTAGACAGAGGCCATGTATGAATAGGACTTTACCTATCCCCAGTGAAGTTTCGTTTCCGCATCAAAGTTTTGTTGCCCCGGGAATCTTCTTTTAAAGGATTCATTCTAAGACTCCGGATTTAAGGATATCCCCAACGGAGTTGCCAACAGAGATCCCTCGCCTTGACCTCTCATTTCCCATCCGGTTGGTTGATTGGGGAATCCTTATGTTAAGATCTTTCCTTATCCCCAGTAAAGTCGATAATGTGTGACTATCTGCATGATCCATCCAATGGTTGCATTCCAAAAGAAAAATCTCTCCAACAAAAATCTTCAACAAAGTTCTGTCTCCTCGGTGAAGTCCCGTTTTCTCAGCAGAGCTTTGTTCCCCCAGCAAAGGTTTTTCACCCCTCACGTCGGGTTTGTTGTCTTGGTGTCATCCTCAACATGGACGTGTGCTGTCTTTTCTAGAGATTACAGTCTTTCCCTAATCTTCTCCCTCAATGTCTAATCTTCAGATGGCGTCCCTCTCCAGAAGCTACAGTGTCGATCTTATCTTCCCTAGGAGTTTGAAATTTATTTCTGAAGCTCCTCTCATGTTTGTGGCCCATTTCTACTGGTTGCTCGATTGTTATTCCCCGCGAAGCTTCATCTCTTCAAGGTTCCCTCTCTAGCGGTTCCCCATATTTTCTCCTCTCCTTTGGATTTTGCAATTTATTTTTGCAAGTCAGTGTCAGATTCTGACTTCTTGGTTATTGGCTTCTCAATTGGCCATTCCCCAGTGAAACTTTTAAACATGCATCATTACATTGTATCTACCAAAACACGTAGCATTTCCATTATATGGAATATTGCGCTATATAGAAAGAATTCAAACATGCATCGAAACATAAGCCATTATTGTTTCTATTGTCCCCAATGAATTTGCTAATACTTCGGATTAAATCCCCAGCGAGGTCTTCGTCCTTATTATCTCAGTTCCCCCCCCCCCATATCAATATCATTTTGACGTCAATCATTTGTTTGTTTGAGTGTCTACTCTTGACTGTAGTTCAGTTTCTCCCTGGCGCGGTCTTCTCGGGTTTAGTCTTCACTATCCTCTCCGGTTCATTCTAATGTCTATTGATGCACCTTTCAAATACCAGTTTCTTCCTGATATTCGCTTTCAGCAGGTTTTTAGGTGTACGCCATAATCTCCTTGCTTTGGGTTGAGCTCCGAGTTTCGTCTCCTCACCATGCGTATGAAATCCAGTTTCGTCCTGGTGCTCGTCTAGTTTAGTTTCGCTTAACTAGTTATTGAGTCGAGTTTCGTCTCGTTTTTTCTTTCATACCCTGGACCCTTTGATGGTTTACGTTTACCGAGTGCAGTGTTCGTACTGCATCCCTGGTTAGAAATCAATCTCTTTTTGTTCCTTGGATTCTTCTATCAGTTTTCGTCACTGTTTATCCATTGATCTGAGACCAGCAGGTGCTCTGAGAAACATGCGCTCTCATCACTCTCGCTTTGGGTCGAGTCTCGCCTCGTCGCCTGTGCATGAAATCCAGTTTCGTCCTGGTGCTCATCTAGTTTAGTTTCGCCTAACTAGTTATTGAGTCGAGTTTCGTCTCGTTTTTGCTTTCATACCTTGGACCCTTTGATGGTGTTCGTTTACCGAGTGCAGTGTTCGTACTGCATCCCTGGTTTGAAATTAGTCTCTTTTGTTCCTTGAATTCTTCTATCAGCTTTTCGTCACTGTTTATTCATTGATCTGAGACCAGCAGATGCTCTGTGAAACATGCACTCTCATCACTTTGCTATGGGTCGAGTTTCGCCTCGTTACCCCTGCGCGAAATCTAGTTTCGTTCTGGTACTCATCTAGTTTAGTTTCATCTAACTGGTTATTGAGTCGAGTTTCGTCTTGCTTTTCTTCCTCATTTCTGGGATTCTTTCAGTTCTTTCATACTGACTATCTTAGTTGATATTAGCAAGTGCTCTTAGAATCACGCACTCTAGCCACTTTGCTTCGGGTCGAGCTCAGAGTTTCGTCACCTCACCCGCGTACTTTTTCTTTTCGAGAGCTTAGTTTCTCCTATACTCTGGTTTGAGTTTTATCTCACCTTTTTGGAAGCCCAGTTTTGTCCTGGCACATTTGTCCGAAAGTTTAGTTGCGTCTACTCTTCTTTGTTTTTGTTTTGTTTCAACCCACGTTACAACTTCATTCTGATGCATGTCTTGCGGGTTTTCTGCTTCTTTTTATTTCTTCTTCAAAAGAGTAAATTTTCGGGTTCTTTTGTATTCAATCATCTTCAACTCTGAACGCTCGAAAGTTGTCAGTTTTCTCACTTATCATGTTGAAGATATTTGAATAGGGGCAGCTGTTGCACCCCAAAATTTACCCTCTTGATTTAGGCTTATGTTTCATCATGAATATCATATTGCATTGCATTCATACATTGTGATGGGATCAAAATACTTTGGTTATCAAGTCTTCCTCAAGCTTTGAAGGTTGATCGCATTGACAAGTTGCTCAAGTAGAACCTTATTATCTAAACCTTTGGATCTTTCAAGCTCAAAAGTTATTGCATATCTCAAGATATTTTATCCATCTCTTTGGATCATCAGAAGATTGAAGTTTGAGATTGATTATAAGAAGAATCACTCTTTTGATTCACCAGTCAAAATTAGGGTTTTGCTTGATCATGGCTTTTGATAAATGTACAAGTCTTGATTTGGAAGCTACAACATCTCATTGTTATTTGAAAAGTCTTTGTACAAGAAATTGGTCAAGATGCCCAGAGGATTTGAAATTTTGGAGATGATTCATCAGTCTCCTAAGGTGTTAACCAAAACTAGGGTTTGGGATTTTATCAAGATTTATTGAGAATTTTGAAGTGAAACTTTGTACATGGCCTCTATATATTTGGGAGATAGTATGTTTGAAGTTTTGACCATCAATTTTGAAGAGAAGTGGACCAATTAATTCAAAGGGGCAAAATGGTCATTTTGGTCAAAATCAGTCAAAGTCAAGGTTGACCAAGTGAACTTTCGGTAAACCATCAATTCAAGGGTGTAATTTTCATATTTCAAGTCCATTTTGATCACTAGATCAAAAAGATTGAGGTTTGGGTTGAAACTTGTTCATGAAGAAACCCTAAAAGTTTCTAATTTTGGAAAATGAGGATTTAACTTCAAAAATTCATATTTTATTCACCTTTGATCAAAAAAAATGCAAATGAGATATGCTTGGAAAGATAAGAGGGTGATCTTTCGTCTCCTTTTAGTCTCATGTCCAAATTAGCAAAGAGTCAAGAGTTATGGTCTTTGGAAGTTCATGCCTCAAGTTAAAATTATAGGTCATTTTCCAAAATTAGTGAATTTCATTTCAAATTTTGAGGACCTTAGTGGATTCAATTGAAAAAACACAAAACTAAGGGATTGAAGATCTTTTCAATACCTTTCCAAATTGTACTCATTTGTGTCCAAATTCAAATGTATGGGCAAGTTATGTTCTTTTGAATTTCATGCCATTTTATTGAACTTTAGCCATGCAAGCAAAATGCCAAAACTTGAGAACTTCATTTTCAGCCATTCTCTTCACTTCTAATCAGACCCATGACACATTTGTGACCTATGGAAGCCCTTGATGCCATCCATTTCGTGCCCATGTGATTGTTGTTCTTGCTTGAGGCCAAAATTTCAAAACTTGCCCAAAATTGGAAAAACTCTAATACTTTCTGATCATGTGGAATCAAGGGCCAAGATTTTAAGGATGATTTTTTGAAGTAATTTGGCCCACAAAATGCATAAAAGGCTAAAGAATGCACGAGCAAATGACCTGATCATATGCACACCTCATTTTCTGCACAAACTTCCAATCCTGCCCTCCAACGGTATTAAGCTTGCATTTCCACCCCTACCCTCCGGTACTCACTCTAGATAATGAGTACTGAGGCTCATTTGATGGGGTAGAGGCCTCCATTGCAAGAAATCCAAATATGAGTTCAACTTCCTTTCTCTGCATTTTTTCTTCAAATCCCTTAATTCCTTGGTCGTTTCTTCAATTTCTTTGCAGAGACACATTCAGTGGAGCAAGAGGATCAAGTTGGAACCATTGATTTGCTTCTGGAGTGAGGGAACCGTGCATTCAGATTTGGATTTAAGGTAAGCTCACTCAACTTTGATTCATGATATATAGCTGTTTATTGCTAAATTTGAGCATGGATACTTGCTTGTTGATGTTATGTGAACGATTCTGAAACTGTTTGAGGTTTTGGTTTGGCATATTATGCTTGTTTAAGATCTCTGCAACTCTAATTTTCAGTGAGATTTTGGTGATTTCATGCTGATATTTCTAGATCCATGGATGTCTATTTGATATGATTTGAATTGTGTTTAATTCCTTGCCGTGTTAACTTTGATTTGCACTTGATTTGATGAATTTTGGTGGAGAAATGAGATTGTATGATCGATCTGAATCTGAGGCATAAGCCTAAGTCACGTGCGAGTTTTGGTGTTGAACAGAGGTTGAAGATGACGCGCTGGCTTGATCTGGTCCATTGGATCTATCTTTTTTTGAATTTTGTTCATGTTTGAATTTTAATTGATTTCTGGATTTTATTTCTTGATCAATAATCATGAGAAAATTATGAAAAAATTCAGGAAACTTAAAAATAATATTTCTAACCTTGTGTATTTTTTTTTTGTAGTTTTTGAAAATGTTTTGATTGGTTTAAATATTCGTGTGATTAATTAATTAATTTTTGTTTAATGTTTATTTTGTTTTAATATTTTCATTAATCTAAAAATTCCACAAAAAATGTTTTGGACTCTTAAAATAATTTAGAAATTGATTCTAATTTTGGTTTAGCATTTTTCCTATTTTTGATTAGAAATTTAATTGAGAAGTTTATTTGAAATGTTTTCTTCATAATTTATGTTTTAATATTTCCTTTAATTCAAAAATACTCAAAAAAATCATATACGTTTGTATTTAATCACAGTGTCTGAATATAATTTTGTTTTGACCTTTTTATGACTTTTGGCTAGGGTTTGCATTTTGTCATTAAATAATAGTTTAATTGTTTGTTTGATTTTATTTTAATATTTCCCTTTAATTCAAAAATTCCACAAAAAATCATGGATGTTGGTTTTTAATTCTAATATTTGAATATAATTTTGGTTGGATACTTTTCTAACTTTTGATTGGAGTTTTATTTTGAAGATGTAATTTTTTGTTTAATTATTTAAAGGTTTGAATTTTGATTTTATTTATCACTTTTCTTTAACTCTAAAAATTTTAAAAAATAAGTTCTATGATCTTTAGAGTTTTGTTTACTTTTGTATGATTTTAATTTGATGTGTTTAGAATTGGAACTTGATTAATCAATAATTGAGTTCATTTTCTAACTAATTATGGTTTTGCTAATTCCCTTGTTTATTTTGATTCCAAAAAGAAACTGGCCTTGAGTTTCAATTGAATTTGGTTCTTGTTTAAGGTTCATAGATGGATTTAGGTCCTTAAAGAGATTTTTCTTGAATTAATTGATAAGGTTTTGTATTTTCCACAAAATATTTTGAAAACTTGTCTAGTTTGGTGGTTTTTGCCAATTAGTTTTTGATATTTGAAGTTTGATTGATCCTTTCCTCATCCATCCATGAACTTAAAACATGTTTGATGACTCTTATACATCTCAAGGATGCTAATAAATTTTTTGTTTGAATTATGGAAGCCCTTTTCTTTTTTTTTTGATGTATTTTTGAAGTGAAGGTACCCAATTAATGTTGCATATCTTGTTGCAATTTACTTAATGGCCAATGAACTTTAGTGAGGCCTATAATTGGGCGTCTAATGATCATGTTGGTTCTTTTTATTCACATAAACTCAAGTCATTACACTTAATCCCCCATGTTTGAATGATTGAACCTTTTGATGCACGTTTTATGACTTTTTGCTTTCTTGTTGATCTTCACTTTGAAACTTGAGCTTTCAATTTGAGTTTGAGGTAACCAGATGGCCAATGACAACATGAAGGGGAATGATACTTCAATGATAGTCTCATTAGGACTCGAGAGTAATTGATCCCTATTACTTAAGTTAGTTCTAATCTTGATTGGAGTTTGGCTTCTTTCTTTTATCCTTGTTGAATTTTTGAGGAATTTTGAATGCACTTGTGCAACATGTTTTAGAATAAACACTTTAACCTTTTGATCATGTCCTAATCATGTTTTGGAAGCTTTACTTCAGATCTTTGATTGTTACAAACTCTTTAATTTTGTCCTTGTTTGACTTTCTTCCATGGTTAGCTTGAGATCTAAGTCTTTGATGCATTGTATGGGATTCCTCTTCTATTATGCTTGTGAGTTGTGATCAAGTAATTGAGTATGATTGAATTGTGAATTCTACTGACCTTCATGGTCTTTTATTGTATTCTTCTCAATCTCCCATGATCCTTGATTAATACTCAATTGTCAATTCAATATGGTGATAAAAAAGAGCAACATTCCTCTAACTTTTGACTAAATTATGCATATGCCTGCTTCTTTTTGTCTATCATATCTAATGTTTTGATAGTTGTTATCATGTTTTCTCACTTCATTATGGTGTCATCATCTATACCTTATGAGAGTCATCATTCTATTTATGGGAATACTAACTTGGTTGTTGAATGTGTGAGGTACTCTGAGAAAAGTTTTCCACTTTTGACTTGAGGCTACTGTGTTTCACTTTATTTGTGGAACACAATTTATTATATTGGTACTACACTTGTGCTTGGCATATTTGATAGCCTATGCAAGATATATATATATATATATATATATATATATATATATATATATATATATATATATATATATATATATATATATATATATATATATATATATATATATATATATATATATATATATATATATATATATATATATATATATATATATATATATATATATATATATATATATATATATATATATATATGTGTGTGTGTGTGTGATTATGAATGCTATACATTGCCCATGGGATCTGTTCATATCTGAAAATCTCAATACTTACATCCTGATGGCGTAATTTCTGACTTGATTTGTCTGCTGATGCCAGCTTGCTTGAAGTTCTCTTGGTTTCTTTTATTCTTGCTCAGTTGCTACGGATAGTTATCCGTTTGGTATTGCACTATTTCCTTTTTTCTATTTTCATTTTGTATAGTTCTATGTTGCATGATGTGATACGGTGGGAAGAACTGACTGTTTTTGGAATGCTGGTTTGCGTTTTGCGTTTTTTGTTCACAAAATGTCGCGGTAAGCAAGAGTCGCCACCAACTTTTATTTTATCCAACAAGGAAAGGAAAAAAGCACAGAAAAATTCCTTTTTTGAGATATTTCTCGGGTTCGGGGGGTAGATTATAGAAAGGGAAGGTATTAGCACCCTTTCTATCCGTGGTTATCCACGGGCTCTTAATTACTTGCTCAATTGTTTTCAAAATTGTTTTCTTTGTGCTTGTGGGTTTGAAAAAAAGTTTTTGTTTGAAAACTTTGATTTAACTCTTGCTTCTGTCCTCAAGAGTGTAATGAAGTGTTTTGAAAACTTTGTTTGTGAAAGTGTAAGTGTGAAAATTTTATTTTGTTTTGAATGAGAAAGTATCTAAGAGCTATCTACCTGCTCGAAAAAGGAATCGTTCTATGCTAATGTCCTTTAGACAATGCTATCCCACTATTAGTGAGTGGGTAGCACTGTCGTTGGAGTTTGAGGGTCAATTCGAATGAGAGACATACGGTCACTAAAGCAATGTTAGGACGCCTTAGCGGTAACCCTAATGTCTTAGATCATTTATTTAAGGAAAAAATATCCGAGGCAACCATTTCGAGGCAACTATGATCTTTTAGACAAGAGGACGACCTCTAAAACAACCTATACTCAATGACCGTGAACAAAGGAAACCAAGTGGGGTGTACCCTAAGAGTGCGCATGTGCGAGTGTGTCATTTTCAGTTATTTTTATCTTTGCACATGTTAAGGGTGGTCTAATTTGATTTTAGATTAAAACATTCAGTCTTGTCATGCAAACCCAATTATCAAATATCTAGCAATTATAATTTGCGGAATTAAAATGCGGAATTTAAATTACAAGGCGTCGAGTATTTACATCGCCAAAAGCAACCCTTTGAAAATAAAATAAAGCGATAAAATAATTAAATGTCCTAATTATCTATTACATTTCGGAAGCAGATACATTAATATGGGTAAAAATAAATAAAGCGCGCGGGAAATTAAATCGAGTGCGAAGTTTAGGGTTTTGACCCTTTTGAAAGAAAATTGCTCTTTTGTTGTTTTTATTTAAGAAGAGAAATTAAATTCTAAATTAAATGCTAAATTAGAAATTAAATAAATTAATTAATGAAAAATAAATTAATGACATGTTTTTGGGTTTTTGTTATTTTAAGAAAGAAAATAAAATAATTAAATTAGTAGTTAAAACCTAATTAAGTCTAATTAATTTTAAATATTTACAAAATAAATCAAAGTTTCCTAATTAATATCCTAATTAATTAATAAGTTTATTAATAAAAATAAAAGTTTTAAAATTTGATTGGATAAAAAAAAGTATTTTTGTGGTTTTATTTGATAAAAAAAGAATTTTGTTATTGGTTAGAAAATTAGTTAAATGAAATAAAACAATTAAATTAAATAAACAAAATAAATAAAAAAGTAGAAGAATTGGGCCTGATTGGAGGGTGTAGGTAGCAACTTTCTTGGCCCATTAGCAGTTGGTCCGTTTGACCTTTAGAATCTGGTACACACGCATTGACTAGCGTTATCATGTACCCTCAAGGCCTGGCCACCAGATCTGGCCATCTGGCCATCTGGTGTGTGGATTGATGAGGGAGTATGGTATGGATCTGGCCCCTGCGCGCATGTGATAACCTGAAAAATATGAAGAAAATACAATTTGCTGGGGGCAGGGATCGAACCCTTGACCTCCAGCCTTGGAACGCTTTAAGGCTTACGTGGAAACTGCTAGGGCGTGTTGTTTTTTGTTGATAATAATATAAACAATATATTATATAAAAAAAACAACTCAATGGCCAGAAAAAACAAAAAAGGCACGCTTCGTTTGAATCAACCAATGGACCGATGACACGAGTTCATCCCTGTCCTCCAAAACCTGTAAAAATTACTTGCGGATTTTTATCCGCAGCTAAAAGTGCAGGTTCATCCTAAAACTCTCTCCAGGCCATATAAATGGAATCCACGACCATGGTTAGCCTCATCTCATCTCTCTGATCACATCCATAACCACCATTAAGGCCAATTTCACCTGAAATAGAAAGCCCTAAAAACGAACAAAGAACCCTAGCTATGGTAGATCTTGATACCGGTCAGATAAATGAAATCAAATGATGCCAAAAGCTTGTAAATGATGCGTGGATTATAACTATGCAATTAGTTCATGAAAACAATGCCTAATTTCAGAGATACGAAATCAAGAACAGGGGCAATTCGTGTGAGACTTACAGTGCGTATGAGGGCCTGAGAATTCTTCGTTTTGATCGAGTTAGCTTATGGAGATGGCCAGCAATCGATTGAGACAAGTCTCAAGTCCTGAAAATGCCTCTAACTTTGATTTCGATCTCTAACTTTTTTGTGATTTTGCAAGTTTTTGTTCTGCTTCTACAAGTGATTGCCAACCCTGATTTTCGTGTCCTTTGCTTGCTTATGTAATGCACATTGGATTAGGGTAACATTTGCTGTTTAAATCTTCCCACAATGATGATTGCATATTTGATTTGATTTTCCATAAAAGCTTTCCAAACTTGGCCTAAATCACATATTTTTGTAACCAATGCCTTTGATACGAATTTGATTGAAATAATAGCTGTATTTGGAACCTGAAATAGCCAAAAAAATCATGTGTTATCAATGCTTTAGATTTTATATGATTTTATTTGATTAAAAATGAATTAATTCAAATAAAAATCAAATTAAATAATAAATATGTGATATGGACACATGGCTGGATCTAGGGAACGTGGGCAATAATGCAAACTCAAATCAAGTGGAAAAGAATGGGCCCATTTGGCAAAATTTGAAGTTTTGGGGATAGTTGACTTTTGGCAATTTTGCAAAAAAGTCCAACTTCAACAATGCATAACTTCTTCAATTTTGAACTTTTGGAGATCTTCTTGGACTTTCTAGAAAGCTTGAGATGTCCTCTAATCAACAATTTTAGTATCATATCATTTTGATATTCCATGCTCAAGTTATAAGCTTTGACAAAAAAGGTGTTTTTGTTGACTATCAAAAATGACCTATAATGTCCAAATTCATAACTTCTTGTGAGTGCATGTTTTGATCATGAGATATGGAGATGTATTGTAGGAAATTTCATTCTCTTAAAAATGAGCTTTGGATGGGTCATTTCTCATAAAGTATGAGAAAGTTATGCTTGGTCAAAGTTGAGTTGACTTTTCCTACAAAACCCTAATTTAGCAACTTTTGAATCTTGATGAATTTTGAGAAATCCTTGATGAATCATGATCAACCCTTGATCAAATGATGAAATATACTTCTAAATGAGAATGTTAACAAAAAATCTTGAAGTTTGACTGTATTTGGGTCACAGTTGACTTTTACCCTAGCACATTCGACTTTTGGACTTTTGAGCAATTGACTGAGCAAACTTCCTCTGCAAGGCTTGAAATTTGACATGGATAATCTTGAGAACATATTAGGAAATTGGTGAGCACTTGGGGTAATTTGGAATCAAGGATCTTGATGCAACACAAAACCCTAATTTGGGGTAGATTGCCTTAGGAGATAGTTTGTCTGACCAACTCTTGAGCAGCCTTGAGCCACTTGGAGATTTTTCTTGCAATGTTTTGAGAAATATGGGTAGGAAAATTTTGGGGTACAACAAATGATGGGACCTCTGTTGCTGATATATGTCAGGAGGCCCTCTGTTTTGTTTGATACATGTGTTGTGTTTGTGTTTCTTTCTTTAACTATTGGTCGATGAGTCACTCAATTTAGAAATTGAGATCACGACTTCGCTCTCAATGCATGTCCCCTATAGGATATTTATTGTTTTTTCTTTAATCATTGATCGATGAGTCACTCAATTTAGAAATTGAGATCACGACTTCGCTCTAAGTGCATGTTCCCTATAGGATATTTATTGTTTTTTTTCTTTAATCGTTGATCGATGAGTCACTCAATTTAGAAATTGAGATCACGACTTCGCTCTCATTGCCTGTTCCCTATAGGATAAGTTTTGTTAAGCTTCCTTTGACATGTTAATTAAGGTAGGAATCCATGTATGCTAGCATAGGGTAGGATTTTCCTTTATCCTCAACCTTAGGGTCAATCATTGTATGATAACACTAGGGATAGTGCTAGGCTAGTTTCCCTTCCTTTGCATTTTGCATCTTAAAACAAAAATTTGTTTTCTTGGCAAATCATAAAACACCTCTAATAAACTCAAACCCTTCTTCAAGGTAAAATATATAAATCAATCTTATTTGTTTGTGCGCCCCTTGGCTTTGTTTTTAAACCTGGTTTATTGATGTTTCGCCATCTTTGCCATGACACCTTGTTATCTTATAGCTGATGTTTCACCATTGCAAATTTGCTTGAAGCCGATGTTTCTCCATCGCACATGTTTGTTATCCTACTTTGATTCTCAACATCAATGTTAGGTGTGATGTTTTATCATCCGGTTTATTGATTTTTCGCCATCTTTGCCATGATAACTTGTTATCTTATAGCCGATGTTTCGCCATCGAACATTTGCTTGAAGCTGATGTTTCGCCATCGCACATGTTTGTTATCCTACTTTGATTCTCAATATCATTGTTAGGTGTGATGTTTTGTCATCCGGTTTATTGATGTTTTGCCATCTTTGCCATGATACCTTGTTATCTTATAGCCGATGTTTCGCCATTGCATATTTGTTTGAAGCCAATGTTTCGCCACCGCACATGTTTGTTATCCTACTTTGATTCTCAATGTCATTGTTAGGTGTGATGTTTTATCATTTGGTGTTCCGCCATCTTTGACATGTTACTTTGTTATTATTTAGTCGATGTTTTACCATCTCATTTGTCTATTGTTTTATTTGATGTTTTGCCATCTTGACTGTTTTTGTTGTCTTAACTAAAAAACACAAACCAACCAAAATATATGAGCCTAACTACGGCTGCTTTGATTCCTTAACAGGGATACGTAGGCATTGGTGTAGGGCCCAACCGAGCACAACAATTATTTTCCCTACATTGTTTTCTTTTCTTTTCTTTCGCATGCATTCCCTTTTTAGCTTTAAGCCATATACATAGGTTTTGACCACACCCATTAGATTAGACAACAAGAGTGGATACCGTAGAGTACTACGGGCGTGTTGGGTGCTAATACCTTCCCCTCGCGTAACATACTCCCTTACCTGATCTCTTGGTCGAAAGACCGTGATTTCTCCCTCTTTAGGTTTTCTCGATGTTTACCTTTCCCTTTCGGCCGGATAAAAGACGTTCGGTGGCGACTTCATTGATATTTCATTACAAGATGACGGTTCGGCCAGGTTGTTTTAATACCAAAGTTTGTTTTCTAGATGAAACTAAATGATATATAAACTCTTTATTTATAAGTCTGATTATGATTTAAATATGGAAACAATTGATGGGAGAAATGAATTCCATAATCGATTAGGAAAAACGATTATTGACCCCCAATATTCATTGTTCAAACCACAAATGAAAGGTTTTGATATTTATTTGTTACCAATCATTAAGATACCATCCTAATCAATTTTAGACTTTACAAGAGAAAATAATAAATAGTATTATTAGGGCTAATCAATAATCCAATTTGAAAAAGTCATCCATTTGATAAAATAATCCCCTAAGTTAATTAGATCTAAAAAAAACTTGCTAATGTGGTTTTCATACAATATGATAGGCTTCTCAAATATTTTTAGTGTATATGTGTAATTTTGTGCCTTTACAAGACACTTGTAACTCAAAAAGACATGGCCAGGTGTGATCGGTGGAAATAGAATTGACTGTTTTGGAATGCTGGTTCGTGTTTGCGTTTGCAAAATGTCGCGGTAAGCAAGAGTCGCTACCGTCTTTTATTTTCTCCAACAAGGAAAGGACAAAAGCACAGCAAAATTCCTTTTCGAGATGTTTCTCGGGTTCGGGAGGTAGATTATAGAAAGGGAAGGTGTTAGCACCCTTTCTATCCGTGGTTATCCAAGGGCTCTTAGGTACTTGCTCACTATGTTTTCAAAAGGTTTTTCTTTTCTTGTGTTTGTGGGTTTTGAAAAAAGTTTTGTTTGAAAACTTCGATTTAACTCTTGTATCAGTCCTCAAGAGTGTATGAAGTGTTTGTTTGAAAACTTTTGTTTGAAAAAGTGTAAGTGCGAAAAGTATTTTTGTTTTGAAAGAGCAAGTACCTGAGAACCTCTACCTACTCAAAAGAAATTAAGCTGTGTAAATGTCCTTTAGACAGTACTATCCCACTATTGAGATGTAGGTAGCACCGTCGTTGGAGTTTTCGGATCAATTCGATTAAAGGGACGTATGTGGTCACTAAAGCAATGGTAGGACGCCTTAGCGGTAACCCTAATTTCTTAGATCGTTTTTTATCTAGGCAACCGTTTCGAGGCAACTTTGATCTTTAGACAGGAGGGCGACCTCTAAAACACCCTATATTCAATGACCACGTCGAGGCAACCAAGTGAGGCGTACCCTAAGAGTGGCATGTGCGAGTGTGTCAGGTTTCAGTTATGTTATCTTTGTACATGTTATGGTGAGCTACAATTGATTTTAATTTAAGAGAGATCTTGACATGCATAGCCTAGTTAGCATACATCTAGCAGTTAATAGTTGCCGAAAATAAAACTACGCTATTACAAGGCGTCGGGTATTTACATCGCCAAAAAACAAACCCTTGAAAAGTAAATTGCGGAAAATTAAATGAAAGCGATAAAAAGGTCCTAATTAAAGCTATTACATCCTCGGAGCAAATACAGTTATATTATAAAAAATTATGAATAAAAAATAATCACGCGCGAGAAAAATTGCATCGGAGAGTTTTTTAGGGTTTTGACCCTTTTTTGAGAAAGAAGGAAGTTTTTATTATTTATGAATTAAATTAAATTAAATTAAACCTAAACTAATTAATTAATAAAAAGAAATATTTTTGGTTTTTTATGTTTCAAGGAAATAACTAATAAATAAATAAAATGATTAAAAGTTATCAAAACCCTAATTCTATATTAATTTTATTTATTGTGAAAATATTAAAATTAACCTAATTAAAGACTAAATTAATTATGTTAGTATTTATTTACAAAAATAACTAAATAAAAAATATTATATTTTTATGTCTTCTGAATTTTATTATGAAAATAAATATTAATTTGTTAGTGAAAATAATAATTATAATAAATAATTAAAATGAAAGAAATAAAAAAGAAAAGAAAAGAAATAAACTTGAAGGGGGGTGTTGGGCCCAATTGTGTGGTGTATGTTGCAATTCTGAAGCCCATTAACAATTCCAGCCCTGTTGACTTTCCTGATCACCCATGCGTATGTTGACCAGGGAGCATGGTGGTCTTCCCCTCATGACCCTTGGATCTATGCTTGGAGACACCTGGCGTGTTGAGGTTTGAAACATATGGTAGACATCCCTCTTGAGATCTGCATGTGAATATATGAAACAAAATAGAATAAATGTTTTGGGGGACCTGAGATTCGAACCCAGGTCCCAATGCTCATTGCTTCAATGCCTTTGCCAGCTGAACTGTAACGCGCTTTTGTTAAATGAATAGATGATGAATATTATATACAAAAACAAATATTATGCTGTAAAACAAAAAAAATAACGCGCGCCTTTTTTAAATTGGCCAACCAGGTATCAACACCTCATCATCTTCTTCGTTTGTCCTGTATAATTAACATCAGATAGCGGGGGTTTTTAACCTCCACTAACCCCTGCAAGGAAAAATAGCGAATAGAAATATAGCAAGCATAAATATTTCGCGAGGTATGGATTCCCTTCGTCTTGGTCTCACGATTTCAGTCATGTATCTCACTAGTCCCAATTTTTCCTGGTTCAGAAAGCCCTAATTTAAAGCTCAAGAACCCTAGAAATTTGATCATGGCATCTCACGATTCAGGGCATTACAGTTCAATTCATCCATTCCATTAGCTTTATATGGTCTCTAGCAATGCAAAACAATCACAACAACATGTTAAATGTGCATGAAATAAGAGATACAATTATGCAATATAAGGGCAAATCGTGGGACTGTCTATCGTGATTCCTTGAGCTTTGATGCTGGAATTTGATTGCAAAACGTTCCTGGGACCTCCTGCAATATGTTTGAATGAATAAAATGCCTTAAATCGACCTAGAATGCAAGAACAGGTTTTCACTTTTCTTGAAAATTCTTGAATGTGCTATGGCCGTTTTTGCAGCTTTTTATCGTCCATTAGGGTATGGTTTGCTTGCTTTCATATAAGGGAAACAAATTAGGTCAAAAAATTGGATCCAATCCATGTGCGTTGATGTTTAAATCTTTGATTGAAAATCAAATATTTTTTATTCTTCATGATTGAACAAAGTTGCCAAAATTGGATTTTTTTGTATCTTTGACTTGTGCACGAATTTCCCAGCATGTTTAGGTCATATTTGCTTCACAAAAAGATTTAAAAATCAAATCTTGTATTTTCTTATGATTTAAATTAATTAAATGAATTAATATTAATTAAAAATCCAATTAATCAATAAAAATAAGAAAATAAATCCCATTTAGATTGGTGGGTCGTGCATAGGTCATGAATTTTCAAGAAGAGATTTGAGGCCCATTAGCAAAAATAAGGTGTTTTGAGCAAAGTTGACTTTTGCAAATTCATGAAAATTTTCCAACTTCTCCAATGCACAACTTGCTCAATTTTGATCATATGACCATGTTCTTGGACATTTTGGAAAGCCCTTGAAGTTCTCTAACCAATGCCTTTGGTCCCATGTCATTTGGATTTACCAATCTCAAGTTATGGCCTTTGACTCAAAGTGTCCTTTTGTTGACTTTTGAAATTGACCTATAATGTAGAAATTGATAACTTTTTGTGAGAGCATTTCTTGGACTTGGAATGTGAATATGGATTGTAGGAAATATCATCCCTTAAAAATGAGCATTGGATGGGATTTTTCTGATGAACCATGAAAAAGTTATGCCTTGGTCAAGATACAGTTGACTTTTCTACTGTCCAAAAATAGTAACTTTTGCATCTTTGATGATTTTTGAGCTATTCTTGTGGAATCATGATCAAGACTTGATCAAATGATGATTGTGAACTCAAAATAAGATGTTGACCAAAAATTCCGACTTTTGACTGCAAAATGACCATTTTGCCCTTGCAGTTGACTGTAGATCAAATGGAGCTTTTGATTGTGCAAATTGGCATTGTGAGTCTTGAAACTTGGCATGTAGGTGCTTGAGAATGTATATAGGCCTATGAGACTTGATTGAACCATTGAGAACCCCCAAACTCTTTGAAAGAACCAAAACCCTAATTTCAGCTGTCTTAGGAGGTGACTTAACTGTCTAGCTTTTGAGCCATTTGAAAATCATCCTTGACCAATCTTGAGGAATATGAGAGGGCAAATTTTGGGGTACAACACCAGGCAACGCATTCTCTCTTTCACAACTCTGAAGCTTAAAATATTGGGATCATTATCTTTGAGTTTAGCATCACACAAGAACCTTAAATCTTCTAGCTTGATGAGGCTTAGGATACTTTTAAATTGATTACCATCATCATAGATTTTAGAGTTCAAACAATTGACTAACCTTGAAACAATTTTTTTCTTGAATGTTGTTTGACCACAGTATTGATTTCAAAGAGATGACTTGATATTTAAAACCATCTTCAAATGGAAGCTTGATTCAAAGGAATATTTCACTACTTGATCTATATGAAGGTTGAGAAAAACACAATAAATGGGGGGGGGGGGGTGAATTGGGTTTTCAAAAACTTTTTCGTTTAGAAGTGCTTTACACAAACAATTAGAATGAAATCAATGTTGTGGTGAGAAATAATTACACTTTCGGTTTATACAGGTTCACCTTAGAAAAGGCTAATCTTGTCCACCCACCAAGTTGATTTCTCCTTAGAAAAAGACTTAATCCACTAATCTTGAAAGATTAGAGATGTACGGGCTATTCGCCGGTGGCTAACAACAACAATGATAACCTGTTAGTGATACCTTAAGAATTCTGACCTACTAGGTCCCCTTAGAGATATAACGATCACCGACTTCTTAAGGCTTCTGACCTACCCGGTCCCTTGAAGGAAATTTCTATAAAGATTCTTGAGTTATGACCTACCCGATCACTCAAGGAACAATCACCTTACAGTTGAATACTGTGTTTACAGATTTCTTCTTACAAGCGGATTACACAAATGTTTAAGTACAAATTGTTTAACACAAATATATGCAACAACTCTTGTGTTTAAGTAATTTACAATATTAACACAATAATGAGTAATAACTCTTGTGTTCTAGAAAATAATAATATCAACACAATAATGAGCAACATCTCTTGTGTTTTTGATCTTTTGTTATTCTTGCTTTAATTTGGGCAGTGTTATTGTTCTTGTTCTCTAGTCTTGTTCGTATGTTCTCTTTTTCGTCAATATGGAAATAACTTGCTTGAACCTTTATATAGGCATTAAGGAAGTAGACCATTCTAGTAGTACACGCGTCATTTTCATCTTGCCAACTTCCAACTATAAGAAACGATATTGGGAGACAAATAAGACACGCTACATCCATTTGAGTGAAATGTGTAATTGTACTTTTGTACTAACTATTCTTGCACACATTTCTGGTGATACTGTCTTCTGATGAATATTAATTATGATGAATTATATTGGATTAAGAATATATCATCTTTGATCTTTTCTTCTGATGAAATATATGATGTAGAATAGTAATGAGTCCAAAAGATCTAACTTTCCTTTGTCTATCTTCTGATGGAATTTTTCTGATGTAAAGTAATGTGTGCATATTCTACAAAGTATCAGAGTCTTCAGAATCATGACATTGTCTTCAAAATTAGAAGCAACATCTTTTCTGATGAACAAACCTTAACTTTTGATTTGAAAGTAGAAGCTTTTCTTTGATGTGTTTAGAACCTTGACTTTTTCTTCAGAGTTAGAAGCAACATCTCCTCTAATGAACAAATCTTGACTTCTGATCTTTGACGCAAAATTGTTTTTTGATCTTGGAGCATCAAATCTAACTAATATTCTTTCTTTTAGAATACTTATGGATTCTGAAGTAGCAGCTTTCTAATAAGTACACAGGGGATCTTCTTTCTGGAGAACATTCATCATTCTTTAAAACTACTGATGTTTCTTTAAAAGTGAATGCAATAGTCTTTCTGATGCGTGCTAGGTTTATATTTGATGATTCTTCATACAACAGTCTTGAATAAATTAGAACTTCTAATCTCCACACTCAAGGAACTATTAGAAACAAAATTGTTTACATATAAAATATATATATATTGTTGTTATCAAAATTAAGAGATTAATTGTAGAATCCAATACTGGTTCTAAGAATCTCCCCCTTTTTTGATGATGACAAAACAATTTATTTTGATGTAACAATTTTACAAGGTACTATAATAATTGAATCAAAGTTAAGAAGAACACTTCCCTTGATTAGCGTAAGCTCCCCCTGAGTCTAAGATATACAGTTTTTAGAAGGAAGGGATATATGAGCATTGTTTAAAAACTCCCCCTGAGTTAAACAATCTCCCCCTGAATATAAAATTTAAGACCTTATCATAAAGTACGGTTTTCTAAGCTTAGTTAGCATTTTCCAGAATTCTGATTGAAGCATGTGGAAGTGATTTATTAGAGTTTTCTTTATTATAATTTCTTTCTCCATTAGAATCTTCTAATCTTGTACCTGAAAACACATTCCAAAAAACTCTTGCATATATAATTCGTTAGAAATGTAAGCAATGAGATTTAGAGAATTAGGTATACGTCAAAATCATCATTATGCTCCCCCCACCCTTTTGTCATTATCAAAAAGATATAATTTCATTGATTGAGAAGATAGAGAGTACAGGAGAAAAACAAGATAACATAGAAACAACAAATAGGGTTTCCTAGAAGTGCCTATGGGTTAGAAGAGGATGGAAGTTTCTGAAGAATCTGCTTGAGCAAATTTGAAACGCTTATGTTGAAAGCTTCTTGTTTATCAAATTTCTCATTGGCTCGGGCTTGTTCCTTTTTCAATTCTTCAAGAGTTTGTAGAATAATGAAAGTTTATGAAGACTTGTAAATATCTGCAATAGCTTTCTCAGTAGCTACTTTTTTGGTAGCTTCTTCTTCAGCCTGTTTCAAAGTAGCTTCTTCTACTGTCTTTCTCTTTGATTCTAAGGCCCGATATTCCTCTTCTTCTTCCTGAAAAATATTTTCTTGAATCTTATCATAGAGATTTTTTATTCTTAAGGCCTCAATAACTATCCATATGTTAAACCTATTCCATATGAAGTTTATACTTGAAGAGTGATGGCTGACGTTGGATTCCTCAGTGAGTCTCTTGACTCTTCTTACTGCATTGTGGTTAAAGTTATATATTACATCATCAAGGTTAAGGCTAGGATGTTTAGGATCAGGATTAGTTTCTTCATCAGAAGTAGTTTCATGAGAAACAATTTCGTCAGAGTCATGTGAGTTGGTGGTTACTAAGAGATTACTGTCAGAAGGTTGATTATTATAATTATGAATTGCATCAAAATATGTGTTTTTTTTTTATGAATTGAAGTTTCTGAAATGGAAGCGGTTGTGGTTGTATCTCCGAAATCTGTTTGTTAAGAAGAGATTTTCAGAAGGAGTGTGGAAAAGACATTTATTAAGGATAAAGAAGCTAAATCTGGTGAAGTTAAGGATGTAGAGGGTGTGAATGTTGGTGGTTTGAAAAATATCTTAGGAGTGATTGGCGAGGAGGTTTGATTTTTAGATTTCTCAAGCCGATCAAAAGTAGTAATTTATGGATGTGGCATGGAAATTTATGAATTAGCTCTTTTAAGGTCAGAGCAAAGTGTAGTAGTATTTTGAGAATGAGAGGACTTACTAAATGACTCAGCATAAGTTGCAGAAGTAGTGTTTCTCAAGTATGTTCCAGATGTTGACAACCCTGGATGTCTTTACTTCTTTTCTGATGTTTGAGAGGCTCTGTGTTTCCTCTTAGATGATGAAGATTCGGGAGGTGCATCCATGAGATCTTCAAAAGGAATCCCAAAAATGTCTACTCCATCAGCCTTAAAACTTTTCAAATATTGGGCTACAGCTTCAGGTGGATCAAGCTTAGTGAAAAGAGGATATTTATCCACTATCATCCCGTTATTTATTACGCTGTTAAAATCTGAGGACATACTTGGTGGAATTAAAGCCCATGCTCTGTTGATAAATTTTAGGCTTCTTACATTTTGACCATTGAATGGGTTTCCAACTTCTATATGAGAAACTTCTATAATTTTTAGAATGTGCAAATACCCAATAAGGCCATTTTCAGTTAAAATATCTAAAATAAGTCTGCCTAGAAGAATGTGGGTCTTTGTAGTGATTCCAGTTTCACTATTTGTAGTCTCTATGACCGTATCTCTCATATATTTGAAGAGAATAAATGGTAGGTGGATTTTTTCTCCCTTCATCAGATAGTACATAATTTGATGGAAGATGGTTTTTGATGTATGCATCCTTGAATGATTTTGAACCACACCTTCAGGTTCTTGGACAAATATTAACATTTAGATTCTCAAAGTCCACTAATAGTTCATAAATAACTTCTAGTTAATTGGCTGGTGTAGATAGATGAATGTGTGGAGGACGATCAAGTATGTGTGGTTATTTGAGAGGTTGTTGAAAACTTTCTAGGGATTGCCTTGGTGACGGAGATTCTGGGGGTGGTGTACTTGAACTCATTTGATGAGAAGATTTTTCTTGTTTTTCAAGTTCTTAGGAGAACTTAAAAACTTCTTGTTGTTAGGCATCCATGGTGGAAGAAGAAGACAAAAAGAATTTAGGGTTTTAGGTTAAGGGGTTTAAGGTGTAGGATGTGAAGTGAAGAGTGTGAGTGTGAAAAAGTGATTTTTTTTAATAACAAGGGGAAGGTATTGAAGTGTTGGAACCGTACAAAACGGTAGGGTAATGATGATTTTAAACCTACTCTGTAGACATCACATTGCTCTTAGATATTAATCAAATGACATACGAGTTACTATTCAATAATCAGAAAAACTAAAAGGTTTCTGAAGTGTGATGTTTCTGATCAAGATATCTTCTAACTTGTATAAGTATCTAGATACATAAAAAATAGGGAATTAGAGTACAAATAATCTCTTATCCTAATTTCTTCACTTTTCTTATTCATCAGATTATGCACTCTCACTTAAGTCTTTTTAGACTTAGATACCTGATTCCCATAATGATTTTCTTGAAGTACTTCTTCATAAAAAATGGTTTTACCCAAGGGATCAATTTCAGAAGTGTTTCTATAAATCTTGTTCTGACAATTCTATCAGTTCTTCAGATTCAACACTTTTGATTCGTTATATACTTTATTTATGAATCCTTCTTAAGCATAGTACCCAACAATATTAGATTTCAAATTTTGGAACATATGCTTTCTTCTTATTGTGTATCACAGGCATCCGGAGTCCAAGTGTCATGATTGTTGTTTTAACTTTGTTACATAAGATATCTGCAACATATACAATCTTTTCTTTTGGTACCCACAATCTTTTGGGTCCTTTAGAGTTATCTTTCCTAGAGTTTCTAATAAACTTGAGTTTTCATGCAGCATTAAGTTTTTGTGTCTGGGCAGAATTATAATGATATGAGAAAGGAGATATAGGTTGATTTTCTCTATAAATTTTTTGATTGTTGTTATCAGATTTGTAACATGTTTCTTCCCTTCTACTTTGACTAACACCATAGATCATAGAATTCATCATGTTTTTGTATATGTTGTTGTTTAGGAATTTATGAAAAGCCTTGTCATACTTACATAAGGCAGTTTTAGAAGATGGAGAAGCTCTAGAAAGGGTTTCTTCAAGTTATAAACAGTTTTCATTTAGAAAGGTAATTTCTTTTTCTAAAGACATATTTTAAATTTTTTGTTTAGAAACTTCTTTCTCGAGCTTACCATAATTTTCAACTTCATATTCATGAACCTTATGAAGGTTATTGAATTTTTGCTGAAGCTTTTGATGCTTGTTTAGAGTTTTTGGTAAACATAATTCTAATTCATCTCGAGAAATTCAGAAAATACCTCTTTAGAGTCGGACTCTGTTTCTGACATGTCTTCTTCTGAATTGATACCCATGAGTGCTATGTTTGCACGTTCTTCTTCTGATTTTGATCCTTCAGATTCAGAATCATCTCAAGTTGCCATGAGACGTTTCTTCTTTCCTTTGTGTTTCACCCTAAAATTTTCCCTCTTTATTTTAATCATAATCGGCTTATACTTCATCATATTCATACATACATGTGATCATCTCTATACACATGGGATCAAGGTCTTTCTCTGCAAGAAAGAGTTGCAAAATTTGACTATTCAGTTAAGCGGCACTGTGAGGCATAATTCAAGGTTTTCCATATTTAAATGCATTCCGCATGTTTTCTAAGCTATTAAATCAACAAAAAATTAATTCATCATCATATCAAGCTCTCATGTGTTCCAACAGGCTCTGAATTGTGCAGAAATTCAAGCGCTTCAATCAATTTAGGACAATGCAGACAGATATTCAGTATTGTGCGTTTCAAACTCAGAAATTCAAAACTTGAGATCAGAAAAATGGTTTGGTAATGATTCACCAGTCATTAGAATCGTATTGAGATCTTATTCAATTCATCTATTCGGGTCGAAGGCTAACTTTATGAGGAATATTTTCAAAAGTGCAAAATACCTGAAATGCGTTATATAGTGGCTTTATCATTTTACCGGTTTTTGGAAGCTTAAAACTTTGTAAATTCTGACTGGAAAATTTTCTTTGATTGGCTCTTAGAGAATTTGAATCATCTTGTTATTTTCTTCAATTTTTGTGTTCGAATCGGAAACCAATATATCGAGGAAAACATCCGAATGCGCGAGTACTTTGAATTTATACGGTGCAAAAACAGTGAAAATAGTATGCTAAACAGTTGCTTTTCAAATATTTAAAAATTCATGACTTTTGCTCGCTTTGACTTTTTTAAGTGGTTCTTTGGCAAAAATCCTTCTTGATTTTATCTTCGATCTTTATGTTCGGGTCCTGAGCTAGTTCATTGCAGAAGATTTCCAAAAGTGTGAATTACTAGAGAAAATTGCACGCCGAAGTGGTTTTCTACGAGACTGTTTTTTGATATTATAAAACTCATAACTCTCTCGATTTTTATTGTATTGAGACAATTCTTGAAGCGTGAGATCACAAATTTTATAAGCTTCAACTTTGCTTTTGGGCCCTGTAACCCGGTGGGAGAACTGACTTGGTTATTTTGCGTTTGATCACAATTGTGCGGATAGCAAGAGTCGCCACCGACTTTTCTTTTACCCAATAAGGAAAGGCTGAAAAGAACAGGAAAAACCTTTAGAGATGTTTTCTGAGTTCGGGGGGTAGATTATGAAAAGGGAAGGTATTAACACCCTTTTCATCTGTAGTCATCTATGGGCTCGTAGTTGCTTGCTAGATCACTTGCTTTTGTTTGAAAGTGTGCTTGTGATGTGGCTTTTGAAAGTATTTTGAAAATGTCTTTGTAATGGTTCTCGTTTCTATAAGAACGCGTACAAAGTGTTATTTAGAAAATAGTTCAAAGAGGTGTTTGTCGAATGTGTTCTTGAAAGTGATTTTAAAAAGGTGTCTTCTTTGTAATGGCTCTCGTTTCTATAAGAACGCGTACAAAATTTTTGTCTATTGAAAATGTTTCAAAAGAGTGTGTTGGTGTATGAAATGTTTTTGTTATTAGCAAGCGAGCAACTAGGAGCGAATTTACCAACTCAAAGGTCTTAGATGTTCTTTTCCTCCTCCTTCAGATGTTGTTATCTTACCATTGATTTGGTAAGAAGCCCCATCATTGGATGTGAAGGGACAAGCGCGGGTCAATTGTACACTCATAAAAGGCAACTTGTGAGACGCTTTAGCAATTTTTCGTAAGGGACTAGATCATTTTACCGAAGGCAACGTCGAGGTACATCGAGGGACTACGAACTTTTTTTATCGAAGGGTCTTTTCTAAAGCGTCCCATATTCGAGGGACATGACTGTGTTTCCGAGACAACAAGTGAGGTTACCCTAGAGGTGCACGTGTAAAAAGTATGTTCGATTCAAGTTAATTTGTCTTTTATTAGGGTTATCTAGAGGTTGTTTTTATGTCTTACCATGCACGCCTAATTACTATACAGTATAAGGAAAACAATAAATTGCGGAACTTAAAATTCTACGCTATTACAGAGCATTCGGGAATGGGGGTACAAATTTACAAATGGGGATGGATTAATGCGATTAAAAGTCCAAATAGGCAAACAATACACCCAAATTGAATCGAGAAATTAATCGAAATTACAACAAATTTATGAAGTAAAATTAATTAACAAAGTAAAGATAAGGAAATAAAAATTCTTGGTATTTGTTTGAAAAGTTTGGAAAGAGAATTAAAAATTCTATTCTATTAAAGAAAATAATTAGTTTAAAGAAATTAAATCAAATTTATATATATTTTTGTCTTTTAGGGTTTTTTGTTATTAAGAAATTAAATAAAAAAAATTAGGACTAAATACAAAAATTAATTAGTAAAATTATTTACAAAATTTCATGAGTTATTAAATTAGTAAAAACAAATAAAACCAAACTAAATATTAAAACAAAATAAAATGGAAGGGTGGTGTTAAACTGAATATAGGGGTGATGTTGATTTTTGAATGCATGGGCTTTAGAGGTTAGAGCCCAAGGAGTTTTTGTTTTAACAAAAAAAATAAAGCAAACAAACAGAAAATGGAAAAGAACGTCCCTTAGGGGAATCGAACCCGGGACTTCTCCTCCAAACACCAACGCTTTAACCACCACACCAATTGTTCATTCATTTATTTATTTACCTTTGCTAATATATAAATTAAAGCTTAAAAAATGGGTTGGGCTAAATAAAACAGGCCCCAAACCCAGTTCTAGGAAGAAAAGGGAAAGGGTTTTGTAACCCTAACGCAGAGGAGCCGTTATGTTATCTTCTCTCTTGGAACTACATGAATCTCTCTTTCTCTTGGAAACATACGAATCTCTCTCTCTCTCTCTCTCTCTCTCTCTCTCTCTCTCTCTCTCTCTCTGAACCATAAGAAATCCTCACCGTAATAAACCTATCCCATTTCCACTCTGTTTCTTCTTTGTAACTGTCGTGACCTCTAATCTCACGTTCATATCTCTCATTCTCTCATCAATTCATCATGACAAACAGAATGAAGAAAATGTAGTAAGATTTTAACTTTAACGAAGTTTCGGTGACGATTTCCAGCAAGGTTTCCTTGAGGTAAGCTTCTTCTTGTACTCTTTCTCTTTCGAAATGAACTCCTTTCTCTTGTTGTCGGATATATGACTTGGTGTTGTTTTACAGTGATGTGTGTTGTTGTGTGTTTTGCTTTTGTTATTGCAGGTATGTGAAGAAGATTGAAGAATGGAGATTTTCTTACTTGGAAAAATGATGATGATGATTTCTGGGTTTGCTATGTTTTTTTTGTTATTGTCTCTTTCCGTCTTCCTACTGTTTTATGTTACTTGAACAATGAGGATTTTTGGGTGAGTTGGACAAGGATTTGCGGTTCAACATAGATGAGTGAGGTTTTTTTTTATGGAGTAAGGTTGCAGGTTTTTTTAGAGAGGGCTTGGTTTTCTTGTTTGTTGGTTTCAAGTGTCTTTCTGCTATATATGTTATCTTTTCTTTATATCCAAACAGAATGAAAAAATGGGGGGAAATCTCAAACGTTTGAACAACTTTGGCCACTGATTTATTGCTTTGTGGCCGCAGTTTTTGTTTTGCCAACTCTGTGCAAATGCTTGGCTACTTTGGGCAGGTTTTGATGCAGGTTTAACAGAGCTATTGTGCAACTGGTTTTGGACTGATTAGGGACTGATTGATGCAGGTTTTTTGGATTGTTGTATAGGCTAGGTGATATCTGTCTCTTTATCTTTCCTCTTTCATCTTTCAAGGATGCAAAGCATTTTGCTTTTATTATTTGAAATTCTGAAGGATTTGCAACATTTAGGAATATGATAACATAGTGTTTTGACCATGAGCTAGCAATAGCTATTTTTATATTAGATGATTTTACTTTGTTTTGGCTATTGCTTGTTGTTTGTGTGTTTGGCAGCTTGGCTGCAAGTTTGTAATGTTTACGGCAACTGTTGTTTTGCTGCAATATTCTGTTGCAGGTTTGCCCTGCTATTCTGTTTTACGCTGCTGTTTTGCTGCATTTGGGTATCCTGCTTGTTGTTTGCATTGTTTGTAGTTTGACCTTGCTTTTGTAATGTTTTCAAATTTCTTTTTCCCTTTTGTGAACCAAAAAGATCAAAATTTTGTGATTTGCAAAAGTAGGAGATAGACCATGATTAAGAACAAAACCTTTTAGTTCTGATTTTAAATGTAAATCCTAATGATGAGTTTTCCTTTTTTACAAATCATTCTTGCTTGAATTTTTCATATATTGATTGCTTGCTAATTTTACTTTTCTTGTTTCATGAACACAAGGAGTGGATGGCAAGCGAGGCAAGGTGAAGAGAAAAACATGGCTAGCAAGGAGTGGATGAGTTGCTTGAAGATGAAGCAAAGAAGACTCGAAGAAACAAAACAATATTTCTTTCTTTGTAAACAAAACAAAATTTGTAGCTTGTATTAACTTGTAATATTTGTAACATAAGTTGATGAATATTGAAGTTTTCGAATTTCTTGTAGTAAATGTAACAACTTTGAATAGAAAACTTGAAATTTCCTTGTGATGTAATGAACACAAAACTAGAGTAAATTTGTGAATGATGAAATTTGTTGTACAATAATTAGACAAATCTTGGATTTTGTTTGAACTTTGAAATATAATGGTTTGAATGATACACCTTGACTTTGTAACTTGAACTTCAATAAATCACAAATGACTTTTATAACTTGTATTTCAAGTAAACCATGCGTCTTGTACTCCAATCAAATTTCTAAAAAAAATAAATGTTTAAGAATTCAATTCCACTTGGTTAAGTCGAACCCAAAACCATGGTCATTTAAATTAAAATCTTAATCTTCACATCATGTCCAAATCAAACTTACATTTAAAATGAACTCGCACACCATGCTCGATTAAAATGGAACTTTATTGCCAAAACGAACATGCTTTAAGAACATTCATCAATCTTGTAAAATTAACAAACTTCAACGTGAGAAACATAGTCTTGAGAAAACAATTGTGGTTAAGAACATTCAAAATCAAACAAATGACTTGCGATTATTCGATAACTTTCAAAGTCTTCCAAACATAATTTTCCTTTGATCATTGAAGATAAACTCGTAAGCAACATCACTTATGACCATATGCAGGAATAATCGTCTCAAGATCTTATAATTTGAGGAAATCAAATTTCTTAGAAATCAGACGACAATTACTTAAGATTAGGTCAAAGTCCATGAAGCAACCTCTAAAATATTCTAATTTTGGTGATCCTCTACACTTAATCAGCTCTTGATTTGTGAAGAGAAATTGGAGATGATATTAAGGAAAGTCATACGCAAGAAGAACCGCTCAAAAATATCTAATAATGAAGAAGTTACAATCGCTTGAACTTGGATTCGCAAAAGGTCGACTTTTGGGTCAATGGAGTTATTTTCAGTCATCTGAACCCTTGACTGAGCAAACTTGCAATGCGAGGTTTGAAACTTGGCACGGACATCCTTGAGGAGACATGAAGATCTATGAACACCATTTGAAACCTTGAAGACTCAATTTTCTTTGGGAAATAACAAACCCTAATTGTTGACTTACTGCCTAGGAAGAGAATCTGTTTGATCAACTTTTGAGCCAAATTGAGTATTCGAGAAACCCTAGGATAGTATCTTGCATGAAAAATAGGATGGAAAATTTTGGGGTACAACAGCTTCCCCTGTTCAATCTTCTTAAACTTGAAAAGTGAGATCGGCATGTTTGTCGTTCGTAGCTTGAAAGTGGAAGATGATTGAACCCTAGAGTGCCCAGAAATTTGCACTCGGTGATGTGTTGGTTGATTGTGTAGGGAATGGGCTTAAAGATGCCATTTGGAGAAATGATGGAGAGTTGTCAGATATGGGCTTATATATGCCATCCAAAGGTGATTGTTGACAGAAATTAGACTAAGTCTGAACTTGACTTCAACTTGGAAAATAATCAAAGTAAACCATTGGTCGATTTAAACTAAAAATAGAAGAAGTCTTGAATGTTGTGTGACTGGAAAGAATCAGAATAAATCTTGGAGCGATTTATCTAAACTAGAGAAAATGTCTATTTGGAAAGTATCAGGATAAACCATTGAGAGGTTTAAACTGAACCAAAAGAGGTCTTGGGTATTCTTTAACTTGAGAGAATCAAAATAGATCTTAGTGTCGATCTGACTGAACCAGAGAAGGTCTTGGATTAACTTTGACTGGAATGGAAATCAGAAGAATCTTAGGATCGATTCAACTGAACCACACAAAAGTCTTGAAATATCTTCAACTGGAATAGAAATCAGAGAGATCTTAGTGTCGATATGACTGAACCAGAGAAGGTCTTAGATTAACTTTGATTGGAATGGAAATCAGAAGAATCTTAGGATTGATTCAACTGAACCAGACAAAAGTCTTGGAATATCTTTAACTGGAATAGAAATCAGATAGATCTTAGTGTCGATCTGACTGAACCAGAGAAGGTCTTAGATTAACTTTGACTAGAATGGAAATCGGAAGAATCTTAGGATCAATTCAACTGAACTAGACAAAAGTCTTAGAATATCTTCAGTTGGAATAGAAATCAGAGAGATCTTAGTGTCGATCTGACTGAACCAGAGAAGGTCTTGGATTAACTTTGACTAGAATGGAAATCAGAAGAATCTTAGGATCGATTCAACTAAACCAAACAAAAGTCTTGGAATATCTTCAACTGGAATAGAAATCAGAGAGATCTTGGTGTCGATCTGACTGAACCACAGAAGGTGTCTACTAGGAAAGAATCAGGATAAACAATTGAGAGATTTAAACTAAACCAACAAGGGTCTGGAGAAGAATTAGAATAAATCTTGGAGCGATTTATCTAAACTAGAGAAGATGTCTACGGGAAATAATTAGAATAAACGTTGAGAGATTTAAACTGAACCAGCAGGGGTCTGGAGAAGAATCAGAATAAATCTTGAAGCGACTTATCTGAACCAGAGAAGATATCTGCGAGAAAGAATCAGAATAAACCGTTGAGATATTTAAACTGAACCAGCAGGGGTCTGAAGGAAATATTTGTTATGTAGATGGTCAACCATTCCTTTATCGGGAATTGATCTGCAATTGATTTGTCTACAAATAGTTATCCTATCGGAAATTTATTGATGATAATTTCCTGTTGATTGATCTTTCCTGAAAAGGTGAAGAGTTAGTTGTATGCGATGCCATAATGTATGAAAAGGCATGGCATGAGATTGCGCTATATGAATTTGTGTTGTCATTGCTATGATGTATGAATGCAATGTATGAACATATTAATTATTCTGTTGTAGTGTTGTTGGATTAGGGAAAATAAATGTCTGAATGTTGTGGGGATATGGGGTGTAAGTCTTCATATTTTGTTGAAATTGAAGTGTTGATGGATGGGTTTCCATAATTAGAGAAATAAACTCTGTTGGGGAAGGGAAACTCCATGCATTGCTTATGGACTTCATGAAATCCTGCTGGGGAATCCTGAGAAACTAGGCGACTTTCACTGGGGAATCTTTGGAACGGTAACTGGAAGTTTTGCTCTGTCGTGAACGTGAGAGCACCTGATACCATTACGTTGCATACTGGAGATACGTTAGTGATCCTATAGTAGGATGTCCTTGCTTCCGCTCTTGCTGGAAAAAGTACCCGCGGGGATTTTATGGAATGGCCTATAGATATTATCCTATTTCTTAAAGCCATTAGTAATTGTCTTTATGTTTCCTGTTCCTTCTTTTCTGCGCTCATTTGTAAACAGTAATCACGTTCAAATGCATATGTTCAAAAATAATCATTGGACGTTTTTGCAAACAAAATAGGGAAATAAAAGAAAAACAAATAGTTTTGCACTTTTAAAGGAATATCTTTGTATTAACTTGAATAAGTATTTTTGTACAAAGAGACGAACATCCTAGTAAGAGAATGTCGTCGTAGAAAATGAAAACTGATACAAAGAAAAGATATCTATGTGAAATAATCCCATGGGGTTCCTACTATGCTATAGCCTTCGCGCCTTTCAGCGTCTCATCCACCTACTGCTTTGTCCGAAGCCGATTGGATTGATTAGAACCGTTTGAGTTTGTCAGGCGATACTAAAGGTTGTCTGTAAGGTGATCCAACGGGACATAGTCATACGCTTTCAATCCCTAACTTTTGCCTGGACCTCCCTTTCGGGTTTTCAGTCCATCAGGATACCCTTTTTTTGCCCAAGTCGCCCTTTCAGGTTTTCAGCTTATCGGGTGTACAATTTATTTATTTATTTTATCCCTAATTTTTGCCCAAACCCTTTTGGTTCGCTAGGATGCCCTAATTTTTTCCTAGGCCAGTCGACCTAGCGGGTCTTTATTCATGCGTAGTATCTTTTAACTATGTCCGTGTTTACAGGGTGCAGAAGGTCGTCACCATCCATAGTGGTTAAGATCATTGCTCCACCAGAGAATATGTTTTTGATCACAAATGGTCCTTCATATGTAGGAGTCCATTTTCCTCTGGGATCACCTTATGGCAATATGATACGATTGATTACCAAGTCACCAATACGATATACCTGGCGTCTGACCTTCTTGTTAAAAGCTTTGATCATGCATTTTTGGTACATCTGACCATGATAGACAACTGCAAGCCTCTTCTCATCAATCAAGTTCAACTGGTTAAGTCGAGTTTGAATCCATTCATCTTCATTCAACTCTGCATCTTTTATGATTCTCAGAGAAGGTATTTGGACTTCAATTCGTAGGACAACTTCCATACCATATACCAAAGAGAAAGGAGTTGCCCCTGTTTACGTGTACGCCGTGGTACGGTAACCATGGAGGGAAAAAGGTAACATCTCATGCCAGTCCTTGTAGGTCGCTGTCATTTTTTGTATGATCTTCTTGATGTTTTTATTAGCAGCTTCTACATCGCCATTCATCTTCGGCCGGTAGGGAGAAGAGTTATGATGGGGTATCTTGAATTGCGCGCATAGCGCGGTAATCATAGTATTATTAACATTGGTACCATTATCCGTGATGATTCTCTCTGGGATATCGTACCGACAGATGAGGTTCTGTTTGATGAATCGGGCCACAACGTTTTTGTAACAGAAGCGAATGAAGTTGCCTCGACCCACTTCATGAAGTAATCAATGGCAACCAAGATGAAGCGATGTCCATTAGAAGTTGTGGGTTTGATCTCTCCAATCATGTCAATGCCCCACATTGCGAAGGGCCAAGGAGCAGTCAGGACGTTTAGGGAAACCAAAGGCACATGTACTTTGTCAGCATAGATCTGGCACTTGTGACAAGTTCGTTAATGTTGATAACAATTTGCTTCCATGGTGGACCATTAGTATCCTTCCCGTAGGATCTTTTTAGCCATGGTGTGTCCACTAGAGTGGGTGCCAAAGGTACCTTCGTGTAAATCTGTCATAATCCTCTCTGCTTCATTCTTGTCTATGCACTGAAGTAAAGTAGAGTCGTGGTTGCGTTTATAGAGGATTCCGTTACTGAGGAAGAATTTAGCAGAAAATCTTCTCAAGAACTTCTTATCATTGACTGAAGCTCCCTCCAGATACTCTTGGGCCTCGAGATACCTCTTAATTTCATGGAACCAAGGCTTTTCCACTACTTCTTCAGTATTGATCTTGTGACAGTAAACTGGTTCATCCATCTTCTCAATGGTGATATGGGGAGCCTCGTTATCCCACCTGATTTTAAACATGGATGACATAGTGGCTAGCGTGTCCGCTAGTTGATTTTCCTCTCCTGGAAAATTCTCAAAGGTAATTTCTTCAAAATGTGGGATTAATGTCAACACATGTTCTTTGTAAGGGATGAGATTAGGATGCTTCATGTCTCATTCTCCTTTGATCTGACTGATGACTAAGGTTGAATCTCTAAATACCTTTAAGGACTTGATTCCCAAATCTATGGCAGCTTTGAGACCCATAATACACGCTTCATATTCTGCCATATTATTGATACAGTTGTAACAAAGCATCGCGGTGATGGGAGTATGACATCCTTTATGGGATATGATCACAACGCCTATGCCATTGCCGAGTGCGTTGGAAGCTCTGTCGAAAACCAAGGTCCATCGGGATCCTTGTTCAGGTCCGTCATATGGTCTGAGTTCTTCACAATTGTTTACCAACATGATGTCTTCATCTGGGAACTCGAATTTCATAGACTGATAGTCATCCATAGCCTGATGAGCAAGGTGATCGGCTAGCACACTGCCCTTTATTGATTTTTGGGTAGTGTATTGAATGTCATATTCAGTCAAGATCATCTGCCATCTTGCTATTCTTCCAGAGAGGGAGGGCTTCTTGAATATGTATTTAATTGGATCCATCTTGGATATCAATAAAGTAGTATGAGTCAACATATACTGTCTTAGCCGGTGAGCAGCCCATGCTAGAGAACAACAAGTTTTCTCAAGCAGTGAATATCTGGTTTCACAGTCGGTAAACTTTTTGCTCAGGTAGTATATTGCATGCTCTTTTCGGCCAGACTCGTCATGCTGCACCAACACACACCCCATTGAATTTTCCAAAACAGTTAGATACATGATCAAAGGCCTTCCCTCGACTGGAGGCATCAAAACATGAGGATCTTGAAGGTACTCTTTGATCTTGTCAAAGGCATCCTGGAAGTCGTCGTTCCAATCTAACACTTGATCTTTCTTCATTAATTTGAAGATTAGTTCACAAGTAGCAGTTAGGTGAGAAATGAATCTGGCGATGTAGTTTAGCCGTCCTAAGAATCCTCTGACTTCCTTCTCGGTGTGAGGAGCAGGCATTTCTTGTATTGATTTTACCTTTGCAGGATCCACTTCGATACCTTTACCGCTGACAATGAAGCCTAGGAGTTTATCGGACCTCACTCCAAATGTGCATTTACTCGGGTTCAAACTTAGTTTGTATTTCTACAGTCTTTCAAACAGTTTCTGCAAATGGTCAAGGTGTTCCTCTTCAGTTTGAGATTTAGATATCATGTCATCCACGTAGACATCTATCTCGTGATGGATCATATCATGAAACAGAGCTACCATGGCGCACTGATAAGTTACCCTGATGTTCTTCAGCCCAAATGGCATAACTTTGTAACAGAACATGCCCCACTGTATGACGAAGGTCTTTTTCTCCATGTCCTAAGGTGCCATTTTGATTTGATTGTACCCGGAGAAACCATCCATGAAGGAGAATACTTTATGTTGTGCGGTGTTGTCAACCATAATATCAATATGGGGAAATGGGAAGTCATCCTTAGGGCTTGCCCTATTCAAGTCTTTTTAATCCACACACATGTGTACTTTACCGTCCTTTTTAGGCACTGGAACAAAATTGGCAACTCATTATGGATAGGAGGTGATGACTAAGAATCCGGCGTTGAACTGCTTCATGACTTCAGTCTTGATCTTCTCTGACATTTCTGGCCGCATGCGACAAACTTTTTGTTTTACCGGAAGGCAGTCTTCTTTTGTCGGCAGACGATGGACCAGGATATTAGCGTTGAGTCTTGGCATACTTCGGATGACCAGGAAAATACCTCACCATAGTCATGTAGTAACTGAGTTAAGCGCTTCTTGACACTAGGTTCCAAATTGGCACCTACCTTGACTTCTTTCTTGTCCTCTTCGGTACCTAAGTTAACTGTGTCAACCGGCTCTGCATGGGGATGTATGGTCCTTTCTTCCTATTGTAGTAACCTGGATAGTTCCCCTGGCACCTCACAATCTTCCTAACCTTTGTCTTCGGTTTGGTAGATCGGATTTTCAAAGTCATAATAGGCCATAGCAGAATCGTTACCCATGGGATCCTGAGTGGATGTGGATCTGCATTTTGATATGTGAGTGTGTGTAAGAGCATAGCTATCTTTGAAATAATAAAAATGTAGAAAAAGAACAAAGAGCGTAAGATTTTCATGCAAAAAAGTCCATGATTTATTGATGACATATGAAAATGAAGTAAAACCCCTCACAAATGGACCGTTGTGCCTCGGGTAAGACACAAGGCTTTAAAGTCTAAATTGTTTAATTATTACAAGTCTGACAAAAATTTAAAGACAATTACTTTTTGATAAAAGTAATAGGGACAAATTATTTAGCTTCCCAGTTGTTGAGTCCTCCGCTGATAGTTGGAAAAATCCATTCTCCCAGGTCACAACTGTAATCACTATCTTCCACTGTGTTGACTCCATGGTTGCTGATACACAAAGGTGGTCCCCTGACACAAGCACGACGAACATCTTTTTGGGATCCTTAAGTAAAACCCAAACCAAATTTGTCATATTTGTAGGGAATATCTGGAAGTTGGCCCTAAATGGTACACCCACCTTCTTCGACTACTGCCTTGGCATATTTCAGAGAAGCCATCTTCAGCAGAGGTCTGGTAATCTTCGGGACTTTAGAAACAGTCTTGGTTACTGCAACTGTTTGTGGGACTTCCTCGAAATGCTGACATGGAGTTTCGATGAATTCACCATCCATTTCCACATACCTGAAGGAGTTCAAGTGACTGGCCATATATTCCTCCTCTCCATGGACAGTGATGATTTTTCCCTTGATTGGGTACTTCAACATCTGATGTATTGTAGAGGTTACAACACCAGCGTCATGAATCCAAGGTCGACCCAATAAATAGGACTAGGAAGGACAAATATCCATCACATATAAAGTTGAATCAAAGGTATGAGTTCCAACTTTGATGGGGATGATCATCTCCCCGTGCACCATTCTCTTCGAACCATCGAAGGCCCTTACCACTATGTTGTTGGGATTTAAGGTCAAACCTTCACAGTCTAGTCTATCCAGAGCCTTCTTAGGCAACACATTTAATGACGAACCAGTATCTACCAGGACATGGGCCAAAGTAGTGCCCCTGCATTCGACGGAGACATGCAACGCATCATTGTGTTTCCTCCCTCTAAGTGTCAGATCAGCATCAGAAAAGCCCAAACTGTTATTAGATGTCAAACTAGCCACACAATCTTCGAATTGGTCAGCAGAGGTTTCCTGTGGCACATGGGAGGTTTTAAGAAATTTCACCAAGGCCTTTGCATGAGCTTCGGAGCACAACAGTAAAGCTAGCATAGAAATCTTTGAAGAGGTCTGCCCTAGCTGTTTGACTATATTATAGTCGCTTCTCTTTATAATTTTCAAAATTTCTTCCATCTCTTTCTTGGAAACCTCTGGGATAGATACTGACTGCGCCTTTATCCAGAAGGCTCAACCAAAATGTTTTTGCCTTGAGTCTCGGTCGACTCGGTGATAAGGGTGTCAGCAGGGGTAATCACAGGAACTGTAGTAGTAGTATCAACATGAACAAAAGCAAGAATGATCAAAGGACCGATAACAACTTTCGGAGGAGAAATCTCAGGGGAGAACACTCTTCCACTTCTGGTTATTTTGCCAGTTCCCATAATGTTGCCAATGTCGGGGTCAGCCTTCTCAAAAAGTGGGTCTTCATCAGCCAGCGAATCTTGCTTGACACTGTGGTAGTAGACGTCACCCCCATAGTTCCAGGGAACAATTTTGTCTGCGGAGTATGGGATTGTCCCTGGCAAAGTAATTATCAGTGGAGTCACCTTTGGCACATATGTAATCCTAACGGGTCTTTTGGTGGAGACCCTGGGAGGATTGGCGGAAATGGTTATTATTGAAACATCCTTGTAAGAAATGATTGGAACGGGAGTCTTTTCAAACAAAATCTCTTTGTCATCCATCAGGCGCTGGAGTCCTGCCTTCAATAAATGACAACCAGTCGGTAGAGATAAATAGAGGTGGCAGCCTTCGCCATAACCCAGAAATAAACCGGCCTTCAACAGGTTCCTTTTGATGGTTAGGAGAGGAGTAACAAGTTCATCAACCACAATAACAAACACACCATCTTCAACAGCTTTAACACCACGGTCGTGCTTGGGCATAGGAGCAGTGATAACATTTGGGATCTCAGGAGCATCAAATTCAATTTCCTCTGCCTCGAGAAGGTCTTGCACCTTGTTTTTCAAAGCCCAGGAGTTGTTTGTATCATGACCTGGACTTTCTGAATGGTAAGCACAACGAGCATTTGAGTTATAACGGGGAGAGGCAGTGTTGGGATTCTTCGGAGCTTCCCGCAAGGTTACCAGATTAGATTTCAACAAATGTGGCAAGACTTGAGACAATGTCATATTTATCCGGGTAAACTATCTTACCAGCCTTTTCATTCTAGACTGATTGTTCCTTTATTGAGTAGGTGCAGGCGTAGAGATCATGACAGCCCCTATCGCTGGATGGCGTTCATATCTGTCCTGATTCCTATGGTCATATGCAACACTGACCTCCTTCTTTCCGGTAAAGGGCTTCTTTATCGCGCTTGAGGATGCATCTCTTTGAATTTTTCCACTTTTTATACCTGCTTCTACCTGTTCACCGGTCATGATTAATTCGGTAAACCCAACCGAGGAGCTTCCGATCAGGTGTTTGTAGAATGCACCAGATAGCGTGCCTAAGAACATATCCCCCAATTCTCTGTCAGATAGAGGGGGTTGGACCCTTCCCACGAGATCTCGCCATTTTTGAGCATAGGTTTTGAAACCTTCACCTGTACTCATAGACATGTCTTACAACTATGTCCGATTTGGAGCTAAGTCAACATTATACTGGTATTGCTTATAAAAAGCGGCTGCCAAATCTTCCCAATTGAGGATGTTAGTCCCATCCAACTGATAGAACGAATCCAATTGTGTTCCTGACAAGCTTTCTTGGAAGAAATGCACCCATAGATTCCTATCCGCAGTATGGGGTTGAATTTTCCTGACGTATGATCTCAAATGCAGCTTTGGACAAGAGACACTGCCATCTTTAGTGAAAGTAGGGACCTTGAACTTCTGCGGTATGACAACCCCTGAGACAAGTCCTAGCTCTTCAAAATAAAACCTGGGTACCTTCTAGATCTCCATAGCATTGAGGTGATCTTCCAACTGTTTGTATTTGTCGTCATCTGGAGGATACTGCTCTTCAGAGTAGTCAACCTCTTCTTCCTCTTCAGATTCTGGAGGGTAAGTCACTTCCTTGTTTTTCCCTTCTTGATTATCCCTTTCACTCAATGATGTTGTGAAGTCTAGAGTCCGTCTGGCTGGTCCTTTGAACCTTCTTCCCAGATTCAAAACACCGGTTGATTTCTTCGTTTTCTTCTTCTTTTCTTTGATTAGCAAAGTTTTCAACTCCTCTTTTCCTTTTTCCAGAGTCAAGAACATTTGTTGAAATTGGGCGTTCTGTTCCTGAAGATCTTTTACTATCTGTTCAATATCCATCTCACTGAAATAAACAGTAAAAAGATAAGGAGACTTGTTGTACGAAACCTATTTGTGTTATGATGAATTAAGATGCATATGAAAATGATTTCAAGGAAATTAGAGATTTAAATTTGCTTTAGACAAAAAAGGAACACACATTATATTAATAAATCCAAGTTTGAGTACATGATGCCTCTTTGGGCTTACAATGAAATAAATAAAATACAAAAACTCCTAAGATAAAAAAGCTGAACGCATCCTCTTTGGTGTGATGTAGGCATTCAAACTCCTCTCTTCATGAAGCTTCTTGGTGAGCCAAAACTTTCTTCTCACTGGCGTAGAACTGGGCTTCAAAAGTGTCTCGTTCTTCCTTAAGCTGAATCCAATCCCTTTGCAATTCTTCTAGAAAGGTAGGCATGTTGGGATGAAGGACAGTGTACATGACATCTCCTTCAATGGTAGGCTCTATGATAACTGGGAGAATGGAGGGGTAAAGCATTGAGAGACTCTAAGCACGAGCCCGTACCCACCTAAGGTAAGGCTTAAGGGGAATGGAATTCTTGTGCCCCAATTTCCTACTATCCACCTTGCTTACCATCCTTCAGGCTCGTATAAACCTGTGGCGGTAGTCTTGATTGTCGCTTTCATAGTCGAATGTCACACCTTGGATGAGCGCGTCATGTGGACCATCTCTTCGTGCGTACCCAAACTGTCGCAGAGCTAAGCAAGGGTTATAAGTGATGCCTCCCCTAATGACAAGCATAGGAACATTATGGAATTCCCTATAATGATCAATGATAGTAATGTCCTCCAAGGATCGAGAACACCAGTGGATATCTGAATGCCTGAGTGATATTAGCCTATTGGACCACCTCAAACATTGCTCATTCTTCACAACGGATCAGGGAAGATGAGAAACAAACCATTTAGCCAACAGAGGAGTACAACACATGAGGGTTCCTCTTCTCTTCATGGTGTGAGCATGGAGAGAATGCAAGATATCTCCCAACAAAGCTGGCACTGGATTATGAGATAAAAAGATTTTGACAGTATTCACATCTATAAGTTGGTCAGTATTTGGAAATAGTACCAACCCATAGATGAGAAGAGCCAAAATTTCTTCGAAAGCTTGTAAATTCGGGTTGTTCCAATAGTCTTGAGCTTTTTCCAGTAAGAACTTGGCTAAGAACCCTTTGACACCACTTCTTATTTCCCAATTAGCCGTGACGTCGAATTGTTGCAAGTGTAAAGCTCGGGCAACCTCTTCAGGGCTTGGGTCTCTTTCGGTACCATTGAAAGGTAGTTGATCAAGGACAAGAATTCCCAAGAGCTGAGAGAACTCTTCTATAGTTGGTACAAGCTGGTAATCGGGGAAGGTAAAGCAATGGTGCAACGGGTCAAAGAACTGGAAAAGTACCTTTATCATATCTTCATCAAAGCTCGAGGTAACCAAGTTGAGAAGTCGTCCATGTCTTTTGTTGAATGGAGAATTCTCATGGACCCTTGATGCTAAATCCTTGAGCTAAAAAGGTACTCTTACAAGGTTGACTTGGATTATGTTCCTGCGAGTCAGAGTCATATCCTACAAAACAAAAAAAAGATGAATCTCAAATACCTTGAAATAGTTAGTCTAAAATGCTATTGTATGATGTCATGATGTTATGTACAAGCATATGCACAAGTTAAATCAAACAAACCCTTAGGTTTAGGCTTGCATGATGTTTTATAGGTAAGTACCCTCTTGAAGTTTGGTTAGCTCAACCTGTCCTAGTGATAGTAATCGGGTTCTAAGGGATCTCAATATCACTGATTTGTCATCTCGGGCATTGTTTCAGCACAAGCCTCTTTCACAATGACCGAAATATCCCAAAAGTCAAACCTCAATGAGTGTAGTATCGAGTATCTACCAACTTTAGACTGCACCAAAGCTAGTCATCTCACTACGTCCTAATGGCCAAGTTGTTCAAGTAAAGGTTCTAAAAGTTAGTTAGTGCTTCATGAAATCACTCAGCGGCCCCATATTCTCCTTGACTACTCAGGGGCTTCCGGTACCCACAAATATGTCACACTAAAGTAGCTATTGCTTAGACCATGTTGGTATACGCCGCACAGTTTCCACAATGTATTGCTACTTACCTATAAGGTATCCTAAATCTGGGTAGAGGATTTAAGCACAAACAAAGAACCAAAATGTAAATCATACAAGTCAAATAAAGAAAGCAAGTAAAGGTGATCTAGCCCTAAGTTAACGCCACTTTTAAGTTTTTCCCCAACAGAGTCGCCAGTTCTGTCACACGGTGGGAGAACTGACTTGGTTGTTTTGTGTTTGATCACAATTGTGTAGATAGCAAGAGTCTCCACCTACTTTTCTTTTATCCAATAAGGAAAGGATGAAAAGAACATGAAATACCTTTAGAGATGTTTTCTGAGTTCGGGGGGTAGATTATGAAAAGGGAAGTTATTAGCACCATTATCATCCGTAGTTATCTACGGGCTCTTAGTTTCATGCTAGATCACTTGCTTTTGTTTGAAAGTTTGCTTGTGATGTGGATTTTGAAAGTATTTTGAAAATGTATTTGTAATGGTTCTCATTTCTATAAGAACGCGTACAAAGTGTTGTTTCAAAAATAGTTCAAAGAGGTGTTTGTGGAATGTGTTCTTGAAAGTGATTTTAAAAAGGTGTCTTCTTTGTAATGGCTCTCGTTTCTATAAGAATGCATACAAAATGTTTGTCTTTTGAAAATGTTTCAAATGAGTGTGTTGGTGTATGAAATGTTTTTGTTTTGAGTAAGCGAGCAACTAGGAGCGAATCTACCTACTCAAAAGATCTTAGATGTTCTTTTCTTCCTCCTTTAGATGTTTCTATATTACCATTAATTTGGTAATAAGCCCCATCGTTAGATGTGAAGGGACAACACGGTTCAATCGTACAGTCATAGAAGGCAATTTGTGAGACGCTTTAGCAATTTTTTGTAAGGGACTAGATCGTTTTACCGAAGGAAACATCGAGGGACATCGAGGGACTATGATCTTTTTTATCGAAGGGTCTTTGCTAAAGCGTACCATATTCGACGGACATGACTGTGTTTCTGAGGCAACAAGTGAGGTTACCCTAGAGGTGCGCGTGTGAAAAGTGTGTTCGATTCAAGTTAATTTTTCTTTGATTAGGGTTATCTAGCGGTTGTTTTTATGTCTTACCATGCACGCCTAATTACTATACAGTATAAGGAAAACAGTAAATTGTGGAAATTAAAATTCTATGCTATTATAGAGCTTCCGGGAATGGGGGTACAAATTTACAAATGGGGATGGATTAATGCGATTAAATGTCCAAATAGGCAAACAATACAACCAAATTGAATCGAGAAATTAATCGAAATTACAACAAATTTATGAAGTAAAATTAATTAACAAAGTAAAGATAAGGAAATAAAAAGTCTTGGTATTTGTTTGAAAAGTTTGGAAAGAGAATTAAAAAATCTATTCTATTAAGGAAAATAATTAGTTTAAAGAAATTAAATCAAATGTATATATATTTTTGTCTTTTAGGTTTTTTTTGTTATTAAGAAATTAAATAAACAAAATTAGGACTAAATACAAAAATTAATTAGTAAAATTGTTTACAAAATTTCATGAGTTATTAAATTAGTAAAAACAGATAAAACAAAACTAAATACTAAAACAAAATAAAATGGAAGGGTGGTGTTAAACTGAATATAGGGGTGATGCTGATTTTTGAATGCATGAGATTTAGAGGTTAGAGCCCAAGGAGTTTTTGTTTTAACAAAAAAAAGAAAAAAATGAAGCAAACAAACAGAAAATGGAAAAGAACGTCCCCAAGGGGTCTTGAACCCGAGACTTCTCCTCAAAACACCAACGCCTTAACCACCACACCAATTGTTCATTCGTTTATTTATTTACCTTTGCTAATATATAAATTAAAGCTTAAAAAATGGGGTGGGCCAAATAAAACAGGCCCCAAACCCGGTTATGGGAAGGAAAGGGAAAGGGTTTTGTAACCCTAACACAGAGGCGCCGTTATGTTATCTTCTCTCTTGGAACTACACGAATCTCTCTTTCTCTTGGAAACACACGACTCTCTCTCTGTCTCTTTGAACCACAAGAAATCCTCACCGTAACAAACCTATCCCATTTCCGATATGTTTCTTCTTTGTAACTATCGTGACCTCTAATCTCACGTTCATCTCTCTCATTCTCTCATCGATTCATCATAACAAACAGAATGAAGAAAAGGTAGTAATATTTTACCTTTAACGGAGTTCCGGTGAAGATTTCCGGCAAGGTTCACTTGAGGTAAGCTTCCTCTTATACTCTTTCTCTTTCAAAATGAACTCCTTTCTCTTGTTGTCAGATATCTGACTTGGTGTTGTTTTACAGTGATATGTGTTATTATGTGTTTTGCTGTTATTAATGTAGGTATGCATAGAAAATTAAGGAATGGAGATTTTCTTACTTGGAAAAATGATGATGATGATTTCTGGGTTGGCTGGGTTTTTTTGTTATTGTCTCTTTCTATCTTCCTACTGTTTTATGTTACTTGAACAATAAGGATTTTTGGGTGAGTTGGACAAGGATTTGCGGTTCAACAGTGATGAGTGAGGTTTTTTTTTATGGAGTAAGGTTGCAGGTTTTTTAGAGATGGCTTGGTTTTCTTGTTTGTTGGTTTCAAGTATCTTTCTGTTGTATATCTTTTCTTTTCTTTATATCCAAACATAATGGAAAAATGGGGGGGGGGGGGGGGAATCTCAGACGTTTGAACAACTTTGGCCACTATTTTATTACTTTGTGGCTGCAGTTTTTATTTTGCCAACTTTGTGCAAATGCTGGGCTACTTTGGACAAGTTTTGATGCATGTTTGACAGAGCTATTATGCAGTTGGTATATGACTGATTAGGTTCTGATTTATGCAGGTTGTTTGGACTGTTGTATAGGCTAGGTGATATCTGTCTCTTTCTCTTTCCTCTTTCATCTTTCAAGGATGAAAAGCATTTTGCTTTTATTATTTGAAATTCTGAAGGATTTTCAACATTTAGGATTATGATGACATATTGTTTTGGCCATGAGATAGCATTGGTTGTTTTTATATTAGATGGTTTTACTTTGTTTTGGCTATTGCTGGTTGTTTTGTGTGTTTGGCAGCTTGGCTGCAAGTTTGCAATGTTTACAGCAGCTGCTGTTTTGCTGCAATATTTTGTTCCAGGTTTTCCCTGCTGTTCTGTTTTGCGTTGTTGTTTTGCTGCATTTGGGAAGCTTGCTTGTTGTTTGCATTGTTTGCAGTTTGACCTGGATTTTTTGTAATGTTTGAAAATTTCTTTTTCCCTTTTGTGAACCAAAAAGATCTAAATTTTGTGATTTGCAAAAGTAGGAGATAAACCAGGATTAAGAACAAAACCTTTTTAGTTCTGATTCCAAATGCAAATCCTAATGATGAGTTTTCCTTTTTTACAAATCATTCTTGCTTGAATTTTTCATATATTGATTGCTTGCTAATTTTCCTTTTCTTGTTTCACAAACACGAGAAGTGGATTGCAAGTGAGGCAAGGTGAATAGAAAAACATAGCTAGCAAGGAGTGGATGAGTTGCTTGAAGATAAAGCAAAGAAGACTTGAAGAAACAAAACAATATTTCTTTCTTTGTAAACAAAATAAAATTTGTAGCTTGTATTAACTTGTAATCTTTGTAACATAAGTTGATGAATCTTGAAGTTTGCAAATTTCTTTTAGTAAATGTAACAACTTTGAATAGAAAACTTGAAATTTCCTTGTGATGTAATGAACATAAAACTGGAGTAAATTTGTGAATGATGAAATTTGTTGTATAGTAATTAGACAAATCTTGGATTTTGTTTTAACTTTGAAATTGAATGGTTTGAATGATACACCTTGACTTTGTAACTTGAACTTCAAGCAATCACAAATGACTTTTGTAACTTGTATTTCAAGTAAACCATGTGCCTTGTACTCCAATCAAATTTATAAACAAAATAAATGTTTATGAATTTAATTCCACTTGGTTAACTCGAACCCAAAACCATGGTCGTTTAAATGAAAATCTTAATATTCACATCATGTCTAAATCAAACTTGCATTCAAAATAATCTCGCACGCCATGCTCGACTAAAATGGAACTTTATTGCCAAAACAAACATGCTTTAAGAACATTCATCAATCTTGTAAAATTAACAAACTTCAACGTGAGAATCATAGTCTTGAGAAAACAATTGTGGTTAAGAACATTCGAAATCAAACAAATGACTTACGATGATTTGATAACTTTCAAAGTCTTCCAAACACAATTTTCCTTTGATCTTTGAAGATAAACTCGTAGCGACATCACTTATGACAATATGTAGAAATAATCGTCTCAAAATCTTGTAATTTGTGGAAATCACATTTCTTAGAAATCAGACGACAGTTACTTAAGATTAGGTCAAAGTCCATGAAGCGACCTCTAAAATATTCAAATTTTGGTGATCCTTCACATGTAATCAACTCTTGATTTGTGAAGAGAAATTGGAGATGACGTTAAGGAAAGTCATACGCAAGAACTGCTCAAAAATATCGAATAATTAAGAAGTTACAATCGCTTGAACTTGGTCTCGCAAAAGGTCGACTTTTGGGATAATGGAATCATTTTCAGACATATGAACCCTTGACTGAGCAAACTTGCAATGCGAAGTTTGAAACTTGGCACGAACATCCTTGAGGAGACATGAAGATCTATGAATACCATTTGAAACCTTGGAGACTCAATTTTCTTTGGGAAATAACAAACCCTAATTGTTGACTTACTGCCTAGGAAGAGAATATGTTTGATTAACTTTTGAGCTAAATTGAGTATTCGAGAAACCCTAGAATAATATCTTTCATGAAAAATGGAAGGGCAAATTATGGGGTACAACGGGCCCAAATTCAGATTATGCTCCGAAGGCTTCAGTTTATGGCTCGCATCCGAAAGTGCACACAAAAATAAGCTGAAATTGTTAAATACGGTGAAATACATCCACTATTTCTCGCCATTCGAAAATCATATCTTGTTCGATTTTTATCGTATCAGGGCGATTCTTTCGGCATGACGTCAAACATTTCTTCCCGGACAATTTTGTTTCAGGGTTCACATCGAGATTTTTCACTAAATGTCACGATCTTGTGGTTTATTCATGTGTCGTACCTGAAAAAAGCAGAAAAATCTACACTATGAATATTTACACTGTGTTTCTCGCCATTCAGGGCGACATAACTTGCTCGATTTTTAGCGTAACGGAATAATTCTTTCAACGCGGCATCACAATTTTTGTCATCAAGAGGTTCAGTCCTATGTAAAGATTTTGTACCAATTATTATGAGCTTGGGGTTTCAATTTTGATAATGCATGAAATAAGTTTGAAAACTCAGTTTTGGAGCCAAACTATATATATTCAAATTTCAAATTTCAAACACAACAACTCTCATAATTTCCTCTCTCTCAAAATCAAACTCATATTTTCTCTCAAAATCTTTCAAAATCTCTCCACTTTTCTTCAAAACTTCATCAAGAACAAACTCACAAAATCAACAAAAACCTTCAAAACTTCATCTCTTCTTCTCCATTTCCGCAAGCTCCGCTAGCCCCTGCCTCCGCTGCACCACCCGCCTCCATTTCCCCCGACTCCAGCCACACAAATCATCGGTGACCGGCCGCGACTCCCTTTGTCTTTCAATCGTGATTTCTGGTCTCCCTCCTCCTCTCTGATCGCAATTCAGGCGAGTTCTCTCTCCTTCATGTGACTTTTCTGGACAACTCCACCTCCTCTTCTGATTCAATCTTCAATTTCGATAAATTCTTGAATCTTACTTGATTTAATTTCTTATTGGAGATAATTGGTTTTATGAATTGAGAAATTGATTATAATGTGAGTTGAATTCTTGAATATTTCTTGAGATCTTTAATTCTTGAATTTGTGATCATGTTTGAATTGTGCGGAATCGGTTGATTGACGATTTAATTCAGTATAGATCTTGAATTTTATTCAGTAAAATTTATGCTAATTTTTTAATACCAAATTTTAAATCTACATATCGATTATGGTGGTTTGATGAGATTTCATTATGTTTTCATGAGTTGATGTAATTTTCGATGCAATTTGTGGATGAATTCCATTTTTTGACATAAAAAACCTTAAATCCAAAAATTGCATTAATATCTTAATTGTGTTATTTTTGGTTTGGAATATACGCATTTAATTGTTGCGAAGTGTTTGTAGTTTCTAAGTGACATAACTTAAATCACTAATGCTTTTATGCGTCCGTTGGGGATTTTTAAATCCGGTTTTTATCGATATTGATTCATATGCATGTTCCTGCCAGGAAACTATAAATATCTTGTAAATTGTTTCCAAATGTTATTTTATGTTTATTCAAGCATAATTGTGCATTTATGGACTATTATTGTTGAGTTTCACCATTTCCGATACGATTTTCCAAACAAGTCTTTGTTATGGCACAATGATGTCCGGTTATGGTAAGTTGAGCATAAGACGAAATTTCATTGATGGTTAATGCTCAAGGAAACTTGTTTTGGTATTTGGACGGCATTTACGCCATGTTTTGTCGATTTCGGATCGATATTTTGCATGGTTCATGTGTTGGAAGAATTGTTGCGCGGGAATGGTAAGTGGTACTTGCATGGTGATTTAATTCACAATTGATACTTATTTGAGCTTATTGTTATGGTTGATACTTATTCAAATTGATTTTATTCCGACTTTTCGCATACTTACATATGTAATAAGTTGTTACCCGAATTTTAATTTCGATGCTCCAATGCTTGTTTAAATTGTGTTTCTTCGCAATTTAACCTTGATTTAATTTGTGATGTGAATACTTGACTCTGATTATGCCTCCTTGTTATTACTAATGTGTTTGTTGACTTGTGCAAGCCATTTCAAGAGAGCTTTCAATCATTTAATTTTTTATTATTCGATTGAAAAGCATTTGTATTGCACCTCTTTGTGGATTTATGGATTCGCTTCGTATGTGAGTTACTTTAATTCTCATTTTATGAGATATATGCATTTTTTATCTTTGCATTTGTATGTGAGTTTTTGTGTAGGTGTTCTGTATGTGGATGTGTCTGACACACATTATTCTCAATGTGCTTTATTGATGCTTCAACGCATATTCTGACTATTTTGTTGTTGATGCTAGCTAGCGCGAATTATTCCAGAGTTATTCTGCTTTTGCTTGCTTGCTACAAACTCTTGTTCTTTTGTGTTGTACCCAAAAAATTTCCTCCCATTTTCTTCAAAACATGCTCACAAAAGGTCTCAAATACTCAAAGCCACTCAAGAGTTGACTGGTCAAATCTCCTCCTAAGCAAGGGTCTTCAACTAGGGTTTGGTGCTTCTTAAATAAAATTGATCTTAAAGGGTCTCAATTGACTTTAATGGTTCATCTTAGGTCCTCAATAATGCTTACGTCAAGTTTCAAGTCTTGCATCACATGTTTGCTCAGTCAATGGCTTAGATGATTGAAAATCAATTGTATTGAGTAAAAAGTCAATTATGGTCAACATACAGTCAAACTTCAAGATTTTTGGTCAACACCAACATTTTGAGGTGATATTCATCATTTGATAAAGGGTTGATCATGATTCCTCAAGGAAATCCCTCAAATCACCAAAGGTCAAAAAACTGCCAAATTAGGGTTTTGATTGAAGATGATTGATCTTTGACTTTTGGCCTAGTGCATTACCTAATGGATTAAAGCATGATCTCAAGGGCTCAAATACAACATCTTGAACTAATTACATGGCTCAAGCCTTTTCCAAAGATTCAAGTGATTGATAGTTCAAGAATTGAATCAATTAATAAAAGTCAACACTCACACAAAAGTCAAACTTTGACTTTTTGGTCAACATTTAAATTCAAAAATCAAGAATCATCAAAACATTCAAAACTATCAAACTTTATCATCAAGAATCAAGAGTGTCAACAGAAGTCAAAATTGATGATTTTCAAACACTTAGAAAAATTCAAGGGTTTTGTACCTAAAAAACCCTAACTTCACAAGCAAGTTTCCTTAAGATACAAGCTAATTCAAGGAAAACTTTCAACATGAAAGTTTTAGGGATTAATTAATTCTACAACTTTGTCAATGTGGGGTGATCCTCAAAAAGTTCTTAGATTAAGAGATATGGGCCCATAAAGTTATGATTATTTTTACCCAACACTTAGAAAAAAATTCTAAGTGTTTTGTTCTTAACAGAGTCACTACTTTATGGCCATTTTTCATTAAGACCCAAATTGATTCAGCAAAAATTCACAACATGAAAGTTGTAGATCCTGATTCAAGCTTTCCAAAATGTCAAAGAACACAAATTTATCATGCTTGAGCTAGGAGATTCGAAGACATGAAGTTGGCATTTCATTCTTGAATTATAGGTAATTTTTGTGATGAACTCATAACTAAATATCATAACTATGCTACACATTCTCACTTTTCAGGCCTCTAAGCTCCTAAATCTATCCATAATCAGAAGATTATAGGAAATATTGAGCCATTACATAAGAATTAGAAGCTTTATCCAATGCATCACTCCATTTTTGGCACAAAATTAACATTGCCATTTTGATAAAGTTTCTTTAATCACAAAAGTCCACTCCTTGAGCCCATATATTTTTGCTTCTGACTTGAAAACATCTCAGCACCAAGAAGCAACCATCTACAACCTACAAAGCACCCCTAAAACCAGGTCATGCTCATATTGGAATCATAACTCTCATGTATCTTCACTTGCAATCCAACTAAACCAACTTTTGTTTGAGAAATACATTTCAACTGATTTCTTCTCTAACAATCCATAAAACTTGCCTATAAATAGAAGGCCTTGCTTTTGAATTTAGACAGACCTCAATGAATAAAGTCTCAAGTCCTTTACAAACCAACAATCTAAACACTCCATATACATCCTGTAGAAGTTATCCAAGACATCATTTAGCTTATGTAACACCTCTATCATTGTTCACCATTTTTACTTTAGCCATGTGCATTTTGATTCGGGTAGGGAGGTTTAGAGAGTTTCCAAGCAAGCTGAGTATTCAGTAAGCATCAACAAGGTCCCAAGAAGGTGTTAGGATCATCATTTCACTTTTGGAAGTCGTGTAGAGGGCATTGGATTTTTCTTCAAGAGTGAGCGCCCGAGGAAGAAGAAAGAGGTGTGCTGGCAATTTCTAATTTTCAAAGTGTGTTTTATAATATATTTATTGGGGGGGGGAATTTCATAACCGGATGAAATAGCCACCCTAGTGATAAAACAAGTGCGCATTAACCTTAGGGACCTGGGTTCGAGCCCTAGTGGTACCCTTTTATTTTTCACATATTAGTTCTTTCAAATCTAGTGCAAATAAGTCCAAGGCGCGCACAGTGCACCTCATATCTTAATCGTCAGATCTCAAGATTCCAGATTCAGTGCTCCAGACAGCCAGGACCATGGTGTACCTTCCGAGTTCATCCTCACTGGATCATGCAGGCGCCTGGGCTCATTTTTTTGGGCCTAACCTTTTTTCTTTTCATCCCCCCCCCCAATTTCTTTCACAAACGCAGGCCCATTGGATTCCTTTTTTTTGTTTTGTTTTAAATTAATTGTTTTCTTTTTAATCATTTTATTTAAATCAGAAAATCATAAAATTATAAAAAAATTAGATTTAGGTTTTTAATTAATTAATTTAATTTTTGATAAATAAAAATTAATTTAATTTAATCACTTTGATTTTATTTTATTAATTATATAGAATTAGGTTTTATACTTCAATTATTTTTCTAAATAAAACATCAAAATTATTTTCTAACAATTAGTTTTTTTTAAAATTTAAATTAATTTAGACTTAGGTTTTTTTAATTAAGTTAACTAAATTAGCTAAATTAGCTTTCTTTTTAATTAATTAAATTAATTGACTTTTTTCATTTATTATTACATTTAATTTAGTTTCTTTAGGTTTTTACTAAACTTTTTTTTTATTGAAAATTAATCAAATAATTAGAACTTTTTTTCTATCAAAAGAATCACAACAATTTCCTTTCTCTTTTCCTTATTTTACATTTTTCGCGTGTTTTATTATTTCGCATTTTTCCGATTATTGTAACTGCTCAATGGTCTGTAGTAGCTTTAATTAGGGTTTACTGCTTTTCATCCCCATTCATAAATTTTTACCCGCCCTCCTGAAGCGTTGTAATAGTGTAGGACGTTTAATTTCTGCAATTTACTGCTTTCCTTATTACTGTTAGTAATTAGGGTTTGTATGTCAAGACGTAAAAAGAATAAACATTAGAAAACCTAATCTCAAGACAAATACTTGAAATCAAAACACTTCACACACACACACACACACACCTCTAGAGTGACCCTCACTTGTTGCTTCATATTTAAACAGTCATGTCCCTCGAACGTGGGATGCTTTAGCAAAGACCCTCAGTTAAAAGATCGTAGTCCCTTGATGACCCTTTGATGCTGCCTTTAGTAAACATCTTAGTCCCTTACAAAAATTGCTAAATTATCCTACAAGGTGCCTTGTATGACTGTACGGTGACATGTGGCTGTCCCTTACATCAAAAAATAGGGCTTCCTACTAACAAATAGTAGGGTAGCATTATCTAAAGAAGGAGGAAAATAACAAAGACCTTTTGAGTAGGTAGATCGCTTGTAATCTCTTTCTCACAAACTAAAACAATGTTCACACCTCATACTTTCAAAAATAACCACCTTCAAAAAACGCTTTATAAACACTCTTGAGGACTGATATAAGGGTTATTATAAAGCAAATTGCCTTACATTTGCATTTAACACTTTCAAAAACAACACTTTCTCCCAATAAATATTTCAAAACAAACATTTTGTATACATTCTCAATGATACGAGAATCGTTACAAAATTGCCGCACTTAGGCATTTTCAAGATATTTTCAAACATACACAAACACAAAGCATTTCAAAAGTGAGCTTGCGATTAAGAGTCCGTAGATAACTATGGATGAAAAGGGTGCTAACACCTTCCCCTTTCATAACCTACCCCCTTACTCAGAAAATTCTCAAAGGTATTTCGTGTTCTTTTCACCCTTTCCTTTATTAGATAAAATAAAAGGCAAGTGGCGACTCTTGCTATCCGCAACATTTGCAATAAAATGCAAAACCCAAAAGTCAGTTCTTCCACCGTATTATAGAACTGGAGACTCTGCTGGGAAATGTACCAAAAGTGGGGTTACCTTAAGATCTAGATCATCTTTATTGCTTTACTTGTTTGCCTTGTATGATTTATACTTCGGGATATGCTTGGGTTTATTTCTTGTATAGATCCTATACCTGGATCTAGGGGCATTTTAAGTAAGTAGCAATAGATCGTGAAAACTGTACGGCATAGACCGATATGGTTGAAATGATGGCTATGTTAGTGCGACACATTGGTTGGTTTCAGTGTCCCTTGAGTAAGTCAAGGAGAATGTTGGGTTGCACGTGGTGTCATAAATCACTAAATGACCTTAGAACCTTAGTTGATACAACTTAGCCATTAGAAAGTAGTGAGATGGCCGGCTTTGGTGCAGACTAAAGTTGGTTCATACTCGATACTACACTCATTGAGATTGGACTCTCGGTATATTTCAGTCGCAAATCAGATGCTTATGCTGAAACAATGCCAGAGAGAAAGATCAATGATTTGAGATTCCTAGAACTTGGTTACTTCTTTTAGGATAGGTTGAGCCAACCAAAACTTCAAGAGGGTACTTACCTATAAACTTCATGAAATCCATAACCTAAGGCCTTCTGTGTTTGGTTTTTGTTTGATTAATTTTTCGAACATGGCATCATAACATTATGACATTATTACACATATCATTTTCACTAACCATTTCAAGGACCTATGGATTTATCTTTGTCCTGTTTTATAGGTTATGGCCTCCGCTTGCAGAAACACTATCCAGATCAGTTTTGTGAGGATACCTTTTCAACTTAAGGAGTTAGTCTTAAAAGTTCCTGAAAGCTCTCAATTTACCAAGAGGCATGGTCATCTACTCAGTTTGGTTACCTCGGGGTTTGAAGAAGACATGACGAGTGTTTTATTCCAGTTCTTTGATCCCACACATCACTGTTTCACCTTTCCAGATTATCAGCTGGTACCCACAATGGAAGAGTTCTCTAGGCTATTGGGAGTACATGTTCCTAATCAGACACCTTTTACTGGTTTAGAGAAAGATCCACAACCTGAAGAAATTGCAGCAGCATTACATCTGAAGTAGTCTGACATTATAGTTATTGGGAAACAAGAAGTGGAGTCAAGGGTTTTCTTGCTAAATTTCTGTTAGAGAAGTGTAGCGGTAGAAATGTTTAAGACAAAGCTATTGGATTGACTAGACTTTATACAAATCAAAATCAAAATTGCCACCGTGCTTTATTGTTTCCAAAGTAATGGGAAAAGAGCGAATAACCCAAAAAGAGGGGGAAAGATTCAAGGTAAGGGGGTTGGTTATGCAAAGGGAAGGTATCATCACCCTAAACATCTAGGTACTCCGCAGGAGCCTCTTTGTAAAATCTGTATATTTTGGCTATAAAAATTGTTGTATATAAAAAATGGATGATGGAGGTCAGGAAAGAAGCGTATTTTTTTATAATTTTTGCACCCTCCGCGGTTGCGAACCTTTAGTGCCTACGTACCACCTTTCGTGCAATAGGGGATCAGGGTACACGTAGTTCCTCTTTTAAAAATTTGAAACACAAATGCGTTGGTTAATTTTATGAGATAAAACATCATCGTCATTGTCCGTGTGGAAGACATACCTACTACCCACAACCATGAGAAAGAAGAATTTGCATCACCTCAAAGTGGAGGATATGGCTTGGATTTTAAAATCAACAATGCCTCACTCAACACCCAAGTTGAAAATATCTCTCTTCACTACATATTGTAGAAGTATAGTTGTTTGAATCACTACAAGGATTGACAAGAGTCTAATCTTTTTAGAAAATTTTAAATATAAAAAGCCAAAATGGCAAGATGGTTTGAAATGAGATTGATTGACTTTTAGTCTTCTCACAAAAAATGTCAAGGTATCATTAAGTCGATTGGGAGTTTATTTATGAAAATGTTTTGAAAATACATGGACACAAGTCCAAGTTTATTATAAAAGTGGTTAAAGTTCAAAAACAAGAAGAGTTTTTTTTCAAAAAAAATGGAGGAAGAAGATTTTTGAAATTGAAGAAGATGGGAGGAGAAGAAGGGACTATCCTAAAGCATAAAATAAAAGCTAGGGGATAAGCACCAACTAACCAACAAGAAGCCAATACTTGACATTATGAGCCAAGATAGAATTCTCATTCCTTGGATTAAAACCAAGCAAGAAAAACTACTATACCTCTTGAGAGAACTAAACTTCAAGTGTATTAAGTCTTCACAAAAATTGGGCAGAGTAACGGTTGTATACGGGTGAATTCCAGATTACGAACAGAGGGTGTAATCACAAAAAAACTGTACACAAAAACAAACAAGCAACCCAATGTCTTGATGTGAACCTCAAGAAATCTAGACAAAATAATCAGATAAGGTCACAAAGTCTCCAAGATAAGCCAAGGTTTCTAATTCCAAGTCCAAGAAAAGTCACATGCTCCATAATGCCAAGGATAGTAACCAAATAGCCCAAGTACCATTAAAGATTTTTTAGGGTTTATGTTGATTATTAAGTATCTTAAGAAAGGAAAAGAAAAGCTCAAGTGAGCAAAAAAATGGCAAGAAAGTAAATGCTTAAATGGCATGAAATGTAAATGCTAAAAGTAAATGGTACATAAAGCATAAAAAGTAATGAAAGCTTAAGGTAAAACAAGTCAATAATTAGTAGTTATTTGGATGACCATCTTGAAGGTTGCATTTGGAAATCATTAGAGGATTGGTAGAACCAATTCCTCCACACAACAAGTTGCATTTGCTTTTTGTCAAGTATATCATCCATTTGGAATTCTCATAAGTACCATTTAATGATCAATGATGTTTAAGTGATCTGCGTTGACCAAGGGTGTTGTAGATCCATTAGAGGATTGGTAGAACCAAAGCCTCCACACAATGAATCTCAAGGTTATAGGATCAAAGAGATCAAATTAACATACCTGGGCTTGCAATCATAAGTTTGGGCCACGAATGATCATTTATTCGAATCGGGATAAAATTTAGCGCTATGTTAAGCAATCGTAAGTGGACTTATATAGAATTCTCACCTATTTTGAGGCCGGTCAATAGCAATCTATGCACTATTTGTTTTGAGACATGATATAGAGATCGTGCTCCAACAATATCTAGTGTAATAAGAAGGGGATGAGATGAAGAGGGATGGGAAAAAAATATACAAACCACATTTGAATTAAATTTTAATCAAACTATTAATAAAATCATTCATCCATTTTTGTGGAGTTAAACTCAACACCATAGATTCAATGATGTTAATAAAGTTCATGATCCAAATTCTAACCCAATATCAGCCATAAAATAGTCACAAAATAATATCACATTTTAATATACATAAAAGAATTTAAAAATAATGTTTAAAAATAGAAAATAAAAAGAAAATATTAACTATGTTCAAATTAATCAAGAAATAAAAAGTAAGACCATAGAAAAATCAGAAAAAGGCTCAAATAATTTTATAAATTTTTTGGTTATTTTTTAAAGTTAGGAACTATTTTTAAAACTAAAATAAATGGGTAAATAAACAAAAAATGGTAAAAATTTGTAAAGTCGGAAACAAAAATAAAATAAGGTCACCAATATTTGTCACAATATCATTGGATCATTCCATAATTTTTTCAGAATTTTAAAATGTATAAAAGTATTTTTAAACATTTAAAACAAATCAAATAAGTGTAAAATTTATAAAAAATACCAAAACACAAAATTAAATTGTGAAAAAATAAAAATCAGAAAGAGAATAATCAAAAATATTTTTCATGATTTTTTCAGATTTTTTGGACTAAAAATGAATTTCCTATGAGTTTTTGAAATTTAAAACAATTAAAATATAAAAATCAGAAAAAGAAAAGAAAATTAAAATATCTGGACCATTGGATGAGAGTCATAACGCATTAGTAATCAAATCCAAGGGATCTAGCGCGCTATGCATATCATGGTCATTACTGAATATTGTACAAAATCATTAATTAAATCAGGATTTGAAAAATACAGATGGCGCGCCTTCATTGGTTTGAAGATGACACGTTGGTCATCTTCAACCTCCAGCCATCACGAATTGTAGGTCTCTCAAACTGTAAAATTAGAAGCTCAGACATACGTTATTCGCTTTGTCTCTTCAAGACAAAGAGAACCACACCCTCGCGCCAAATTTATATAAATTATAGCTCAAGCAATTTGGAAGGAAAGCTTTGAAAAGGGATTTGAAATTTCATGGTCAAAACGTGTTTCCTGTAAAAGGTAAGTGTTACGACTAGAACCAATGAAATGAGAGAAACACAATGATATCAGAGTTTTGATGAATTGATGAAGGAATCTACCTATTGAAGTTGAGTTGCAGATCTCTGAAACTGGACTTCTATGGAGTAGTATAGGGCACGATTCATGAATGTAATTATGTGGTTAGCTTCAGGGAAGATCAAAGAAGGTGAATTGATGAAAAAATTGGATTGAAAAAGGCTCGAGAATGGATTTTGAAGTTAAAGAAAATTGAGTTATGGAGCAAGTTTGGCAGGGTGATTCTGGCTATCCATGCTTTGGAAAATTAATGGCATAGTTCATGTATTTATAGGAGAAGCGAATGGAATCAAAAGGAAGAGTGAATGATGCGTTTTGGAGGGAATTCATGCAAATCTGATGCACGAGTGAAGTGTGATCCAAACTTCACCAAAACTCATCCAATTCTTGCCTTTTGATGCACTAATCCACTTGGGAAAGTTGTCTAATCATGTTTAGACCCAAAACGCGTGTTAATTTGAGGTTTAGAGGTCATAACATGAAATTCAAATTCTAACTTGCAAGGAAACTTCAATTCCAAGTTACCTTTTTTGAAACTATGGCATTCTCAGCTCAAGGGGTCTTAAGGCATGACTCTTGATGATTTAGAAAGATGAGGTTACGAGCTTTGCAATGGAAAAATAATGGAGTTAAATGGATTCTTGAGCTGAAAGTTATATTGAGTCAAAGTTGAAGAAAAAGGGTTGACTTTCCATACATAGAAAAATTTCAAATTCTTCATCAAAAATGTCCTATAATGTCTTGCATCCAAACATGGCCTTCCACTTGGAATTTGCTCTTGATCAAAAAAGATGTCATGAAGTAGATATCTTGAATTACATTTTGAAACTTGAATCATTCAAAATCTCCAAAATATTAGCAAGTTATGACTAGTTGAAGTTGGCAAAATTTCATGAAATGACCTATAATCTTTTGCATCTTTAAGGCAACTTCCATTCATTTTCCCACTTTGAAAATAAAAGAAGGCATAAAGTTCACATCATCAAGATCATTTTTGAAAAAGAATGGGATCAAGGTGATAAACATTGACCAAGTTATGATCATTTGAAGTCACACATGGAAAATTGGGGATTCATCTGGAGGACTTGTAATCTTTCTTCTTCACAAAGTTTCTTCCACATGAAAACTCCTTGGAACTTTTGAAGTGATTTGTTGATAATCCTTTGAAGAGAAGGATGTCTTAAGAATCATTCAAAAATACCAAAAGGTGAGCAAGGTGTGCTCCTTTAAAGTTCAAAACCCTAGCTCCTAGATCAAGAAAATGCTTTGAAAAACTTTAACAAGCTTGAACAAACTTCTTGTACCAATATTCTTGCTTTGTGAATAGAAGTTTTTGAGGATGATAATGAGGATTCTTAGCTACAAAAACCACTTCCATATCTTGAAATTTGAGAGAAATATGCTCTTGTGACCAATGGAAACAAAACCTTATCCAAGCATTACAACTTCTCCAATCAACCCCTTGTCTTTTTGAGTCAAATCTAATAACCTTGAAATGTGATGAACCAAAGCAACCTCACCATGCCAATCCTTCCAAAACCAATCCAATGGTGAGGTTTGAACTTATAAAGCTATATTTACTATGGCATGGAAATAAACTCATGACATGGAGTAACTTGTTAAATCTCATTGCCCCTACCTACATGGATAACAAGCAAGACAAGCCAACATTGCATTTTATTAGTTAAATGAAGAAATCAAAACAATATTCATGATCACAAAAGGATTATAAGTCAAGGTGCTTGGTAATCCCTCAAAAGGAGCAACACTCAAAGTAGGTAGGGGAACCAAGAATCCTAGTGTAATCTTGTTGTGAATAAACCAACATGGTATAATGAAGGGATCTTAGGGGCAAAAATTGGGGTACAACAACTGCCCTTATTTAAGTTTCTTCTATCTGGAGATACGAAGGTTAAAAATCTTCGTGTCGACGAGATCGAAGATACTTAAATATAAAACAAACCCTATTTTTGGCCCTAAGATGCCATGAAAATGCTTATGCATATGAATGCATATGAACAGGACCAAAGAGACGCAAAGTATCATTGGGGATGCAACAACAATAAAGAAACAAAGGAGCAACCCCACCAGGAAAATAAATCACTAGTAGACCAAAAGACCTGAATCAAAGAGGATGGTAGAATGGTCAAAGTCTACACCAACTTCTACCGAAGGCGAAGCTACCAACATTTACTAAAGGCAGAGAGAAAGATAACAAACATTGACGTTCACTACCGATGGTCTACCAACTTTCACTGAAGGTAGAAAGAGAATATATCATATCACCGTTGTTCACTGATGATGAACTTCCAACGTTCACTGAGGGTAGCAAAAAGATAATAAACATGGACGCTCACTGCCGATGGTCTACCAACTTTCACTGAAGGTAGAAAGAGAATATCATATCACCGCCGTTCACTGATGATAAACTACCAACGTTCACTGAGGGTAGCAAAAATATAACAAACACTGACGTTCATTGCCGATGGTCTACCAACTTTCACTGAAGGTAGAAAGAGAATATCATATCATCACCGTTCACTAACGATGAACTGCCAATGTTGACTGATGGTAGCAAAAAGATAACAAACACCGACGTTCAATGCCGATGGTCTACCAACTTTCACTGAAGGTAGAAAGAGAATATATCATATCACCGCCGTTCACTGATGATGAACTACCAACATTCACTGAGGGTGGAAAAAAGATAACAAACACTGATGTTCACTGCCAATGGTCTACCAACTTTCACTGAAGGTAGAAAGAGAATATCATAACACCTCCGTTCACTAACGATGAAATACCAACGTTCACTGAGGGTAGAAAAAAGATAATAAGTTTCCCCAAGATTCTGGTGTTTCACCTAGAACAGGTCTCAACTTCTTCTTTAACCAAGGAGCTCTGCCTGGAAAGGATAACATATGAGTTGTCTCAAATAAAGAGATTTGCTACTTGTTGTCACAGAAGATTGTAAAAAGAAATGGATTTTTGGGAAGGTATGACTTCTTGGGGAGATGCCATGATATTCTTGCTGAGGGGATAAAGTCTTCTCGTGCAAAATAAATGCACCAACCAAAATCTGAAGTTTTCAGAAATCCAAAGTTAATAACATTGCTGTGGAACCACAGATTCAAACCAGAAATAAACTGGAATGAAAAAGTCAACCAGAAAACATCCTTTAAGAAATAAACTCAAGAGGGAAAACCAAATCCAACCAAACAAGGAGCTGTATCGGAAGGCTAAAGAAAAAATCTTCCATGACGGACAACTCAGTGGGGACATTGAAAGAATATACGCTTTCTGCTTAGGACCAACACTCTGTTGAAGAGAGGACAACATAAATCTGCAAAACAGGGTAATATGTCAACAAAAATAGTAACAAATGTCAATGAACAATGACTTACAAATCTTAGCTATGCATGATGTATACATGAATGTATGAGTGTTATTGTGCGTATGTTGACACAACAGATATACAACACTGGGAACAACCAGGTAAAACTGCCTCGAGCACTAACAACACTCGGCTAAACTTCATCCAAGATGATCATTCCAAGAAAGGTAAAGGCCAGCTAAGGAAACAAAACCTACTGCCTGCTTTAACTTTACTGAGGAGAAACATGATCTGGAGGTAGATAAATGAAAGTGATGAAATAGTACAGATACAAGGATAGAACATCCTTCTTCAGGCTTCACCGAGGAAACAAGTGCTTTTGAAAGTAACATTCCTACTGGAGATTACAAAACCAGTCTCAAGCAAAGCATACTGACACCAAAAAATCCGAACATTCATTGGGGAAATCAGACTCACTTCATTGGCGAGGTTAACATCATATTCACAATATGTCCTTCATTTGGAGAAACCAGGGACCTACATTCATCAAGAGCTGGTATGGTACTAATCTCTCTGGAAAAAAGCACTTCTATCAGGCCAAACAAAAACTTCACTGGAGAAAATGCGAATTGAAGCTTCACATCATGAAAAATCAGAAAAGAGGAGAAATGAATCCAAACTTGACCGATGATACCGGAACCATAAACCCAATACGGCGAAAATGACCCTAGTAGACCTTCCCGAGGGGAACAAAAACTTATCAAAGTAATTGGAGTTTGTCCATTCTTGGGATCACCATTTTTGTTGTCATTGTTTCATCACAAATCTCAAAGTAAAAATAGATTGTAAAAATCTCTTTTTTTTTTAAAGTCAATTTTGTTATTTAATCTTTTTTTTGCTTTGAAAGTTATTATCAATAATAAACGGAGTCTTTGCAAACTAAATAAAATAAGAAATACAAAGAATTGGGTAAAAGCTCAAATTTCATTAATAGAATGGTAGTGTGCGAATGGCGAGACTCCATAGATGATTATAAAGTTCGGAAAATGGTAATATATACTGGAAAAGATACATTGAGATACAATGACCACTATCCCCTCTAACAAATTTTGAAATCCTGAGCATCGGCTTCTGTTGAAGTATGGTGAGGATCCGAGAGGAGTGTTGCTTCAATGATCAAATCTTGTCTAACGTAGTTACTTGCCCAGAAAGTACCTAACTTTTACCTAAGCTGCCCTTGCGGGTTTTTAACTTAGCGGGAATTTTATTCTGTTTATGTCTCTAATTTTTGCCTAGACCGCCCTTTTTGGTTTTCGGCCTACCGAGACGCTCCTTTTTTCCTAATCCGCCCTTTCGGGTTTTCAACTTAGCGAGTTGTTCTTTTATTTCTTTAGGCAAAGTATTTCTTGACTGCATCAGCATTCATGGGACGTGGGAACTCCTCGCCATCCATAGTTTTAAGAATTAATGCACCGCCAGAGAAGGCTTTCTTGACAACATATAGGCCTTCAAAGTTGGGAGTCCACTTTCCCCTAGAATCTGTGTTGAAAGACATGATCTTCTTGAGCACGAGGTCGCCTTCTCTGAATTCACGAGGTTTGACCTTTTTATCAAAAGCTTTCTTCATTCTTCTCTGATATAACTGGCCATGACACAAAGCTGCCATTCTCTTCTGCTCAATCAAATTTAATTGGTCAAACCTATTCTGGACCCATTCAGCCTCTGTTAACTTGGTTTCCATTATCACATGCAGCGAGGTAATCTCTACCTCGACAGGGAGTACAACTTCCATTCCATACACCAGGAAGAACGGGATTGCTCCTGTTGAAGTGATGACATATGTTCGATATCCATGCAGAGCAAAAGGAAGCATTTCATGCCAATCCTTATAAGTAACATCCATTTTCTGGATAATTCTCTTGATATTCTTATTAGCAGCTTCAACAACCCCATTCATCTTAGGCCTGTATGGAGATGAATTATGATGGACAATCTTGATTTCTTCGCACAGTTCTGTCATCATCTTGTTGTTTAAATTCGAGCCATTTTCAGTGATAATCCTGCTTGGCACACCATACCGAGATATAAGGTTATTCTTAATGAAGCGCACAACCACCTGCTTAGTAACATTGGCATATGAAGCAACCTCCACCCACTTGGTGAAGTAATCAATTGCTACTAAGATAAAATGGTGCCCATTTGAAGCTTTAGGTTCTATCATCCCAATCATGTCAATACCCCACATAGAGAAAGGCCACGGGAAGGAAATCACATTGAGGAGTGTCAGAGGCACATGGACCTTGTCTGCGTAAATCTGGCATTTATGGCACTTGCAAATTTGTAACAGTCAGATTCCATTGTCAACCAATAGTAACCTGCCCTTAGCATCTTTTTAGCCATTGAATGTCCATTGGCATGAGTGCTAAATGAACCTTCATGAATCTCATGCATCAACATGTCTGCTTCGTGTCTATCCACGCATCTGAGAAAGACCATTTCATAATTTCTCTTGTATAACACCTTTTCATTGAGGAAGAAACTGCCAGCCAATCATCTCAGTGTCTTTCTATCTTTCTTCGATGCATCAATCGGGTATTCCTGAGTCTGAAGAAAATGCTTGATATCAAAATACCAAGGTTTTTCATCTTCTACCTCCTCTATTGTAAACACATGAGCGGGCCTATCCAGCCGTCGAACCATAATTCGGGGTATATCATTCCAAGTATGCACTTGGTACATAGAATTCAGAGTTGCCAGAGCATCCGCCATTTGATTTTCATCTCTAGGGATGTGATGGAATTCAACTTTATTGAAGAATTGTAATAATCTTCTAGCATAATCTTTGTAAGGGATCAAGCCAGGGTGAAGAGTATCCCATTCTCCTTTAATCTAATTTATTACCAAAGATGAATCACCATACACATCTAGAATTTTGATTCTGAGATCAATAGCTTCTTCGAGACCCATGATGCAAGCCTCATATTCCGCCATATTATTAGTACAATCGAATGTTAACCTTGCAGTAAAAGTAATGTGCGATCCATGAGGAGTGACAATCACAACACTAATTCCTTTACCATAAGCATTCACAACTCCATCAAATATCATACTCTAACGAGATTCAGGGTCAGGGCCTTCCTCAGGCAACGGCTCATCACAACCCTTCACTTTCAGGAACATCACATCCTCATCGGGGAATTCATATTCTGCAGACTGGTGATCCTCCACTGGTTGGTGAGCAAGATAATCTGCCAACACACTACTTTTAATAGCCTTTTGAGTGCGGTATTCAATATCGTATTCAGATAACAACATCTTCCAGCGGGAAATTCTTCCAGTAAGAGCAGGTTTTTCAAAAATGTACTTGATTGGGTCCATTTTGGAGATCAACCAAGTGGTGTGATTCAACATATACTGCTGCAAATGCTTTGCCTCCCACGCCAAAACACAACATGTTTTTTCTAGCATGGAATACTGTGACTGACAATCAATGAATTTTTTACTGAGATAATAGATGGTGAACTCCTTCTTCCCTGTTTCATCCTGTTGTCCCAGAATACAACCCATGGATTTATCTAACAATGTCAGATACATAATCAACGGTATTCCTTCTACGGGAGGGAGCAAGATAGGAGGTTCAAGAAGATATTCCTTAATACTCTCAAATGCCCTTTGGCAGTCATCCATCCACACACAACCTTTATCTTTCTTTAACAACTTAAATATCGGCTCACATGTTGGAGTCATGTGGGAAATGAATCTGGAAATATAATTCAAACGCCCGAGGAAGCCTCTGAATTAATTTTCAATTCTCGGTGCTGGCATTTCTTGAATTTCCTTGACTTTATCAGGGTCAACTTCAATTCCTTTCTGGCTAACAATGAAACCCAACAATTTCCATGATCAAACACCGAAGGTGCATTTATTTGGATTCAAGCAGAGAAGATACTTCCTCAAACGCTGAAACAGCTTCAACAAATCTTCTATATGCCCTTATTCAGTCAGGGATTTGGAAATCATATCATCAACATATACTTCAACTTCCTTGTGCATCAAATCATGGAATGGGGTTGTCATGGCCCTCTGGTACGTCGCACCAGCGTTCTTCAACCCGAAAGGTTTCACTCTGTAATAGAATGTTCCCCAGGGTATGATAAACATTGTTTTTTCCATGTCCTATGGAGCCATTCTTATTTTATTATAACCGGAAAATCCATCCATAAACGAGAATACTTTGAATTTTGTTATGCTATCCACTAACATGTCAATGTGAGGCAACGTAAAATCATCTTTTGGACTAGCTTTATTTAGATCTCTATAATCTACGCACATGCAGACTTTTCCGTCTTTTTCAGTACTGGGACAATATTGGCAATCCATTGAGGATACACTGATGTCACAAGAAAAACAACATTAATCTGCTTTAGAACCTCCTCTTTGATCTTTACTGCCATATTTGGGTGAGTTCTTCTCAACTTTTGTTTAATTGGTGGACACTCTGGCTTCATTGGCAAACGGTGCTCGACAATATATGTATATAGACCAGGCATATATTGGTAAGACCAAGCAAAAATATCCACATACTCTTTCAACAGCTCAATCAACCTTCTCTTCACATCAGGATGCAATGATGCTCCAATCTTGACTTCCTTTGGATCTTCTTCTGAACCCAAATTGATTACTTCCAAAGGCTCTTTATATAGCTGAATGGTTTTTTCTCGTGCTCAAGAAACCGTGAGACCTCTTCTGGAATCTCATCATAATCTTCTTCTTCAACCCCATACACAGGACATTCAAAGTTAGGAGAGGATGTAGGGTCATTGTATTCAACGGGTTTTTTAATTAATCTGCACATATGATTTGTGATTGCATTTAGAAACTGACACATATAACAAGTGATCATGCAGATTAAATTTCAGTTATTATTTATTTTGAAAGGTTTTTTTTATTACCATTTTCTGAGAAAAAGCAGAAAAATAAAGACATCATTTAGGAAACAAAGACAACTTTTATTATTGATCTTAACAATCACAGCAAACAGATAAGCCCTACAACATTAATACTTCCACCTTGGGCAGAGTGAAAGCTTTTCAAAAGAAAGATTAACAAATCAAATTACTTTGAAACATGTATGCAAGAGGGAACATCAATGGTGATCCAGTTCTGAACCCTGACTCCGTGGGTCATATAATTCGGCATTTCCTGCTCTGCTTCATCCTCCACAATAGCATTAATCCTGGAAACAGTCAGATGAAGATATCCTCCGCTACAGAGAATGTCTTGATACCTGCCTACAGCAGACTTCGGCTTCATGCCTTTACCTTTGTCACTCTTCAAAGAAAACCCTAAGCTAGTTATGTTCTTGTTTAAAGGTGGATCCACAATCCGTCCCCAAACTTCATTATGACCATTACGCACAACCTACTGCGCATCCTTCAGCGAAACCATGATATTCTCATTTCCTCTTATGTTATCAATGGATAAAGCTTGCAACTGGGTTCCAACAACAGCTTCATCCACTTCTACAATACTAAAAGAGGACAAATGAGATATCAACAATACCTGCTCCCCATTTATGATCACCACCTTTCCTTCACGCACGAACTTTAGCTTCTAGTGTAAAGTTGAAGTGACAGCCCCTGCTTCATGTATCCATGACCGTCCTAGCAAACAACTGTAAGCGGGAACAATGTCCATGACCTAGAAGGTTATCTGAAACAAATGTGGTCTTATATGGATAGGTAAGTCCATTTCACTGAAGACAGGTTTCCTTGACCCATCAAACGCTTTCACAATGATACCACTAGGGCGCATAGGTGTTCCTTGATATTTAAACTTCATAAGGGTACTTCTTGGTATAACATTCAACGCGGATCCATTATCAATCAGCACATTGGATAGAGAATCATTCTTGCAGTTCATAGAGATATGGAGGGCCAAGTTGTGATTCCTCCCTTCATCTGCTAATTCATCATCGCATAAACTCAATTTATTACACGACGTAATGTTTCCTATTACGCTGCTGAATTGATCTATTGGTATATCACTCTCCATAAAATCTTGGTCTAGTACCCTCATCAAGGATTCTCTATGAGCAGAGGAGTTCATCAATAAAGCCAAGATGGTTATTTTTGAAGGAGTTTGCAGTAGTTGATCTACAATTATGTAGTCGCTCATCTTAATTATCTTCAAAATATCATCTACTTCTTTCTCTAATGTAGCTCCGCTAGTCTCTCCTGTAGCCTTCTTAGGTTCATCATCCTCAACAATTTTCTTTCCAGCATCAACATCTCTCTGAACAACCGGTGCAAACACACGACCGCTACGGGTCACCCTATTATTTTCGGCTATATTTCCAACATCAGACATTGGCTGGATGGGAACCTCCACACCGTCCTCCAAGATTGTAGCGTTGTATTTGTAAGGCACAACCTTATCTGATTTGTAGGGGATAGGACCTGGAAAACTAATTACCAATGGGGTAACAGCTGACTTGCTATGATATTCCACTTCAAAATGGGTGGGTGCACCAAAACAAGGCACAATGACGTTTACCCCTTCTTCAATGCAATCAGTCATTAGTGAGTCATTTCCGGAAAACAAATCTTCGTATGAAGAGAAATACTCATCTGCAGAGGCATACTCCTCCTCTGACTCTTCTTCCGTTAAACAAACCTCAATCATATCAACTTCATAGTAATCATCCCACTGACCTGTGATCTTGATAGTTCCATTATCTAACAACAACTGAACACCCTTCTTCACGATTCAACATCCTCGGGGGTCTCGACAGCAAACTATGCAAGATCCATATTGGTGTTCCACCTGACCAGCCGTATGGAAGAAGGTAGCATGCAACTGCACGAGGTCCTCATTCATATACTCCACATCAAAAATTCTGAACTCACCAGGACATCCAGAAACCATGTTCACTTCCTCTTCATACTCAGCCCTAGGCCTGATTATGTGGATGAGGCCCCCATCCATCATCTCCTGTAAATCATCCTTTATCTTCTCGCAACCATGTATGTTTGTACTGCAAATAGCACAATCGGCATGGTCATGCGTGTAGTAGCTAAATTCAGAGTTTTGTATTCATTTTCACTAAATCTCCTCTAACTAGATGAATATCAAAAAATCCGGAAGTCGCCTGGACAACCGGCCACCATATTCACAACATTTACTCCCCCATGCTTGGGTAGAGGGTTATATTTCACATTAGGTCCCACGACTTTGAAAGATAGAACACCATACTTCACCAATTTATGTACCTCAGTCTTCAAAGGATAATAATTCTCGACATTATGCCCTGGTGCTCCCTGATGAAAAGCACATGTTTGGTCCGCCTTGTAATACCAAGGCAATGGTGACGGTATGGGGGGAGGTGGTCGTGTCTGGACCAACTTTTTCTGAATTAATGTTGTTAGTAACTATCTATATCTCATGGGAATAGGGTCATAACTTTCCCTTCTCTGATTATACCCTTGATCCCCCTGCTGGGACGGTCTCTGATAAGCAACGGTAGTCGGAGCGGCATTCATAACAGGAGTAACTGAGGCGACTTGCTGAAGACGATGATAATTCCTTCTAGGAGCGTTTACCCTCCTCTCTTGTATAACAGCATTTGCATGCCATTATTTCTTCTTGGTAAACCCATAAGATGGCTTCTTTGCACCTCCAGATCCTTCACTCTTTGTCAAACGGCCTTCTCTTACAGCCTCTTCTAAGCGGATACCCATTCCTACCATCTTAGTAAAGTCACTTGGCGCACTTGCTACCATCCTCTCGTAGTAGAAAGCACCCAGCGTTTTCAAGAAAATCTTAGTAATTTCCTTCTCTTCCATGGGAGGAATCACTTGGGCGGCTACCTCACGCCATATCTGTGTATAATCTTTGAATGATTCCCTGTCTTTCTGAACCATGGACCTAAGTTGATCACGGTCAGGCGCCATGTCCATGTTGTACTTGTATTGTTTGATGAATGCTTCTCCCAAATCATTAAAAGTATGGATATTGGTGCTATCCAAACTCATATACCACTTCAATGCAGCACCAGTCAAACTATCCTGAAAAAAGTTAATCAGTAGACGTTGATCATTAGTATGGGTAGACATTCTCCTCATGTACATCACCAGATGAGCACGAGGGAAAGTGTTGCCTTTATACTTCTCAAACTCCGGGACCTTAAACTTAGCAGGTATCTTAACATTTATGACCAAGTATAGCTCATTCACATTCTGCCCAAATAGCTCTTTCCCCCTGAGGGCCTTCATCTCTCTCTGCATCTTGTCAAACTGCTCTTGAAAATCATCCATTCGGTCATAAAGACCCAAGTCTTCACTTGGTGGAGGGAAAGGACGACACACATCATCATTAACAAACGGAACCATATTCACCGAAGGAGGCGCAGCAAGAATAGCATGCACCACAGGAGGTGTTGGAGTAATAATAGTCTAAACCACTGGAGTATCTTGAGGCCCAAGATTGAAACCTTTGGGTGTAAAATTTTCTGGCATTCCCCATGGATAACCTTGAGGCATACAGTTTTGAACAACAGCTGAAGTAGAATATATAGGAACAGTAGGAGCTTTAGTATTTTCCCTTGTTGGTTGGGGTTGAACACTCGGTGGCTGATTCTGAGCATCCACCAGAGCTTCCATCATAGTAGTCAGATTGGTCATGCCAGCCTTCAAAGCAGAAACTTCCTCGCGCAGCTCGCGATTCTCTTTTTCTAAGTTGTCCATCTTCTTTTTGAAATTAGCCAGAATATTGTAGTGATGAGTCAGCTTGCTGAACGAAGTAAAGAAGCTTGGTAAGACACCTGGATATGCATAACAAATGCAAGAAATATGTGCAATATGATGCATGATATGCAATGCATATGATTATTTTCACTTTGTTATTTAATATTTCAAGGGATTTAAAGTTTATAGACATATTGCAATCATCAAAGTAATAGCGCTTTTGAAATATTGAAAAAAATTATTATAATAACTCCAAAATGGATTACAAATTTCAATGATCCCAAGTACAAGATGAAAATAAAATCTAAAATCCTGAGAAAAAGAATTGATGGAGATCAATCTATACGTTGGCGCTTCCCTGTGAGCCTGGCAATCTGAGTCTTCAACCTCTAGTTTTCTTCCGTATATCTGATGGCAATCTCCTTCCAATCATCTAAATCAGGAAGTGAGTGATCAGCACCTGATTGAGGCCCAGGAGAAAATAAATCCCCTTGCCTCTCCATAGACTCTACCGCTCGACTCTCAAGGATCTCAATCAAGTCATCTTTCTCCTTCAGGTCTGCTCTGTAGGAACTCTCTAAAGTTTGGAACTTGTTCTTCCAATTATCCTTTTCCTGTTGCATCCTGACCAAAGCAAGCTGCAACTCTTCTAGATCATTTAATAGGGGAGGAGTGGTCTTCACAAACAGATCAGGCATGCGTGTTTCCCGAGAATACGACATCTTCAACTAAATAGCTCTCGATCGGATCCATTGAAGATATGGCTCCAAAGAAACAACACCCCTAGGCCCCAAATCCTTCCTACTTTTCTTATGAATGTGGCGCCAGGCCTTCGCAATCTGCTCCCTAGCTTCGCTATGGTCTTCTCATTCCTTCAGAAAGAAACTACTCAAATGAATACTATTCAGTTTATCCCTCATCGAATAACCAAGTTGTTGCCGTGCAAGAACAGGGTTATAGTTAATTCCTCCCTTTGTACCAAGAAGAGGTACATTGGGGAAACTACCACACTGTCAATAATCTCTATATCCTGGTAAACTCAATGATACCAATAAATATCCGAGTTAGTAAGTGCCATGATCTTAGGAGCCCAACGGGGTTCCTTCTTGACATACCAAAAAGCATCAGACTGAGGCATATGAGAGATAAACCACCGCTACAACAGAGGCGTGCAACAGATAATCATCCCCCCATGATAAGAATTTTGAAGATGGATAGAGTAATAAGTATCACCCAACAGTGTAGGAACTGGGTTTCCAATCATGAAGATCCGGATAGCGTTAATGTCAAAAAACCTGTCCACATTAGGAAATAAGAACATCCCGTAAGCAAGTAGAGCAAAAATGGCCTCAAAAGCAACTGTACTCTTCATTCTAGAAAAGTAACGAGATTTCTCCAATAAGAATTGAGCCGGTAATCCTTTAATCCCCCCTTTAGTAGTCATATGGGCTTCCACCTCAGACTTTCCCAGGTGAATCAAGGCAACAATCTCATGTAATTTTGGCTCACCCTCCAAACCAGTAAAAGGAACATGATCGATAACAAGTAAATCCAACAGATAAGAATACTCCTCCAGTGTAGGCATCAACTGATAATCGGGAAAACTAAAGCAATGATACATTGGATCATAGAACTAGACCACGGTCGAGAGAATACCCTCCTTCATCTTCAGCTTCATGAGAGGAATAATGGACCCATACTTCTTCTGAAAGTCTGCAGAACACTCGATCTCGAGGATTAGACTGATCAACTCATCTATCTTGGGATCCTTGAAACTGTATTTCCCGGTCTTTCTCTTTCCATATTCTATGGTTAAAAGTACTTGAGATATTCACAAATAGTCAACCTTTAAAATCCCTTGAAATAAGATTTCTCCAAAAGATGTTTATGAGTGCATGGATGCATGATGCAGAAATCACACACAAGATCACACATATAGGGTTCATAGGTTCAACGTCACGATCATGAGGTCGAAGGTACTACCCATAAGGTATTGGTCTAAAAGTTATCACCTGCCGAACAAGGTTCTAGAGGTTCCCAAAGTCTATATCTTTCCTTCGGATATTACCAACTTCCCCATTAACTCGGTAATTAGTAATATTCTTAAGAAAGACTCATCCGAGCGTAGTATCACGTGACAACCATTTACGGATTACTCCTTCATAGCTTCCGCACTACACCTAAAAGGCCAAGATGGGTTTGGTATTCTACGGTCCTCAGTTTCAGCAGGCTCCCAGGTCGAAAGCAGTACGTCTTCCTGATTACTCGGTAAACAACACTACAGTCAACGGGGCCTCCACTGAGTGGGGGATCTCATGTCTCCTTTTTTGGGATTACTCCCTCAAAGTTAACATGACTATACCGCCCGTCCTATCTTAAAGTTTTCCCAAGTCCGGGTATATGACTTATGAGTAATCACCAAGCACCCTGAAAACCAGGAAAATCCAGAAAAACATATATACAACATATAACACAAAAAACAGTAATAACACATATACAGATATAAACAAAGATAGGCTTAACCCACTCTGGGATGGACCAGCAAGAGGTCAATATTTCCCTAGTGAAGTCGCCATTTTTCTGTAGCGGTAGAAATGTTTAAGAATAAACCATTGGATTGACTAGACTTTATACAAATCAAAATAAAAATTGTCACCGCACTTTATTGTTTCCAAAGGAATGGGAAAAGAGCGAATAACCCAAAAAGAGGGGGAAAGATTCAAGCTAAGGGGGGTTGTTACGCAAAGGGAAGGTATCAGCACCCTAAACATCTATTGTACTATGCAGGAGCCTCTTTGTAAAATATGTATATTTTGGCTTAAAAAATTATTGTATATAAAAAGTGGATGGTGGAGCTGAGGAAAGAAGCGTATTTATTTTATAATTTTTGCACCCGCCACAATTGCGAACCTTTAGTGCCTACGTACCACATTTCGTGCAATAGGGGATCAGGGTACACGTAGTTCCTCTTTTAAAAATTTGAAACACAAATGCGTTGGTTAATTTTATGAGATAAAACATCATCATCATTGTCTGTGTGAAAAACATATCTACTACCCACAACCATGAGAAAGGAGAATTTGCATCATCTCAAAGTGGAGGATATGGCTTGATTTTAAAATCAACAATGCCTTACTCAACACCCAAGTGGAAAACATCTCTCTTCACTATATATTGTAGAAGTATAGTTGTTTGCATCACTACAAAGATTGGCAAGAGTCTAATCTTTTGAGAAAATTTTAAAGATAAAAAGCCAAAATGGCAAGATGGTTTGAAATGAGATTGATTGACTTTTAGTCTTCTCACAAAAAATGTCAAGGTATCATTAAGTTGATTGGGGGTTTATTTATGAAAATGTTTTGAAAATGCATGGACATAAGTCCAAGTTTATTATAAAAGTGGTTCAAGTTCAAAAACAAGAAAAGATTTTTTTCATAAAAAAAGGGAGGAAGAAGATTTTTGAAATTGAAGAAAATGGGAGGAGAATAAGGGACTATCCTAAAGCATAAAATAAAAGATAGGGATAAGAACCATCAAACCAACAAGAAGCCAATACTTGACATTATGAGTCAAGATATAATTCTCATTCCTTGGATTGAAACAAAGCAAGCCAAAATACTAGACCTCTTGAGAGAACCAAACTTCAAGTGTATTAAGTCTTCACAAAAATTAGGTAGAGTAACGGCTGTATACGGGTGAATTCCATATTACAAACAGAGGGTGTAATCACAAAAACCTGCACACAAAAACAAACAAGCAACCCAATGTCTTGAGGTGAACCTCAAGAACTCCAGACAAAATAATCAGATAAGGTCACAAAGTCTCCAAGATAGGCCAAGGTTTCTAATTCTAAGTCCAAGAAAAGTTACATGCTCAATAATGCCAAGGATAGTAACCAAATAGTCCAAGTACCATTAAAGATTTTTTAGGGTGTATGTTGATTATTAAGTATCTTAAGAAAGGAAAAGAAAAGCTCAAGTGAGAAAAGTAAAAATGGCAAGAAAGTAAATGCTCAAATGAGCAAAGATGAAAATGGCATGAAATATAAATACTAAAACTAAATGGTACATAAAGCATAAAAAAGAATGAAAGCATAAGGTAAAACAAGTCAATAATTAGTGGTTAGTTGGATGACCATCTTGAAGCTTGAATTTGGAACTCATTATAGGATTGGTAGAACCAAAGCCTCCACAAAACAAGTTGCATTTGCTTTTTGTCAAGTATATCATCCATTTGGAATTCTCATAAGTACCATTTAATGATCAACGATGTTTAAGTGATATGTGTTAATCAAAGGTGTTGTAGATCCATTAGAGGATTGGTAGAACCAAATCCTCTACACAATGAATCTCAAGGTTATTGGATCAAAGAGATCAAATTAACATACTTGGGCCTACAATCATAAGTTTGGGCCAAGAATGATCATTTATTCGAATCGGGACAAAATTTAGGGCTATGTTAAGCAATCGTAAGTGGACTTATATAGAAGTCGCACCTATTTTGAGGTCGGTCAATAGTATCCTGGTGGACTGATAACCCGAGAGGGAAGTCTAGGCAAAACTTAAGGATTAAAGCTTACAACTATGTCTCGTTGGATCACTTACAACAAGCTTTATTACGAAAGTCAAAAGTTCATATGGCACAGATTAGTTTAGTCAACTTCTTCTGACAGTAAAGGATGAGATATTCGAGGACATAGGGGCAATAGCGGAGTTGGAACCCAATGAGATCATTTTAACATAGCTATATGTTTTATTGTCAATTTGTACTCTTTTCATTTCACGACAATTTATTCTTAGTAGGATTTATGTCTCTTTGTACAAAATTGCATGTTTATGGGAAAACTATCAATACAAATACACCCTAAAATTCAAACTTTTTATTTTTTATTTTTTCTGTTTTGATTGCAAAAATGTCCAATGCCTAAAATTGAATGAACATATGCACATGAACACGATTAACTGTTAACAAATATACACATAAGACCAGGAATAAGCATTTACTCAAGACTCTAGGAATTGGGATGATGTTCAAGCTATCCACAAATCCCCACAGGGCCACTTCCATGAGATTATCCCCACAGAGTAATCTTCACAAATTCATCTTCAATGAATATATATTCCCTGCAATTTCCCTGGTAGATCGCCCAGCGCATAAAAGAATATGATATCCTTCCCAAAAATATCACCAACCTACAGAGTCCCAATCAGTACAATTCATGGAAGTTCTCTTCCTCAGCTGAGTTTATTCCACCAAAATTGTAAAAAAACCTACAGATTTCCTCTCTCCCGCAGAGCTCATTTCCTCAGCAAGGGTGTTTCCTCAGCAGAGTACTTCTCCGTCAAAAGGGTTAATTTCCCCAATAAATTATAGTTCCCCCAGCTTGAGTATATTCCTCAGGTGGCTACGAATCACTAATAAAAATCCTCTCCCCAGTCAAGTCGCTACTATCCCCAGAGAATTTCTACGAAACCTGGAATCGGACCAGATATCAGTCAACTTTATCCTCCCCAGACGAGTCGGAAGGTTATCCATCTCTTTTATCCCTAGTCAAAGTATATAAGAATTAAACTCCCCAGACGAGTCAGAAGGTTACCCATCTCATTTATCCCCAGTCAGAGTATATAAGAATTAAACTCCTCAGACGAGTCAGAAGGTTATCAATCGCTTTTATCCCCAGTCAGGGTATATAAGAATTAAACATCCCAGTAGAGCGATGAACGACTAATGTTCCTAAACTCTTCTCCCCAAGAAGAAATAAACATTCCCCAGCGGAGTTTCCTCAAACAACAAGCCAGAATCCCCATCGGAAGAATTCTAGACAAGGTTGAAGATAACACATATTCTTCATCCCTTGCACCAGTTAGGGATTAATTTTCCCCAGCAAGATGTCATACAAAACTGTTGATACATTTCAAACAACATTTCACATTCATACATCATTTACCAATATCATAGCATATGCATACGAAACGCATATAGCACAGTCTCATTTATTTTAAGAACATCATTACACAATTAATTTCATACATCATGACATTTCATACAGCTAAATCTTTACCTTTTCATGAAAAATCAATCAACAGACAAACATCAACAACTACTTATATGGCCCGATAGTATTCTCAAAGGCAACATCTGACAAAAGACTATTTAAGAAATTTCTTCAGAGGGTCATTCCAAAAAAGACATCTTCTGGCTTATATTAAATCGACCATAGATTTATTCTGATACTTCTTTCGGTAGACATTTTCTAGCTCAGATTAAATCGACCATAGATTTATTCTGATACTTCTCCCAGCTAAAGACGGATGCAGACATCTTCTGTCTTAGATTAAATCAAGCGTAGTTTTATTCTGATACATCTTCAAGTATACATTTTCTAGCTTAGATTAAATCGACCATAGATTTATTCTGATACTTCTTCCAGTTAGAGACGGACGCAGACATCTTCTGGCTCAGATTAAATCGACTATAAATTTATTATGATACTTCTTCCAGTAGACATTTTCTGGCTTAGATTAAATCAAGCATAGATTTACTCTGATACTTCTTCCTGTAGACATTTCCTGGCTCAGATTAAATCGACCATAGATTTATTCTGATACTTCTCCCAATTAAAGATAGGCGTAGACATCTTATGGCTCAGATTAAATCAAGCATAGATTTATTCTCATACTTCTTCCAGTAGACATTTTTTGGCTTAGATTAAATCAACCATAGATTTATTCAGATACTTCTTCCAATTAAAGGCAGGCGTAGACATCTTTTGGCTCAGATCAAATCAAGTGTAGATTTATTCTGATACTTCTTCCAGTAGACATTTTCTAGCTCAGATTAAATCAACCATAGATTTATTTTGATACTTCTTCCAGTAGACATTGTCTGGCTCAGATTAAATCAAGCATAGATTTATTATAATACTTCTTCCAGTTGAAGTTGAGTGTAGACTTAGTTTAATTTCTATCATCGGTTACTTTGGATGGCATCTATAAGCCCATCTCCGACAATTCTCTATCACCTCTCCAAATGGAAACTCTAAGCCCATTCCCAGTATAATCAACCAACAGTGTTACTTCATTCTTATCATGCATAATTATGCATTTATAGACTATTATTGTTGAGTTTCACCGTTTTCGATACAATTTTCCAAGCAATTCTTTGTTATGGCGCAATGTTGCCCGGTTATGGTAAGTTGAGCATAAGGCCAAATTTCATTGATGGTTAATGCTCAAGGAAACTTGTTTTGGTATTTGGATGGCATTTATGCCAAGTTTTGTCGATTTAGGATCGATATTTTGCACAGTTCATGTGTTGACAGAATTGCTGCATGGGAATGGTAAGTGGTACTTGCATGGTGATTTAATTCACGATTAATACTTATTTGAGCTTGTTGGTATGGTTGATATTATTCAGATCAATGTTATTCTGACTTTTCGCATACTTTCATATGTAATAAGTTGCTACCCAAATTTTAATGTCGACGCTCCAATGCTTGTTTGGATTGTGTTTCTTTGCAATTTAACCTTGATTTAACTTGTGATGTGAATACTTGACTCTGATTATGCCTCCTTATTATTATTAATGTATTTATTGACTTGTGCAAGGCATTTCAAGAGAGATTTCAATCGTTTAATTTTTTATTATTTGATTGAAAAGCATTTGTATTCCACCTCTTTGTGGGTTTGTAGATTCACTTCCTATGTGATTTACTTTGATTCTCATTTTATGAGATATATGCATTGTTTGTATTTGTGTCTGGATGTGAATTTTTTCGTAGGTGTTCTGTATGCGGGTGTGTCTGACACACATTATTCTCATTGTGCCTTATTGATACTTCAATGCATATTCTGACTACTTTTTTGTTGATGCTAGCTAGCGTGAAGTATTCCGGAGTTATTCTGTTTTGCTTGCTTGCTACAAACTCTTGTTCATTTGTGTTGTACCCAAAACATTTCCCTTCCATTTTCTTCAAAACATGCTCACAAAAGGTCTCAAATACTCAAAGTCGCTCAAGAGTTGACTGGTCAAACCTCCTCCTAAGCAAGCGTCTTAAACTAGGGTTTGGTGCTTTTAAAATAAAATTGGTCTCCAAGGGTCTCAATTGACTTTCATGGTTCATAATAGGTCCTCAATAATGCTTATGTCAAGTTTCAAGTCTTGCATCACATTTTTGCTCAGTCAATGGCTCAGATGATTTAAAATCAATTGTATAGAGTAAAAAGTCAACGGTGGTCAACATACAGTAAAACTTCAAGATTTTTTGTCAACACCAACATTTTTAGGTGATATTCATCATTTGATCAAGATTTAATCATGAATCCTCAAGGAAATCCCTCAAATCACCAAAGGTAAAAAAACTTCCAAATTAAGGTTTTGATTGAAGATGACTGATCATTGACTTTTCGCCTAGTGCATGACCTAATGGTTTAAAGCATGATCACAAGGTCTCAAATACAACATCTTGACCTAATTACATTGCTTAAGACATTTCCAAAGATGTAGGTGATTGATAGTTGAAAAATTGAATCAATTGATAAAAGTCAAGAGTCACACAAAAGTCAAACTTTGACTTTTTGGTCAACATTAAAATTCAAAAATCAAGAATCATCAAAACAATCAAAACTATCAAACTTTATCATTAAGAATCAAGAAAGTCAACAAGAGTCAAAATTGAATATTTTCAAACACTTAGAAAAATTCAAGGGTTTTGCACCTAAAAAAATCCTAACTTCATAAGCAAGTTTCCTTAAAATACAAGTTAATTTAGGGAAAACTTTCAACATGAAAGTTGTAGGGATTAATGAATTCTACAACTTTGTCAATGTGGGATGATCCTTAAAAAGTGCTTGGATTAAGAGATATGGGCCTATAATGTTCTGATTATTTTTACCCAACACTTAGAAAAAATTTCTAAGTGTTTTGTTCTTAACAAAGTCACTACTTTAAGGCCATTTTTCACTAAGATATAAATTGATTCAGCAAAAAATCACAACATCAAAGTTGTAGATTTTGATTCAAGCTTTCCAAAATGTCAAAGAACACAAATTTATCATGCTTGAGCTAGGAGATTTGAATACATGAAGTTGGCATTTCATTCTTGAATTATAGGTCATTTTTGTGATGAACTCATAAGTAACTCTCATAACCATGTTGCACAATCTCACTTTCCAGGCCTCTAAGCTCCTAAATCTGTTCATAATCATAAGATTACACGAAATCTTGAGCCATTACACAAGGATTAGAAGCTTTGTCCAATGCATCATTCCATTTTTGGCACAAAGTTAACATTTCCATTTTGATAAAGTTGCTTTAATCACAAAAGTCCACTCCTTGAGCCCATACATTGATACTTCTGACTTCAAAACATCTCAGCACCAAGAAGCAACCATCTACAACCTACAAAGCACCCCTAAAATCAGGTCATGCTCACATTGGAGCCATAACTCTCATGTACCTTCACTTGCAATCCAACTAAACTAACTTTTGTTTGAGAACTCCATTTGAACTGATTCTTTCTCTAACAATCCAAAAATCTTTCCTATAAATAGAAGGTCTTGCTTCTGAATTCATATAGACCTCAATGCTCGGAGTTACTACCTCACATAAAGCTTGATTCTGGCACAAAGTCACAAACTTGTGAATTTGCAAAAGCTCTTAAGTCCTTTACAAACCGACTATCCAAACACTCCATATACAACCTATAGAAGCTATACAAGATATCATTTAGCTTATGTAACACCTCTATCATCATTCACCATTTTTACTTTGGCCATGTGCAATTTGATTCGGGTAGGGAGGATCAGAGAGTTTCCAAACACGCTGAGCATTCACTAAGCATCAACAAGGTCCTGGGAAGGTGTTAGGATCATCATTTCACTTCTGGTAGTCGTGTAGAGGGCATTGGATTTTTCTTCAAGAGTAAGCACGCGAGGAAGAAGAAAGAGGTGTGCTGGCAATTTCAAATTTTCAAAGCTTGTTTTATAATATATTTACTGGGGGGTGTTTCATAACCGAAAGAAACAGTCACCCCTGTGGTAAAACAAGCGCGCGTTAACCTTAGGGACCTGGTTTCGAGCCCCGGTGGTACCTTTTTATTTTTCACATATTTGTTCTTTCAGATCCAATGCAAACAAGTCTAAGGCGCGCATAGTGTACCTCATATCTTGACCATGAGATCTCAAGATTCCAGATTCAGCGCTACAAATAGCCAGGACCATGATGTACCTTCTGAGTTCATCCTCACTGGATCATACAGACGCATGGGCTCATTGTTTTGGGTCTAAACTTTTTTCTTTTCATCCCCCCCCCCCCCCCCAATTTCTTTCACAAACATAGAACCATTGGATTCTTTTTTTTGTTTTGTTTTAAATTAATTGTTTTCTTTTTAATCATTTTATTTAAATCATAAAAATATAAAAAATTAGATTTAGGTTTTTAATTAGTTAATTTAATTTTTGATAAATAAAAATTAATTTAATTTAATTACTTTGATTTTATTTTATTAATTAATTAGAATTAGGTTTTATACTTCAATTATTTTTCTAAATAAAACATCAAAATTACTTTCTAACAATTAGTTTTCTTTTCTTTTTTTTTAAATTTAAATTAATTTAGACTTAGGATTTTTTTAATTAAGTTAACTATATTAGCTAAATTAGCTTTCTTTTTAATTAATTAATTGACTCTTTTTCATTTATTATTAGATTTAATTTAGTTTCTTTTGGTTTTTACTAAAAAAAATTTATTTAAAATTAATCAAATAATTAGAACTTTTTTCTATCAAAAAAATCACGAAACAATTTCCTTTCTCTTTTCTTTATTTTACATTTTTTACGTATTTTATTATTTCGCATTTTTCCGATTATTGTAACTGCTCAATGGTCTGTAATAGCTTTAATTAGGGTTTACTACTTTTCATCCCCATTCATAATTTTATACCCCAACTCCCGAAGCGTTGTAATAGTGTAGGACATTTTGTTTCCGCAATTTATTATTTTCCTTATTATTGTCAGTAATTAGGGTTTGTATGGCAAGATGTAAAAAGAACAAACATTAGAAAATCTAATCTCAAGACAAATATTTGAAATCAAAACACTTCACACACACACACACCTCTAGGGTGACCCTCACTCGTTGCTTCAGATTTAAACAGTCATGTCCCTCGAACATGGGATGCTTTAGCAAAGACCCTCAGTTAAAAGACTTTAGTCCCTCAATGACCCTTCGATGTTGCCTTCGGTAAACGATCTTAGTCCCTTAAAAAATTGCTAAAGCACCTACAACTTCCATTCTATGATTGTATGATAACGTGCGCCTGTCTCTCATATCCAACAATAGGGATTCCTACTAACAAATAGTAGGATAGCACTATCTAAAGGAGGAGGAAAATAACAAATACCTTTTGATTAGGTAGATCTCTTGTAATCGCTTCCTCACAAACTAAAACAATTTTCACACCTCACACTTTCAAAAACAATCACCTTCAAAAAACGCTTTATAAACACTCTTAAGGACTGATACAAGGGTTATTATAAAGCAAATTTCCTTACATTGGCGTTTAACACTTTCAAAAACAACACTTTCTCCCAATAAATGTTTTCAAAACAAACATTTTGTATACATTCTCAGCGATATGAGAATCATTACAAAATTTCCGCACTTAGGCATTTTCAAAATATTTTCAAACATACACAAACACAAAGCATTTCAAAAGTGAGCTAGCGATTAAGAGCCTGTATATAACTACGGATGAAAAGGGTGCTAACACATTTCATTTTCATAACCTACCCCCCTTACTCAAAAAATTCCTAAAGGTCTTTCCTGTTCTTTTCACCCTTTCCTTTATTGGATAAAAGAAAAGTTGGTGACGACTCTTTCTATCCGCAACATTTGTGAAAAAATGTAAAATTGAAAATTCAATTCTCCCACCATATTACAGTTAGGTATTATACTAATTCTGGTTTATTTTCTGCATCCTTTACCGCTTTACTTTCCATGAGAAGTTGGAATAGAGATGCATGACTAGGAGACTCTACTTTAGGTGGGAAATCCATTTGAATTCCTCAAAGGAGGTGATGTTTGTTATGTTTAAAGACCTCGAAATGAGGCGATGTTTTTGTTTGCAAAATACTCCAAAAGGAGAAATTTCTTGCTGTTTGTTTAAAGACCTTAAGAGGATTCATTTTTTCTAAAGTCCTCGAAGAAGGCATTTCCCCTCCCTTTTTATTTTGTGCCTTCTATCGAGTCAATAAGTGGAACTAAGGGTCCGTAAATGACCCCCACGCATTCTAGTCCATGTCGTTCCTAGATCGCGTTGTACGTTGATGCTTCGAACCGTGCTACTCTTGTCATCGAGTTGTTCAATTGAAATACATTGTTCTATAACCAACCCCTCGCGTATTATCATTCATTTAGATGATGTTAGCTCACGTCGCTCGACTTTGATGCTCTGGTTTGTTACTCGATGTCGATGCTCGAGAAAATCAAGTGGAAAGAGTTCCTTACTCCCATTTTGAGGTCCATTAGACTCTTTTGTTTTCTATTAGCTCGCACTCGATGTTTGTTTTAGCTTCGGCTTATCGTTGTTTGATTACGCGTGTGTTTATGTTTCTCTTTGAACCTTCAAATGGTGTTCTTTCTATTAGATAGGTTTGCCTTCACACGACGCTCTTGTCGTTTATTAAGTTTTCTTTTTCTCGACGTGCTTTTCGTTTGGTAAGTTCGCCTTCACCAGGTGTTCTTTCATTTGATAGTTTTGCATTCACCTAACGTTCTCCCTTAAGATGCACTCGTTTCACTTCTGATATGAGTTAGACATTAGGTTGTAATCCATGCATTCTAAATTAGGTAGAAATTTCCCTTTCAAACACAACCTTAGGACCATCATTTTATGATAACTTTAGGGATAGAGCTAGATAGTCTCCCTTAGTTGTTTTCTTTTCCTTTTGAATCCATAAAACTAAAACCTTTTTCTTGGAAAATGCATATAACACTCTAACATTTTGAAATCCCTTTTCAAGGTAAAAACATCAACCAATGAAAATATTTTCATCTTCGGACCTTTTTTGCTTTTAAAACCTTTTCAAAAAGGACATGCTTCGATAGCACGGTTCATAAAGCAAACAGAAACTTTTGTGCCGAACTACGGTGCTCTGATTCCTTAAAAGGGATACTTAGGCATTTGGTCATGGGGCCTAGGCGAGTGAAACCTTGTAAATATTCCTTCTTTTCCCTGTGTTTTCTTTTGCATGCATTCCATCTTTGCATTTTTCCCTTAGCTCGTAAACTTTAGATTAGAACACACCCTTTGATTAGAACAACAAGAGTGGATCTCTTGTAGTACCACAGATGTGAGGGATGCTAATACATTTTCATCGTGTAATTGACCCCCTTACTCATATCTCTCGGTTGTTTGACCTTGATTTCACCCTTCTCAGGTTTACTCGATGTTCACCTTTACCTTCCCGTGGGAAAAATTTTTGATGGCGACTTCATTGATTTTCTCTCGATGATATATTCAACCGGTTGTTTCAACTGGAAACTTCACTAGGGATAGGTTGACCAAATACTGGTCCATCCCAGAGTCGCTCCTAGCTCTTATTTTCTTTTCTTTGGGTGTTTATTTTTATGCTTTACAGTTTATTCATTTGTGAATGTTTATCTGAGCATATGTTTGCACTGCATCTTTATTTCTTTCCATATACTGGTGTTATGCTAGATTTTGTGTTTCCTTATTGGCTGGGTGATACTATTGAAGTAAAAATCCCCATACACAGGCCAGAGTTGTAGCCTCATAGGAACACATAGGAATAGAGTGGAACATGACGACTAGGGATATAGATCTTTCTAGTGCGGTCATTTTGTCTATGCTCAGATGAGGTTCAAATGAGGTATTATTGTTATCACATAGGTGTACGACGATAGTATTTTCAGGAAGACACAGGATTTTGAGTTACCATTAACCTTACCCAGACCTAGTATTGACCCGTAAGTGGGACGGAAATAATCTTTACAGGTACAGATGGTGACTTTGTTCTGATGGTGACCGTATGTTATGTTGGTGACTATGGTTCTTTGATTGTGTTCCGGATTTATGGTTCTGGTATTCTTGGCATATTCAAAGACAGTACACCACAATAGCTAGTATTGCGGAAGCCTTGATTCCATGATTATTACACTTGCATCATATCATATTTTATTTTTACAAAATAAATGTATGAAAGAAGAGCTTATCAGCATATGCATACCATTTCCAAGTTAATCCGAGATTGTCATTTTCATCATGGATGGATAACAACACAGAGATAGTCAAAGAGCTGCTTAGGAAGACATCTTGTTCCCATTTTCATGGCTTTGCTCTTGCTCTGCTGAGAGAATTCGGGATTCTTGTGACCAGTCCTAATGAGAATATTTTTCAGATATCGCTACGAGAATCTGTTGCCACTGCTGAATGATTAGTATGAGAAATGGGCTATAGTGTTGTTGTTGCAATTCTATGATACACATTTCACTTTCCAGGACTATCAGCTAGCACCAACACTTGAGGAATATGCTTATCTCCTTGATGTCGATATTACAATTCGTGTTCCCTTTGTTTGTGTACATGAGGTTCCCGATTATGTGACTATCACTAAGGCTCTTTATTTGAACCTTAGTGGTGTAAAAAGTATTTGGACTAATAAGAGAAAAGCATCTGGTTTTAATCTGAGGTTTCTGATAACCAAAGCTAAAGAGTTTGCAGAAAACAAGGATTAGGTTGCGTTGAATGCATTGTTGGCTGCCAGGATTTATGGTATTGTCATATTTCCCAATTTGGAGAATTTTGTAAACTTCTCAGCAATTTAGGTTTTCATGAATGGAAATCTGATGTTGACGATTCCTGCCAACCCGTACTATGTTATTCATTCCCGTCATGGCAAGAAGGGAAGTGTTGTCTATTTTATTCCTCTTTTGTAAAAATAGTTTATGTTGCATATTCCCACGAGAGGTCCATTTGTAGACTCCGCAGACTCTCTCCTTTGGTCTCGAAGGATTATGGATCTCACTTCTTATGATGTCGTCTGGAACAGCATAAGAGGTGTAAGAGAAATAATTGCAAGTTGTAGAGGATTTTCCAATTTTCCACTCATGGGGCTAAAAGGTTGTATCAATTATAATCCTATCTTAGCATGGCATCAGCTAAGATACATTATGACTGATAAACCCACTGATCGTGAAGTAAAAGAAACCGTTTATTTTAGAAAAGGTGAAAATCACGTCTTGTTAGAAAGGATAAGAATGGCCTGGAGTCATGTTCACATAAAAGGAACAACTTTCTTTAGTCAAAGAGGGTGTTTGGCTCTTGATCCATATGTGCAGTGGATCAAGAATCGATCTAAAGGTGATGTTGATGCCTTTCAAGAAGGAAGCATTATTGTATCTGCAACCTACTTTTGATCCATCGGTCGATGGTCGGTTAGCATCAGATATTGTTGTTAGCCAATCAGTTCCTCCTGAATCATCTAGTCAACAGTCTATTTTGAATGTATCCAAGTTTGTGCCAATGGAGTTCTATAAGAAGGCTAAAGCTGATAGTCTCAAGATACAATTGGAAAAGAATGAGTAGAGTATGGAGCTTTCTTTTGTTGTGCAAGAGAGAAAGAAGACGCTTCATGAAGCTAGACTAAAAGACAAAGTGTTGGAAGAGCATGGTTTACTTGAAAGACTGAAGAGGCCAAGAACCGAAAGTTCTCTCACTTTAGTGCAGATAGAGGTGGTGGGAAAAGTTCAAGCGGATTTTGAAAAAATTCACAGAAGCTTTAAATTCATCAGGTGTCTAAAGACAAAATCCAAGCAAATCACAGAGAAGAAGTCAAAGCTTTGAAGAAATGGCTTCGATAAGAGGAATCCAAATTTCAGGAAGTTTGCAAACAGGGAGAGAGTTTGGAAGAGAAGGTCCAAAGTCAGCATGTGCAGATTGACCAGTTGACTAGCCAAGTTGACCAGATCAAAATTCAGCTCAAGAAGAAAGATGATCAAAAGTTAGCAGTCGAAACCCAGATGAAGGGGAGAGGTTCCCAGTTGGCTCAAGTGATTGAAGAATTAGCAAAGCTCAAAGTTAAAATTAGATTTTGACATCGGTTCTCAATTTTTGTTGATCTCTTTGTACTTGCTAGGTTCACCGCCAGTTTTGTTGGACGGGTTTCTTTTGACTTTATCTGTGTAAACTCGTTTTGTCAAGAATTTGGTGTATGGGTGATTTATTCTTATGATATGAGCAGTCTCTTTCTTTAATGGTGATTTGTTTATAGCTTGTCTCCTTTTGTTCTTGATTAAAAAATCTACGATTTTCCTGGAAATGGTGAAAAGGCACCTCATGTCCTAGGTCACATGTCAATTCTTACTATAGGAGGATGTCAGGGTACTCCAATGACGAGAAGTTTCTCATGCACTTCTTTCAGGACAACCTGACTGGTGGACTATTAGAATAATATATGCAACTGAAGAAGTGAAAAACACAAGAAGGGGGGTTGAATTGAAACTTTAAAATCAAATGCAAATGACACGGTGATTTTTATCCTGGTTCGCTTGATCTCAAACTACTCCAGTTCACCCGCCAAGGTGATTTCGCCTCTCTCCAACGAGGTCTTAATTCACTAATCAAACTGATTACAATTCTACTTTGACAACTGCCAAAGTCTTCTTGAGTACAACCACAACCCGGTTTATCTCAAGGAAATTCACTAACAAAAGATAGAATTAATCTGTGTACATGATGTTTTTTGTTACAAAAACAGTATCACAAACTTGTGATGTATTACACAATTTTATAGAGTGGTATGAATATGAGTTGCAACTTTTTTGAGATTGTATATGGCAGAGATGTAAATCGTGAAAATTTTAACCTAGATGCTTGTTTAAATAGGCGTAGCAATATGCGCAAATGGAAACTTTATAATTGGCAGTTAATGCACTTTCCATAATATGAAGATCCTTATCTGTTTGTAGCTGTTGCAATTGATACTGCTTTGATGGAATAGTAACGCTTCAGAACATAAGGAATCCTCTTGCTGCTTTGCTTCGGAACTTGGGAAGTCAAAATCAAAATGTCATGTTTGCAATGTTAGACTTCCGTTCAGAGTTAATATGTATTTCTCTTTAGCGCAAGTTTTGATCTTCATTCATCAGAACATTCTGATATCAGTCTGTGTACACAGCATGAACACCTTTGTAGCTTAACTTCTGATCCACTTCCGTCAGAACTTCTGTACAAAATAGAATACAAATTTAGAATGCATATTTGTTCTTTGTGTTTGTTATCATCAAAACTCTTACGAGGGTTGTAGAATCAAACTATGTTCTAACAATCTCCCCCTTTTTGATGATGACAAAAACTAGGATTTTTCAATAAAAATAGACAGAACAAAAAGCTTTAGAGAGTCTCACCATGAGTTGAGTACTCAGATAGAGATGAAATACTTCCCTGAAGTTCATTTTGATCAGAGCTTTTGATGCATCTCCTTCTGTCTGTATCAGAGTTTTGTTCCTATTATGCTTTTAGAAAAAATAAGAAGTTAAGATATTCGTAATGTTTGAGACTTTGTCCCGGTATACTGTTATTGAAAATATCTTACGTTCTCCCCCTTTTTGTTAGGAATCAAAAAGCAATATAATCATAAATAATCAGAGTCAAAAAGGATTATTTGTATTAAAACAAATTTCAATAACATTTTCAGAGCTAGATAAAACAAGGTGCAGAAAACAAACTAAAAAAATCTAAGATGGAGGGGGAAGTCGTGTGAACAACGCTTCTAGGAAGCTCTTAATCTGAGTGCTTGATTCTTCTTGCTTTCCTAGCATTTCCTTGATTTCTTTGGTTGTGTCTTCTTTCTTATCCAATCTTTCGTTGATTAAAGCATTCTTCTTCTTTAACTCTGTCAATGTTTGCATGACCAAAGATGGAGCTGGTGTTTCCTCAGAGGATGCAAGTTTTTCAGAACACTCTGCAGCATTTTCTGATTTAATTGCTTCTTCAGTTGCATTTTCCTTTTCTTGAATAATAGCCAGAGGGTGACTATCATAACATGGTTTATTAACTTCTGAAGGTTGGTGCTCTTTCCAGGGAGCATTATCCAGTAGAATAATTGATTTATTTTCCCAGTGACTCAGAACTTGATCTTTGAAAGCTTTCAGCTGATCACTAAATTTCTATTGAGTCATTTCATAACTTAATTCTTTCAGACTCTGGGATTCATAGTTAAACCATCTTCTGAACCGATCCTAATGAGAATCAGAAGCAACAGGATTTGAATTTTCTAGACTTGCTTGCTCCAAATAATTAACCCATTCCATTAACTCTGTTTCAAAAATCAATAAGTTCTTACCAACATCTAGTTTGGTTATTGATTGTTTAGGTTTTGGAATGGTAATTTTATGAGAGGTTGAAGCTAGGTGGTACAGCGCTTCTAAATTAATGATTGTTCTGAGGTGATCAGCTGGACGGTTAATGGGAGAGGGAGTAGGAGAATCAGAAATTATGATAGGTGAACGAGGAGTGTTTGGTGGAGTGGAATGATAGGGTGATGGTATTTCTGGAATGTCTAGAATGGAGAGAGGTTGACGAACCATAAGAGGTTCTGTTATTCCAAGAATAGGGATAGTGGTATCAGAGTCTGTAAAAGAATCTTCTGGTTGGTTTGCGGTAGCGTTTGGATTTTCTGGTTCAGGGGTTTCAAAGTTTGGATTTTCTGTTTGGGGAGTATGATGGTTTTGATTTTCTGTTTAAGGAGTATGGAGGTTTTGATGTTCTGGTTGAGGAGTATGAAGGTTTGTAATTTCTAGGATAGGAGTTTGAAAGTCTTGATCAAATAGTTCAATATCAGAAAGAACTCTAGCAAGTGCTGGCTGATTTTGTTCTAGATTTGGATTGGGGGAGTGAGTTCCGTTTAGGAAATTTCCAAGGGTTACAGAAGGATCAAACTCTATGTCAAAATCTTCAAAAGTTTGTGGTGAGGGATCTTCTGTTGGTTGAGGGGGAGTGTTTTAGATGTTAGAAAAGTTATTGATTCTACAATAGAAATAAAGGAAGTGTTACCTTTATTTTTAGAAGCTTTGGGAGTCCTCTAAGAAGATCCTTCTCCTGCTGCCTTTCTCTTTCTGGACTTCTTTAGCACAACATCTGGAGCTTGCTTATGCAGATCACGAATGTTAAGTTCTGGAGTTGTTCCATCCTCCTTGCAAGCTTCTAAGTATCTGACCATAATTTCTGGTGAAGCATCAATCTCAGAAAATAACAGAAAATCATTCAAAGGGATTCTCCTTGATATGATGACTTCATGAGTAGAAACTATTGGCTCCTTCTTAATGCTATCAATAATATTCATCTTTTTCATATTTTTGGCATTAAGGGGTTTTCCAGCACATGCCTCCAGTGTGCTAATCTACTGAGCTTCTATCAGATGCTCTATCAACCTGTTCTCCATCAGAATATCAGATATTAATCTTCCAAGAGGAATCCAATCCCTCTTTGTCCTTTCTTCTTCCCTTGTTTCTTTCATGCTTGTTCTCAGATGATTGAAAAGCAAGTGTGGAAGATCTATTCTGGTCTTCTTTGAATTAAAATACAGTAGAAATTGTTGATCAATGTTGATGTAGTCAAGAGAGCTTGTTGGCTTCCTGTGGTTTATACATCCCATAATAATCTTAGCCTAGATTCTGTAGTAATCCTTCAAATATCTAATCTTGTTGGATGGTTGTCCATAAGTAAAGATAACTCTTGCTATGGCTTTTAGGTCAGAACATTTTTCAGCCATGTCACTGCACCTGACTCCGCCTCCATTGTACCCAATCAGTTTTCCAATCAAGTCTTCAGTGATTACAATCTTATTCCCCATTACGTAAGACGTAACTTGATGATTGGATGAAGTTGCATGAATCCAGAATTCCTTTACCAGAATGGGGAATACTGGACCTAACAGACGATCAAAGTACTTGTTCCAGCCTTGAGCAGTTACATCTTCAGAGAGATCAAAGCCATTCTCCTTCAAGATTTCAAAATAGATGATAAGCTCACATAAAACTTCAAGAGAATCGACTAGAGTGAGCAAAGTATTTATTGGTAATTCGTACTATTCCGCTGTTGAAGAAGAACCAGGAGCACTTTAATGATTTTTAACGCTTGAGGAAGATGTCATTGTTCACACAGTTTGTTTTGAGATTTCTGAGAAAAGGGTTTTTACAAAACGAAAGCCAGAGAGAGTAATAGAAGCGAGAAGAAATGAATGAAATAGTGATTGTGTATTTATAATTAATTTTGAAAACATAATCAGTAAGAAAGAGAAAACAACATAATGATTACACTGTAATTATGAGACTTGAAAATAGGGGATTACGTGGAGATAAGAAACAGTTACCAATTACGCGTGTCTCAATGCATCCAATCAGAGCCTTAGACCTTTCCGAATTTGAACGCGTGTTCAGCCTTAGAAGGTAGCTTGTGAAAAGATGACAAATATTGATAATGTGAATTGCACCCCTCTATCTTTGAAATGAAAGGTACATATCTTCTTAGATAGATTCTAAAGCAACTATACTCCTAACTTCTGAAGACATGTTGATCATATGTTCACAAAGAAAATATAAAGTTCTGAGAGTTAATGAATATATAAATAAAACTTCTTACTCTGGACATAATTTCATGTTGAGATGCTTTAGAATGAAATTAAACCTATCTTCAGAAAGTGGTTTTGTAAAAACATCAGCCCATTGATGGTCTATGTCTATAAATTTTAAAGTAAGGATTCCTTTCTGAATATATTCCCTAATAAAATGATGTTTTATTTCTATATGCTTAGTCCTAGAATGCAAAATTGGATTTCTAGATAAACATATTGCAGAAGTATTATCACAAAATATGGGAATGTTACTCTCAAATATGTTGAAATCTTCAAGTTGACTTTTCATCCAGAGCATCTGTGTGCTATATCCAGCAGCTGCTATGTATTCAGCTTCAACTGTTGACAACGCAATTATGGACTGCCTCTTGTTGGTCTATGAGATCAAATTATCTCCCAAAGACTAGCAGCTTCCATAAGTACTTTTTCGTTCTACTCTGTCTCCAGCGAAGTCAGCATCACAGTACCCTACTAAACAGTATTCACTGTTTTTCTATATAACAAACCCAGGTTAGTAGTACCTTTCAGATACTTGAAAATTTGCTTAACAACTGTTAAGTGAGATTCTCAAGGATCTGATTGGAATCTGGCACATAAGCAAACACTGTATAAGATATAAGAGAGAACCAATCCTACCTCTGTAGATCTTCTGTTCTACCTTTTTACTTACCTCTTCCTTTTCCAAAATCCATGTGGGATGCATTGGAGTCTTTGATGGCTTACACTCTGATAGGTCAAATTTCTTCAGAAGTTCTCTGACGTATTTTCTCTGGTGAATGTAAGTTCCTTCTGGAGTTTGATTGATCTGAATGCCCAAAAAGAATTTTAGTTCTCCCATCAAGCTCATTTCAAACTCTGCCTGCATAGACTTAGCAAATTCTCTTCCAAGGGAAGGTTTAGTAGATCCAAATATTATATCATCTACATAAATTTGACAAACTAAAATGTCATTCTTAAATGTCTTACAGAACAAGGTTGTGTCCACTTTCCCTCTGGTAAATTCCTTTTCTAACAGAAAGTTACTTAGTCGTTCACACCAAGCTCTGGGAGCTTGTTTTAGACCATAAAGTGACTTCTTTAGTTTGAAAACATATTCTGGGTGTTTGGAATTTTCAAACCCAGGGGGTTGGTGCACATAAACCTCTTCATCAATGTAACCATTTAAGAATGCACTTTTGACATCCATCTGATACCGAGTGATGCCATTATTTACAACAAAAGAGATTAAGAGTCTGATAGATTCTAACCTGGAGACTGGAGCAAAGGTTTCTGTATAGTCTATCCCCTCTTGCTGACTATAACCTTGTGTAACCAGTCGTGCCTTATTTCTGGTGACTTCTCCTTGTTCATTCAGTTTATTTCTGAACACCCAATTTGTTCTAATGACGTTGAATCCTTTTGGTTTACGAACCATATCTCATACTTCATTTCTGGTGTATTGATTTAACTCCTCCTGCATAGCCAGAATTCAATTGTTGTCCAGAAGAGCTTCATCAATTGTTTTTTGCTCATTCAGAGATATCAATCCCATGAGGGATTGTTCAGAATTTCTGAACGTTGATCTTGTTCTGATTGGATCTTCCTTCTTTCCAAGAATTTTATCCTCAGGGTGAGCTATGCTGCTTCTGGATAGTCTTTTCTGGAGATGTTCTACAGAAGTTGCTGAAGTGCTTGTGACATTTCCTTCTGATGTTGTTAGAGCGTCTTTGTTGGGAACTTCTGGTGAATTGTCTTCAGCACCTATGAATTCAACTTCTATATCTGCAAGAGATTCATTCTGCTTTGACTTTTGAGGGCCAAGCTTGTCATCAAATATAACACTGATTGACTCTTTTACAATTTATGTTTCTGTATTGTATACTGTATATCCTCTTGAGCGTTCAGAGTATCCTAACATAATACACTTTTGTGCTTTAGAGTCAAACTTGTTCAGATGTTCTTTAGTGTTAAGTATAAAACCAGTACATCCAAAAGGATGGAAATAAGAAATGTTGGGCTTTCTGTTCTTCCATAATTCCTATGGAGTCTTATCTAGAATAGGTCTTATGGAGATTCTATTCTGAATGTAACATGTTGTGTTAATTGCTTCTGCCAAGAAGATCTTAGCAATGTTAGTCTCATTGATCATGCTTCTGGCCATTTCTTGTAATGTTCTGTTCTTTCGTTCTACAACTCAATTTTGTTGGGGAGTTCTAGAACAAGAGAAATCATGAGAAATGTCATTTTCATTAAAAAATATTACAAATTTTTTGTTTTCAAATTCTCCCCCATGATCTCTTCTGACATTGGCAATTCTAAGATCTTTCTCAATCTAAACTTGGTTACAGAAAACAACGAACACAGAATGTGACTCGTCCTTGTGTCTTAAGAACTTTACCCATGTCCATCTGCTATAGTCATCTACGATCATTAACCCATACTTCTTGCCACTAACGGATGCAGTTTTCACTGGTCCAAATAGATCTATGTGCAGAAGTTTTAATGGTCTAGAGGTAGAAACGACATTTTTTTGCTTTAAAAGGATGTTTTGCAAATTTGCCTTTCTGACATGCTTCACACAGAGCATCTAAGCTGAACTTCAGATTAGGAAGTCCTCTGACCAGATTGAGTTTGTTAATCTGAGATATTATTCTCATACTAACATGCCCCAATCTTCTGTGCCAGACCCATTGCTCGTTGTTAACAGACAGAAGGCATTTTACGTTCTGACTCTTTAGTTCAAAAAGTTTTATCTTGTAAATGTTGTTTTTCCTCTTTCCATTAAATATGATAGTTCCATCTTTCTGACTAATTACATGAATTTTGATTAAAGATTATATCATAACCGTTATCACTTAATTGACTTGTGTATAACAGGTTATGAATTAATCCATCTACTAACAGAACATTATTAATGGAAGGGAGGTTATCGTTACCTACTGTTCCAGAGCCAACGATCTTCCCTGTTTGATTGCCTCCAAAACCCACGTAGCCTCCAGGTTTAAGTTTCAAACTTTGGAACATATGCTTTCTTCCCGTCATGTGTCGATAGCATCCAGAGTCTAGGTACCATGACTGGTGTTTTAGTCTTGCTGTCAAAGATATCTGCTACATATATAATTTTGTCCTTAGGTACCCATATCTTTTTGGGCCCTTGTTTGTTAGTTTTACCAAAATTCTGTTTGAATTTTGGTTTAGAAGAATAATCATTACTGGTGTATTTCAAATCGTGTGTGTGCCCATAGGTGAAGTGAGATTTTAATGGTGTGTGTTTAATAACTTAGTCCATGACTTTCAAATCCTATACCTTTTCTTCCATTTCTGCTAAATCCATATATCATTGAATCCATCTTGCTTCTATCTATGTTTCTAGCCATAAACTTTTGAAAGCTATGATCATATTCCTTTATGATCTTATCAGCATTACTGGGAACCTCTGAGATTGTTTCCTTCTGGGAGTTTTGTAAATCATTTTCAAGTTTTGAAATCTTTTCTTTTAACTTAGAATTTTCTAATCTCAGATTCTCAGTTTCTTCATAGTCAGAAACAAGATCCTTTTTCAGGTTCTTGAATTTGACTCGAAGCTGCTGATATCTTTCCAGAATTTCAGTCAGACTTTCTCCTAATTCAGCTTTAGTAAAGTTAGCAGTAAAGTCAGGAAATACCTCTTATGTGTCTGATTTTTATTTTGACCCAGATGCTTCATTGTCTTCTGTCACATTTTCCATAAGAGCAATGTTGGCTCTTCCATCTTCTGACTTTGTGTCTGCGTTAGAAGTATCTGAGTCATCCTATGTAACCATGAGACTTTTCTTCTTCTCCTTGAAGAACTTCTTTTTGGGTTTCTCCTTCTAAAGCCTTGGACAAACGCTTTTGTAATGCCCTTGTTCATTGCACTCATAGCAGACGATGTCCCTATTGCTTGAATTTCTGTGACCAGAAGAAGATTCAGACTTTCTGTGTCTAGAGGAGGATTCATACTTTCTGTATCAAAAGGGAGATTCATTTTGATTCCCTGTTCTTCTGGAGTTTCTGGATTTTCTTTGCCTTTTCTTCTACAGCTGATTGACTCTTCTGGAGAGAAGAGACAATTCGTCTTCTTCTGACGAGGATCCATCAGAGGTTTCTTCCATAGCCTGCAAAACTTTAGAATCATATTTTAACGCTAAAGGCTTCCCTTGCTTCTGAAGCTTGTCATCTTTTAGCTCTATCTCATGACTTCTGAGTGAGCTGACAAGTTCCTCCAGAGATATCTTGTTGAGATCTTTTTCCAGCTTGAGAGCAGTGACCATTGGCCTCCATTGTGTAGCGATAAAAAATGTAGCGGGGTAAATCGGAGATCGAATTATTGATTAATTCGTCTCACAAAAGCAAGAGTCGCCACCGCGCTTTATTATTTCCAAGGGAAAAGGGGAAAGAGCGAAATAAAACCCTAAATATGCAATGTAAAATAATACTTTTTAAAAGTGATAAAAAATACAAAGCGTTTTTGAAAAGAGATCTATGGTTCGGGGGTTGGTTATACAGTGGGAAGGTATTAGCACCCAATGTATCTATAGTACTCTATAGGAACCTTTTGAAATATCTGTTTATTAAAATGTTCGTTTGATTAAAAAAATAAATTGTTTTGGCCGAAAAGGAGTACGGACGGGTTTTTGAAGATACGACGACCTAATGTCGAAATTTTTGCTTAAAAGGTATGAGTTTTGAAAAGATTGAGTTTTGGGGGGAAAATTGTCTTAAGCTTTAATGAAATGCAAATATTCGCGTGATCGGACTTGAGGACATGAAGTCAACAAATTTAATCATTTTTCCCTTGGATTTAGAAGTAAACAGAATAACCATGTAAATATAAAATAATTAAACTGAAAATCAGATAGATAATGATATACAACCATGACAATTAAATAACAGACTAAATGATGTGAACATGTATTTTTTAGATTTTTGTTTAATAGGTGTAACGCAAGAGAATTAATTAAACAAAATGTTTTTTTTAGTTTTTTATTATATGCATTTTTTAATATGGATAAAGCAAGAGAATTAATTAAAAAATAAAAATGTTTTTTAGTTCTTAAAATTTCTATTTTTTTATATATATTTTGTTTTTTATATGTTTTTTAATATTAACAAAAGCATTATTTTTAAGAGTTATTAAATAATTAAACTAAGTTAAAACTTAAAAGTTATTAACTTAAATCTAAAGAAAATAATATTAAAATTCTAAATTAAACCTAAAGTTAAACTAATAAAATAGGTCACATTATTTAAAATGTTTTAATTAAATTACATCTCTTTTTTTTTATTAGATCTTTACTAATTAACTAATGTAATAATAATTCTAAAAAGACTAAAAGAAAGCAAAATAGAAAAAGGATGTGTATCAAAGAAAAAAAGTGGACAAGTAAATATATGGGCCAAAGGGGTTCTAAGGGGGCCAAACAGAAGCAAGTAAAAATGGGGGGTGCCTAAGGAAATCCATTTGGGCTTAGGTGGAAGCAGGGTTAAGTCCATCATGTTTCATAATTTTGTTTTAGGGTAAACACATTGTTTTAGCATTTGGGGAAAACGGATTAGGGGTTTTAACAGGGGCGCCGCTTCGTTCATCGTTCGTCTTCGTCTTCTTCGCGTGATTCATCTTCTTCGTTCGCTTCTGAAATCTCTCCTCTGTCCATGGCCACCGGTATCCTCCGCCTTCCTCTTCCCTCCAACGAAAGCTATGGCGATCGACGGATTCACGGTACAATCGTTTCCTAATTCGTTTAGGGTTTTGTTACAATTTACGTGTTATGATTTTTATATCCATTGATTCTGACTTCGTTTTATTATGTTATTTGAGGGATTTTGAAAGAAAGAGAAAGAGAAAAGTTACCCTTGGAGACGGAGGAGGAAGGTTGGGGGCGAGCTAGGAGGCCAAGGCGAGGGAAGGCAGTGACGCTGTGAGCTTTGCTTTTGCCTACTTGGTAACCTGGTTTGTCTTCTTTATTGCTTAAGTTTGATGATGACTTGAAAACCTTTTATGCAATATCTTTTCTTCCTCTTCTGTTGGCCTGGGCTTTGCCTACCTCTCTCTGACTGTATACCTTGTGATGCCTTTTTCTTCTTCTCCTTTAATCGCTTCTGTATGTTGGGTTTGGTTGCCTTGATGATTTTTGATGATGATATGCTGGAAATGCTTTTGAATACATTTGATTTTCTCTCTTCTTCTTTTCTGGTCGCCTTGTGTTAGTAGCCCAATGATGAGAAATTCTGAGGGTTTCGTGTTGCCTTGTACATTGCCTTCATTTGGATGCTTTTGTTGGCGTTTGCTTTTTGTGGCCTTGAGTTTGAATCAGGTGAGACCTGGACTATTACAGGTTTTAGGCCTGAGGGTTAGGCTGGTATGTTTAAGTGAATTTGCTGGTTTTGGTAAGGCCTGAACAGGTTTGGTGATGATTGAGGTTTCAAGGCTTAAGGCTTTGAAATGGTTTTGCAGGTTGTGTTTGACATGGTTTACAGGTTTGATGGTGTTTATGCTGGTTTGACTCAGGTTTGGCCTTTGAACTGGTTTTTGATATTTAGGCCAAGGTTTTACTGGTTTTGCAGGATTGGCATTTGAACTGGTTTTGCTATGTGGTTCTGGTTTTTTTGGTTGGACAGTAGGTGGAAGGTTTGGTCCTTTAGACCATGGTTTTTGGTTTTAAGGCTTAAGCTGGACAGTTTGGTGCTTTTCTGGTTTTGCTTTGAGGCTTTAAGAAATGACCTTGTATTTTTTGACAGTTTTTGGGTTTTGAAGGCTTGAAGATAGGTTGAACTCCTTTTTTTTTAAGGGGTTTGTTGTGTTATAACAGTTGGTTGGCTTGAGGTTATGCTACAGGTTTGGTATATTTTTAATATTTTTCTTGGCCTCTGCACATTACTGCTTCATACGGTTTGTCTCTATTCCTATTTCATGCTTTCTCTTTTTCTTACTGCATTGCTGCTGTTCTGTTTTGTAACTCTTTCTGCCTAAGCCAAAACCTGTAAAACCACACTTTCTTCTCTCTTCTCTCTCTTAAGTACATTTGACATTAAAATGATATGTACTTTACCTGTTCTGAAAAAGCACAATGCTGGAAAATGATGAGAAAAGAAAATATATTATGCTTGCATATTGGTTTAAACTGCATATTTGCTTCTCTTTGTCTTGCATTTGTACAGTAAGGAGCCTATTTATTTTGGCCTCTTCCTACATCTTTGGCATGTTTACGTTGGAATTGGCTTGAACATTGCATATGCTGTTTTGTTTTCTCTTGAAATATGCAGTGGACTTTGAAAATGTCTAATTGATTTTTTAATTATGCAGTTTATTTTTAAAAATGCAGTTTTGACAAAAGAATGAATTTGTGCATGTTTTTAAATTGTGCATTCATTTTTATCAATAAAAATTCATCCCTTTTTGTGAACCGGGAGAAATCCCGTGATTTGCAAAAAGGGTAAAAACTGATTCCAGCCGTTTGCTTTTAATGATGAACGCTAATTAATTTTTTTTGCTTTTAATTATTTATTCACTTCTGACTTTTCTCTTTTAATTCTTTGCAGGTAAAATCAAATGAGCATTGGATAGAAGATGAAGATTTAGAATTTAGGAAAAAATTAGGATAGTTTTTATTTCATTTTAAACATTGTAAAAATTATCATTGTAAATACGTTGTAAATAGATACGGTATTTACACAACAATTGTACAATTCGAATAAAATGAATAAAACTCCAATATTTACCAATTAATTCTTTCCTTCTTTGCAATTATTTGTTTTATCATTTATAATTCTTTAAATTATATAATAACTGAAAAATCAATTCCAATTATTTAAATTTAGAATGATAAATAATTAAACAAACATCATTGACCAATTAACTTCTCTTCAATTAATTATTTCATTATTTATAATTCTTCTAAATTATAATAACTGAAAATAAAATTTCAATTATTTAAACCTAGAACAATAAATAATTAAATAACATCGTTTGATCAATTAATAACCTTCTTTTCAAATATTTATTTTATTATTTATAAATATTTAAATTATATAATAATTGAAAAGAAAATTCCAATTATTTAAATTTAAGATAATAAATAATTAATAAACATTGTCTGATCAATTAATATACCTCTTTTCAAATATTTACTTTATTATTTATAAATCTTTAAATTATATAATAACCGAAAATAAATTCCAATTATTTAAATTTAAGATAATAAATAATTAATAAACATTGTCTGATCAATTAATAAACTTAGCGTTCAAAAATAAACAGCTCTCGACTTGAAAAAGTTATGAATTTTAAAATCGATAGATCAAAACGCTTGCAATGTAATGATGCAGATGGGAGATGGTATCTTAGGTCAAAATTTGGGGTACAACATATTGCTTTGGTAAACTTCTGATGATCTTTTTTACAGGATCAGTAGTTGAATACCATTTGTCAAGAACTCTCAGCCCAGCAACTAAGATCTAGAATCTTGAGAACATTGTTTCCATGGATTCACTTTCTTCCATCTTGAAGGCTTCGTATTTCTGAATGAGCGCAAGGGCCTTGGTTTCTTTAACTTCTATGTTGCCTTCATGTGTCATTCTCAGAGAATCAAACATGATTTTAGTTGTCTCTCTATTTGAGATCTTCTCATACTCTGAATATGATATGGCACTAAGAAGAATCATTCTGGCCTTGTGATGATTTCTGAAGTCATGCTTTTGATGGTCAGACATTCTTTTTCTATCAATCTTCTGAACACTTTCATCCACGGGATGCATGTATCCATCAATTACCATATCCCATAAATCAGCATGATAAGCCAGAAAGAAGATTTCAATTATGTCTTTCTAGTAGTCAAAGTTCTCTCCATCAAAGACTGGAGGTTTTCCGCTGATTCTGTCTTTATCATCATGATAGTAATTGTTGATGTTCTGACTTGTTCCTACCATAGTGTTTTTATAATCTTGGATCTTGTACTGACACGGTTAAGTGTATGAACTCAGAACCAGGCGCTTTGATACCAATTGAAGAAGTGAAAAACACAATAAGGGGGGTTGAATTGAAACTTTAGAATCAAATGCAAATGACACGATGATTTTTATCCTGATTCGCTTGATCTCAAACTACTCCATCCCACCCTCCAAGGTGATTTCTCCTCTCTCCAACAAGGTCTTAATTCACTAATCAAACTGATTCCAATTCTACTTTGACAACTGCCAAAGTCTTATTGAGTACAACCACTACCCGGTTTATCTCAATGAAATTCACTAACAAAAGAAAGAATTAATCACAAACTTGTGATGTATTACACAATTTTAGAGAATAGTATGAATATGAGTTGCAGCTTTTTTGAGATTGTATATGACAGTGATGTAAATCGTGAACGATTTAACCTAGATGCTTGTTTAAATAGGCGTAGCAATCTGTGCAAACAGAAACTTGATAATTGGCAGTTAATGCACTTTCCATAATATGAAGATCATTGTCTGTTTATAGTTGTTGCAATTGATACTGCTTTGATGGAATAGTAACGCTTCATAACATAAGGAATTTGCTTGCTGCTTTGCTTCAGAACTTTGGACGTCATAATCATAATGTCATGTTTGCAACGTTAGACTTCCGTTTAGAGTTAAGATGTCTTTCTCTTTAGCGCAAGTTTTGATCTTCATTCATCAGAACATTCTAATATCAGTCTGCGTACACAGCATGAACAAGTTTGTAGCTTAACTTCTGATCCTCTTCCGTCAGAACTTTTGTACAAAATAGAACAAAAATTTAGAGTGTGTATTTGTTCTTTGTGTTTGTTATCATCAAAACTCTTACAAGGGTTGTAGAATTCAACTATGTTCTAATAGCAACTTGAGAGAAACCATATTTGTACATGGAGAGAGCTAGATGAAGCTTTCGTCTAGCATTACTGATACAACTCTGACATGGCCCCTACAAGAACTGAGCTGCAGAATTTGTCGTAGAAGCAGAATGAGTCCTTTAAGGAATACGCACAGGGGTGGCGTGAAATGGTGGTTAGGGTCCAACCGCCCATGATGGAACGGGAAATTGTATATATGTTCACCAGCACCTGTTGAAGCGGTGTAGCGGTAAGCAACAAAAGTTTTGGAAATATTTATCCAGGAATTTATCGTGTCCACAGAGATTGGTAATTGAATTGTTGTTCGAAAAATCTCTCGTTAATGAGTTTCGGGATAAATGGGTTTGTAAAGAAAATGTTATCAACAGAAAATAAATGTAAACAAAAGTAAAAACTAAGGAAGAACTTATTAAGCCTGTATATAATCTACTCATCACAAACTTAAATCTACCAACCAGTTACATTCAACCTAATAATACTAATCAATGTCACTACGTATCACTCACAACCTAAGTCATTTCTAACCCATTGAGAGACCAACTGTATCACCAAAGAAATGATCTCTCTGCCTCCTCAACAACACAGAAGACAACTATGTAATCGCACTAACGATCTCTCAGCATAGCACAACTACACAGAGGCATTAAGCTCTGATACCCAAGTAGATGTCAATCTAAATATATCTCTAGAGTTTAGAAACTAACAAATAATCATCCTAGATAATATTCTAAGCAGTATATGTCTATAACAACTTATATCCCTAGAATAGAGCAAAAATCCAGGACAACAATCGACAAATATTTATAAAGCAAACTTAACATAACACCATGGGCGACAAATATACACAAGTTCAGAGTAAATACATGTACAAACTCAACACATAAAGAATACACAAAGAGGAAGAGAAATGAACCACAAATCTACCGGTTTGTTAGCGCCGATTGATGAGCAATCCACCCCGAATCATCCGTATGCAAGCTTCAATGTTGTTTTCTAAGCTAATCCTATCCAAAAATGAAGGGTGATGGAATTGGGATCAAAAATACCCAAAACCATACCCAAAAAATGTGTTTTTACACCTAAATACGCATTTCTGAGTGTCCAGCATCGCCCGACGACCAAAAAGTGTCGCTCAGCGACCAAAACAATGTTTTTCCCACACTACAACTCGCCTAGCATCGCCCGACGACCAAACGCTTTGCTCGGCGACGAATGATAGAAGGTTGAAAAATCACCACAACATTCTGCAATATTTCGGTCATAACTTTTGAATCGTGACTCTGATCCGCGCCCGGTTCAAAGCATTGGAAAGCTTATTCAATGGTCTTTCTAACAGTGACAAAATATAAACCAAATTTATGATTTATTATTCTTTTATTTTGATCCTTATTCGTTGATGAGTTGCTCAAAATCGCGCGTTTGAAGTCATGTCTTCGACACTTTATTGCTCATGCTCCAAATATGCATCAATACCTACAAAATGAATAGAAAAACATAAAAAGACACCCTGTGTAAACAAAAACACAAATAAACACAAACTAAATGTATTTACACAAAAGTCGGGTTTATTCAATAATATTAACAAAAAGTCGATAAGTGCAACAAAAAGTATATAAAAAATAGCTACAATTTGCACTTATCAGCACCCTGCATAGGAAGTATTATACGAGTTATAGTATTTTCGATACATTTGTTGAAATGGTGACATATGGGGAAAGGATTGCAATTGGAATCAAGTTGGGAAAGATTCAGGATGTCTCTGGAACTAATGGTGGTAACGCCAAAAAGTATTTTGGGGGGTTCCTTAATAAGAAAGAATGTGAAGCTAGTGCATTGTATGTGCAAAAAGGAAAAGGTAAATATCAAGGGTAAGATCATCAAATTATTTTCGTGACTATTCCAGTTGCCACACCTCCAAAACAAGTCTATGCACCAAGAAGGGATAATCAGCAGAGGCAAAGACAACCACCTAGGAAATTTGATGCACTTCTTATGTCTTGTGCTGAATTACTACCTTAATTACTAGAATTGAAGTTAGTTTAATTATTCCCTTGGAAGGTTGATCCAGAGAAATTACCATACAACTTTGATGCAAATTCCCGATTCGATTTCCACTCTGGTGGGCAGGGGCATACTCTTGACAATTGTATGGCTTTCAAGCATAAAGTTCGGGACTTGCTTGACACTAAAGCTATTAATTTCGGACCAGCACCAACTCCTAATATTATTCAGAAACCATTTCCAGCTCATGGTGCCACTGTTAGTGCAATCTTTGAAGATGAAAGTTTAAACCTTGTAATGGATGTTAATTTGTTAACGACTCTTTTATCCTTCTTAAAGGAGCAGTTATTGAAGAAAGGTGCATTCCCGGGTTATGGTTTTGACTGTGAAGAATATTTGGTCCAGCCTGAAGGTTTTAAATGCCTGAAAGATGAGATTCAATGGTTGATTACCGAGGGGGGCTTGTAGTTTGATAGGTTTGTGGTTGAAGCCCGTGTTAAAGAGAGTGAGGTGGATGTATTTACTATTCCTGTCTCATTGCAAATGAATCTCGTGACCATTCCAGTTCCATCCAAAAAGTCACCACTGACCATCACTTTACCTGGTCTGGTGCCATATGTTAGTGATAAGGCAGTTCCTTGGAACTACGGTGGTGAACTTTACTATCAGGGACAAAAGTTTATTACTCAAAAGCCTAAGGAAAGTAATCCAAAAGAATAGAAGCCTGAGGTTCATGACATTATCAGTGAAATCATGATTACTAATAAGTGCAAATTATAGTTATTTTTGTATATACTTTTTGTTGCACTTATCGACTCTTTGTTGTTAATAATCCTTGAATAAACCCGTCTTTTGTGTAAATATGTTTACTTTGCGAATAATTATGTTTTCATGTACATAATGTAACGTTTGATAGTTTTAATGTCTTTTGTAGGTATTTGTTGCATATTTGGAGCATCGAGGAATAAGGTGTCGAAGACACGACTCTAGATGCGCGTTTTTTGAATAAAAGACCACTTTTGAGAAAGTCATGTCCAAGCAGGAATGCTAAATGTAAGTTGTAGCGCGCAATGAGAGGTTTTGTGAAGTTTGGAAGAAGCATAATTTTTAGCGCCCTTAACGCGGTTTAGGCGGTTTAGTGTGTAAATATCAGGCAGTCGGCTTAGTGCAGTTATCCTGCTAAGCGCAGTCTGCTGAGATTTGTTTTATAAATTCATTCTCATTATATTTTGTCTTATGGTTTTTGGGGTGTTTTTGTTCCCAAATTCCATCAACCTTATTTTTAATATATTAGCTTAGAAAAAAACACTAGGGCTTTGCTTATGGATGATTGGAGGTGGATTTCTCATCGACCGGTGCTAACAAACCAAAACATTTATGGTTTATCTCTTCTCTTCTCTATGTATTTATCTTTTGTTAGGTTTTATATGTGTTTTTACTTTGAACTTATGTATATTTGTCGCCCATGATGTTATATAAAACTTGCTTTACAAATCATTATCGATTGTTATCCTTGATTTTTGCTTTGTGCTAGAGATTTGAGTTGCTATAGACATATAATGCTTGCATTCATATCTAGGATGATTATGTATTAGTTTCTGGATTCTAGAGATAGATTTAGAGCTGACATTCACTTAGGGTGTCTATGATTAATGCCTCTGTTTTGGTTGTGTCGCTCTTAGAGATCGACGATGTGATTAGCACGGTTGACTTCTGTGTTATTGAGGTGGTTGAGAGATCGCCGCCGAGCTGATATAATGGGTGTTGCGGTTGATACGTGATGATAGTGATGAATATTGTAGGTTGAGTATAATTGGTAGATAGGTTTAAGTTTGTAATGAGTAGAGTACCTTCGAATCGGATAAGTTTATCTTTCCTTTTTTTAAATTTGTTTTCTATTTATACCTTTTACCTTTCCTTTCAACCCGTTTATCCCCTAAACTCATTAACAAGAGATTTGTCGAACGTAATTTAAATACACCAATCTCTATGGAAACGATACGATATAACCTAAATATCACCCAGTAAAATAATACTTTACTTTTTTCTTTCCGCTTTACCACTTCAGTAAAATGGCGTCGTTGTCGGGTATTGGTGTTAATTATTTCGCATTGCGACAGTCTCTTTATTTTTAAGTTTTTTAATTAATGTATATGTTCTATAGAATTTGTAAATGAACTTGTTTATGTTTAATTGTACATCTATTTGTATATGTTTACCAAACTTGTAAATAGTTACATGTTTTCTATAGTTGTATATTTTTGTTTCTTTTCATGTTTGCAAAAGTGTGGTTAGATGTGTAGTTCCGGTTAGAGTTCGATGAGATGAGAGAAAAGTCGGGGGTGAAAGCATTTGGCTCATTCAAAGTAATGTGTTAATTTGTAAATAACAGGCGTCGAGCTTACGACGTAAAACACACATGTTTTTATTGTTTTTAGTTGTTTTGTTGTTTTTCATTGTACTAGTTTAGGTAATGTATGAATGTTATTTTAACAAGTTGAAATTGGACCTATTTTAAAAGTCTTAAATCTTCACTTTTCAACTTGTTAATTCACTTTCGCCCATTTGTTTTGTCATGTAAATTTGTGTTTTTCCAAAAGCTTGTCGTGTTTAGCTTGAGGAAGTTTGTTAATGTTATATATATTTTAATTGTTGTAAATTGAGTGTGTATGGTGATTGTGGAGGTTGATGTGTTTCTAGACTACTGTTGTTGTCCTTTTTTTCTACTACTAGTGTAGCGCGGTTGAGCCTGCTTAGCGCGCTCTCCTGTGTTGCGCCAATGAGTTCTTTTTAATTTCACTTGGCCCTCCTTTTCTAATTTTCACCAAGGATTTCTATTAGTAAATAACAATAGTATTATTTTTCTAATTCTTTTGTTGTTGTTTTAACTTCAATTTCGGTCTGATAACTTGAAGAATTTCGAGGTGATTTTCTGATTTTGATTGATTCAACTTGCGAATGTACAGTAATGATAGTTTTTGAAGTTGGTACACGTCAGGTACTCATTTATCACTTTCTATAACATAACATGTTTAGGAAACTTATCATTTGTGTAATTACCACACAATTCATTCTTTTTGCATTACTTGTTTTTTATTGAATTACTTTAGTTACCTTTTTACCCTTAAATGTGAGAAAGCTTTTCGTTGTTCATATATGCTGGAGGCTACAATTCTTGTTTTAACTAGATTTCATTATGTTTAATCTTTTGTTTGTGTTGATAGTATGAAAGCATGAAAACGATCAAGGCATTTTGTTTGATTTTGAGCACAACTACCTAACCAAATAGTCAATTCACCTTGTGAGTGTGTGAACTTTTGTTAACCCCTTTTGGCCTTTTTGTCAATGTCCATGTTGATTTTGAACCTAATGCTTGTCTATGAGTGTTTGGTTTTTATTTTTTAATGGATGTTGATTCTTTGTTTTCTTAAACCCTCAACTATGATTTTTAGTTGAATTTTTACCTTGCCTTAGAAAGTAAGGAGTATTCACTTTAATGTTGATTGAATTTAAGTTGGGGAGAGATTTGTTTGCTCAGTTATATTTTTTATTGTTATGAGGTTGTAAAAGAAAGAATAAGAAAAAGAAAAAAGTGGAAGAAAAAAAGAAAAGAAAAAGAAAGAAAAAATTGAAGAAGAAAAACAAAAAGAGTATGTAATAATGTTGTGTTAATAAGTATTGTGTTTTGGTTTGACAATTTGGGATTTGGAAGAAGTTTGATATAAACTGTGGTGCTTGGTTCTTTGGTGAATTGATCACTTCCTTAGGTTTAGGCAAGTTTTTTTTTCCGATTAGCTTTAGGAATTATCCCTTAATTGTTAACCAAGCCATATTATATCCTTGAAAAGCCCTTGTGATTCTTGCCTTTGTATTTTCAATATGAGTTTTTGGATGAATGCATAATTGAGTCTTTTGTTTGCAATATTGTGGATGAGTGTTTTTTGTCCCTCACTTTTGTGTGTTCTTTATCTACCGATGAAGTTTTACTAGGTTTGATTCATGATTGAGCTTTCTTTGTTTTTTAATGTTTAGTATGATTTTTGTACTTAGGATTCATTTCATTTACATGTTGTCTTTGTAGGATTGTGGTAAGTATTTACCTTGCATGTTCATTTTTGTTTGAACCATACATTTGTTTTTGTTTTTCAAACTTGTTGATTCATGATTCTTTGGTTGATTACTTTTGGATCTTTGACTTGTTTGGCCTTGTTGGAGGACAAACAAGTTCAAGTTGGGGAGAGTTTGATAAGTGAAAATTGTAGCTATTTTTGTATATACTTTTTGTTGCACTTATCGACTCTTTATTGTTAATAATCATTGAATAAACCCGACTTTTGTATAAATATGTTTGCTTCGCGAATAATTGTGTTTTTATGCACATAGTGTGACGTTTGATAGTTTTAATGTCTTTTATATGTATTTGTTGTATATTTGGAGCATCAAGGAATAAGGTGTCGAAGACATGGCTCCGGATACACGGTTTTTGAATAAAAGACTGTTTTTGAGAAAGTTCTGTCCAGGCAGGCGCGCTAAGCCGAAGTTGTAGCGTGCTATAAGAAGTTTTATGAAGTTTGGAAGAAGCATAGTTTTTGAGATCGCTTAGCACGGATACCGTGCTTAGCGCGGTTTAGGCGTTTTAGTGTGTAAATATCAGGCAGCCCGCTTAGCACAGTCATCTCGCTAAGCGCAGTCTGTTGAGATTGTTTTATAACTTCATTTTTATTACATTTTGTGTTATGGTTTTTGGGGTGTTTTTGTTCCCAAATTCCATCAACTTTATTTTCGATAGATTAGCTTAGAAAACAACACTAGGTCTTTGCTTATGGATGATTGGAGGTGGATTTCTCATTGACCGACGCTGACAAATCAGAAGATTTTGGTTTATCTCTTCTCCTCTCTATGTATTTCTCTTTTGTTGGGTTTTGTATGTATTTTTACTTTGAACTCATGTATATTTGTCGCCCATGGTGTTATATAAAACTTGCTTTACAAATCTTTGTCGATCGTTATCCTTGATTTTTTCTCTGTGCTAGAGATTTGAGTTGCTATAGACATATACTTCTTGGATTCTTATCTAGGATGATTATTTGTTAGTTTCTGGATTCTAGAGATAGATTTAGAGCTGACATTCACTTAGGGTGTCTGTGATTAATGCCTCTATTGGTTGTGTCGCTCTGAGAGATCATCGATGCTATTAGCACGATTGACTTCTTTGTTGTTGAGCTGGTTAAGAGATCGCCGCTGAGATGATATAATGGGTGTTGAGGTTGATACATGATGACATTGATGAATATTGTAGGTTGAACATAACTGGTCGATAGGTTTAAGTTTTTGACGAGTAGAGTACCTTCGAGTCAGATAAGTTTGTCTTTCCTTTTTATACATTTGTTTTCTATTGATACCTCTTACCTTTCCTTTCAAATCATTTATCCCCTAAACTCATTAAAAATAGATTTGTCGAATGGAATTTCAATACACCAATCTCTGTGGACATGGTACGATATAACCTAAATATCATCCGGTAAAATAATACTTTACTTTTTGCTTGCCACTTTACTGCTTCAGAAATTACCTGTAGCGGTCGGATTTTCTTTCCACCTGAATGAACAGAAAGTAGCGCAGATGCCTCAACTAAGGTTAAAGGCAAGCAGATCATGGTTAATGGTGAGAAACCAAGGAAGAATCCTCATATTCCGACCTTAGATGTTGAGATGGCTAAGGATGTCACAGAATTGATGAGATACATAAAGAAGAGTGATTACAAGATTATCAACCAGTTGAGCCAGACACATTCTAAGATTTCGATTCTTGCTTTGCTCCGGGATTCTGAATCTCACAAAAATGCATTGACGAAGTTATTGGGGACTTTTTTTGTTCCTTATGAGATTTCAGTGAATAAATTTAAAGGAATCGTGGCTAGCATCTCTGCGAGCAATGGGCTAGGTTTCACATATTTCAATCTATCTCCCGAGGGGAGGAAGAATAATAAGGCGTTGTACATCTCAATGAAGATTGCCAGCACTACCTTATTTTGTGTGCTGGTTGATACGGGATCATCCCTAAATGTTCAGCCAAAGTCTACTCTCATGAAGTTGGATTATAAAGGGCTTGTGCTAAGGCCTAGCGATTTAGTGGTTAAGGCGTTTGATCGGTCGAAGAGAACTATGTTTGGGGAAGTTAATTTTATTATTAAGATAGGTCCTCGGATATTTGACGTTACATTATTTATTATGGATATCAATCCTTCTTCATGTTGTTATATATGGAGCACTTTGATCCATGGGGCCGGTGCTGTCACTTCTACTTTGCATCAGAAGTTGAAATTTCTGGTTAATGGGAAAGTGGTCACCATTTGTGGTGAAAAGGACTATATTGTCAGTCATCTGAGTAATTTCCGGTATGTTAAAATTGAGGGAGAGGTACATGAGACTACATGCCAAGCATTTGAAACTGTGCAAGTTTTCAGAACTCCTCGTCAAGAGGATGAAAATCTGGAGGCCTTTATGGCATCTTACCAATAACCTCAGGAAGTTGTTGAGTCTGGTCATCCAGGAGGCTGGGGCAGAGTGTTGTATCTCCCCATGCAGAAAGATAAGAAAGGTTTGGGGTTCGTGGCTGGACGAAGTTCATTTACTGTCGTTCCGAAGATTCAAGGTATTCCTCCTCCTATATAATTCGTTAGTGGTGGTTTTATCTATGAGGACGCTCATGCTATGAGTGAGGAAGGCGATAGTGACTGTGAAATGGACAAAGGGATTTGTCCTACTGTTCAGGGTCAAGAGCTTGTTAATTGGTTTTCCGAAGACGTCAATGAAGTCACCCGCTATGAAGAGTAATTTTCTTTTATTTTTATCATGCAATAATTCCTATGTTCTTCCCAAGACATAATGATCATGTTGTAGGGCCACAATATTTTCAATTTCAAAATTATCATCAATAAAGGACGTCTTTTTTGCATTCAAATATTTTACTCCTTGTCTTTCTTTTTATTTTTAAAAAAAATGGCAACATGTTTTAATTTTTTTATTTTTTAATCTAAAACTAAAATAAAAATCAAAACAATCATGCAGATATTGTCCCCCATTAATTCCGGATTTTGTCGAAAATGATTCTGCTATGGCTCACTATGACATTGAAAATCCTATCTATATAGTTGATGACGAAGCTGAAGAAGATTGTGAAATTCATGGTGAGTTAGCCGTGTTGTTGAGGCAAGAGGAAAATTTTGTTCACCCGCACCAAGAGACTATAAAAGTGATTAACTTGGGTACCAAGGAGGTCCAAAAAGAAGTCAAGATTGGGGCCGCTTTAGAAGACTGTGTCTAGCGAAGATTGGTTGAAATGCTCTGTGAGTACATGGACATCTTTGTTTGGTATTATGAAGACATGCCTGGGTTGGATATAGACATTGTTGTGCATAAACTGCCGCTTAAATAAGATTGTCCTCATGTTAAATAGAAACTTCGAAGAACTCATCTTGAGATGTCTAAGAAGATTAAAGAGGAAGTTCATAAACAGTTTGATGTGGGTTTCTTGAAAGTTATATCTTATCCGCCATGGATTGCTAATACTGTGCCAGTGCCGAAGAAAGATGGAAAAGTAAGAATGTGTGTAGATTATAGGTATTTGAACAGAGCAAGCCCTAAATATGATTTTTCGCTCCCTCATATTGATATTTTGGTTAATAATACTGCGCAAGCTAAAGTGTTTTCCTTCATGGACGGTTTTTCTGGCTATAATCAGATTAAGATGGCATTGGAATACATGGAGAAGACTACTTTCATTACACCTTGGGGAACATTTTGCTACAAAGTGATTCCCTTTGGTTTGAAGAATGCAGGGTCAATGTATCAGCGTGCCATGGTCACTCTCTTTCATGATATGATGCATAAAGAGATCAAAGTATACATTGACAATATGATTGCCAAATCCCAGACAGGAGAGGAACATCTTGTCCACTTGCTGGAATTGTTTGAAAGATTAATGAAATTCAGGCTGAGGCTGAATCCTAACAAGTGCACCTTTGGGGTGACATCAGGGAAGTTATTGGGCTTCATAGTAAGCAAAAAGGAATTAAGGTTGATTCTGCCAAAATAAAAGCGATATAAGAAATGCCTGAGCTGAGAACAGAAAAATAAGTTTGTGGTTTCTTGGGGAGGTTGAACTACATTTCTAGGTTCGTCTCTCATCTTACATCCACTTGTGAACCAATATTCAAGCTTTTGAGAAAAGATCAAACAGCTAGGTGGAATGACAATTGTCAAGCGGGGTTTGATAAAATAAAAGAGCATTTGCAGGAACCTCCAATTCTCTCACCTCTAGTGGAAGACAGGCCCTTGATAATGTATCTGACTGTGTTAGAAAACTCCATGGGTTGTGTACTCGGTCAACATGACGATACTAGTAGCAAAGGGCAAGATATTTACTACCTAAGCAAGAAGTTTACTGATTGTGAGTCGAGATATTCAATGCTAGAAAAGACTTGTTGTGCACTCGCGTGGGTAACCATGCGTCTCAAATAGTATATGCTGACTCATACTACTCTCTTGATATCCAAGATGTACCCAATCAAGTACTTTTTCAAAAAGCCACCTCTCGCTGGAAGAGTAGCCTATTGGCAGATGATTTTAACAGAATATGATATCCATTATACTACCTGTTGTACCCCAAAATTTTCCCTCCCATTTTATTCAGGGAATGCTCATTAAGGCCCTTAATTGCTCAAGGTTGACCAAGAATTGATCAGATGAATTCTCCTCCTAAGCAATGGCTTTTCAACTAATTTCCCTTTTCACCAAGATGTGTGAGTTCCAAGGCTTCAATTGATTCCCATGGCTCCTATATGCCTCAACATAATGGAATGGAAAAAATAAAGAAAAAGTACACATGACATGGTGTAGGTTGAAGCTGAAAATGTGCCTAAGAGTTGTTGGGTCGAAGCAGCTTCGACAATAGTATGCAGCCTATTTTGATGTCCAACGAAACGCTAAAATCCAATGAAGGCTATATCGAAAGAAAGCGGGAGGAGGCTTTTTATAAAGTCTTTGATTGGAAGAGCCAGTAAAGTCATTGAAGGGTTTTTGTTTCCGCATCAGGGAAATATAAGCTATTCGAAGCACTACAAGGGAGGACCTTTCGACTGGCACTTTGTTTGAATGGGCACTTTGAAAAGAAGAATAATTTGGAATCGAAAGGCTTTTATTTTATCCAAAGAAAACATGTGGAAACCTTCAATACAGTCACCACAACCAAAACTGTGATTCGAAGGAGGTGAGCAGCACCAACCTTCGACACAGTCACAACAGTCAAAACTGTGTTCGAAGGAGATGAAAAAAATGAAACCTCAAGAAAAGGAAATCGAAGGAATAAGAATAGTGTTCAACTAGGCTATTTGATTATGAGAATTTTCCAGGTCAAACAACCAATGTAGATGGACTCAATCGAAGAAGCCATGGGGATGAAATTGTGAGCAAATCAAATTGAAGCTCAAATCCAATGGAAGTATAAGGTTTGAGAGCATTCGAAAGAGTCAAGATGTGAAACTTGTCCAGGTTCACTCAAAACCTAAAATGGTAGAAAATCATCAAAAATGGCAACTTTTTAAAGACTTTCGATTCCGCCTTCAAATCCATGGTTAATGGATGATTCTTGCCATTTTCGTTCACCACTGCGCCCCTATAAATACAGAGCTAAAGCATAAGCAAAAAACATAGGCATTTCCTATACACAAGAAGCTTCCCCAGAAAACCACCCCAAATTCTCCAAACCTTCACCAAAGCAATATTTACAGGCCTCCTCAATCCAAAGCAAGCATTCCACTCATTCCCTCCGTTGGTAACAGCCCTTCGATCTCAAACTCCTTCAATATGTAATTTAAATCCATATTGATTGTATATCCATGCTATGAATGATGTTTGTGATTGTTAACGTTGTTACATGTGAAAATCAATACCAAGGTAACAGGTCACCATTATTAGGGATTTGAAACTAAGTCCTTCGACCTCAAAATCCAGGCACCTCTTTCCTTCTGGCGTGTGCAGCGCGCATGTGTTGATTTTGATTTTTATATATATATATATATATATATATATATATATATATATATATATATATATATATATATATATATATATATATATATATATATATATATATATATATATATATATATATATATATATATATATATATATATATATATATATATATATATATATATATATATATATATATATATATATATATATATATATATATATATATATATATATATATATATATATATATATATGATTTGTTTTACTAATCTAATGTCATGATTTTATTTGTATCAATGAATGAATAAACAGCTCAGATGGTAAAGGGGAATGTGTGCAGTCGAAAGGGCCTGGGTTTGATACCCAGGTCATGTATTATGTGTTTTTAACAATTATTTTGCAGATCTAGTGTGCTGCGTTTCAAACGCTTCCCATGCGCCTTTAAGCTCCAGCCAATGAATGACAAGGAGATCAGATCTAATGCCCTAGGAGTACCACCTCATGATGGACCTTCAATGGCCAATAGCACAGGATCCCAATGTGGCTTGGGCTTTGTTTCATTTGGGCTAAACAAAAATCTCATTCACAACCCCTGTTACCTTTACTATCCTGGCCCATTTTATTTTTGCTTTTAATTGTTCTTTTTTTTTAAATAGCATTGTAGAGTCAAATGAAAAAATCACAAAAATATTAAGTTAGTATTTTCTAAAATTAATTTTGTAAATTAATTGATTAATTATTTCAACCCTTTTCTCAATTTAAAAATAAATAGACTTGGGATTTTAAATCAAATTTCATTCCATTGTCAAAAACAACAAAAAGATTTCATTTCTTAGGATTTAGACGTCCTTTCAATTCGCGCGCGTTTATTATTTTAGCATTGTTATTTTTATCATTAATGTATCTGCTTATGGGATGTAATAATTTTAAACTAGGACTTTACCTTTTTCTGCTTTATTTCCCCGTTTAGACTTGTAAATACCCCCTCCCCGAAGCCATGTAATAGCGTAGGATTTAATTTTCATACTTTATATTTCTTGTACATATATTAACTGTTTAGATGTATTGTAATAGGATTGCATGACAAGAGCTTAATAATCAAAATGTTAGCAAACCTAAATGCAAAGACAAAAATAACTTAATACAACACACTTTCACATGCGCACCTCTAGGGTACCCCACTTTTGGTTGCCTTCGGAAAACAGTCACAACTCTCGAAACGTGAGATATTTAGTGGCTACCCTCCGGCTTAAAAGATCATAATTCCCTTGATGACCCTCTCGATGTTTCCTCGGTAAAAATGATCTTAAAACCCTTGGGTAGTTACTAAGGTTTCTTGCCCAGTTGCCTTTGTGACTATAAAACATCCCTTCTTATGTCCCTCAAATATCCAACGATAGGGTTACCTACTCATTAATAGTAGGATAGCACCGTCTAAAGGAAAAGACGAAAATAATAACCCTTTCGAGTAAAAGTAGATAGTTGTTAGATGTTTTCTCAAAAACAAACTTTTACACATACACAAAACACTTTAAAAAACATTTTCAAAATGCTTTATCAACACTCTTGAGGACTGATACAAGAGTTATCATAAAGCAAATCTCCTGACTATTGGCATTTCAAATACTTTTTCAAAAACACACAAAGCACAAGGTATTTTCAAATGAGCTAGCATCTAAGAGCCTGTAGAAAATTATGGATGGAAAGGGTGCTAACACCTTCCCTTTCCATAATCTACCCCCCTTACTCAGAAAACATCTCGAGAGGTCTTTTTTGTTCATTCCACCCTTTCCTTTATTGGATAAAAGAAAAGTTGGTGGTGCTCTTTCTTACGGCAACATTTGCAAATACAAACGTAAAACCAATATAAACAGTCGGTTCTGCCACCGTATCACACTACCCAAAAGGAAATTAAAGGTAGTGTATCGGCAGATTATCTTGCTCACCATCCTGTGGAAGACGACTATCAGCCAATGAAGTTTTAATTTCCTAATGAGGACATCATGTATATATGGGATTTTAACATCCTCGGACTAGAAGAAGGACCTGGACCAGGATCGTGATAGAGGATGGTGTTCGATGGTGCCCCCAATGCATTAGGCAATGGTGTCGGTGTTGTAATTACTTCTCCTGAAGGTTTCTATACTCCCCTTACTGCCATTATTTACTTTGATTGCACCAACAATATGGCCGAGTATGAAGCTTGTATTTTCAGGATAGAAGCTGCTATTGATTTGAGAATCAAGATCTTGGAAGTGTATGGGGATTCTGCTCTTGTAATTAGTCAGATCAGCAGAGATTGGGAGGCTCATCACCCGAACATGATTCCGTATTGTGAGCATGTTTTAAAGTTGATCTCGTACTTTGATGAGATTACTTTCAATCATATTCTAAGAGAAGAGAATAACTTAACAGACACTTTGGCTACTCTATCATCTATGTTTAAAGTCAGATGGGAAAATGAAGCCCCTTTTATCACTATCTTGAGGTTGGATAAGTCAGTGTTCTATTATGAGATAGAAGAAGAAGCTGATGAGAAACCTTGGTTTTATGATATCAAAAGGTATCTTGAAACGAAAGAATATCCAGAGGATACTTATGTCATTAATAAGAAGATTCTTTGGAAGAATGCATGCAAGTTTTTCCTCAATGGAGGTGTTATGTACAAGAGAAACTATGACTTTGTTTTTCTCAGATGCATGGATATACATGAGGCAAACAAGACTATAGAAGAAACCCATGAAAGTTCGTTTGGAACACATTCCAGTGGGCATACAATGGCCAAGAAAATCTTGAGAGCAGGTTATTATTGGTCTACAATGGAAAACGATTGTTACAATCATTCCAGAATTTGTTACAAATTTTAGATTTATGCCGTTAAAATGCATGTGCTTCCCAATCCGCTGAATGTTTTGACTTCTCCTTGGCCTTTCGCAATGTGGGGTATCAACATGGTTGGCCGGATTGAGCCGACTGCTTCAAATGGAAATCGCTTTATTCTGGTGGTTATTGATTACTTCACCAAGTGGTTCGAAGAGGCTTCTTATGCCAATGTCACCAAGCAAGTGGTTACTCGTTTCATCAAGTGGAATATCATTTGTCGTTATGGGATTCTCGAAAATATTATTGCTTCCAATGGGTAGAATCTCAATAATAAGATGATGAAAGAGTTGTGCGAAAGCTTTAAGATAAAGCATCACAATTCATATCCATATCATCCAAATTTGAATGGTGTTGTTGAGGCAGAAATTAAGAACATTAAGAAGATTGTGCAGAAGATGGTTGTCACCTACAAAGATTGGCATGAGATATTGTTTTTCGCTTTGCATGGTTATCGCACTTTAGTTTGCACTTTCATTATGGCATCTCCATTCTCTTTGCTATACAGCATGGAAGCAGTCCTGCCTATGGAAGTAGAGATTTCTTCTTTAAAGATAATGACAGAAGTACAATTAGACAAAGTTAAATAGGTTTAGAATAGACTTGATCGGTTGAATATTATTGACAAGAAGAGACTAATGGTTATTTGTCATGGGCGGTTATACTAGAAGATGATGAAGAAAGATTTTGATAAGAAGCATAAGGTATTTTCAAATGAGCTGGAATCTAAGAGCCCGTAGAAAACTATTGATGGAAAGGGTCCTAACACCTTCCCTTTCCATAATCTACCCCCTTACTCATAAAACATCTCGAAAGGTCTTTTTTTATCTTTTCACCCTTTTCTTTGTTGGATAAAAGAAAAGTCGGTGGCGACTCATGCTTACCGCAACATTTGAAAACACAAACGTAAAACCAGTATAAACAGTCGGTTCTGCCATCCTATCACACTACCTAAAAGGCAATTAAAGGTAGTGTATTGGCAAATTATCTTGCTCACCAACCTGTGGAAGATGACTATCAGTTGATGAAGTTTGAATTTCCTAATGGGTACATCATGAATATATAAGATTGTAACATCCTCGACCTAGAAGAAGGATTCGAACCAGGATCGTGATAGACAATGGTTTTCGATGGTGCCTCTAATGCATTGGGTATTGGTGTCGCTGTTGTAATTACTTCTCCTGAAGGTTTCCATACTCCCCTTACTGCCATAATTTACTTTGATTGCACCAACAATATGGCCTAGTATGAAGCTTGTATTTTTGGGCTAGAAGCTGCTATTGATTTGCGAATCAAGATCTTGGAAGTGTATGGGGATTCTGCTCTTGTAATCAGTCAGCTCAAAAAAGATTGGGAGACTCATGACCCGAACTTGATTCCGTATTATGAGCATGTTTTGAAGTTGATATCGTACTTTGATGAGATTAATTTCAATCATATTCTAAGAGAAGAGAATAACTTAGCAGACACTTTGGCTACTCTATCATCCATGTTTAAAGTCAGATGGGAATATGAAGCCCCCTTTATCACTATCTTGAGGTTGGATGAGTCAGTGTTCTATTATGAGATAGAAGAAGAAGCTGATGAGAAACCTTGGTTTTATGATATCAAAAGGTATCTTGAAACGAAAGAATATCCAGAGGATACTTCTGTCACTGATAAGAAGACTCTGCGGAAGTATGCATGCAAGTTTTTCCTCAATGGAGGTGTTCTATACAAGAGAAACTATGACTTTGTTTTGCTCATATGCGTGGTTAGACATGAGGAAAACAAGATTATAGAAGAAACCCATGAAAGTTCCTTTGGGACACATTCCAGTGGGCATACCATGGCCAAGAAAATATTGAGAGCAGGTTATTATTGGTCTACAATGGAAAACGATTGTTACAATCATTCCAGAATCTGTTACAAATGTCAGATTTATACCGATAAAAAGCATGTGCTTCCAAATCCGCTGAGCATTTTAACTTCTCCTTGGCCTTTTGCAATGTGGGGTATCAACATGGTTGGCCGGATTGAGCCGACTGCTTCAAATGGAAATCGCTTTATTCTGGTGGTTATTGATTACTTCACCAAGTGGTTCGAAGCGGCTTCTTATGCCAATGTCACCAAGCAAGTGGTTACTCGTTTCATCAAGTGGAATATCATTTGTCGTTATGGGATTCTCGAAAATATTATTGCTGACAATGGGTCGAATCTCAACAATAAGATGATGAAAGAGTTGTGAGAAAGCTTTAAGATAAAGCATCACAATTCTTCTCCATATCATCCAAATTTGAATGGTGTTGTTTAGGCAGCAAATAAGAACATTAAGAAGATTGTGCAGAAGATGGTGCCACCTACAAAGATTGGCATAAGATATTGTTATTTGCTTTGCATGGTTATCGCACTTTAGTGTGCACTTTCATTAGCAAATCCCCATTCTCTCTAGTATACAGCATGGAAGACGTCCTGCCTATGGAAGTAGAGATTCCTTCTTTAAAGATAATGACAGACGTACAATTAGACGAAGTTCAATAGGTTTAGAATAGACTTGATCAGTTGAATCTTATTGACAAGAAGAGACTAACGGTTATTTGTCATGGGCAGTTATACTAGAAGAGGATGAAGAAAGATTTTGATAAGAAGCACAAGGTATTTTCAAATGAGTTTGCATCTAAGAGCCAGTAGAAAACTACTTATGGAAAGGGTGCTAACACCTTCCCTTTCCATAATCTACCCCCTTACTCAAAAAACATATCGAAAGGTATTTTCTGTTCTTTTCACCCTTTCCTTTGTTGGATAAAATAAAATTCAGTGGCGACTCTTGCTTACCGTAACATTTGCGAATACAAATGCAAAGCCAGTATAAACAATCGGTTCTGCCACTGTATCACACTACCTAAAAGGCTATTAAAGGTAGTGTATTGGCTAATTATCTTGCTCACCAACCTGTGGAAGACGACTATCAGCTGATGAAGTTTGAATTTCCTAATGAATACATCATGTATATATAAGATTGTAACATCCTCGGCCTAGAAGAAAGATTCAAACCAGGATCGTGATAGACGATGGTTTTCGATGGTGCCTATAATGCATTGGGTAATGGTGTCGCTGTTGTAATTACTTCTCCTGAAGGATTCCATACTCCCCTTACTGCCATAATTTACTTTGATTGCACCAACAATATGGCCGAGTATGAAGCTTGTATTTTCGGGCTAGAAGATGCTATTGATTTATGAATCAAGATATTGGAAGTGTATGGGGATTCTGCTCTTATAATCAGTCATATCAAAAAAGATTGGGAGACTCATGACCCGAACTTGATTCTGTATTATGAGCATGTTTTGTAGTTGATCTCGTACTTTGATGAGATTACTTTCAATCATATTCTAAGAGAAGAAAATAACTTAGCAGACGCTTTGGCTACTCTATCATCCATGTTTAAAGTCAGATGGGAAGTGAAGCCCCCTTTATCACTATCTTGAGGTTGGATGAGTCAGTGTTCTATTATGAGATAGAAGAAGAAGCTGATGAGAAGCCTTGGTTTTATGATATCAAAAGGTATCTTGAAACGAAATAATATCCAGAGGATACTTCTGTCACTGATAAGAAGACTTTGCGGAAGTATGCATGCAAGTTTTTCCTCAATGGAGGTGTTCTGTACAAGAGAAACTATGACTTTGTTTTGCTCATATGCGTGGATAGACATGAGGCAAACAAGATTATAGAAGAAACCCATGAAAGTTCCTTTGGGACACATTCCAGTGGCCATACCATGGCCAAGAAAATACTGAGAGCAGGTTATTATTGGTCTACAATGGAAAACGATTGTTACAATCATTCCAAAATCTGTTACAAATGTCAGATTTATACCGATAAAATGCATGTGCTTCCCAATCCGCTGAATATTTTGACTTCTCCTTGGCCTTTTGCAATGTGGGTTATCAACATGGTTGGCAGGATTGAGCTGACTGCTTCAAATGGAAATCGCTTTATTCTGGTGGTTATTGATTACTTCACCAAGTGGGTCGAAGCGGCTTCTTATGCCAATGTCACCAAGCAAGTGGTTACTCGTTTCATCAAGTTGAATACCATTTGTCGTTATGGGATTCTCGAAAATATAATTTTTGACAATGGGTAGAATCTCAACAATAGATAATGAAAGAGTTGTGCGAAAGCTTTAAGATAAAGCATCACAGTTCTTCTCCATATCATCCAAATTTGAATGGTGTTGTTGAGGCAGCAAATAAGAACACTAAGAAGATTGTGCAGAAGATGGTTGTCACCTACAAATATTGGCATGAGATATCGTTATTCGCTTTGCATGGTTATCACACTTTAGTATGAACTTTAATTAGGGCATCTCCATTCTCTCTGGTATACAGCATGGAATCAGTCCTTCCTATGGAAGTAGAGATTCCTTCTTTAAAGATAATGACAGATGTACAATTAGACGAAGTTGAATAGGTTTAGAATAGACTTGATCAGTTGAATCTTATTGACAAGAAGAGACTAACGGTTATTTGTCATGGGCAGTTATACCAGAAGAGGATGAAGAAAGATTTTGATAAGAAGCACAAGGAATTTTCAAATGAGCTGGCATCTAAGAGCCAATAGAAAACTACTGATGGAAAGGGTGCTAACACCTTCCCTTGCCATAATCTACCCCCCTTACTCAGAAAACATCTCGAAAGGTATTTTCTGTTCTTTTCACCCTTTCCTTTGTTGGATAAAAGAAAATTCGGTGGCGACTCTTGCTTACCGTAACATTTGCGAAAACAAATGCAAAACCAATATAAATAGTCGGTTCTGCCACTGTATCAGACTACCTAAAAGGAAATTAAATGTAGTGTATTGGCAAATTATCTTGCTCACCAGCCTGTGGAAGACGACTATCAGCTGATGAAGTTTGAATTTCCTAATGAGTACATCATGTATATATAAGATTGTAACATCCTCGGCCTAGAAGAAGGATTCGAACCAGGATCATGATAGACGATGGTTTTCGATGGTGCCTCTAATGCATTGGGTAATGGTGTCGCTGTTGTAATTAATTCTCCTGAAGGTTTCCATACTCCCCTTACTGCCATAATTTACTTTGATTGCACCAACAATATGGCCGAGTATGAAGCTTGTATTTTCGGGCTAGAAGCTGCTATTGATTTGCGAATCAAGATCTTGGAAGTGTATGGGGATTCTGCTCTTGTAATCAGTCAGCTCAAAAAATATTTGGAGACTCATGACCCGAACTTGATTCTGTATTATGAGCATGTTTTGAAGTTGATCTCGTACTTTGATGAGATTACTTTCAATCATATTCTAAGAGAAGAAAAGAACTTAGCAGACGCTTTGGCTACTCTATCATCCATGTTTAAAGTCAGATGGGAAAATGAAGCCCCCTTTATCACTATCTTGAGGTTGGATGAGTCAGTGTTCTATTATGAGATAGAAGAAGAAGCTGATGAGAAACCTTGGTTTTATGATATCAAAAGGTATCTTGAAACGAAAGAATATCCAGAGGATACTTTTGTCACGGATAAGAAGACTCTGTGGAATTATGCATGCATGTTTTTCCTCAATGGAGGTGTTCTGTACAAGAGAAACTATGACTTTGTTTTGCTCAGATGCATGGATAGACATGAGGCAAACAAAACTATAGAAGAAACCCATGAAAGTTCCTTTGGGACACATCCCAGTGGGCATACCATGGCCAAGAAAATCTTGAGAGCAGGTTCTTATTGGTCTACAATGGAAAACGGTTGTTACAATCATTCCAAAATTTGTTACAAATTTTAGATTTATGCCGGTAAAATGCATGTGCTTCACAATCCGCTGAATGTTTTGACTTCTCATTGGCCTTTCGCAATATGGGGTATCAACATGGTTGGCCGGATTGAGCCGACTGCTTCAAATGGAAATCGCTTTATTCTGGTGGTTATTGATTACTTCACCAAGTGGTTCGAAGTGGCTTCTTATGCCAATGTCACCAAGCAAGTGGTTACTCGTTTCATCAAGTGGAATATCATTTGTCGTTATGGGATTCTCGAAAATATTATTGCTGACAATGGGTCAAATCTCAACAATAATATGATGAAAGAGTTGTGCGAAAGCTTTAAGATAAAGCATCACAATTCATCTCCATATCATCCAAATTTGAATGGTGTTGTTGAGGCAGAAATTAAGAACATTAAGAAGATTGTGCAGAAGATGGTTGTCACCTACAAAGATTGGCATGAGACATTGTTATTCGCTTTGCATGGTTATCACACTTTAGTGTGCACTTTCATAAGGGCATCTCCATTCTCTCTGGTATACAGCATGGAAGCAGTCCTGCCTATGGAAGTAGAGATTCCTTCTTTAAAGATAATGACAGACGTACAATTAGACAAAGTTTAATAGGTTTAGAATAGACTTGATCGGTTGAATCTTATTGACAAGAAGAGACTAATGGTTATTTGTCATGGGCAGTTATACTAGAAGATAATGAAGAAAGATTTTGATAAGAAGCAGAAGGTATTTTCAAATGAGCTGGTATCTAAGAGCCCGTAGAAAACTATGGATGGAAAAGGTGCTAACACCTTCCCTTTCCATAATCTACCCCCTTACTCATAAAAATCTCGAAAGGTTTTTTTTGTTCTTTTCACCCTTTCCTTTGTTGGATAAAAGAAAAGTCGGTGTCGACTCTTGCTTACCGCAACATTTACAAATACAAACGTAAGACCAGTATAAACAGTCGGTTCTGCCACCGTATCACACTACCTAAAAGGCAATTAAAGGTAGTGTATTGGCAAATTATCTTGCTCACCAGCCTGTGGAAGACGACTTTCAGCTGATGAAGTTTGAATTTCCTAATGAGTACATCATGTATATATAAGATTGTAACATCCTCGGCCTAGAAGAAGGATTCGAACCAGGATCGTGATAGACGATGATTTTCGATGGTGCCTCTAATGCATTGGGTAATGGTGTCGCTGTTGTAATTACTTCTCCTGAAGGTTTCCATACTCCCCTTACTGCCATAATTTACTTTGATTGCACCAACAATATAGCCGAATATGAAGCTTGTATTTTCGGGCTAGAAGCTGCTATTGATTTGCGAATCAAGATCTTGGAAGTGTATGGGGATTCTGCTCTTGTAATCAGTCAGTTCAAAAAAGATTGGGAGACTCATGACCCGAACTTGATTCTGTATTATGAGCATGTTTTGAAGTTGATCTCGTACTTTGATGAGATTACTTTCAATCATATTCTAAGAGAAGAAAAGAACATAGCAGACGCTTTGGCTACTCTATCATCCATGTTTAAAGTCAGATGGGAAAATGAAGCCCCCTTTATCACCATCTTGAGGTTGGATGAGTCAGTGTTCTATTATGAGATAGAAGAAGAAGCTGATGAGAAACCTTGGTTTTATGGTATCAAAAGGTATCTTGAAACGAAAGAATATCCAAAGAATACTTCTGTCACTGATAAGAAGACTCTGCGGAAGTATGCATGCAAGTTTTTCCTCAATGGAGGTGTTCTGTATAAGAGAAACTATGACTTTTTTTTGCTTATATGCGTGGATAGACATGAGGCAAACAAGATTATAGAAGAAACCCATGAAAGTTCCTTTAGGACACATTCCATTGGCCATAACATGGCCAAAAAAATATTGAGAGCATGTTATTATTGGTCTACAATGGAAAACGATTGTTACAATTATTCTAGAATCTGTTACAAATGTCAGATTTATGCCGATAAAATGCATGTGCTTCCCAATCCGCTGAATGTTTTGACTTCTCCTTGGCCTTTCACAATGTGGGGTATCAACATAGTTTGCCGGATTGAGCCGACTGCTTCAAATGGAAATCGCTTTATTCTGGTGGTTATTTATTACTTCACCAAGTGGTTCGAAGAGGCTTCTTATGCCAATGTCACCAAGCGAGTGGTTACTCGTTTCATCAAGTGGAATATCATTTGTCGTTATGGGATTCTCGAAAATATTATTGTTGACAATGGGTTGAATCTCAACAATAAGATGATGAAAGAGTTGTGCGAAAGCTTTAAGATAAAGCATCACAATTATCTCCATATCATCCAAATTTGAATGGTGTAGTTTAGGCAGCAAATAAGAACATTAAGAAGATTGTGCAGAAGATGGTTGCCACCTACAAAGATTGGCATGAGATATTGTAATTCGCTTTGCATGGTTATCGCACTTTAGTGTGCACTTTCATTAGCCAATCCCCATTCTCTCTGGTATACAGCATGGAAGACGTCCTGCCTATGGAAGTAGAGATTCCTTCTTTAAAGATAATGACAGACGTACAATTAGACGAAGTTGAATAGGTTTAGAATAGACTTGATCAGTTGAATCTTATTGACAAGAAGAGACTAACGGTTATTTGTCATGGGCAGTTATACCATAAGAGGATGAAGAAGGATTTTGATAAGAAGCACAAGGTATTTTCAAATGAGCTGGCATCTAAGAGCCAGTAGAAAACTACTGATGGAAAGGGTGCTAACACCTTCCCTTTTCATAATCTACCCCCTTACTCAGAAAACATCTCGAAAGGTATTTTCTGTTCTTTTCACCCTTTCCTTTGTTGGATAAAATAAAATTTGGTGGCGACTCTTGCTTACCGCAACATTTGTGAAAACAAATGTAAAACCAGTATAAACAGTCGATTCTACCACCGTATCACACTACCTAAAAGGAAATTAAAGGTAGTGTATTGGCAAATTATCTTGCTCACCAGCCTGTGGAAGACGACTATCAGCTGATGAAGTTTGAATTTCCTAATGAGTATATCATGTATATATAGGATTGTAACATCCTCGGCCTAGAAGAAGGACCCGAACCAAGATCGTGATAGACGATGGTGTTCAATGGTGCCTCCAATGCATTCGGTAATGGTGTCGGTGTTGTAATTACTTCTCCTGAAGGTTTCCATACTCCCCTTACTACCATAATTTACTTTGATTGCACCAACAATATGGCCGAGTATGAAGCTTGTATTTTGGGCTAGAAGCTGCTATTGATTTGAGAATCAAGATCTTGGAAGTGTATGGGGATTCTGCTCTTGTAATCAGTCAGATCAACAGAGATTGGGAGACTCATCACCCGAATTTGATTCCGCATTGTGAGCATGTTTTAAAGTTGATCTCGTACTTTGATGAGATTACTTTCAATCATATTCTAAGAGAAGAGAATAACTTAGCAGACACTTTGGCTACTCTATCATCTATGTTTAAAGTCAGACGGGAAAATGAAGCCCCCTTTATCACTATCTTGAGGTTGGATGAGTCAGTGATCTATTATGAGATAGAAGAAGAAGTTGATGAGAAACCTTGGTTTTATGATATCAAAAGGTATCTTGAAACCAAAGAATATCCAGAGGATACTTCTGTCACTAATAAGAAGACTCTGCGGAAGTATGCATGCAAGTTTTTCCTCAATGGAGGTGTTCTGTACAAGAGAAACTATGACTTTGTTTTGCTCAGATACGTGGATAGACATGAGGCAAACAAGACTATAGAAGAAACCCATGAAAGTTACTTTGGGACACATCCCAGTGGGCATACCATGGCCAAGAAAATCTTGAGAGCAGGTTATTATTGGTCTACAATGGAAAACGATTACAATCATTCCAGAATTTGTTACAAATTTTAGATTTATGCCGATAAAATGCATGTGTTTCCCAATCCGCTGAATGTTTTGACTTCTCCATGGCCTTTCACAATGTGGGGTATCAACATGGTTGGCCGGATTGAGCCGACTGCTTCAAATGGAAATCGCTTTATTCTGGTGGTTATTGATTACTTCACCAAGTGGTTCGAAGCGGCTTCTTATGCCAATGTCACCAAGCAAGTGGTTACTCGTTTCATCAAGTGGAATATCATTTGTTGTTATGGGATTCTCGAAAATATTATTGCTGACAATGGGTCGAATCTCAACAATAAGATGATGAAAGAGTTGTGCGAAAGCTTTAAGATAAAGCATCACAATTCTTCTCCATATCATCCAAGTTTGACTGGTGTTGTTGAGGCAGCAAATAAGAACATTAAGAAGATTGTGCAGAAGATGGTTGTCACCTACAAAGATTGGTATGAGATATTGTTATTCGCTTTTCATGGTTATCGTACTTTAGTGTGCACTTTCATTAGGGAATCCCCATTCTCTCTGGTATACAGAATGGAAGCAGTCCTGCCTATGGAAGTAGACATTCCTTCTTTAAAGATAATGACAGACGTACAATTAGATGAAGTTGAATAAGTTTAGAATAGACTTGATCGGTTGAATCTTATTGACAAGAAGAGACTAACAGTTATTTTTCATGGGCAGTTATACCAGAAGAGGATGAAGAAAGATTTTGATAAGAAGCACAAGGTATTTTCAAATGAGCTAGCATCTAAGAGCCAATAGAAAACTACTGATGGAAAGGGTGCTAATACATTTCCTTTCCATAATCTACCCCCCCTTACTCAGAAAACATCTCGAAAGGTATTTTCTGTTCTTTTCACCCTTTCCTTTGTTGGATAAAATAAAATTCGGTGGCGACTCTTGCTTACCGCAACATTTGCGAATACAAATGCAAAACCAGTATAAACAGTCGATTCTGCCACTGTATCACAGTACATAAAAGGCAATTAAAGGTAGTGTATTGGCAAATTATCTTTCTCACCAGCCTGTGGAAGACGACTATCAGCTGATGAAGTTTAAATTTCCTAATGAGTACATCATGTATATATAAGATTGTGACATCCCCGGCCTAGAAGAAGGATTCGAACCAGGATCGTGATAGACGATGGTTTTCGATGGTGCCTCTAATGCATTGGGTAATGGTGTCGCTGTTGTAATTACTTCTCCTGAAGGTTTCCATACTCCCCTAACTGCCATAATTTACTTTGATTGCACCAACAATATGGCCTAGTATGAAGCTTGTATTTTCGGGCTAGAAGCTGCTATTGATTTGTGAATCAAGATCTTAGAAGTGTATGGGGATTCTGCTCTTGTAATCAGTCAGCTCAAAAAAGATTAGGAGACTCATGACGCGAACTTGATTCCGTATTATGAGCATGTTTTGAAGTTGATCTCGTACTTTGATGAGATTACTTTCAATCATATTCTTAGAAAAGAGAATAACTTAGCTGACGCTTTGGCTACTCTATCATCCATGTTTAAAGTCAGATGGGAAAATGAAGCCCCCTTTATCACTATCTTGAGGTTGGATGAGTCAGTGTTCTATTATGAGATAGAAGAAGAAGCTGATGAGAAATCTTGGTTTCAAGATATCAAAAGGTATCTTGAAACGAAAGAATATCCAGAGGATACTTCTGTCACTGATAAGAAGACCCTGCGGAAGTATGCATGCAAGTTTTTCCTCAATGGAGGTGTTCTGTACAAGAGAAACTATGACTTTTTTTTGCTCATATGCATGGATAGACATGAGGCAAACAAGATTATAGAAAAAACCTATGAAAGTTCCTTTGGGAAATATTCCAGTGGCCATGCCATGGCCAAACAAATATTGAGAGCAGGTTATTATTGGTCTAAAATGGAAAACAATTGTTACAATCATTCTAGAATATGTTACAAATGTCAGATTTATGCCGATAAAATGCATGTGCTTCCCAATCCGCTGAATGTTTTGACTTCTCCTTGGCCTTTCACAATGTGGGGTATCAACATGGTTTGCCGGATTGAGCCGACTGCTTCAAATGAAAATCTCTTTATTCAAGTGGTTATTGATTACTTCACCAAGTGGTTCGAAGCGGCTTCTTATGCCAATGTCACCAAGCAAGTGGTTACCCGTTTCATCAAGTGGAATATCATTTGTCGTTATGGGATTCTCGAAAATATTATTGCTGACAATGGGTTGAATCTCAATAATAAGATGATGAAAGACATGTGCGAAATCTTTAAGATAAAGCATCACAATTCTTCTCCATATCATCCAAAGATGAATGGTGTTGTTGAGGCAGAAAATAAGAACATTAAGTAGATTGTGTAGAAGATGTTTACGACTTACAAAGATTGGCATGAGATATTATTATTCTCTTTGCATGGTTATCGCACTTTAGTGTGCACTTTCATTAGCGAATTCCCATTCTCTCTGGTATACAACATGGAAGACGTCCTGCCTATGGAAGTAGAGATTCCTTCTTTAAAGATAATGACAGACCTACAATTAGACGAAGTTGAATAGGTTTAGAATAGACTTGATCAGTTGAATCTTATTGACAAGAAGAGACTAACGGTTATTTGTCATGGGCAGTTATACCAGAAGAGGATGAAGAAAGATTTTGATAAGAAGAACAATGTATTTTCAAATGAGCTAGCATCTAAGAGCCCGTAGAAAACTACTGATGGAAAGGGTGCTAACACCTTCCCTTTCCATAATCTACCCCCTTACTCAGAAAACATCTCGAAAGGTATTTTCTGTTCTTTTCACCCTTTCCTTTGTTGGATAAAATAAAATTCAGTTCCGACTCTTGCTTACCGTAACATTTGTGAATACAAATGTAAAACCAGTATAAACAGTCGATTCTGCCACCATATCACACTACCTAAATAGGAAATTAAAGGTAGTGTATTGGCAATTTATCTTGCTCACCAGCCTGTGGAAGACGACTATCAACTGATGAAGTTTGAATTTCCTAATGAATACATCATGTATATATAGGATTGTAACATCCTCGGCCTAGAAGAAGGACCTGAACCAGGATCTTTATAGACGATGGTGTTCGATGGTGCCTCCAACGCATTCGGTAATGGTGTCGGTGTTGTAATTACATCTCCTGAAGGTTTCCATACTCCCCTTAATACCATAATTTACTTTGATTGCACCAACAATATGGCCGAGTATGAAGCTTGTATTTTTGGGCTAGAAGCTGCTATTGATTTGAGAATCAAGATCTTGGAAGTGTATGGGGATTCTGCTCTTGTAATCAGTCAGATCAACATAGATTAGGAGACTAATCACCCGAATTTGATTCCGCATTGTGAGCATGTTTTAAAGTTGATCTCGTACTTTGATGAGATTACTTTCAATCATATTCTAAGAGAAGAGAATAACTTAGCAGACACTTTGGCTACTCTATCATCTATGTTTAAAGTCAGACGGGAAAATGAAGCCCCCTTTATCACTATCTTGAGGTTGGATGAGTCAGTAATCTATTATGAGATAGAAGAAGAAGTTGATGAGAAAACTTGGTTTTATGATATCAAAAGGTATCTTGAAACGAAAGAATATCCAGAGGATACTTCTGTCACTAATAAGAAGACTCTGCGGAAGTATGCATGCAAGTTTTTCCTAAATGGAGGTCTTCTGTACAAGAGAAACTATGACTTTGTTTTGCTCAGATGCGTGGATAGACATGAGGCAAACAAGACTATAGAAGAAACCCATGAAAGTTCCTTTGGGACACATCCCAATGGGCATACCATGGCCAAGAAAATCTTGAGAGCAGGTTATTATTGGTCTACAATGGAAAACAATTACAATCATTCCAGAATTTGTTACAAATTTTAGATTTATGCCGATAAAATGCATGTGCTTCCCAATACGCTGAATGTTTTGACTTCTCCTTGGCCTTTCGCAATATGGGGTATCAACATGGTCGGCCAGATTGAGCCGACTGCTTCAAATGGAAATCGCTTTATTCTCGTGGTTATTGATTACTTCACCAAGTGGTTCGAAGCGGCTTCTTATGCCAATGTCACCAAGCAAGTGGTTACTCGTTTCATCAAGTGGAATATCATTTGTTGTTATGGGATACTAGAAAATATTATTGCTGACAATGGGTCGAATCTCAACAATAAGATGATGAAAGAGTTGTGCGAAAGCTTTAAGATAAAGCATCACAATTCTTATCCATATCATCCAAATTTGACTGGTGTTGTTGAGGCAGCAAATAAGAACATTAAGAAGATTGTGCAGAAGATGGTTGTCACCTACAAAGATTGGTATGAGATATTGTTATTCGCTTTTCATGGTTATCGTACTTTAGTGTGAACTTTCATTAGGGCATCCCCATTCTCTCTGGTATACAGAATGGAAGCAGTCCTGCCTATGGAAGTAGACATTCCTTCTTTAAAGATAATGACAGACGTACAATTAGACGAAGTTCAATAAGTTTAGAATAGACTTGATCGGTTGAATCTTATTGACAAGAAGAGACTAACGGTTATTTTTCATGGGCAGTTATACCAGAAGAGGATGAAGAAAGATTTTGATAAGAAGCACAAGGTATTTTCAAATGAGCTAGCATCTAAGAGCCAATAGAAAACTACTGATGGAAAGGGTGCTAATACCTTTCCTTTCCATAATCTACCCCCCCTTACTCAGAAAACATCTCGAAAGGTATTTTATGTTCTTTTCACCCTTTCCTTTGTTGGATAAAATAAAATTCGGTGGCGACTCTTGCTTACCGCGACATTTGCGAATACAAATGCAAAACCAGTATAAACAGTCGATTATGCCACTGTATCACAGTACATAAAAGGCAATTAAAGGTAGTGTATTGGCAAATTATCTTTCTCACCAGCCTGTGGAAGACGACTATCAGCTGATGAAGTTTAAATTTCCTAATGAGTACATCATGTATATATAAGATTGTGACATCCCCGGCCTAGAAGAAGGATTCGAACCCGGATCGTGATAGACGATGGTTTTCGATGGTGCCTCTAATGCATTGGGTAATGGTGTCGCTGTTGTAATTACTTCTCCTGAAGGTTTCCATACTCCCCTAACTGCCATAATTTACTTTGATTGCACCAACAATATGGCCTAGTATGAAGCTTGTATTTTCGGGCTAGAAGCTGCTATTGATTTGTGAATCAAGATCTTAGAAGTGTATGGGGATTCTGCTCTTGTAATCAGTCAGCTCAAAAAAGATTAGGAGACTCATGACCCGAACTTGATTTCGTATTATGAGCATGTTTTGAAGTTGATCTCGTACTTTGATGAGATTACTTTCAATCATATTCTTAGAGAAGAGAATAACTTAGCAGACGCTTTGGCTACTCTATCATACATGTTTAAAGTCAGATGGGAAAATGAAGCCCCCTTTATCACTATCTTGAGGTTGGATGATTCAGTGTTCTATTATGAGATGGAAGAAGAAGCTGATGAGAAATCTTGGTTTCAAGATATCAAAAGGTATCTTGAAATGAAAGAATATCCAGAGGATACTTCTGTCACTGATAAGAAGACCCTGCGGAAGTATGCATGCAAGTTTTTCCTCAATGGAGGTGTTCTGTACAAGAGAAACTATGACTTTTTTTGCTCATATGCATGGATAGACATGAGGCAAACAAGATTATAGAAAAAACCTATGAAAGTTCCTTTGGGACATATTCCAGTGGCCATGCCATGGCCAAACAAATATTGAGAGCAGGTTATTATTGGTCTAAAATGGAAAACGATTGTTACAATCATTCTAGAATCTGTTACAAATGTCAGATTTATGCCGATAAAATGCATGTGCTTCCCAATCCGCTGAATGTTTTGACTTCTCCTTGGCCTTTCACAATGTGGGGTATCAACATGGTTTGCCGGATTGAGCCGACTGCTTCAAATGAAAATCTCTTTATTCAAGTGGTTATTGATTACTTCACCAAGTGGTTCGAAGAGGCTTCTTATGCCAATGTCACCAAGCAAGTGGTTACCCGTTTCATCAAGTGGAATATCATTTGTCGTTATGGGATTCTCGAAAATATTATTGCTGACAATGGGTTGAATCTCAATAATAAGATGATGAAAGACATGTGCGAAATCTTTAAGATAAAGCATCACAATTCTTCTCCATATCATCCAAAGATGAATGGTGTTGTTGAGGCAGAAAATAAGAACATTAAGTAGATTGTGTAGAAGATGTTTACGACTTACAAAGATTGGCATGAGATATTATTATTCTCTTTGCATGGTTATCGCACTTTAGTGTGCACTTTCATTAGCGAATTCCCATTCTCTCTGGTATACAACATGGAAGACGTCCTGCCTATGGAAGTAGAGATTCCTTCTTTAAAGATAATGACAGACCTACAATTAGACGAAGTTGAATAGGTTTAGAATAGACTTGATCAGTTGAATCTTATTGACAAGAAGAGACTAACGGTTATTTGTCATGGCCAGTTATACCAGAAGAGGATGAAGAAAGATTTTGATAAGAAGAACAATGTATTTTCAAATGAGCTAGCATCTAAGAGCCCGTAGAAAACTACTGATGGAAAGGGTGCTAACACCTTCCCTTTCCATAATCTACCCCCTTACTCAGAAAACATCTCGAAAGGTATTTTCTGTTCTTTTCACCCTTTCCTTTGTTGGATAAAATAAAATTCAGTGCCGACTCTTGCTTACCGTAACATTTGTGAATACAAATGTAAAACCAGTATAAACAGTCGATTCTGCCACCGTATCACACTACCTAAATAGGAAATTAAAGGTAGTGTATTGGCAATTTATCTTGCTCACCAGCCTGTGGAAGACGACTATCAACTGATGAAGTTTGAATTTCCTAATGAATACATCATGTATATATAGGATTGTAACATCCTCGGCCTAGAAGAAGGACCTGAACCAGGATCGTGATAGACGATGGTGTTCGATGGTGCCTCCAACGCATTCGGTAATGGTGTCGGTGTTGTAATTACATCTCCTGAAGGTTTCCATACTCCCCTTAATACCATAATTTACTTTGATTGCACCAACAATATGGCCGAGTATGAACTTGTATTTTTGGGCTAGAAGCTGCTATTGATTTGAGAATCAAGATCTTGGAAGTGTATGGGGATTCTGCTCTTGTAATCAGTCAGATCAACATAGATTAGGAGACTCATCACCCGAATTTGATTCCGCATTGTGAGCATGTTTTAAAGTTGATCTCGTACTTTGATGAGATTACTTTCAATCATATTCTAAGAGAAGAGAATAACTTAGCAGACACTTTGGCTACTCTATCATCTATGTTTAAAGTCAGACGGGAAAATGAAGCCCCCTTTATCACTATCTTGAGGTTGGATGAGTCAGTAATCTATTATGAGATAGAAGAAGAAGTTGATGAGAAAACTTGGTTTTATGATATCAAAAGGTCTCTTGAAACGAAAGAATATCCAGAGGATACTTCTGTCACTAATAAGAAGACTCTGCGGAAGTATGCATGCAAGTTTTTCCTAAATGGAGGTCTTCTGTACAAGAGAAACTATGACTTTTTTTTGCTCAGATGCGTGGATAGACATGAGGCAAACAAGACTATAGAAGAAACCCATGAAAGTTCCTTTGGGACACATCCCAGTGGGCATACCATGGCCAAGAAAATCTTGAGAGCAGGTTATTATTGGTCTACAATGGAAAGCAATTACAATCATTCCAGAATTTGTTACAAATTTTAGATTTATGCCGATAAAATGCATGTGCTTCCCAATCCGCTGAATGTTTTGACTTCTCCTTGGCCTTTCGCAATATGGGGTATCAACATGGTCGGCCAGATTGAGCCGACTGCTTCAAATGGAAATCGCTTTATTCTCGTGGTTATTGATTACTTCACCAAGTGGTTCGAAGCGGCTTCTTATGCCAATGTCACCAAGCAAGTGGTTACTCGTTTCATCAAGTGGAATATCATTTGTTGTTATGGGATACTAGAAAATATTATTGCTGACAATGGGTCGAATCTCAACAATAAGATGATGAAAGAGTTGTGCGAAAGCTTTAAGATAAAGCATCACAATTCTTATCCATATCATCCAAATTTGACTGGTGTTGTTGAGGCAGCAAATAAGAACATTAAGAAGATTGTGCAGAAGATGGTTGTCACCTACAAAGATTGGTATGAGATATTGTTATTCGCTTTTCATGGTTATCGTACTTTAGTGTGAACTTTCATTAGGGCATCCCCATTCTCTCTGGTATACAGAATGGAAGCAGTCCTGCCTATGGAAGTAGACATTCCTTCTTTAAAGATAATGACAGACGTACAATTAGACGAAGTTCAATAAGTTTAGAATAGACTTGATCGGTTGAATCTTATTGACAAGAAGAGACTAACGGTTATTTTTCATGGGCAGTTATACCAGAAGAGGATGAAGAAAGATTTTGATAAGAAGCACAAGGTATTTTCAAATGAGCTAGCATCTAAGAGCCAATAGAAAACTACTGATGGAAAGGGTGCTAATACCTTTCCTTTCCATAATCTACCCCCCCTTACTCAGAAAACATCTCGAAAGGTATTTTCTGTTCTTTTCACCCTTTCCTTTGTTGGATAAAATAAAATTCGGTGGCGACTCTTGCTTACCGCAACATTTGCGAATACAAATGCAAAACCAGTATAAACAGTCGATTATGCCACTGTATCACAGTACATAAAAGGCAATTAAAGGTAGTGTATTGGCAAATTATCTTTCTCACCAGCCTGTGGAAGACGACTATCAGCTGATGAAGTTTAAATTTCCTAATGAGTACATCATGTATATATAAGATTGTGACATCCCCGGCCTAGAAGAAGGATTCGAACCAGGATCGTGATAGACGATGGTTTTCGATGGTGCCTCTAATGCATTGGGTAATGGTGTCGCTGTTGTAATTACTTCTCCTGAAGGTTTCCATACTCCCCTAACTGCCATAATTTACTTTGATTGCACCAACAATATGGCCTAGTATGAAGCTTGTATTTTCGGGCTAGAAGCTGCTATTGATTTGTGAATCAAGATCTTAGAAGTGTATGGGGATTCTGCTCTTGTAATCAGTCAGCTCAAAAAAGATTAGGAGACTCATGACCCGAACTTGATTCCGTATTATGAGCATGTTTTGAAGTTGATCTCGTACTTTGATGAGATTACTTTCAATCATATTCTTAGAGAAGAGAATAACTTAGCAGACGCTTTGGCTACTCTATCATCCATGTTTAAAGTCAGATGGGAAAATGAAGCCCCCTTTATCACTATCTTGAGGTTGGATGATTCAGTGTTCTATTATGAGATAGAAGAAGAAGCTGATGAGAAATCTTGGTTTCAAGATATCAAAAGGTATCTTGAAACGAAAGAATATCCAGAGGATACTTCTGTCACTGATAAGAAGACCCTGCGGAAGTATGCATGCAAGTTTTTCCTCAATGGAGGTGTTCTGTACAAGAGAAACTATGACTTTTTTTTGCTCATATGCATGGATAGACATGAGGCAAACAAGATTATAGAAAAAACCTATGAAAGTTCCTTTGGGACATATTCCAGTGGCCATGCCATGGCCAAACAAATATTGAGAGCAGGTTATTATTGGTCTAAAATGGAAAACGATTGTTACAATCATTCTAGAATCTGTTACAAATGTCAGATTTATGCCGATAAAATGCATGTGCTTCCCAATCCGCTGAATGTTTTGACTTCTCCTTGGCCTTTCACAATGTGGGGTATCAACATGGTTTGCCGGATTGAGCCGACTGCTTCAAATGAAAATCTCTTTATTCAAGTGGTTATTGATTACTTCACCAAGTGGTTCGAAGAGGCTTCTTATGCCAATGTCACCAAGCAAGTGGTTACCCGTTTCATCAAGTGGAATATCATTTGTCGTTATGGGATTCTCGAAAATATTATTGCTGACAATGGGTTGAATCTCAATAATAAGATGATGAAAGACATGTGCGAAATCTTTAAGATAAAGCATCACAATTCTTCTCCATATCATCCAAAGATGAATGGTGTTGTTGAGGCAGAAAATAAGAACATTAAGTAGATTGTGTAGAAGATGTTTACGACTTACAAAGATTGGCATGAGATATTATTATTCTCTTTGCATGGTTATCGCACTTTAGTGTGCACTTTCATTAGCGAATTCCCATTCTCTCTGGTATACAACATGGAAGACGTCCTGCCTATGGAAGTAGAGATTCCTTCTTTAAAGATAATGACAGACCTACAATTAGACGAAGTTGAATAGGTTTAGAATAGACTTGATCAGTTGAATCTTATTGACAAGAAGAGACTAACGGTTATTTGTCATGGCCAGTTATACCAGAAGAGGATGAAGAAAGATTTTGATAAGAAGAACAATGTATTTTCAAATGAGCTAGCATCTAAGAGCCCGTAGAAAACTACTGATGGAAAGGGTGCTAACACCTTCCCTTTCCATAATCTACCCCCTTACTCAGAAAACATCTCGAAAGGTATTTTCTGTTCTTTTCACCCTTTCCTTTGTTGGATAAAATAAAATTCAGTGCCGACTCTTGCTTACCGTAACATTTGTGAATACAAATGTAAAACCAGTATAAACAGTCGATTCTGCCACCGTATCACACTACCTAAATAGGAAATTAAAGGTAGTGTATTGGCAATTTATCTTGCTCACCAGCCTGTGGAAGACGACTATCAACTGATGAAGTTTGAATTTCCTAATGAATACATCATGTATATATAGGATTGTAACATCCTCGGCCTAGAAGAAGGACCTGAACCAGGATCGTGATAGACGATGGTGTTCGATGGTGCCTCCAACGCATTCGGTAATGGTGTCGGTGTTGTAATTACATCTCCTGAAGGTTTCCATACTCCCCTTAATACCATAATTTACTTTGATTGCACCAACAATATGGCCGAGTATGAACTTGTATTTTTGGGCTAGAAGCTGCTATTGATTTGAGAATCAAGATCTTGGAAGTGTATGGGGATTCTGCTCTTGTAATCAGTCAGATCAACATAGATTAGGAGACTCATCACCCGAATTTGATTCCGCATTGTGAGCATGTTTTAAAGTTGATCTCGTACTTTGATGAGATTACTTTCAATCATATTCTAAGAGAAGAGAATAACTTAGCAGACACTTTGGCTACTCTATCATCTATGTTTAAAGTCAGACGGGAAAATGAAGCCCCCTTTATCACTATCTTGAGGTTGGATGAGTCAGTAATCTATTATGAGATAGAAGAAGAAGTTGATGAGAAAACTTGGTTTTATGATATCAAAAGGTCTCTTGAAACGAAAGAATATCCAGAGGATACTTCTGTCACTAATAAGAAGACTCTGCGGAAGTATGCATGCAAGTTTTTCCTAAATGGAGGTCTTCTGTACAAGAGAAACTATGACTTTTTTTTGCTCAGATGCGTGGATAGACATGAGGCAAACAAGACTATAGAAGAAACCCATGAAAGTTCCTTTGGGACACATCCCAGTGGGCATACCATGGCCAAGAAAATCTTGAGAGCAGGTTATTATTGGTCTACAATGGAAAGCAATTACAATCATTCCAGAATTTGTTACAAATTTTAGATTTATGCCGATAAAATGCATGTGCTTCCCAATCCGCTGAATGTTTTGACTTCTCCTTGGCCTTTCGCAATATGGGGTATCAACATGGTCGGCCAGATTGAGCCGACTGCTTCAAATGGAAATCGCTTTATTCTCGTGGTTATTGATTACTTCACCAAGTGGTTCGAAGCGGCTTCTTATGCCAATGTCACCAAGCAAGTGGTTACTCGTTTCATCAAGTGGAATATCATTTGTTGTTATGGGATACTAGAAAATATTATTGCTGACAATGGGTCGAATCTCAACAATAAGATGATGAAAGAGTTGTGCGAAAGCTTTAAGATAAAGCATCACAATTCTTATCCATATCATCCAAATTTGACTGGTGTTGTTGAGGCAGCAAATAAGAACATTAAGAAGATTGTGCAGAAGATGGTTGTCACCTACAAAGATTGGTATGAGATATTGTTATTCGCTTTTCATGGTTATCGTACTTTAGTGTGAACTTTCATTAGGGCATCCCCATTCTCTCTGGTATACAGAATGGAAGCAGTCCTGCCTATGGAAGTAGACATTCCTTCTTTAAAGATAATGACAGACGTACAATTAGACGAAGTTCAATAAGTTTAGAATAGACTTGATCGGTTGAATCTTATTGACAAGAAGAGACTAACGGTTATTTTTCATGGGCAGTTATACCAGAAGAGGATGAAGAAAGATTTTGATAAGAAGCACAAGGTATTTTCAAATGAGCTAGCATCTAAGAGCCAATAGAAAACTACTGATGGAAAGGGTGCTAATACCTTTCCTTTCCATAATCTACCCCCCCTTACTCAGAAAACATCTCGAAAGGTATTTTCTGTTCTTTTCACCCTTTCCTTTGTTGGATAAAATAAAATTCGGTGGCGACTCTTGCTTACCGCAACATTTGCGAATACAAATGCAAAACCAGTATAAACAGTCGATTATGCCACTGTATCACAGTACATAAAAGGCAATTAAAGGTAGTGTATTGGCAAATTATCTTTCTCACCAGCCTGTGGAAGACGACTATCAGCTGATGAAGTTTAAATTTCCTAATGAGTACATCATGTATATATAAGATTGTGACATCCCCGGCCTAGAAGAAGGATTCGAACCAGGATCGTGATAGACGATGGTTTTCGATGGTGCCTCTAATGCATTGGGTAATGGTGTCGCTGTTGTAATTACTTCTCCTGAAGGTTTCCATACTCCCCTAACTGCCATAATTTACTTTGATTGCACCAACAATATGGCCTAGTATGAAGCTTGTATTTTCGGGCTAGAAGCTGCTATTGATTTGTGAATCAAGATCTTAGAAGTGTATGGGGATTCTGCTCTTGTAATCAGTCAGCTCAAAAAAGATTAGGAGACTCATGACCCGAACTTGATTCCGTATTATGAGCATGTTTTGAAGTTGATCTCGTACTTTGATGAGATTACTTTCAATCATATTCTTAGAGAAGAGAATAACTTAGCAGACGCTTTGGCTACTCTATCATCCATGTTTAAAGTCAGATGGGAAAATGAAGCCCCCTTTATCACTATCTTGAGGTTGGATGATTCAGTGTTCTATTATGAGATAGAAGAAGAAGCTGATGAGAAATCTTGGTTTCAAGATATCAAAAGGTATCTTGAAACGAAAGAATATCCAGAGGATACTTCTGTCACTGATAAGAAGACCCTGCGGAAGTATGCATGCAAGTTTTTCCTCAATGGAGGTGTTCTGTACAAGAGAAACTATGACTTTTTTTTGCTCATATGCATGGATAGACATGAGGCAAACAAGATTATAGAAAAAACCTATGAAAGTTCCTTTGGGACATATTCCAGTGGCCATGCCATGGCCAAACAAATATTGAGAGCAGGTTATTATTGGTCTAAAATGGAAAACGATTGTTACAATCATTCTAGAATCTGTTACAAATGTCAGATTTATGCCGATAAAATGCATGTGCTTCCTAATCCGCTGAATGTTTTGACTTCTCCTTGGCCTTTCACAATGTGGGGTATCAACATGGTTTGCCGGATTGAGCCGACTGCTTCAAATGAAAATCTCTTTATTCAAGTGGTTATTGATTACTTCACCAAGTGGTTCGAAGCGGCTTCTTATGCCAATGTCACCAAGCAAGTGGTTACCCGTTTCATCAAGTGGAATATCATTTGTCGTTATGGGATTCTCGAAAATATTATTGCTGACAATGGGTTGAATCTCAATAATAAGATGATGAAAGACATGTGTGAAATCTTTAAGATAAAGCATCACAATTCTTCTCCATATCATCCAAAGATGAATGGTGTTGTTGAGGCAGAAAATAAGAACATTAAGTAGATTGTGTAGAAGATGTTTACGACTTACAAAGATTGGCATGAGATATTATTATTCTCTTTGCATGGTTATCGCACTTTAGTGTGCACTTTCATTAGCGAATTCCCATTCTCTCTGGTATACAACATGGAAGACGTCCTGCCTATGGAAGTAGAGATTCCTTCTTTAAAGATAATGACAGACCTACAATTAGACGAAGTTGAATAGGTTTAGAATAGACTTGATCAGTTGAATCTTATTGACAAGAAGAGACTAACGGTTATTTGTCATGGGCAGTTATACCAGAAGAGGATGAAGAAAGATTTTGATAAGAAGAACAATGTATTTTCAAATGAGCTAGCATCTAAGAGCCCGTAGAAAACTACTGATGGAAAGGGTGCTAACACCTTCCCTTTCCATAATCTACCCCCTTACTCAGAAAACATCTCGAAAGGTATTTTCTGTTCTTTTCACCCTTTCCTTTGTTGGATAAAATAAAATTCAGTGCCGACTCTTGCTTACCGTAACATTTGTGAATACAAATGTAAAACCAGTATAAACAGTCGATTCTGCCACCGTATCACACTACCTAAATAGGAAATTAAAGGTAGTGTATTGGCAATTTATCTTGCTCACCAGCCTGTGGAAGACGACTATCAACTGATGAAGTTTGAATTTCCTAATGAATACATCATGTATATATAGGATTGTAACATCCTCGGCCTAGAAGAAGGACCTGAACCAGGATCGTGATAGACGATGGTGTTCGATGGTGCCTCCAACGCATTCGGTAATGGTGTCGGTGTTGTAATTACATCTCCTGAAGGTTTCCATACTCCCCTTAATACCATAATTTACTTTGATTGCACCAACAATATGGCCGAGTATGAAGCTTGTATTTTTGGGCTAGAAGCTGCTATTGATTTGAGAATCAAGATCTTGGAAGTGTATGGGGATTCTGCTCTTGTAATCAGTCAGATCAACATAGATTAGGAGACTCATCACCCGAATTTGATTCCGCATTGTGAGCATGTTTTAAAGTTGATCTCGTACTTTGATGAGATTACTTTCAATCATATTCTAAGAGAAGAGAATAACTTAGCAGACACTTTGGCTACTCTATCATCTATGTTTAAAGTCAGACGGGAAAATGAAGCCCCCTTTATCACTATCTTGAGGTTGGATGAGTCAGTAATCTATTATGAGATAGAAGAAGAAGTTGATGAGAAAACTTGGTTTTATGATATCAAAAGGTATCTTGAAACGAAAGAATATCTAGAGGATACTTCTGTCACTAATAAGAAGACTCTGCGGAAGTATGCATGCAAGTTTTTCCTAAATGGAGGTCTTCTGTACAAGAGAAACTATGACTTTTTTTTGCTCAGATGCGTGGATAGACATGAGGCAAACAAGACTATAGAAGAAACCCATGAAAGTTCCTTTGGGACACATCCCAGTGGGCATACCATGGCCAAGAAAATCTTGAGAGCAGGTTATTATTGGTCTACAATGGAAAACAATTACAATCATTCCAGAATTTGTTACAAATTTTAGATTTATGCCGATAAAATGCATGTGCTTCCCAATCCGCTGAATGTTTTGACTTCTCCTTGGCCTTTCGCAATATGGGGTATCAACATGGTCGGCCAGATTGAGCCGACTGCTTCAAATGGAAATCGCTTTATTCTCAAGGTTATTGATTACTTCACCAAGTGGTTCGAAGCGGCTTCTTATGCCAATGTCACCAAGCAAGTGGTTACTCGTTTCATCAAGTGGAATATCATTTGTTGTTATGGGATACTAGAAAATATTATTGCTGACAATGGGTCGAATCTCAACAATAAGATGATGAAAGAGTTGTGCGAAAGCTTTAAGATAAAGCATCACAATTCTTATCCATATCATCCAAATTTGACTGGTGTTGTTGAGGCAGCAAATAAGAACATTAAGAAGATTGTGCAGAAGATGGTTGTCACCTACAAAGATTGGTATGAGATATTGTTATTCACTTTTCATGGTTATCGTACTTTAGTGTGAACTTTCATTAGGGCATCCCCATTCTCTCTGGTATACAGAATGGAAGCAGTCCTGCCTATGGAAGTAGACATTCCTTCTTTAAAGATAATGACAGACGTACAATTAGACGAAGTTCAATAAGTTTAGAATAGACTTGACCGGTTGAATCTTATTGACAAGAAGAGACTAACGGTTATTTTTCATGGGCAGTTATACCAGAAGAGGATGAAGAAAGATTTTGATAAGAAGCACAAGGTATTTTCAAATGAGCTGGCATCTAAGAGCCAGTAGAAAACTACTGATGGAAAGGGTGCTAATACCTTCCCTTTCCATAATCTACCCCCCCTTACTCAGAAAACATCTCGAAAGGTATTTTCTGTTCTTTTCACCCTTTCCTTTGTTGGATAAAATAAAATTTGGTGGCGACTCTTGCTTATCGCAACATTGGCGAATACAAATGCAAAACCAGTATAAACAGTCGGTTCTGCAACTGTTTCACACTACATAAAAGGCAATTAAAGGTAGTGTATTGGCAAATTATCTTGCTCACCAGCCTATGGAAGACGACTATCAGCTGATGAAGTTTAAATTTCCTAATGAGTACATCATGTATATATAAGATTGTGACATCCTCGGCCTAGAAGAAGGATTCGAACCAGGATCGTGATAGACGATGGTTTTCGATGGTGCCTCTAATGCATTGGGTAATGGTGTCGCTGTTGTAATTATTTCTCCTGAAGGTTTCCATACTACCCTTACTGCCATAATTTACTTTGATTGCACCAACAATATGGCCGAGTATGAAGCATGTATTTTTGGGCTAGAAGCTGCTATTGATTTGTGAATCAAGATCTTGGAAGTGTATGGGGATTCTGCTCTTGTAATCAGTCAGATCAACAAAGATTGGGAGACTCATGACCCGAACATGATTCTGTATTGTGAGCATGTTTTGAAGTTGATCTCGTACTTTGATGAGATAACTTTCAATCATATTCTAAGAGAAGAGAATAACTTAGAAGATGCTTTGGCTACTCTATCATCCATGTTTAAAGTCAAATGGGAAAATGAAGCCCCCTTTATCACTATCTTAAGGTTGGATGAGTCAGTGTTCTATTATGAGATAGAAGAAGAAGTTGATGAGAAACCTTAGTTTTATGATATCAAAAGGTATCTTGAACGAAAGAATATCCAGAAGATACTTCTGTCACTGATAAGAAGACTCTGCGGAAGTATGCATGCAAGTTTTTCCTCAATGGAGGTGTTCTGTACAAGAGAAACTATGACTTGTTTTTGCTCATATGCGTGGATAGACATGAGGCAAACAAGATAGTATAAGAAACCCATGAAAGTTCCTTTGGGACATATTCCAGTGGCCATACCATGGCCAAAAAAATATTGAGAGCAGGTTATTATTGGTCTACAATGGAAAACGATTGTTAAAACTATTATAGAATCTGTTACAAATGTCAGATTTATGCCGATAAAATGCATGTGCTTCCTAATCCGCTGAATGTTTTGACTTCTCCTTGGCCTTTCACAATGTGGGGTGTCAACACGGTTTCCCGGATTGAGCTGACTGCTTCAAATGGAAATCGCTTTATTCTGGTGGTTATTGATTACTTCACCAAGTGGTTTGAAGCGGCTTCTTATGCCAATGTCACCAAGCAAGTGGTTACTCGTTTCATCAAGTGGAATATCATTTGTCGTTATGGGATTCTCGAAAATATTATTGCTGACAATGGGTCGATCTCAACAATAAGATGATGAAAGACTTGTGCGAAAGCTTTAAGATAACAACATTAAGAAGATTGTGTAGAAGATGTTTACGACTTACAAAGATTGGCATGAGATATTTTTATTCTCTTTGCATGGTTATCGCACTTTAGTGTGCACTTTCATTAGCGAATCCCCATTCTCTCTGGTATACAGCATGGAAGACATCCTGCCTATGGAAGTAGAGATTCCTTCTTTAAAGATAATGATAGACGTACAATTAGACGAAGTTGAATAGGTTTAGAATAGACTTGATCAGTTGAATCTTATTGACAAGAAGAGACTAACGATTATTTGTCATGGGCAGTTATACCAGAAGAGGATGAAGAAAGATTTTGATAAGAAGCACAATGTATTTTCAAATGAGCTAGCATCTAAGAGCCCGTAGAAAACTACTGATGGAAAGGGTGCTAACACCTTCCCTTTCCATAATCTACCCCCTTACTCAGAAAACATCTCGAAAGGTATTTTCTGTTCTTTTCACCCTTTCCTTTGTTGGATAAAATAAAATTCGGTGGCGACTCTTGCTTACCGCAACATTTGCGAATACAAATGCAAAACCAGTATAACAGTCGGTTCTACCACCGTATCACACTACCTAAAAGGAAATTAAAGGTAGTGTATTGGCAAATTATCTTGCTCACCAGCCTGTGGAAGACGAATATCAGCTGATGAAGTTTGAATTTCCTAATGAGTACATCATGTATATATAGGATTGTAACATCCGTGGCCTAGAAGAAGGACCTGAACCAGGATCGTGATAGACGATGGTGTTCGATGGTGCCTCCTTTGCATTGGGTAATAGTGTCGGTGCTGTAATTACTTCTCCTGAAGGTTTCCATACTCCCCTTACTGCCATAATTTACTTAGATTGCACCAACAATATGGCCGAGTATGAAGCTTGTATTTTCGGGCTAGAAGCTGCTATTGATTTCGAATCAAGATCTTGGAACTGTATGGGGATTCTGCTCTTGTAATCAGTCAGATCAACAGAGATTGGGAGACTCATCACCCGAATTTAATTTCGTATTATGAGCATGTTTTAAAGTTGATCTCGTACTTTAATGAGATTACTTTCAATCATTTTCTAAGAGAAGAGAATAACTTATCAGACACTTTGGATACTCTATCATCTAGGTTTAAAGTCAGACGGGAAAATGAAGCCCCCTTTATCAGTATCTTGAGGCTGGATGAGTCAGTGATCTATTATGAGATAGAAGAAGAAGTTGATAAGAAACCTTGGTTTTATCATATCAAAAGGTATCTTGAAACGAAAGAATATCCATAGGATACTTCTGTCACTAATAAGAAGACTCTGTGGAAGTATGCATGCAAGTTTTTCCTCAATGGAGGTGTTCTGTACAAGAGAAACTATGACTTTGTTTTGCTCAGATGCGTGGATAGACATGAGGCAAACAAGACTATAGAAGAAACCCATGAAAGTTCCTTTGGAACACATTCCAGTGGGCATACCATGGCCAAGAAAATATTGAGAGCAGGTTATTATTGGTCTACAATGGAAAATGATTGTTACAATCATTCCAGAATTACAAATTTTAGATTTATGCCGATAAAATGTATGTGCTGCTTCCCAATCCGCTAAATGTTTTAACTTCTCCTTGGCCTTTCGCAATGTGGGGTATCAACATGGTTGGCCGGATTGAGTCGATGCTGCAAATGGAAATCTCTTTATTTTTGTGGCTATTGATTACTTACCAAGTGGGTAGAAGCGGCTTCTTATGCCAATGTCGCCAAGAAAGTGGTTACTCGTTTCATCAAGTTGAATATCATTTGTCGTTATGGGATTCTCGAAAATATTATTGCTGACAATGGGTCGAATCTCAACAATAAGATGATGAAAGAGTTGTGAGAAAGCTTTAAGATAAAGCATCACAATTATTCTCCATATCGTCCAAAGATGAATGGTGTTGTTGAGGCAACAAATAACAACATTAAGAAAATTATAAAGAAGATGGTTGCCACCTACAAAGATTGGAATGAGATATTTTTATTCGCTTTGCATGGTTATCGCACTTTAGTGTGCACTTACATTAGTGAATCCCCATTCTCTCTGGTATACAGCATGGAAGACGTCCTGCATACGGAAGTAGAGATTCCTTCTTTAAAGATAATGGCAGACGTACAATTAGACGAAGTTGAATAGGTTTAGAATTGACTTGATCAGTTGAATCTTATTGACAAGAAGAGACTAACGGATATTTGTCATGGGAAGTTATACCATAAGAGGATGAAGAAAGATTTTGATAAGAAGCACAAGGTATTTTCAAATGAGCTAGCATCTAAGAGCCCGTAGAGAACTACTGATGGAAAGGGTGCTAACACCTTCCCTTTCCATAATCTACCCCCCTTACTCAGAAAACATCTCGAAAGGTATTTTCTCTTCTTTTCACCCTTTCCTTTGTTGGATAAAATAAAATTCGGTGGCGACTCTTGCTTACCGCAACATTTGTAAATACAAATAAAAAACCAGTATAAACAGTCGGTTCTGCCACCGTATCACACTACCTATAAGGCAATTAAAGGTAGTGTATTGGAAAATTATCTTGCTCACCACCCTATGGAAGATGACTATCAGCTGGTGAAGTTTGAATTTCCTAATGAGTGCATCATGTATATATAGGATTTTAACATCCTCGGCCTAGAAGAAGGACCCAAACCAGGATCGTGATAGATGATGATGTTCGATTGTGCCTCCAATGCATTGGGTAATGGTGTCGGTGTTGTAATTACTTCTCCTGAAGGTTTCCATACTCCCCTTACTGCCATAATTTACTTTGGTTGCACCAACAATATGGCCGAGTATGAAGCTTGTATTTTCGGGCTAGAAGCTAGTATTGATTTACGAATAAAGATCTTGGAAGTGTATGGGGATTCTGCTCTTCTAATCAGTCAGATCAACAAAGATTGGGACACTCATCACCCGAACATGATTCCGTATTGTGAGCATGTTTTGAAGTTGATATCGTACTTTGATGAGATTGCTTTCAATCATATTCTAAGAAAAGAGAATAACTTAGAAGACGCTTTGGCTACTCTATCATCCATGTTTAAAGTCAGATGGGAAAATGAAGCCCCCTTTATCACTATCTTGAGGTTGGATGAGTCAGTGTTCTATTATGAGATAGAAGAAGAAGCTGATGAGAAACCTTGGTTTCAAGATATCAAAAGGTATCTTGAAACGAAAGAATATCCAGAGGATACTTCTGTCACTGATAAGAAGACTCTGCGGAAGTATGCATGCAAGTTTTTCCTCAATGGAGGTGTTCTGTACAAGAGAAACTATGACTTTGTTTTGCTCATATGCGTAGATAGATATGAGGCAACCAAAATTATAGAAGAACCCCGTGAAAGTTCCTTTGGGACACATTCCAGTTGCCATACCATGGCCAAGAAAATATTGAGAGCAGGTTATTATTGGTCTACAATGGAAAATGATTGTTACAATCATTCCAGAATCTGTTACAAATGTCAGATTTATGCCGATAAAATGCATGTGCTTCCCAATCCGCTGCATGTTTTGACTTCTCCTTGGCCTTTCGCACTGTGGGGTATCAACATGGTTGGCCGGATTGAGCTGACTGCTTCAAATGAAAATCGCTTTATTCTGGTGGTTATTGATTACTTCACCAAGTGGGTCGAAGCGGCTTCTTCTGCCATTGTCACCAAGCAAGTGGTTATTCGTTTCATCAAGTGGAATATCATTTGTCGTTATGGGATTCTCGAAAATATTATTGCTGACAATGGGTCGAATCTCAATAGTAAGATGATGAAAGAGCTATGAGAAAGCTTCAAGATAAAGCATCACAATTATTCTCCATATCATCCAAATTTGAATGGTGTTGTTAAGGAAGCAAATAAGAACATTAAGAAGATTGTGCAGAAGATGGTTGTCACCTACAAAGATTGGCATGAGATATTGTTATTCGCTTTGCATGGTTATCGCACTTTAGTGTGCACTTCCATTAGAGCAACCCCATTCTCTCTGGTATACAGCATGGAAGCAATCCTGCCTATGGAAGTAGAGATTCCTTCTTTAAAGATAATGATAAACGTATAATTGGACAAAGTTGAATAGGTTTAGAATCGACTTGATCAGTTGAATCTTATTGAGAAGAAGAGACTGACGATTATTTGTCATGGGAAGTTATACCAGAAGAGGATGAAGAATGATTTTGATAAGAAGCACAAGGTATTTTCAAATGAGCTAGCATCTAAGAGCCCGTAGAAAACTACTGATGGAAAGGGTGCTAACACCTTCCATTTCCATAATCTACCCCCTTACTCAGAAAACATCTCGAAAGGTCTTTTCTATTCTTTTCACCCTTTCCTTTGTTGGATAAAAGAAAACTTGGTGGCGACTCTTGGTTACCGTAACATTTGCGAATACAAATGCAAAACCAGTATAAACACTCAGTTCTGCAACCGTATTACAGAACTGGCGACTCTGTTGGGGATATAAAAAGTATGGTTACCTTAGAGCTTAGTTCATTTTTTAAAATTAATTTCCTTGTATGCTTTGCTTGCTTTACTTTAAGGGTTTTCTGGGGGTTACTTGTAAAGATCCTATACCCATATTTGGGGCTCCTTTTAGATAAGCAGCAATAGATCATGGAGACTGTACAGTGTAGATTGATATGGTTGAAGCGATATCTGCATTAGGGTGAAAAATTTTTTGGTATCGGTATCCCTTGTGTTAAATCGAGGAGAACACGGGGCCGCTGTATGGTGTCATAAAGCACTAACGGACCTTAGAACCTTAGTTGAACAAACTTGGCCATTAGAAAGCATTGAGATAGTCGGCCTCAGTATAAAGTTGAGGATTTGTTAATACTCGATACTACACTCATTGAGATCGGACTTTCGAGATATTTCGGCCGCGAGAAAAAATTGTCTGAGCTGAAACAATACCTAATAAAGAAATATCAGTGATATTGAGACTTCTTAGAACCCGGTTACTTTTCTAAGACAGGTTGAACTAACTAAACTTCAAGAGGGTACTCACCTATAAATCCCATGCAAACCTAAACCTAAGGTCTTGTGTGATTTGCTTGTGTGTGACTAAATTGTTCAAACATAACATCATGCATCCTGACATCAACTTTTATTTCACTAACCATTTCAAGGACCAGGGGAATTTATCTTTGTTCTATTTTATAGATCATGGCTTCCGATTGTATAAACACCATCTGAATCAGCTTTGTGAGAATACCTCTCCAACCCAAAGAGCTAGTATCAAGGGTTCCTGAGACTTCCTCGTTCACCAAGAAATATGGTCGACTTCTCAACCTGGTTACCTCAAGCTTTGATGAGAAGATGATGGGGGGGTACTCTTTCAGTTCTTTGACCCCAAACACCATTGCTTCATATTTTCCGATTATTAGTTGGTATCCAGCATGGAAGAGTTCTCTCAATTATTGGGTGTACCCATTCTAGATCAGATGCCTTTCATCGGTTTAGAGGAAGCTCCAAAGCCAGAGGTCATTGCAGCAGCCTTTCATCTAAAACCGTCTGACATTATATCCAATTGGGAAATAAGAAGCGAAATCAAGGGTTTCCTAGTCAAGTTCCTACTAGAAAAGGCTCAATTGTTTTGGGATAATTTGGATTTCCAAGCTTTCGAAGAAGTCCTAGCTCTTCTAATCTATGGATTAGTACTGTTCCCTAATCCGGACTTACTCGTAGATGTGAATGTTGTCAAGGTTTTTCTCTCCTGTAACCCTGTGCCTACTTTGCTTGGAGATATCTTGCATTCCCTCCACACTCGTACCATGAAGAGAAGAGGGGTTATTATGTGTTGTATACCATTGCTGTCTAGGTTATTTATTCCGCACCTTCCCCAATCAGTATTGAAGAACAAACAAAGTTTGGGTTGGTCGCAAAGGATAATGTCACTTTCTCACTCAGATATTCTTTGGTACTCCCGGTCTATGGGAGATATTTCTATCATTGACCGCTGTGAGGAATTCCCTAATGCCCCACTCCTCGGCATTAGGGGAGGTATTACTTATAATCCTTCTTTGGCTCTATGATAATTCGGTTATGCTCGAAGGGATGGTCCCCATGATATGCTTATCCAAGGAGTTATGTTCAACTACGAGGATGACGTTCAAGGGTATCATCAAAGGTTCGTACGAGCTTGGGGCATGGTAATCAAGGTTGATAGCAAGGCTTTGGGGCACAATAATTCCATCCCTATGGAGCCTTATCTTAGATGGGTACGAGCTCATCCCAAAAACCTTATGATGCCATATACAGTCATCTTACCAGTGATTGTGGAACTTGTCACTGAAGAAGATGTTCCTTATACAGTTATCCATTCTAACATGCCCACTGATCTGGAAGAGTTGCAAAGGTTCTGGATCCAGCTGAAGGAAGAACAGGATACCTTTAGAGATCAATTCTACACCAGTGAGAAGAAAGTGTTGGAGCTCACAAAGCAACTTCCTAAAGAAGAAAGTATTAATGTCTACCTTGGAAAGAAGAGGAAGCTCCCATGGGAGATTTGATTCTTAGATTTTAAGAGTTTTTAATTTTCAATTATAAGCCTAAAAGGCAGTTATAATTCGAATCTTATTAATAAAATCTTTGTTTCATTTTGGCTCGCAAGTTTAAATTTCCTGAAGTCCTTGAAAACATTGCATAAACATTATAATGCATATCATTACATTAAGCAGGTATTTCAAGACATGTTTCGTACCTTTTCCCTATTTATTTCAGCAAAAAGAAATGGCTCTTGAATACACAGGTAAGGATCTTCAAGCACAAAATGCTCAATTCCAACAAATGTTCCTGGCTCTGGATAAGGGGAAAGAAGATCTGAAAGCTCTCATCACCAAAGAGAAGAAGAAGAAGGCAAAGAAACTGGTCGGCGTCTTGAATATGGGAAGAAGGTTTAGAGGACCAGCCAAGTGAGCTCTAGCTTTCGCAACCCCGTCAAATGAGGGAGATAATAAAGAAGAGAAGACAACAGAATAAAATAACAACCCAGGGACTGGTGAGGAAGAGGCTGACTACTTTGAGGAACAATATCCTTCTGCTGATGATAAATACAAACAGTTGGAGGATCGTCTCAATGCTATGGAGATTCAGAGGGTACTCGGTCTAGATTTTGAAGAGTTAGGACTGGTCTCAGGGGTGATCATCCCCCATAAGTTCAAAGTCCTCACATTTTCTAAGTATGATGGTGTCTCCTGTTCTAAGCTGCACTTAAGGTCATATGTCAAGAAAATTCATCCCCACACTGCTGATAGGAATCTGTGGGTACATTTCTTCCAGGAAAGTTTGTTCGGGACGCAGTTGGAATGGTTCTATCAGCTGGAGGGAACCAACATTCGTAATTGAGAAGACCTGGTTGTTGCTTTTTACAAGCAGTGCCAATACAATGTTGACCTTGCTCTAACCAGTACACAACTTCAAAGCATGTATGTGGTGTTGTACCCCAATTTTTTCCTCTAATATCCCTTCATCATACCATATTGATTCAATCACAACAAGATCATAGTAGGGTTTTTGGTTCTCCTCCTAATCTTTAGCTTTGCTCTTTGAGGAATCACCAAGAACCTTTAATTGTTTTTATTTTGGTGATCTTGCATGTTTTGTTTTTACTTTCCTTTTAATTAATAAAATGCAATTTTGGTTTGTCTTACTTGTTAATAATGTAGGTAAAGGAAATGTGCCTTAGCAGTTTGATCCATGGGTTCATGAGTTTATTTCCATGCCTTGGTCAATAAAGTTTGAGAATTTAAAACCTCCCCATTGAAGTTAATTTTGAAGAAATGGCATGGCAAGGTTTATCTTGGTTCACCATGTTTCAAATTCATCAAGATTTATTCAAAGGTACAAGGGGTTGATTGAAGAAGTTGTCATGTTTGGACAAGGATTTGTTCCCATTGGTCACAAGTGCATATTTCTCTCAATTCTCAAGATATGGAAGTAGTTTTAGTGGCTATGAGTTCTCAATATAATACTCAACAACTTCTATTTACAAAGCAAAAATTTTGGTACAAGAAGGTTGTTCAAGATTGTCAAAGTTCCTCAAGGCATTTTCTTGATCTAGGAGCTAGGGTTTTGAACTTCAAACAAGTATATCTTGCTCATCTTTTGATATTTTTGAGTGATTCCAAATACATCCTTCTCTTTAAAGGGTTATTAACAAATCACTTCAAAATTTTAAAGGATTTTTCATGTGGAAGAAGCTTGATGATGAAGAAAGATTACAAGTCCTCCAGATGAACCCCTAATTTCTCATGTGTGACTTCAAATGAACATAACTTGGTCAATTTTAATCACCTTGAGCCCACTCTTTTTCCACAATGATCTTGAAGATGTGAAAATTATTCCTTCTTCTATGTGCAAAGTGAGAAAATGGATGGAAGATGCCCTAAGGATATAAAATATTATAGGTCAGTCCATGATTTTTTCAAACTTCAACAATTCATAACTCTCTCAATTTTTGTAGATTTTGAATGGTTCAAGTCTCAAAATTTCATTCAAGAGGTCTATTTCATGTCATTTGTTTTAGTCTAGAGAAAATTCCAAGTGGAAGGCAATGTTTGGATGCAAAACATTATAGGTCACTTTTGAAGAAAAACTTGAAATATTTCTGAGTATGGAAAGTCAACTTCTTTTTCCCAACTTTGACTCATTGCAACTTTCAGCTCAAACATCCATTTGACTCCATTCTTTTTCGATTGCAAATATTGTAATCTCATATTTCTAAAGCATCAAGAATCATTCCTAAGACCCCTTGAGCTGAGAATTCCATTGTTTTGAAATTGGTAACTTGAAATTGAAGTTTCTTCAAAAGTCAGAATTTGAAATCCTTGATTTAGCTTCTAAACACATTGTTCCTGCGCGTTTTTGCTTCTAAACATGTTTAGTGAACTTCCATAAGTGACTAGCATAGCAAAATGAGTGTTTTGGATGAGTTTTGATCAATATAGAAGTCACACTTTTCTTGTTTGCAACTTCACACGATTTCCCTCCAAACTTCATCATTTCACACGCTTTAACATTCCATTTGATTCCCGATAAATAGAAGGTCATCCCTCATTCATTTCCTCATGCTTGAACAGCCAGAATCACACTGCCAAACTTGCTCCATAACTCATTTTTCTGCAACTTCGAAATCAGTGTTCAAGCCTTTTTCAATCCAATTTTTCTATCAATTCACCTTCCTTGATCTTCCCTGAAGCTAACCATACAATTACCTTCAAGAATCGTGACATATATTGATCCATAGAAGTCCAGTTTCAGAGCTCTACAACTCCACTTCAATAGGTAGATGTCTCCATCAATTCTTCAAAACTTTGATATCATTGTGAAGCTCTCATTGCCCTGGTTCTAGTTGCAACAGTTGATTTTATCTGGAAACACATTTTGAACATGAAATTTCAAATCCCTTTTAAAAACTTTCCTTCCAAATTGCTTGAGCTACAGTTTATATAAATTTGTCGCGAATGTGTGGTTGTCTTCGTCTTGAAGAGACGAAGCGAATTGCATAGGTCTCGTGCTCTAATTTTACAGATTGAGCAACCTGGTTTTTGGACTGGGTGGAGGTTGAAGATGACCAATGTGTCATCCTTCAACCAATGAAACTGTGCCATTTTTATTTTTTGAATTTCTGGTTTTACATTTGATTCAGTGCTTTATTCACTAATGACCATGATATGCACAGTGCGCCAGATCCCTTGGATTTGATTACTAACGCGTTTTAACTCTCATCCAATGATCCACATACTTTTGACTTTATTTTTTATTTCTGATTTTTATATTTAATAGCTTTAAACTTCAAAAAATCATAGAAAATTCATTTTTAGTCCAAAAAATCTAAAAAAATTATTAAATATATTTTTGATTTTTCTCTTTCTGATTTTTATTTTTTCAAAATTTGATTTTGTGTTTTGATATTTTTTATAAATTTTCACATGATTTGAATTGTTTTAAATGTTTAAAAATACTTTTATGCATTTTTAAATTCTGAAAAAAAATATGGAATGATCCAATGATGTTGTGACAAATATTGGTGACCTCATTTATTTTTTATTTCTGACTTTGTTATTTTTTATCATTTTTAGTTTATTTTACTCATTTATTTTAATTTTTAAAAATAATTTCTGACTTTAAAAAAATACCAAAAATTTTATAAAATTATTTTAGTTCATTTCTGATTTTTCTATGGTCTTACTTAATATTTCTTGATTAATTTGAACATAGTTGATATTTTTCTCTTTTATTTCTATTTTAAAACATTATAAAACCCTTTTTAATATATATATTAAATGCAATATTATTTTGTGATTATTTTCTGGCTGATCTTGGGTTGAATTTTTGATCATGAACTTTATTAACATCATTGGATGCATGGTGTTGAGTTTAACTCCACAAAAATGGATGAATGATTTTAATAATAGTTTGATTAAATTTTAATTCAAATGTGGTTTGTATATTCTTTCTCACCCTCTTCATCTTATCCCTTTCATATTTCACTAAGTGTTATTGAAGCATGATCTCTATATCATGTCTCAAAATAAATGGTGCATAGATTGCTATTGACCGGCCTCAAAATAGGTGTGACTTCTATATAAGTCCACTTACAATTACTTAACATAGCGCTAATTTTTGTTCTGATTAGAATAAATGATCATTTGTGGCCTAAAACTATGTTTGCAAGTCCAAGTATGTTGATTTGATCTCTTTGATCCAATAACCTTGAGATTCATTATGTGGAGGCTTTGGTTCTACCAATCCTCTAAGGGATCTACAACACTTTTGGTCAACGCGAATCACTTAAACATCGTTGATCATTAAATGGTACTTTTGAGGATTCCAAATGGATGATATACTTGAAAAAAATCAAATGCAACTTATTGTTTGGAGGCTTTAGTTCTACCAATCTTATAATGAGTTCCAAATGCAAGTTTCAAGATGGTCATCCACCTAACACTAATTATTAAATTGTTTTTACTTTATGCTTTTATTTTTATGCTTTATGTACCATTTACTTTAAGCATTACATTTCATGTCATTTTTATTTTGCTCACTTGAGCATTTATATTCTTGTTATTTTTATTTTGCTCACTTGAGCTTTTCTTTTCTTTTTAAGACACCTAATAATCAACATGAACCATAAAAAGCTTTAATAATATTTGGACTATTTGGTTACTATCCTTGGCATTATGTAGTATTGGACTTCTTGGACTTAGGATTAGAAACCTTGGCCTATGTTGGAGACCTTGTGATCTTAATTGATATTTTATTTGGAGTTCTTAAGGTTTACCTCAAGACATTGGGTTGTTTGTTTGTTTTTTATGCAGGTTATTGTGATTACATTCTTTGTTTGTAATCTGGAATTCACTCGTATACAGTCGTTACTCTGCCTAATTTTTGTGAAGAATTAATACATTTGAAATTTGGTTCTCTCAAGAGGTCTAGTATCTTTGCTTGTTTGGTTTCAATCCAAGGAATGAGAATTCTAGCCTGACTCATAATGTCAAGTATTGGCTTCTTGTTAGTTAGATGGTTCTTATCCCTAGCTTTTACCTTATGCTTTAGGATAGTCTCTTCTTCTCCTCCCACCTTTAATTTCAAAAAATCTTCTCCCTCCTTTTGAAAACTCTTCTTGTTTTTAAACTTGAACCACTTTCATAATAAACTGGGACTTAGGTCCATGCATTTTCAAAACATTTTTCATAAATAAACTCCAATAAATTTAATAATACCTTGACATTTTTTGTGAGAAGACTAAAAGTCAATCAATCTCATTCAAACCATTTTGCCATTTTGGCTCTTATCTTTAAACTTTTCTCACAAGAATAGACTCTTGTCAATCCTTGTAGTGATGCAAACAACTATACTTCTACAATATGTAGTGAAGAGAGATATTTTCCACTTTGGTATTGAGTGATGCATTGTTGATTTTAAAATCCAAGCCATATCCTCCACTTTGAGATGATGCAAATTCTCCTTTCTCATGATTGTGAGTAGTAAGTTTGTTTTCCACACGGACAATGACGATGATGTCTTATCCCATAAAATTAACCAACATACTTGTGTTTTAAAATTTTTAAACGTGAACTACGTGTACCCTGATCCCCTATTGCATGAAAGGTGGTACGTAGGCACTAAAGATTCGCAACCGCGGCGGGTGCAAAAATCATAAAAAAAATACCTGTTTTCTCATCTCCACCATCTATTTTACATACAACATATTATAGCCAAAATATACATATTTTTTCAAAGAGGTTCCTGCGGAGTACCATAGATGTTTAGGGTGCTAATACCTTCCCTTTGCATAACCAACCCCTTACCTTGAATTTTTCCCCTCTTTTTTGGGTTATTCGCTCTTTTCCCATTCCTTTGGAAACAATAAAGTGCGGTGGAGATTTTTATTTTGATCTGTATAAGTCTAGTCAATCCAATGGCTTATTCTTAAACATTTCTACCGCTACAGAAAAAAATGGCGACTTCATTGGGGAAAGATTGACCTCTTGTTGGTCCATCCCTAAGTGGGTTGAGCCTATCTTTGTTTATATCTGTATGTGTGTTATTGTTGTTTATGTGTTATATGTTGTATATATGTTTGTTTGGATTTTCCTGGTTTTCAGGGTGCTTGGTGATTACTTATAAGTCCTATACCCGGACTTGGGAAAACTTTAAGATAGGACGGGCGGTATAGTCATGTTAACTTTAAGGGAGTAATCCCAAAAAAGGAGGCATGAGATCCCCCACTCAGTGGAGGCCTCTTTGACTGTAGTGTCGTTTATCGAGTAATCAGGAAGACGTACTCCTTTGGACCTGGGAGCCTGCTGAAGCTGAGGACTGTAGAATACCTAACCCATCTTAGCCTTTTAGGTGTAGTGTGGAAACTATGACGGAGTAATCCGAAAATAGTTGTCACGCGATACTATGCTCGGACTAGTTTTTCTTGAGAATATTACTAACTACCGAGTTAATCGAGAAGTTGGTAATATCTGAAGGAAGGATGTAGACTCTGGGAACCTATAGAACCTTGTTCGGAAGGTGATAACTTTTAGACCATACCTTATGGGTAGCACCTTCGGCCTCATGCTCGTGACGTTGAACCTATGAACCCTATGTTTTTGATCTTGTGTTTTATTGTTGCACCATGCATCCATTCACTCATAAGCATCTTTTGAAGAAATTTTATTTCAAGGGACTTAAAAGTTGACCATTTGCGAATATCTCAGGTACCTTTTGACCATGGATTCTGGAAAAAGAAAGACCGGAAAATACAGTTTCAAGGATCCCAAGATAGATGAGTTGATCAGTCTAATTCCCGAGATTGAGTGTTCTGCAGATTTTCGGAAGAAGTATGGATCCATCATTCCTCTCATGAAGCTTAGGATGAAGGAGGGTATTCTCTCGACCTTGTTCAAGTTCTATGATTCGATGTATCATTGCTTTACTTTCCCTGATTATCAGTTGATGTCTATACTAGAGGAGTATTCTTATCTGTTGGATTTACCTATTACCGATCGTGTTCCTTTTACTGGTTTGGAAGGTGAGCCAAAACCACACGAGATTGCTGTTTTTATCCATCTGGGGAAGTCTGAGGTTGAAGCCCATATGACTACTAAAGGAGGGATTAGAGGATTACCAGCTCAGTTCTTATTGGAGAGAGCTCGTTACTTTTCCAGGATGAAGAGTACACTCGCTTTTGAGGCCACTTTGCTCTACTTGCTTACGGGTTATTTTTATTTCCCAATATGCACAAGTTTGTTGACGATAATGCTATTAGGATCTTCATGATTGCAAACCCAGTTCCTATATTGTTGGGTGATGCTTATTACTCTATTCATCTTCAGAATTCTTATCATGGGGGGATGATTATCTGTTGCACGTCTCTGTTGTACCGGTGGTTTATTTCTCATATGCCTCAATTTGATGCTTTCTGAGATGTTAGGAAGGAACCCCGTTAGGCTCCTAAGATCATGGAACTTACTCACTCGGATATTGATTGCTATCATCGGGCTTACCATGATGTAGAGATTTTCAACAGTTATGGTAGTTTCCCATATGTACCTCTTCTTGGTACAAAGGGAGGAATTAACTACAACCCTGTTCTTGGACGACGACGGCTTGGTTATCCGATGAGGGATAAACCAAACAATATTCATTTGAGTAGTTTCTTTCTGAATAAGGGATAAGACCATAAGGAAGCTAGGGAGCAGATTGTGAAGGTCTGGCGTCACATTCATAGGAAGAGCAGGAAAGACTTGGGACCTAGGCGGCTGTTTTTTTGGAGCCTTATCTTCAGTGGATAGAAACGAGAGCTATTCAGTTGAAGATGTTGTATTCCCGGGAAGCACTTATGCCTGATTTGTTTATGAAGACCACTCCTCCCTTATTGGATGATATAGAAGAGCTACAACTTGCTTTGGTCAAGATGCAGTAGGAAATGATGCTTGGAAGAATAAGTGCCAAACTTTAGAGATTTCCTATAGAGCAGACTTGAAGGAGAAAGACGACTTAATTGAGATTATTGAGATTCGGGCGGTAGAGAACATGGAGAGGAAAGGGGAGTTATTTTCTCCTAAGCCTCATTCAGATGCTAGTTGCTAACTTCATGATTCAAGCGATTGGAAAAAGGTTGCCACCAAATATGCGGAAGAAAACCAGAGGTTGAAGGCTCAGATTTCCAGGCTTATAGGGAAGCGCCAGCGTATAGAGTGATCTCCATCAGTTTTACTGCTTAGGATTTTAGACTTTATTTTCATCTTGTACTTGGGATTGTTGAAACTTGTAATCCATTTTGAAGTTATTATAATAAAAATTTTCAGTATTTCAAATGTGTTATTACTTTGATATTTGCAATGTGTCTATAAAGTCCTTTGAAATATTAATAATAAAAATAAATCATGTGCATTGCGTATCATGCATCATATTGCACATATTTCTTGCATTTATTATGCATATCCAGGTGTCTTACCAAGCTTCTTTACTTCGTTCAGCAAGTTGTCTCACCACTACAACACTCGAGCTAATTTCAGAAGGAAGATGGACAACTTAGAATAAGAGAATCGCGAGCTGCGTGGGGAAGTTTCTGCTTTGAAGGCCGACATGGCCAATCTTACTGCTCTGATAGAATCTCTGGTGGCTGCTCAGAATCATTCACTAAGTGTTTAGCCTCAGCAAACAAGGGTTACTACTGAAGCTCTGATTGTTCTTGTGTCTGCTACTCTAGCACTTATTCAGAATTGCATGCCTCGAGGTTATCCATGGGGAATGCCAGAGAACTGTGTTCCTGAAGGTTTCTATCTTGGTCCTCAAGATACTCCAGTTGTTTAGACAACTGTTACTCTTGCACCTCATGTGGTGCATGTTGCTTCTGTTGCACCTCCTTCAGTGAATATGGTTCCATTTGCTAATGATGACATGTGTCATCATTTTCCTCCACCAAGTGAAGACTTGGGTCTCTATGATAGAATGGATGATTTTCAAGACCAGTTTGACAAGATGCAGAGGGAGATGAAGGCCCTCAGGGGAAGGAATTGTTCGGGCAGAATGTGAATGATTTGTGCTTGGTCCCGAATGTCAAGATACCTGCGAAGTTTAAAGTCCTGGAATTAGAGAAGTGCAAGGGTAACACGTGTCCTCGTGCTCATCTTGTGATGTATGTAAGAAGAATGTTTACCCATACTGATGATCAGCGTCTGTTGATTCACTTTTTTCAGGATAGTTTGACTGGTGCTGCGTTGAAGTGGTATATGAGTTTGGACAGTGTTAATATCCATACTTTCAATGACTTGGGAGAAGCATTTATCATACAATACAAATAAAACATGGACATGGCGCCTGACCGTGATCAACTCAGGGCCATGGTCCAGAAGGACAAGGAATCATTCAAAGAATATGCACAGAGATGGCGTGAGGTAGCCGCCCAAGTGATTCCTCCCATGGAAGAAAAGGAGATGACTAAGATTTTCTTGAAGACCCTGGGTGCTTTCTACTACTAGAGGATGGTAGCGAGTGCGCCAAGTGACTTTACTGAAACGGTGGGCATGGGTATCCATTTGGAAGAGGCTTTAAGAGAGGGCCGTTTAACAAAAAATGAAAGTTTTGTAAGTATGAAGAAGCCATCTTATAGGTTTTCCAAAAATAAGGAAGGAGATACAAACGATGTCATGCAAGAAAGGAGGGTTAATCCTCCTAGAAGAAATTATCAGCGTCATCAGCAAGTCACCTCAGTTACTCTAGTTGTTGGTGTAGCTCCAACCATCGTTGCTTATTAGAGACCATCCCATCAGAGGAATCAAGGACATAATCAGAGAAGGGAGAGTTATGATCCTATCCCTATGAGCTATAAAAAATTACTTTCGGCGTTAATTCATAAGAAGTTGGTTCAGACCCGGCCACCTCCCGCTGTACCATCACCATTGCCTTGGTATTACAAGGCAGACTAAACATGTGCTTTTCATCAGGGAGCACCAGGGCACAATGTTGAGAATTGTTATCCTTTGAAAACTGAAGTACAGAAATTGGTGAAGTCTGGTATCTTATCTTTCAAGGATGTTGGCCCAAATGTGAAAGATAATCTTATCCCAAAGCACAGAGGAGAAAATGTTGTGAACGTGGTGGCCAGTTGTCCAGGCGACTTCCGGATTTTTGATGTTAATTTGGTTATAGGAGATTTTGTGAAAATGCATGCAGACCTCTATGAATTTATCTACTATACATATGACCATGCCGGTTGTGCTATTTGCAGTACATATATACAGGTTTGTGACAAGATAAAGGCCAATTTGCAGGAGATGATGGATGAGGGCCTCATCCATATAACCAGGCCTAGGGAAGAGTATGAAGAGGAAGTAAACATGGTTTCTGGATGTTCTAGGGATTTTAGAATCTTTTATGTGGAATATATGAATGTGGATCTTATACAATTGCATGCTACTTTCTGCCACATGATTGGTCAGGTAGAACATCAGTATGGATCTTGCGGAATTTGTTGTCGGGACTCCCAAGGATGTTCAATTGTTAGGAAAGTTGTTCATCTATTGTTGGATAATGGAACTATCAAGGTTACAGGTCAAAGGGATGATTACCATTAAGTTGGTGTGATTGAGATTTGTTTGGCTGAAGAAGAGTCAGATGATGAGTATGCCTCTACAGATGAGTACTTCTCCTCAGATGAAGATTTATTTTCCAGAGATGACTATGTAATGATTGGTTATGTTGAAGAGGGATTAAATGTTATTGTGCCTTGTTTTGGTGCACCCTCCCATTTTTAAGTTGAATATCATTGCAAGCCAAATATTACTCCATTAGTGATTAGTTTGTCGGGTCATGTCCCCTACAAGTCAGATAAGGTTGTACCCTACAAATATAATGCTACAATCTTAGAGGATGGTGTGGAAGTTCCCATCCATCCAATGCCTAATGTTGGAAATATTATTGAGACTATCCGAGTGACCCGCAGTGGTCGTGTATTTGCACCAGTTGTTCGTGGAGATGTTAGTATTGGAAATAAAATTGTTGAAAATGTTGAACCCAAGAAGGAAATGAGTGAATCTAGTGGAGCTATGCTAGAGAAAGAGGTCGATGATATTTTGAAGATAATCAAGATGAGTGACTACAGAATTGTAGATCAGCTGCTGCAGACTCCTTCAAAAATATATATCTTGGCTTTATTGATGAACTCCTCTGCTCACAGAGAATCTTTGATGAGGGTATTAGACCAAACCTTCGTAGAAAGTGTTATGCCTGTAGACCAATTCAACAGTGTGGTAGGTAACATTACATCATGTAATAACCTGAGTTTCTACGAAGATGAAATGCTCGATGAAGGAAGGAATCACAACCTGGTCCTCCACATCTCTATGAACTGCAAAAATGACTCATTATCCAATGTGTTGATTGATAATGGATTTGCATTGAACGTTATACTGAGGAGCACACTTATGAAGTTGAAATACCAAGGAACGTCCATGCGCCCAAGTGGCATTATTGTGAAAGCGTTTGATGGATCAAGGAAATATTTTATTGGTGAAGTGGACTTGCCTATTCATATAGGCCCACATTTGTTTCAAATTACTTTCCAGGTCATGGATATTGTACCCGCTTATAGCTGCTTGCTAGGACAGCCGTGGATACATGAGGCGGGGGCTGTCACTTCGACTTTACACCAGAAGCTGAAGTTTGTACGTGAAGGAAAAGTGGTAATTATAAATGAAGAACAAGCATTATTGATATCTCATTTTTGCAGCAGGTTGTGCGTAATGGCCATAGTGACGTATGGGGACAGGTTGTTGATCCACCTGTGAACAAGAATAGAGCTGGCTTAGGGTTCTCTGTGAAGAATGATAAAGATAAGAGCATGAAGTTGAAGTCTGTTGCATGTAAGTATCAAGACATCTTTTGTAGCGGGGGTTATCTTCATCCAATTGTTTCCAGGATTAATGTCATTATGGAAGATGAAGCAGAGCCAGAAATGCCAAATTATGTGACGCATGGAGTTAGGGTTCAGAACTGGATCACCGTTGATGTTCCCTCTTGCATACATGTTTCAAAGTAATTTGTTTTGTTAATCTTTTTGAAAAGCTTTCACTATGCCCAAGGTGAAAGTATTGATATTGCATGGGCTCATCGTTGGCTTTGATTTTTTAAAATCAATAATAAAAGTTATCTTTGTTTCTCAAATTGTGTCTTTATTTTTTGCTTTTTCTTGGAAAATGGTAATCAGAAAAAAAAACCTTTCAAAATAAATGATAACTGAAATTCAATCTGCATGATCACTTGTTATATGTGTCAGTTTCTAAAAGCAACCATAAATCATATGTGAAGAATAATTAAAAAACTATTGAATACAATGACCTTTCACCCTCTCCCGACTTTGAATGTCTTGTGTATGGGGCCGAAGAAGAAGACTATGATTAGATTCCAGAAGAGGTCTCACAGTTGCTTGAGCGCGAGGAAAATGCCATTCACCCATATAAAGAGCCATTGAAAGTAACCAATTTGGGTTTAGAAGAAGATCCGAAGGAAGTCAAGATCTGAGCTTTGTTATATCCTAATATGATAAGCAAGTTGATTGAGATGTTGAAAGAGTATGTGGATATTTTTGCTTGGTCTTACCAAGATATGCCTGGTCTAAATAAAAATATTTTAGAACACCGTTTACCGCTGAAGCCAGAGTGTCCGCCAATCAAACAGAAGTTGTGAAGAACTCACCCTGATATGGTAGTGAAGATCAAAAAGGAAGTTCTAAAGCAGATTAGTGTTGGTTTTCTTGTGACATCAGTGTACCCTCAGTGGATTGCCAATATTGTCCCAGTACTGAAGAAAGACAGAAAAGTTCGCATGTGCGTAGATTACATAGATCTAAATGAAGCTAGTCCAAAAAATGATTTTCCATTGCCACACATTGATATGTTGGTGGATAGCACAGAAAAATTCAAAGTTTTCTCATTCATGGACGGATTTTCCGGGTATAATCAAATAAGGATGGCTCTTAAGGTCATGGAAAAAACAACGTTTATCACACCCTAGGGAACATTCTATTACAGAGTGATGCCCTTCGGGTTGAAGAACGCTGGTGCAACATATTAGAGGGCGTTGACAACCATATTACATGATCTGATGCACAAAGAAATTAAGGTATATGTTGATGATATGATTTCTAAATCCCAGACTGAAGAAGGGCGTGTAGAAGATTTGTTGAAGTTGTTTCAGCATTTGAGGAAATATCGTCTCCGCTTGAATCCAAATAAGTGTACCTTCGGTGTTCGATCAGGGAAATTGTTGGTTTTCATTGTTATCCAGAGAGGGATTGAAGTTGACCCTGATAAAGTCAAAGAAATTTAAGAAATGCCAGCGCCAAGAACTGAAAAGCAAGTCAAAGGGTTCCTCTAGCGTTTGAATTATATTTCCAGATTCATTTCCCACATGACTACAACATGTGAACCAATCTTTAAGTTGTTAAAGAAAGATCAAGGTTGTGTGTGGACAGATGAATGCCAAAGGGCATTTAAAATTATTAAAGAATATCTTCTTGAACCTCCTATCTTTCTCCCTCCTGTTGAAGGAAGACCATTGATCATGTATCTGACAGTGTTAGATAACTCCATGGGATACATTTTGGGACAACAACATGTAACAGGGAAGAAAGAGTATGCCATTTATTATCTCAGTGATGTGTCTGCGATCGACCTAATGTGTCTAACGGTATTTTAATTGCAAGTGCACAGTCTATCGCGGTATTAATAAAAAGATGTTGAACCCACAGGGACTTCGTAATCACTCTAGTGTTATGAACAGGGTTGTTTAGCTAAGACGGAAATTGTCACGTTTGGTTTTTAGAAGTTTAAAACAAAAGGGAAACTAAATTCAATTAAGGGAATTAATATTAAAGTGGTCGGAGCGTGATGATTTGAACCTATGCGAATTAAGTTTTACCTAAGCATATAAAAATATTTAACTTAATTGTTCTGTAGTACTTATCAGTTTAAAAACCCTCGATTCACACTCTCGTGGTCTTACCTCGGATCATACTCCTAAAGCCAAATGTCTGCTCTCGCTAGTCCATAAGTGTTTAGAAAGCATCTTTTTGAAAACTAAATAAGTCTAATTTGTTTTAAAGCGCTCTCGCTGTATTTAAATCGAATGCCTAACTTTAGCTATCCGGTTAAAACCTCACACTCTCGTGGTCTTGATTTCTCCCTATTTCACTTTCTTTACTCTCGTAATAAAAAGCTTAATTTTTAATTATAAAAAGTCACGGCCAGAAATTAAGTTGATTAAGGTTTTAGCTTAGAAATACATTAATTTATTCGGTTATTTCATCACACCCTGACTACGGGTATTTAGCTACTCATAATGCTCGGAATTAAAAAGCAGGAAATAAATTCAGAAAACAATAGCGCATGCATCATAAATAAAGAATAGAAATATAACATAAATAAAATTGCAATTATATTAAATATAATAAAAACCTGATAAGCAATCAAATCTGAGATCCTTCTTCCACAAGCCGGCAAGATTGGAACGTCGGAATGAAAACTTAAATGGACGAAATTCGGAAATAAAATCGAGATTAAAAATCGGCAGAGCTTCCGCAAGGTTTTTGTGAACTAAACTCTCCTCCCTTTTCTTTCTAAGTCTAAGCTATTTATAGAGAATAAAAGTACGGTTGGAATTATATCTGAGTTCCTAGATTCTTGGTTTTACTGAGAAAAATGAGGAGAGAGTGGCCTTGGAAGTTGGAGAGAATTTAGGCACGTATGCATGCTTTGCTTGACCACTTCATTTTTCTTTACCACGTTCTGTTGCTTGACCACGTTCAAAATTTAATACTTATAAGCTTGTTACGGGCGTGGCTGGGGCGTTACGCGCAGTTTGCATGAAATAGCGCGTTACGGTCGTGGCAGGGGCGTGACAAGCGTAACGCGCGTCTGAAGCGTCTTACGGTCGTGGCAAGGGCGTGACGACCGTAATGGCAGCAATTATGGATTTCTTGACAGATTTATCTTTTCTCTTTGGTCTTGGCCGCAATCTCGCACATTTCACGTTTCTTCTTAGTTTGAGCTGAGATATGTTGTACCTGCATAAAACCATACAAAACTCGGAATATTCGAGAGTTAATCGGGTAAATACGACATAAAACGGATAAATTTTATGGTAAATATATGATATGATTTCGCGTTATCAAATCCTCCCATACTTAAAACTTTGCTTGTCCTCAAGCAAATAGTCGTAAAAAAAATCGGACAAGTGTTCGCTAGGCGCACGTGCATGACATACCTTTTGTTTTCAAGATAAAACACAGGAAACCAATCGTCAGTCGGTCGATACTCGAGTAAAACATCAGTGATATGCCAATGACACAATTGAGTCGCGTATTTCCACCTTAACAAACCGCTTAATCGTTTCTTCATATTTAAACCTCGATCCTCGCGTGCTTTTTCGCCCGGTTTCGTTCTGGCGCAATCACATTAAGCCCTTTGTCTTTTCACGCGCGTAGTGGAGTAGCCGGTTAGTAACTTTGATCCTATTTTTGTCGCGGGGTCTGGTACACGGATGTGGTTACCCTAGATTTTTCCAAATTGGAGGTTGCGGGGGATCGAGCCGTAGCACGCCCTACCAAGTTCAGATCCAGATACCTCTGAACCAACCAACAATGGACTTCTTCTCTTATACTTATGTCTCGTATGCGATCTTTGTCTTTTGGCACAAGATTTTCTTTGTTTAGCATCGAGATGAGAAGATCAGGCATCAAACACTTATATTCATCGGCTCCCCATGTGGTTTGTGTCCAGACGGTGCTGACTGCTAGTATAAACTACTAGGAGTTACTTCAGAACTTAAAAATCGAGGTGTACATATAACGTTTTGTTTAGACGGGTTGCATAAGTAGGATGTTAGCAGTGTCATAGTCGTATTGATTTTGTTTACTCGTTCTCGTCTTCCTAACTAGGTTTCCGCTTTAAGGTAGGTATGTCGAGCTATACGAGCAAAGAATTTTTTATTTTTTTTTGGTATGGCTTAAAATACGGGGAAAACTTGAAAAACTTGAAAATATCATAATAGAGTTACCATAAATTTACTACAACATGAAGGAAATATAACATCTACAAGAAGGAAATGTAACGTCTCTCCCACACTATATCAGACACTGTCTCAATGTCATGATATATGGCAGGAAGGATTACAAAAAGAAAAACGGACGGAAAGGTAAATGAATGGAATACAAAAACAAAAACAAAAGAAAACTACTGGTGGCCTCTGCCTCTGCTTCAGGTGCGGGAGCGTCGGGTAGGTGTGGCCTCGAGGTCGGTATCATGCGAGCCAAGAGTGGTGACGTCCATGCGTAAGGCGTTTAGCTCGGAGAAAACCTCATCCAGCTTCTCGTTGATGTTGTGATGGCCGCTCAAGATTTGGATGTTTTGCGCATGTAGAGTGTCATACTGCTCCTGATGCTTTCTTTCAAGAGCTATAGCCATCTGATTTTGCTGATGGAGGGATCTGAGGACGTCCTCCATAGTAAAAGGAGGTGGTGCAGAAGAGGACTCAGGAATGTCGGGAGCAGGTGTTTCACGATCCAATTCCTCCTGGATCTCGTCAGTTGGAGCAGCTGGCTAGGCATCATGCACGGGAGCATGGCCGTCAGGGGCATCAAATAGCCAATCGGCTCGGTTATGCGGATCGATACGGTCCCTGCAAGGCAAAACAATGTTAGAATAAACAACGTTACAGATCACTGGATGGAACCGACCGTCGTCCCGTTGGTGAATGAGATGAGCCGATTTGCAATGGTCTAAGGTAAGCAAGACTGGTGCTCTGGAGGGCAGATGGGCAAGGGTGTCGCCATGATTCAGGGCCAATGCAATAGAAGTGACAAGCCCTCCGAAATAGAAGGGTTTGCCGCTGCGAGTGCAAATAGAATGAATATGGGCCAAGAGGAATGGTGCGGCATTGATTTTCTGATTGGTAAACGCACATTGCATGAAGAACAGCTCTTTGGAGTTAAGCTTGTGGTTACTATCCCTTGCAAAAATGGTGTTGGATAAGATGTGATGGAAGTAGCGAATGGCGGGGTTATGGATTTGGGTAGCATTGAGGTGATTGTAGGAGTTAGCCCAATTGTTGGTCAGGCTATGCCAAAGGTTGAAGGATTCCACATGGAAGGTGTCAGGCACACAGAGGTGAGCGCCTTCATCAGTACAGAAGTCGAGTAGGCGACCGAATGCATTCTGAGAGAAGTCGTATTCGGTGCCGAAGATGCGGAACCTTACCACACCGGTAAGTTGATTTCTTGGACCATTCAGAGTGATGTAGCAGAATGAACTGAGGAACTCGAGGGTGAGATTCTCGTACGTTGGTTGGGGCTGGCTACAGAGGGTCCAAAGGTTGACATTCTGTAGGAGGTGTTGGACACTTTCAAGTAACCCGAGGTCTCGGAGGCAGTCAATGTCGACGAATCTCATGGGATGGATGCCTCAGCGTTGGAACTTCAGGAACCTCGTGCGTTGGGTTTCACCTGCTTCACCATCGCGTAAGTAGATGCCTGGAATTTGTTGGTTGATGTTTGCCATTTTAGAATGCTAAAGCGTTAGAGATAGTGGGTTTGGGTTGTGGGATGGAGTTTGTGAGGTATCGGTTGTGAGATGTAGATAATGATGAGGGAAAATATTGGGAAGGATGAAAATTAATGGAGAATGAAGGTGAGTTAAGTGGTGTGAGTGGGGATTTATGGAGGGAGTGTGAAGGTTTTGAAATAGTGGAGAAAGAGGGAAGGTTGCAGAAGAAGCGCTGCTGTCTGCTACAAGGGTCACTGATGTAACCCGTGTTACGGTCGTAACACAGGGGTGACGATCGTAACACTCTAAAAGGCGTGTGGCGAACGTAAGAGGGTTGTGACGGTCGTAACAACTGCAAAATGTGCAATTTCTTAACAGACTGTGTTGTATCAAGTCTGCAACATTCTATCTCTAAACAGAGGCATTTTAATAGCAATATAAATTCAATGGTATACCAAGAAAATGCAAGCATATATGTTCCAAAATATCACACCATCAGCAATTAGAGTAAAAACCCGCAATTTATGTAAAGCATTATAATTCGTGCAGAGGAATCTAGCAAACCAGTATTAAACAATTGAAACGATGATTTCGTAAAACTGCATGTTCAACAACATAAGCTCAAAAATTACATAAAGATAAATTTGTTCTACATTTAAAACGAAACTGAAAGTGTGCAGAAATTGGAAACTTCCTAGAAACAAAACAAAATGAAATATAAAACTGTAGCTGCCGTTCGTGACTTCATCCAAGCTTTGCTTTTATTTCTTCGAGTGAATTATGAATGTAATAAAATTGCTCCACGGTTATGTCGGTTAATCCCATTATTTCCAGACGCATGCTTTTTATTTCATCTTTTAATCCATTAATGTTAGTCTGGTAGGTATTAAGTGTGGTGGTAATTTTGTTAAGGTTATCAGTATAATCCTTCGTTGTTGTTTCAGGGGCTGCATGGGCTTCCGCCATGTTGACATTTTCGTAATAACCAGGAGGAGTCTCGGGGTCACCCATATCGGACATAATATCATCATAAATTTGATAATCTTGCGGTGTCTCAAGTGTAGGAGGTTGGTCGGGCGGGTTTAGCTCATAAATCCAGTTGTCACGGTTATGGACACTCACTTTGTTATGGTTTAGAAGGGTGAATAAGTTTACAACTTCATCTCTTATCAGATAATCATAAGGTGGGTAAGCATGGTTTGCTATCATACGGCGGTTAAAGCAAAAAGCAAGATTCATGGGACAAATCGTACCAAAATGCGGGCACCTATTCAGCTGGTGTCTTAGGTCGAGGGCATGTGCAATCATTGTGACCAGGCCACCTATGATGATTGGTTCATCGGGGTTATCGATAATGCGGTAAAAGGTTTGCATCAGGAATGGTACGGCATTAACGGGGTGGCCTTGGTGCATACAATATAGTAAAAATATCTCGTCCTTAGACACTGCAGTCTGGTTCTCCTCTTTCCCAAATACAATATGGGCTAGAATCTTATGGAAATAGCGGATAGCAGGGTTATGAATTTCATCATTATCCATGTTATCTGGATCAGGGTGATAATTACCAGTCAAAGTTCCCCAAAAGTAGTCTAGCTCAATATCCATCAGCTCAACCTGGGTAGTGGAAAAGGCAAAAGGGCCGCTAGGGAATCCTAACAGGTCAGCTAATTCCTTATGATTGTAAACAAAATTAATGCCGAAGAGACGGAAACTTATGAATCCTTTACGGGTTCCTTTCCCGTGTTCTGGTAAATGGACTAGGGAGCTTAGAAATTCAAAGGTGAGCTCACGGTAGGTGGCAAACCTAGTCTTAATAAGGGCTTTTTCCCACCCCAACTGGTTAAACAAGTACATAACACTATCCAATATACCTAGGGTATTCATAGTGGGTTCATCATGATAAAGTGTTATGCCAATGTTTCTTTTAGATAATTCCTCGAATTTTCTCTTCTGGTTTATACCCCTAAAGGTGGTTTCTAAGAAATTATATGGCTTTGGTTCCATGGTTATTGTTAGGGAAACTAGTCAGAAGAGAAGGTACAAAGGAAACAAAAACTTTTCAGAAATCCTGTGGCAAGTAAAATTATTTTTGAAATTAGCAACAGTTTTCATGAAAATTATAACAGAAGAAACAAAATGAAAATGAAACTTAAATAGAAATAAATGCAGAAATGAAAAGTATAACAAATAACAATTAACAATTAGGTGGGTTGCCTCCCACTCAGCGCTGTTTTTAATGTCAAAAGCCTGACATAGTGCCTAGCAGCAGATTATTCGGGTGAAATATCGGGTAATTTTAAAAGTCTTAGACTATTCGTATAGTCTCTATTTTCAATGTTATTGTATATTTTTAACCGCTGCCCGTTTACTCTAAACGGGTCAGTATTTCTACCCTTAATTTCTATCGCTCCGCTAGGAAACACTTTTGTAATTTCATACGGACCTGACCATCTAGATTTTAATTTACCAGGGAAAAGCCTAAGTCTTGAGTTAAATAATAGTACGACATCTCCTACACTAAATTCTTTCCTAGCTAAACGCTTATCATGCCATTTTTTAGTTCTTTCTTTGTATATTTTAGCATTCTCGTAAGCATCTAATCTTAACTCTTCTAGTTCATTTAAATCCAGGACTCGTTTTTCTCCCGCAGTAGTGTAGTTCATGTTGAGCGTTTTAATTGCCCAATACGCTTTGTGTTCTAATTCTACTGGGAGGTGACAGGATTTTCCGTATACAAGCTTGAAGGGTGTAGTTCCTATAGGGGTCTTGTAGGCCGTCCTATAGGCCCATAAAGCTTCGTTGAGCTTTGATGACCAATCCTTCCTGGTTGTGGCTACAGTTTTTTCTAAGATCTGCTTAATTTCTCTGTTCGATACTTCGACTTGTCCACTGGTTTGTGGGTGGTATGGTGTTGATATACGATGTTTCACTCCATACTTAAATAGTAATTTGTCGAATATCTTTGAGATGAAATGGGAGCCACCGTCACTAATGACGAGTCTCGGTACACCGAATCTTGGAAAGATTATGTTTCTAAAGAGTTTGATTACCACTCGGGTGTCATTTGTAGGAGAGGCTATGGCCTCGATCCATTTTGAGACATAATCAACCGCGACGAGTATATATTTGTTTCCAAAAGAAGATGGGAAGGGTCCCATGAAATCGATTCCCCATACGTCGAAGATTTCTACCTCTAGTATTCCCCTTTGAGGCATTTCATCGCGTCTTGAAATATTGCCGGTGCGTTGACACCGATCGCAATTTCTAACAGCGATGTGGACGTCTTTCCACAGATTAGGCCAGAATAGGCCAGCTTGTAAGATCTTTGCACAAGTTTTGGAAATGCTTGTGTGTCCCCCGTAAGGAGACGAATGACAGTGGGAAATGACATCTTCTATCTCTTCCTCGGGTATGCATCGACGGAAGATTCCGTCTGGTCCTCTTTTAAACAGTAAGGGCTCGTCCCAATAGTAGTGTTTGAGATCGTGGAAGAATTTCTTTTTCTGTTGGTAAGTAAGATCTGGTGGGAGCGTGTTTGCAGCTAGATAGTTAACTATGTCAGCATACCATGGCAGTCCCATGGTTGCATGGATTGCTTTTACGGCTTCCTCGGGTTTTGGTTCGGTTAGGTTGAAATGAGCCAGGTCGTTCCTTATTTGGGCTATCAATTGCTCATATGGAAAATCGTCGTTAATCGGCACTTGTTCGGGTTTTATATCTTCCAATCTTGACAAGTTATCCGCTACGACGTTTTCGGTCCCCTTTTTATCCTTAATTTCTAAGTCAAATTCTTGCAAAAGAAGGATCCATCTGAGGAGCCTTGGTTTTGCATCTTTCTTATTTAATAGATATCTTATAGCAGCGTGGTCCGTGTAGATGATGATTTTCGCTCCTACTAGATAGGAACGGAATTTGTCAAGCGCGAAGACGACTGCTAATAGCTCTTTCTCAGTCTTGGCGTAGTTCATTTGGGCTTGGTCTAGCGTTCTGCTAGCGTAGTAAATGGCGTGTAGTTTCTTTTCTTTCCTCTGTCCAAGAATTGCGCCCACGGCGTAATCACTCGCGTCGCACATGATTTCGAAGGGTAAATTCCAATCGGGCGGTTGCATGATTGGTGCGGTGATAAGGGATGATTTTAGAGTTTCAAACGCTTTATGACAATCATCGTCGAATATGAACGCAACGTCTTTCATTAACAGACCGGTAAGTGGTTTAGTAATTTTTGAGAAATCTTTAATGAATCGCCGGTAAAAACCAGTGTGTCCTAAAAAGCTTCGTATTTCTCTAATGGTCTTAGGTGGTCGGAGTTCTTTTATGACTTCTATTTTGGCTTTGTCAACTTCAATCCCTTTATTGGATATGACATGTCCTAGCACGATTCCTTCTCGGACCATGAAATGGCATTTTTCCCAATTGAGCATGAGGTTTACTTTTACGCACCTTTCTAAGACTTTCTCTAGGTTTGACAGACATCCTTCGAAACTTCCCCCACACACTGAGAAATCATCCATGAACACCTCCATGATGTTGTCTATAAAATCTACAAAGATTGACATCATACATCGTTGGAAGGTAGCTGGGGCATTACACAATCCGAAGGGCATTCGTCTATATGTGAACGTTCCATACGGACACGTGAAAGTAGTCTTTTCTTGATCGTCAGGGTGAATGGGGATTTGAAAGAATTCGGAGTAACCGTCTAGATAGCAGAAATAGGAATGTTTGGATAACCGTTCTAGCATTTGATCTATGAAGGGTAGAGGAAAATGGTCTTTTCGAGTGGCTTTGTTTAGTTTTCTATAATCTATACACACTATATGTCCATTGACTACTCTTTGAGTTATTGGTTCGCCTTTCGCGTTCTTAACAATGGTGATACCTCCTTTCTTGGGCACCACGTGTACTGGGCTCACCCACTTACTATCAGAGATCGGGTATATGATTCCAGCTTCCATAAGCTTTGTAATTTCATCTCTGACTACAGTGCTAAGAATCGGGTTAATCCTTCTTTGAGGTTCTCTAGAGGTTTTACAATCCTCTTCTAGCAAAATACGGTGCATGCAAATTGAAGGACATATTCCTTTCAAATCAGATATGTTATACCCTAGTGCGGTTGGATACCTTCTTAGGACGCCCAAAAGTTTTTCAGTTTCGAGCTTCCCTAAGTTGGAGTTTACTATTACTGGTCGCGTGTGTTTGGTATCAAGGAATTTGTATCTTAGATTCTTAGGTAAAATTTTCAATTATACACTGGGGTTCTTCGGGCATGGCATGTGGTCAGGCGTGAGTGCTAAACTTTCATTTAGACTGTCATCATTTTCGAATATTGGAGAGGTTTGGATTTCCATTATCTCGGAATATTTTGTCTGTTCTGCTTCCATTTCCCTTACGCACTCGTCAATGACATCTATAAGATGACATGTGTCGTTCATGGCTGGTGCTTGTAAGAATTGAGTAAGGATGAATTCCACTTTTTCTTCCCCAACTTCGAACATTAGTCTGCCCTTCTTTACATCAATTATAGCTCCGACGGTTGCTAGGAAGGGTCTCCCTAGTATGATGGGGGTAACTGAGTCCTCGGTTATGTCCATGATGATGAAATCGGTCGGGATATAGAATTGACCTATTCTAACTGGAACGTTTTCCAGTATACCTACAGGGTATTTAACCGATCGGTCGGCTAATTGGACGGACATTTTCGTGGGTCTGAGTTCTCCCATCTCTATCTTTTTGCAGATAGATAAGGGCATGACACTAATGCTTGCTCCTAAGTCACATAGAGCTTTGTCTATGACAAATTTTCCAATATTACAAGGTAGAGAGAAACTACCTGGGTCTTTTAGCTTAGGAGGCATATTGTTTTGAATGATCGCGCTACACTCGGCAGTGAGTGTAACTGTTTCGTTATCTTCTATCTTTTTCTTGTTGGATAGGATTTCCTTGAGAAATTTAGCGTACGAGGGCATCTGAGTGATGGCTTCTGTAAAAGGTATTGTTATATTGAGTTGTTTCAGAAGTTCACGAATTTCTTGAATTGGCCCATCGTTTTGGAATTTGTAAGTCTCTGAGGATACGGGGTTGGTGGTTTATAAGGTGGTGGAGGTACATAAGGCTTCTCTGGCTCCACTGCCTCTTGCGTTTCGCTTTCCTTTTCTTTTTCTCTGGGTTCATTGGCTTTTTCAGTCGGCTCGCTCTGTTTTTGGTACATGGCTGGATTTTCTAGTCTTGAGTCAACAGGTCCGTCGAGTTCTTTTCCACTTCTCAGTATCACAGCATTAGCATGTCCTTTTGGGTTGGGCTGTGGTTGACCAGGAAAAATTCCAGCCGGTGCTGCAGTAGGTGCTTGTTATTGAGCTACCTGTGAAATTTGCGTCTCAAGCATCTTGTTATGGGTGGCTAAAGCACCAACCTTGCTAGTTAATTGTTTTATCTGCTCATTAGTATGTAAATTTTGATTCATAACGTCTTTATTAGTCTGAGCTTGGGAAGCAATGAAGTGCTCTATCATGATTTCTAGGTTAGATTTCCTAGGAGCATTAGGTCCATTACCAGGATGATTTGGGGTAGATTTTGGATAACCGGGTGGTGTGGCAGGAGCTTGTCCAGGCGCATATAACGCGCTGTTACTTTTGTATGAAAAATTCGGATGATTTTTCCAGCCAGGGTTATAGGTATTGCTATAAGGGTTCCCTTGTACATAGTTTGCTTGTTCAGCTGGAACTCCTGTTAGAAGTGGGCATTCTGGAGCAAGATGTGATTGAAGACCACATAGATCGCAAGTTTGGACAACTGCAGCCACGGTAGCTGCAGGAGTAGTGGTAAGGTTTTCTAGCTTTTGGGTAAGAGCTTCCACTTTAGCATTGACTTAGTCCAGGATATTCACTTCAGACATTCCACCTTTGGTTTGGGATTTCTCCACATTAGCTCTTTCGATTCCCCATTGATAGTGGTTTTGGGCCATACTTTCGATAAGTTGATTTGCTTCGGCATATGGTTTATCCATCAGTGCGCCACCAGCAGTGGCGTCTATAGTCATTCTTGTGTTATACAAGAGACCGTTATAAAACGTATGAATGATTAGCCATTCTTCTAAACCATGATGAGGACAGAGTCTAATCATATCCTTGTAACGTTCCCATGCTTCGAAAAGTGATTCGTTATCTTTTTGTCTAAAACCGTTGATGTTAGCTCTAAGCATAGCAGTTTTGCTTGGTGGGAAATATCTAGCCAAGAAGACTTTTTTTAATTCATCCCATGTGGTGATTGAATTTGAAGGGAGAGATTAGAGTCAGGCTCGGGCTCTGTCTCTTAAAGAAAAAGGAAATAGGCGCAATCGTATCGCCTCGGGGTTTACACCATTCGCTTTTACAGTGTCTGCGTACTGCACAAACACTGACAGATGTAGGTTAGGGTCGTCAGTAGGGGATCCAGAAAATTGGTTCTGCTGAACGGAGGATAGAAGCGAAGGTTTCAGCTCGAAATCGTTTCGAGCGATAGCAGGGGCGGCAATGCTGTTGTGAGGCTCCGCTTGCGAAGGAACTGCGTAGTCCTTAAGAGCGTGAGGCGGATTTGGTACGTCAGCCATTGTCGATTCTTCGGTAGATTCTGATAACGGGATATCAGGAATTTTAGTCGGAGGAAGATTGTTGAGAGATCGGTATTCTTGAATTCGGCGTCTTAATCTTAAGTAACGCTCGATATCGTTAATTTGTAAATGCAAAGGCTCGTTTTGAGAACGAGTGTTTGGCATATAACAGAGGGAAATATAAAAAGTTGCCTTAGTCTAGACAGCGTTGTTTTCAGATTACACTAGTGACTAAACTAAAGTCCCCGGCAACGGCGCCAAAAACTTGATGTGTCTGCGATCGACCTAATGTGTCTAACGGTATTTTAACTTCAAGTGCACAGTCTATCGCGGTAGTAATAAAAAGATGTCGAACCCACAGGGACTTCGTAATCACTCTAGTGTTATGAACAGGGTTGTTTAGCTAAGACGGAAATTGTCACGTTTGGTTTTTAGAAGTTTAAAACAAAAGGGAAACTAAATTCAATTAAGGGAATTAATATTAAAGTGGTCGGAGCGTGATGATTTGAACCTATGCGAATTAAGTTGTACCTAAGCATATAAAAATATTTAACTTAATTGTTTTGTAGTACTTATCAGTTTAAAAACCCTCGATTCACACTCTCGTGGTCTTACCTCGGATCATACTCCTAAAGCCAAATGTCTGCTCTCGCTATTCCATAAGTGTTTAGAAAGCATCTTTTTGAAAACTAAATAAGTCTAATTCGTTTTAAAGCGCTCTCGCTGTATTTAAATCGAATGCCTAACTTTAGCTATCCGGTTAAAACCTCACACTCTCGTGGTCTTGATTTCTCCCTATTTCACTTTCTTTACTCTCGTAATAAAAAGCTTAATTTTTAATTATAAAAAGTCACGGCCAGATATTAAGTTGATTAAGGTTTTAGCTTAGAAATACATTAATTTATTCGGTTATTTCATCACACCCCGACTACGGGTATTTAGCTACTCATAATGCTCGGAATTAAAAAGCAGGAAATAAATTCAGCGCATGCATCATAAATAAAGAATAGAAATATAACATAAATAAAATTGCAATTATATCAAATACAATAAAAACCTGAAAAGCAATAAAATCCGAGATCCTTCTTCCACAAGCCGGCAAGATTGGAACGTCGGAATGAAAACTTAAATGGACGAAATTCGGAAATAAAATCGAGATTAAAAATCGGCAGAGCTTCCGCAAGGTTTTTGTGAACTAAACTCTCCTCCCTTTTCTTTCTAAGTCTAAGCTATTTATAGAGAATAAAAGTACGGTTGGAATTATATCTGAGTTCCTAGATTCTTGGTTTTACTGAGAAAAATGAGGAGAAAGTGGCCTTGGAAGTTGGAGAGAATTTAGGCACGTATGCATGCTTTGCTTGACCACTTCATTTTGCTTTACCACGTTCTGTTGCTTGACCACGTTCAAAATTTAACACTTATAAGCTTGTTAGAGGCGTGGCTGGGGCGTTACGCGCAGTTTGCATGAAATAGCGCGTTACGGTCGTGGCAGGGGCGTGACGAGCGTAACGCACGTCTGAAGCGTCTTACGGTCGTGGCAAGGGTGTGACGGCCGTAATGGCAGCAATTATGGATTTCTTGACAGATTTATCTTTTCTCTTTGGTCTTGGCCGCAATCTCGCACATTTCACGTTTCTTCTTAGTTTGAGTTGAGATATGTTGTACCTGCATAAAACCATACCGAACTCGGAATATTCGAGAGTTAATCGGGTAAATACGACATAAAACGGATAAATTTTATGGTAAATATATGATATGATTTCGTGTTATCACTCAGTAAAAAGTTTACTGATTGTGAGTCACGGTTTTCCATGCTGGAAAAGACATCTTGTGCTCTGGCCTGGGCGGCAAAACGTTTGCGGTAGTATATGTTGAATCACACTACTTGGTTGATCTCCAAAATGGATCCCATCAAGTACATTTTTGAAAAGCCTGCTCTTTCTGGGAGAATTGCCCGCTGGAAGATGCTGTTATCTGAATATGACATTGATTACCGCACTCAAAAAGCTATTAAAAGCAGCGTGTTGGAAGATTATCTTGCTCACCAACCAGTTGATAATTATCAGTCTGTGAAGTATGATTTCCCTGATGAGGATGTGATGTTTTTGAAAGTGAAAGATTGTGATGAACCATTGCTTGAGGAAGGTCCTGATCCCAAATCTCGCTTGAGTATGATATTTGATGGAGCTTTGAATGCTTATGGTAAAGGAATTAGTGTTGTGATTGTCACTCCACGTGGATCACATGATCCTTTTACTGCAAGGTTGACATTTTATTATACTAATAATATGGCAGAATATGAGGCTTACCTCATGGGTCTCGAGGAAGCTATTGATCTCAGAATTAAAATTCTAGATATGTATGGCGATTCAGCTTTGGTAATAAATCAGATTAAAGGAGAGTGGGATACTCTCCACCCCAGCTTGATCCCTTACAAACATTATGCTAGAAGATTGTTACCCTTCTTTAATAAATTTAAATTCCATCACATCCCCAGGGACGAGAATTAAATGGAGGATGCTTTGGCAACTTTGGCTTCTATGTATCAAGTGAATACTTGGAATGATATACCTCGAATTATAGTTCGGCGACTGGATAGGCCCGCTCATGTGTTTACAATAGAAGAGGTAGCAGATGAGAAACCTTGGTATTACGATATCAAACATTTTCTCCAGACTCAGTAATACACGATTGGTGCTTCGATTAAATATAAAAAGACATTGAGAAGATTGTCTGGCAGCTTCTTCCTCAGTGAAAATGTGTTGTACAAGAGAAATTATGACATGGTCTTGCTCATATGCGTGGATAGACACGAAGCAGACATGTTGATGCATGAGATTCATGAAGGTTCATTAGGTACTCATGCCAATGGACATTCGATGGCTAAAAAGATGCCAAGGGCAGGTTACTATTGGCTAACAATGGAATCTGATTGTTACAGGTTTGCAAAGAAGTGCCATAAATGCCAGATTTATGCGGACAAAATTCATGTTCCTCTGACACTTCTCAATGTTATTTCTTCCCCATGGCCTTTCTCTATGTGGGGTATTGACATGATTGGAATGATAGAACCCAAAGCTTCAAATGGACACCGTTTTATCTTGGTAGTAATTGATTACTTCACCAAATTGGTGGAAGCTGCTTCATATACTAATGTTACTAAGCAGGTGGTAGTGCGCTTCATTAAGAATAATCTTATATGTCGGTATGGTGTGTCAAGCAGAATTATCACCGATAATGGCTCGAATCTGAACAACAAGATGATGACAGAACTGTGTGAAGAATTCAAGATTGTCCACCATAATTCATCTATGTACAGGCCGAAGATGAATGGGGTTGTTGAAGCTGCTAATAAAAATATCAAGAAGATCATCTAGAAGATGGTTGTTACTTATAAAGATTGGCATGAAATGCTCCCTTTTGCTTTACATGGATATCAGACATCTGTATGCACTTCAACAAGAGCAACCCGATTCTCCCTTGTGTATGGAATGGAAGTTGTGCTCCCAATCGAGGTTGAGATTCCCTCTTTGCGTGTGATAATGGAAACCAAATTGTCAGAGGCTGAATGGATCCAGAACAGATTTGACCAGTTGAATTTGATCGAAGAGAAGAGAATGACGGCTTGGTATCATGGGAAGTTATATCAGAAGAGAATGAAGAAAGCTTTGATAAGAAGGTCAAACCTCATGAGTTCAGAGAAGGTGACCTCGTGCTCAGGAAGATCATGTCTTTTAACGCTAATTCTAGGGGCAAGTGGACTCCCAATTTTGAAGGCCCATATGTTGTCAAGAAAGCCTTCTCTAGCGGTGCATTAATTCTTGAAACTATGGATGGCGAGGATTTCCCACGTCCTATGAATGATGATGCAGTCAAGAAATACTTCGCCTAAAGAAATAAAATAACAGCTCGCTAAGTTGAAAACCCGAAAGGGTGACTTAGGCAAAAAAGAGCGTCTCGGTAGGCTGAAAACCCGAAAGGGCGGTCTAGGCAAAAGTTAGAGACATAAACAGAATAAAATTTCCCGCTAAGTTGAAAACCCGCAAGGGCAGCTTAGGCAAAAGTTAGGGACTTTCTTGGAGAGTAACTACATCAGACAAGACTTGATCATTGAAGCAACAATCTTCTTGGATCCTCACCATACTTCAACAGGAGCTACTTCTCAAGATTTCAAAGTTGTTAGAGGGAATAGTGGTCATTGTATCTCAATGTATCTTTTCCATTAAATATTACCATTTTCTAAACTTTGTAATTATCCATGGAGTCTCACCATTCGCATACTACCATTCTATCAATAAAATTTGAGCTTTTACCCAATTCTTTGTATTTCTTATTTTTATTCAACTTACAAAGACTCCATTTATTATTGATAATAATTTTCAAAGCAAAAAGATTAAATAACAAGATTGTTTTTCAAAAAGAATTTACAACTAACTTTTACTTTAGATTTTGTGATTCAAGAGGAAAACAAAAGTGATGATCCCAGGAATAGACGAACTCCAGTAAATTTTGGGAAGTGTTGTTTCCCCAGGAAGGTTTTCTCAGTTTTTTTTTGCTGGTTTGCATGATTTTTGTATATTGAAGACGATACCAATTGATGTAAGGTGCAGTATTGGGTTTGTAATCCCAATGTCCCCAGTCAAGTGTTGGTTCATTTTCTGATTTTTGGGTTTGCATGGTCTGAGGTCTCTATTCCAAATTCCACGGTGAAGTCTTCCTTCATATGATGAAAGGTATTTTTCCCTTGATGTGCTGAGATGGAACTATTTGCAAAATGTCGCTCTTTCTGCAGTATTGGCATTATTGTTGGTATTTATTTCCCAGGCAGCTAACCAAGGCGGTATATTTTCTAATAAGTGTTGAGACAGTTGTCAACCCTTTGGGTTTTCACTCGCCAAATGTTGGGTTTGATTTAAAATCCCCAGGTGTTTGACCTCTTTTTATAATGTTGACTTCTTGATTCCCCAAGAAGGTTATCTCAGGGCTTTTTTTTTGTTAGAATAAGTTTGCATGATATGAAGGTTCAATCCAGGGTTCCCCAGTGAATGCCTAGCTATTTTATAGAAGTCTTTTCTCCATGCGCGTGCTAAGTTTTGACTCATTTACGAAGCATCTCCCTCTTGGCAGTACTTGCAGTTCGTTTGATTGCCCGATAATCAGGCAAGGGCAGTGTTTTATTTAAGAAGTGTTGATTTGGTTATCAACTTTTTGGGTTTTCACTCGCCAAGTGTTGGGTTTGATTTAAAATCCCCATAAGATTGGTTCCTTGCTATAATGTTTGACTTCTTAACTCTCCAAGTTGTTGTCCCCATGAGATTTCATACTTTTTTCCCACAGAAGTTGGTGCAATACTTACTCTCAAAATTGAAGAACGTATCTTTGTTTTCCCCAGTGAAGAACTTATCTGGATTTCCCCTCTTCAATGTGATGTTGGTATCTCCCCAATGAAGTCAGCACGAGGTCCCCCGATGATATCTCCATGATGAGGCACTATCTCCCCTAGTGAAGTCTGTATGATATTTCTCCATTGAAGTCAGCTCGAAATCCTCAGTTGATGTTTTACTGATATGGTGTCTGTATTCCTTATTTGAAATCAGTATTGCAATCCCTAATAAAAGTGTGGACCATAAAAACATTTATTTTCCCATTGAAGTCTGAGTGCTATTCCCCGGTAAAGCCTGGATAAGGATGTTGTATCCATGTATCTGTACTGTTTTGTCGCTATGATTTGTTTACTTCTCGATTATGTTCCACCCCATGGAAGTTAAGCCACGAAATAGGATTTTTTCTTCCTCGGTTGGTGCTTATTTTTCTTATGGAATGTTCATCTTGGAGGCGATTTAGCCGAGTGTTGTTTGTGCCTGAGTTGGTTTTGCCTGGTTACTCCCAGTGTTATATGTTTGTTTTGTCAACATATACATGATAGCACTCATACATTCATACATACATCATGCATAGTTAAATTTAGCAAATCATTGCTCATTCAAATTCGTTAATATTTGGTTGACATATTACCCTATTCTGCAGAGTTGTGTTGTCCTCTCTCCAATAGAGTGTCAGACTTAAGTAGAAAGTGTATATTCTTTCAATTTTCCCACTGAGTTATCCCTCGTGGAAGATTTTTGCTTTAGCCTTCCTGTACAGCTCTTTGTATGATGATTTGGGTTTCCCTCTTGAGTTTATTTCTCAAAGAATGTATTTTGGTAGACTGTTTTACTCCTGTTTATTTCTGGTTTGAATCTTTGATCCTCAGCAATATTATTATTGTGGATTTCTGCAAGCTTCGAGCTTTGGTTTGAGAATGTGCATTTATTTTGCACGAAAAGACTTTATCTCCTTAGCACGAATATATTGGCATTTCCCCAGGAAGTCATGATTCATTCCCCAGGAGTTCATATTTCATTCTCCAGGAAGTTATATTGCTTTCCCCGAAAATCATTTTTATAATCCTTCCTATAACAGCAAGTAGCAGGTCTCTTTATTTGAGAAACTTATACTTCCCCTGTAAAAGTCGGCGTTACTTTTTTTGCTATCTTCTCTATGAGTGGATAGTTTGCAGTTCATTGTCAAATTACTCCAATGTATGGCAAGTCTTTTCGATATCGCGGAGACAATTTGTTGTGAAATCTTTGCAAGTGGTAGTCTCTTTATTTGAGACAGGTTATATATTACCCTTTCCAGGCGGAATGCCTTGGTTAAAGAAGAAGTTGAGACCCATTCTAGGTGAAACGCCGGAATTTTGGGAAAAACTTGTTATCTTTTTGCTACCTTTATTGAACGTTGGTAGTTTATCGTTTGTGAACGGCGGTGCTATGATATATTTTCCTTCTACCTTCAGTGAAAGTTGGTAGATCACCATCAGTGAAAGTTGGTGATTGTTATCTTTTTGCTACCCTCAATGAACGTTGGTAGTTCATCTTCAGTGAACGACAGTGCTATGATATTTTTCCTTCTACCTTCAGTAAAAGTTGGTAGATCACCATCAGTGAAAGTTTGTGATTGTTATCTTTTTGCTACCCTCGGTGAACGTTGGTATTTCATCGTCAGTGAACGGCAGTGCTATGATATTTTTCCTTCTACCTTCAGTGAAAGTTGGTAGATTACCATCAGTAAAAGTTGGTGCTTGTTATCTTTCTACTACCCTCAGTGAACATTGGTATTTCATCGTCAGTGAACGGCGATGCTATGATATATTTCCTTTCTACCTTTAGTGAAAGTTGGTAGGTCACCATCAGTGAAAGTTGGTGCTTGTTATATTTTTGCTACCCTCAGTGAACGTTGGTAGTTCATCATCAGTGAACGGTGGTGTTATGATATATTTTCTTTAACCTTCACTGAAAGTTGGTAGGTCACCATCAGTGAAAGTTGGTGATTGTTATCTTTTTGCTACCCTCAGTGAACGTTGGTAGTTCATCGTCAGTGAACGGTGGTGCTATGATATTTTTCCTTTTACCTTCAGTGAAAGTTGGTAGGTCACCATCAGTGAAAGTTGGTGATTGTTATATTTTTGCTACATTCAGTGAATGTTGGTAGTTCATCGTCAGTGAACGGCGATGTTATGATATTTCTTTTCTCTCTACCTTCAGTGAAAGTTGGTAGATCACCATCGGTAAAAGTAGGTGCTTGTTATCTTTTTGCTACCCTCAGTGAACTTTGGTAGTTCATCGTCAGTGAACGTCGATGATTTTTTCTCTCTATCTTCAGTGAATGTCGGTAGCTCACCATCCGTGAACATTGGTGTTGTTATTTCTTTTCTCTTTCTACCTTCAGTGAACGTTGGTAGTTCCACCTTCAGTAAAAGTTGGTGTATCCTTTTGGTATTCTATCTTCTCTTTAGCTGAGTTGATGCTACCTTATCTCTTCTTTGGGTTTTACTCCAATATGAGTCAGGTCTTTTTAGTTCACCAGTAGTTTATTTTCCTGGTTGGGTTTCTCTTTTGATACTTATTTCCTTTGCTACATCCCCAGTGGTGTTTTGTGTCCCTTTGAAGTTGTTCATATGCATTCATACTCATAAGCATTGCATGGCATCTTAGGGCCAAAAATAAGGTTTGTTTTATATTTAAGTATCTTCGATGGCGTCGACACGAAGATTTTTAACCTTCGTATCTCCGGATAGAAGAAACTTAAATAAGGGCAGCTGTTGTACCCCAATTTTTCCCCTAAGATCCCTTCATCATACCATATTGATTTAATCGCAACAAGATCATATTAGGGCTTTTGGTTATCCTCCTAATCTTTAGCTTTGTCCTTTGAGGAATCACCAAGCACCTTGAATTGTTTTTTTTTTTGTGATCATGCATGTTTTGTTTTGACTTTCCTTTTAATTAATAAAATGCAATGTTTGTTTGTCTTACTTGTTAAGAATGTAGGTAAAGGCAATGTGGCTTAGCAAGTTTAGCCATGGGTTCATGAGTTTATTTTCATGCCTTAGTCAATAAAGCTTGAGAAGTTTAAACCACACCATTGAAGTTATTTTGGAAGAAATGGCATGGAAATTTTTATCTTGGTTCACCATATTTCAAAGTCATCAAGATTGATTCAAAGGTACAAGGGGTTGATTGAAGAAGTTGTCATGTTTGGACAAGGCTTTGTTCCCATTGGTCACAAGTGCATGTTTCTCTCAAGTCTCAAGATATGGAAGTGGTTTTGGTGGCTATGATTTCTCATTATCATCCTCAACAACTTCTATTTACAAAGCAAAAGTTTTGGTACAAGAAGGTTGTTCAAAATTGTCAAAGTTCTTCAAAGCATTTTCTTGATCTAGGAGTTATGGTTTTGAACTTCAAAGAAGTATATCTTGCTCATATTTTGGTTTTTTGAGTGATTCTAAATACATCCTTCTCTTCAAAGGGTTATGAACAAATCACTTCAAAATTTTCAAGGAGTTTTCATGTGTAAGAATCTTGATGATGAAGAAAGATTACAAGTCCTCCAGATGAACCCCCAATTTCTCATGTGTGACTTCAAATGATCATAAATTGGTCAATTTTTATCACCTTGAGCCCACTATTTTTCCATAATGATCTTGAGTATGTGAAAATTATTCCTTCTTTTATGTGCAAAATGATAAAGTGGATGGAATATGCCCTAAGGATATAAAGGATTATTGGTCATTTCATGATTTTTTGCCAACTTCAAAAATTCATAACTCTCTGAATATTTTGACATTTTTAATGGTTCAAGTCTCAAAATTTCATTCAAGAGGTCTATTTCAGGCCATCTTTTTTGGTCAATAGCAAATTCCAAGTGGAAGGCCATGTTTAGATGCAAAACATTATAGGTCACTTTTGAAGAAAAACTTGAAATATTTCTAAGTATGGAAAGTCAACTTATTTTTCCCAACTTTGAATCATTGCAACTTTCAGCTCAAACATCCATTTGACTCCATTCTTTTTCCATTGTAAAGCTTGTAATCTCATCTTTCTAAATCATCAAGAATCATGCCCTAAGACCCCTTGAGCTGAGAATGCCATTGTTATGAAATTTGTAACTTGAAACTGAAGTTTCTTCAAAAGTCCGAATTTGAAATCCTTGATTTAGCTTCTAAACACACTGTTCCTGCGCGTTTTTGCTTCTAAACATGTTTAGGGAACTTCCAGAAGTGATTAGCATAGAAAACGCGCGTTTTGGATGAGTTTTGATCAATATAGAAGTCACACTTTTCTTGTTTGAGAATTCACACGATTTCCCTCCAAACTTCATCATTTCACACGCTTGAACATTCCATTTGATTCCCTATAAAAAGAGTGTCATCCCTCATTCATTTCCTCAAGCTTGAACAGGAAGAATCACCCTGCCAAACTTGCTCCATAACTCATTTTCCTGCAACTTCAAAATCAGTGTTCAAGCCTTTTTCAATCCAATTTTTCTATCAATTCACCTTCCTTGATCTTCCCTGAAGCTAACCATACAATTACCTTCAAGAATCGTTACTTATATTGATCCATAGAAGTCCAGTTTCAGAGCTCTGCAACTCAACTTCATTAGGTAGATTTCTCTATTAATTCTTCAAAACTTTGATATCATTGTAAAGCTCTCATTGCCCTAGTTCTAGTTGTAACACTTGCTTTTATCTGGAAACACATTTTGACCATGAAATTTTAAATCCCTTTTTAAAACTTTCCTTCCAAATTGTTTGAGCTACAGTTTATATAAATTTGTCGCGAAGGTGTGGTTGTCTTCGTCTTGAAGAGACGAAGCGAATGGCGTAGGTCTCGTGCTCTAATTTTATAGATTGAGCAACCTGGTTTTGGGACTGGCTAGAGGTTGAAGATGACCAATGTGTCATCCTTCAACCAATGAAACCGTGCCATTTGTATTTTTTGAATTTCTGATTTTACATTTGATTTAGTGCTTTATTCACTAATGACAATGACATGCACAGTGCACCAGATCCCTTGGATTTGATTAATAACGCGTTCTGACTCTTATCCAATGGTCCACATATTTTTTACTTTATTTTTTTATTTCTGATTTTTATATTTAATTGCTTTAAACATCAAAAAATCATTGGAAATTCATTTTTAGTCCAAAAAATCTGAAAAAATTATGAAAAATATTTTTGATTTTTCTCTTTATGATTTTTATTTTTTCACAATTTTATTTTGGGTTTTGTTATTTTTTATAAATTTTCACATTATTGGAATTGTTTTAAATGTGTAAAAATACTTTTATGCATTTTTAAACTCTAAAAAAATATGGAATGAACCAATGATATTGTGACAAATATTGGTGACCTTATTTATTTTTTATTTCTGACTTTGTTATTTTTTATCATTTTTGGTTTATTTTACTCATTTTTTCTAATTTTTAAAAATAGTTTCTGACTTTAAAAAAATACCGAATAATTTATAAAGTTATTTTAGTTTATTTCTGATTTTTCTATAATCTTACTTAATATTTCTTGATTAATTTGAACATGGTTGATATTTTTCTCTTTTATTTCTATTTTAAAACCGTTTTTAATATATATATATATATATATATATATATATATATATATATATATATATATATATATATATATATATATATATATATATATATATATATATATATATATATATATATATATATATTAAATGCAATATTATTTTGTGATTATTTTCTGGCTGATCTTGGGTTGAATTTTTTATCATGATTTATTAACATCATTGGATTCATGGTGTTGAGTCTAACTCCATAAAAATGGATGAATGATTTTAATAATAGATTGATTAAATTTTAATTCAAATGTGGTTTGTATATTCTTTTCCACTCCTCTTCATCTTATCCCTTTCTTATTGCACTAAGTGTTATTGGAGCATGATCTCTATATCATGTCTCAAAACAAATGGTGCATAGATTTCTATTGACCGGCCTCAAAATAGGTGTGACTTCTATATAAGTTCACTTACGATTGCTTAACGTGGCGCTAAATTTTGTCCCGATTCAAATAAATGATCATTCGTGGCCCAAACCTATATTTGCAAGCCCAAGTATGTTGATTTGATCTCTTTGATCCAATAACCTTGAGATTCATTGTGTGGAGACTTTGGTTCTACCAATCCTCTAATGGATCTATAACACTTTTGGTCAACGCGAATCACTTAAACACCGTTGATCATTAAATGGTACTTTTGAGGATTCCAAATGGATGATATACTTGACAAAAAGCAAATGCAACTTGTTGTGTGGAGGCTTTGGTTCTACCAATCCTCTAATGAGTTCCAAATGTAAGTTTCAATATGGTCATCCAACTAACCACTAATTATTAAATTGTTTTTACTTTATGCTTTTATTTTTATGCTTTATGTACCTTTTACTTTAAGCATTACATTTCATGCCATTTTTATTTTGCTAACTTGAGCATTTATATTCTTGTTATTTTTATTTTGCTCACTTGAGCTTTTCTTTTCTTTTATTTTTAAGACTCCTAATAATCAACATGAACCATAAAAAGCTTTAATAATATTTGGACTATTTGGTTACTATCATTGGTATTATAGAGTATTGTACTTCTTGGAATTAGGATTAGAGACCTTGGCCTATGTTGGAGATCATGTGATCTTAATTGATATTTTGTCTGGAGTTCTTGAGGTTTACCTCAAGACATTGGGTTGTTTGTTAGTTTTGTGTGCAGGTTATTGTGATTACATTCTTTGTTCTTAATCTGGAATTCACTCGTATACAGCCGTTACTCTGTCCAATTTTTGTGAAGACTTAATACATTTGAAATTTGGTTCTCTCAAGAGGTCTAGTATCTTTCCTTGTTTGGTTTCAATCCAAGGAATAGGAATTATAGCCTGACTCATAATGTCAAGTATTGGCTTCTTGTTGGTTAGATGGTTCTTATCTCTAGCTTTTACCTTATTCTTTAGGATAGTGTCTTCTTCTCCTCCCGTCTTTTTTAATTTCAAAAAATCTTCTCCCTCCTTTTGAAAACTCTTCTTGTTTTTAAACTTGAACCACTTTCATAATAAAGTTGGACTTAGGTCCATGCATTTTCAAAACATTTTTCATAAATAAACTCCAATCAATTTAATAATACCTTGACATTTTTTGTGAGAAGACTAAAAGTCAATCAATCTCATTCAAACTATTTTTCCATTTTGGCTCTTATCTTTAAACTTTTCTCAAAATATTGGACTCTTGTCAATCCTTGTAGTGATGCAAACAACTATACTTCTACAATATATAGTGAAGAGAGATATTTTCCACTTGGGTATTAAGTGAGGCATTGTTGATTTTAGAATCCAAGTCATATCCTACACTTTGAGATGATGCAAATTCTCCTTTCTCATGATTGTGGGTAGTAAGTATGTTTTCCACACGGATGATAACACTTACTTTACACTTGTTTTTGACTCTGATTTCACATGTTATTTAGGATTTTTATTATTGTTTTCTCGTATTATGCCAATCTTTTGTTTCCTTTTCAGGTATTTCAATTATCCAGAGCTCCCCTGAAGAAATGAAGAAAAACATGTTGAAAAACAGGAGTTTAGGTCAAATTTACACTCATGGCGTCCACCATGGCGCCAGCCATAGGGTAGGCCATGACATTGACCACCTCTTGTTGACCTCAACTACCAAGTTCCCCATTTCCCTTTCATCAACATACATGGCGGGCGCCATGTCCCTCATGTCGGGCGCCATCTTTGGACGATACTTTCCCCCCTAAAAGGAGTTGGGGGAATTCTTGTGATTTCCTGCATTCTTCATCCTCTATAAATAGAAGTTCCTGATTTCATTTCAAATTACCCAAGCTTAGTTAAACACTTGATCCAACCAAAGTTGTGAACTTAAGCCATATAATTTCACCATTGTAAGCGATAATTCTTCACATTGGGGAATTATTGCATTGTTAATTGAGTCTGCAATCGAGTTTGGAGCACTTCGGCAGAAGTTTATCTTGCCACATTTATTTTCAACTATTGTTTATTTGCAGTCGCATTTTACTTCCAGTTTGTACCAGATTTAAAACCTCCCCGTTGGAGCAGGTTTCTATTTATATATTTCGCACTACTTTTACTTTGTTTATTTCCTACACCTGCTTTTACTTCGTTTATTTCCTGCACCTGCTTTTACTTTGTTTATTGCCTGCACCTGCTTTTACTTTGTTTATTTCCTGCATCTGCTTTTACTTTGTTTATTTCCCGCACCTGCTTTTACTTTGTTTATTTCCTGCATCTGCTTTTACTTTGTTTATTTTCTGCACCGCACTTTAAATTATTTACTTTCTCGCATGATTTATATTTAACATGTCTGTTTACATTCCCATGTCAGGCTCAACCTTACTGGGCTAGAATGTAAGGAATCTAGTTAGATCGATATTCCAAATAATGTGTCAATAGAAATGCTTATGGGCTATTTTGGTCTTTAATACGAGTTTTCTGTACTTTATTGTTGTTGGATAAGATCGAAAGCCTTCCAACATTTTGTTAAACTCGGTTAGTTCTAACTGGTTAAAGGAAGCGAAAGCGCTTTGTCCAGTTAGTTAGAGATTTTTGTCATCAAAGAAATCTATTTTGAAACTATTTTCGGACGCGTTTAAAGGGTTAAAGTTAGGTTCCATTTTTATTAGAAATTCCAGATCAAAATACTTTTCAACTTGGTCAAGTACTTTATTTCTTAAAAATAGGTTTATTACTTTAATGCAATGCGTGCCTTTTTATAAGTGACGATAAGAAGGTCTGATTAGAGAGTAAACTTGGTTCTGATTATGCGAAAGCAACAATTCCTGTTAAATTAGTTCTTTTCTTTTGTAGAAAATATTGCCCTATAAGTAGTTCTATTCTGAAGCATTGCGAATATCATATGACTATGTGAATTACATTCGACCCTGCTTTTATATCTGAAGTTTATTTCACCGAACTTTACTTTCTTGGATGCTCAATTCCCTGTTTAATATTGACTTAGCTAAACACCGTAAAAATAGGAAACGATAGATTGACGATTGGTCTCTGTGGATCGATAATCTTTTATATTACTCTGATGCGATTCGTACACTTGTGAATACACCGCATCAAGTTTTTAGTGTCATTGTCGGGGACCAATTTCGTCAAATGTCGCACCCTATAGTCGCACCGTCTAGACTAAGTTTTACAGTCCGGTTAATGCGAAGATCTCGCAGCACCAGAACCTTATTCAATACTTTAGCGGAACATGAACGTTACATCCATTTTCTCTGTAGAATTAGAAAAACTATGGCCAAGAATCGTAACCAAAGATCCCTCAAGGAATTTTCCCAACCATCAGATGAGGAACCTAGTTCTAGTATCATAAACTCAGCTATAACCACAAATAATTTCGAACTAAAACCCTCATTGCTACAATTGGTGCAACAAAACCAATTCGGTGGTCTCGCTACTGAGAAACCGAATCAACACTTAAAAACTTTTATACAATTAGCAGACACTTTAAAATGCAATGGTGTTTCGCCTGAGGCAATACGACTAAGATTATTCCCTTTTTCCCTCAGAGATAAAGCACGAGATTGGTTGGATTCCCTTCTACCTAATTCAATGACAACCTGGGAAGACCTTAGGAGAGTATTTCTCGCAAGATATTTTCCGCCCAGCAAAACTGCTGTCCTTAGAAACTAAATCACTAGATTTAACCAAAACCTGGGAGAATCACTTTTTGAAGCATGGGAGAGATATAAGGACCTGTTAAGAGCCTGTCCACACCATGGCCTAGAACAATGGCTAATCATCCACACCTTCTATAATGGACTCCATTACAACACAAAGATGTCTATCGATGTTTCCGTTGGTGGCGCATTGATGAATAAACCTTACCTAGAATCATGCGCTCTCATTGAGGACATGGCCCAAAACCATTACCAATGGGGAACAGAACGAGCTACGGTAGAGAAAAAGGAGACCCAAGGAGGAAAACATGAGATAAGTTCTCTAGACATGATGTGAGTTAAAATGGACGCTCTTGCCTTAAAAGTTCAAAACATGTCTCAAAACCCTAATACTGTAGCCGCGGTAGCTTCAGAATGTGAACTCTGTAGGATCCAAGGACATCAACCTGCGGAATATAACTTGTTGAGTGAGGCTTGCTCAGATCAAGCAAACTACACCCAAGGAAACCCATTTTCAAACACTTACAACCCCGGATGGAGGAATCACCAAAACTTTTCTTATAAAAACAATAGCCCAATACAAAACTCTGCACCTCCGAGACCTGCAGGTTTCCAAGCCCAAAGACCAAATCAACCTATGCAAGTTGTGGCACCCAAATTAAACCTTGAGGAAATCATGGAAATTTTCATTTCAGCTCAAACCCAGCAAAACAAAGAGTTCCTAAATCAGAATATTCACGTATACGAACTAATCATGCAATTAGGAACTAAGGTTGATCAGATGATTATGCACGACAAGATGCTTGAAACCCAGATCTCGCAGATAGCCCAAACATAAGCCCCACAAACTACATCTGGAGGACAATTCCATGGACAACCTCAACCAAATCCTAAAGGGCAAGCTAATGTCTTTTCCTTACAAAGTGGGACTACTTACGATGGACCCAAGGATCCAGCCATAAGTACACCCTCACAACCTAAGATAAATGTTTTTCCTGCGGACCAAGAGGAGGAACCAGAGGAACCCGAAAATAAAAAATAACCAAAATTAAGAGATAAAACTAATAAGTCACCACCCCCGTACAAACCCCCAGTCCTATTTTGGCAAAGACTTAAACAAACCAAACTTGACAATCAATACCAGAGATTCATTAAAGTTATAGAAAAACTCCATGTAGAGATTCCTTTCACCGAAGCCATCACTCAGATACCATCTTATGCTAAATTCCTAAAAGACATCCTGACCAACAAGCGTAGACTTGATGATCCCAAACCTATCGAATACAATTTTGTTTCAGAAAATAAACTTGCCACGAAAGAAAAGGATCCAGGAAGTTTTTCCATTCCTTGTATCTTAGGAAATCATACTATTGACAAAGCCCTCTTAGATCTAGGAGCTAGCGTCAGCCTTATGCCTTTAGCAGCTTGTAGAAGGTTAAACTTAGGAGAATTGCAATCGACTAAAATGTCTCTCCAGCTGGTTGATAGATCATTTAAGTATCCAATAGGCATACTTGAAGACATACCAGTTAACGCCATTTTAAGTCAAGACGAGACAAGTCAACTCTTAGAAATCTTACGAAAATATCCCTCAGCTTTAGGGTATAACATCTCCGATTTAAAAGGAATAAGTCCATCGGTGTGCATGCACTGGATCTTGTTAGAGAAAAACTCAAAACCCTCAAGAGAACATCAAAGAAGAATAAAACCTATAATGAGCGATGTTGTTAAAAGAGAATTTCTTAAGATACTAGAGGCTGGTATAATTTACCAAATATCATATAGTAATTGGGTAAGCCATGTGCATGTGGTGCCAAAGAAAGGAGGCATCACAGTCATAGAAAATGAGAAAGGTGATCATATTTCTAAACGAATAGAAGGAGGTTGGTGTATGTGTATAGATTATAGAAAATTAAACAAAGAAACCAGGAAGGATCATTTCCCTCTTCCATTTATATATCAAATGCTCGAACGTCTAGCCAGACACTCACACTTTTTTTATCTAGATGGATACTCAGGATTTTTCCAAATACCTATTCACCCTGAGGATCAAGAGAAAACAACATTCACCTATCCTTATGGAACATTCGCCTATAGACGAATGCCATTCGGACTCTGTAATGCCCCTGCCACTTTTCAACATTGTATGATGTCTATATTTACAGATTACCTAGATGGAATAATGGAAGTTTTCATGGATGATTTCTCGGTGTGTGGATTCAATTTTAAAGATTGTCTCTCCAACCTTGAAAAAATCCTTGAAAGATGCGTAGAGGTGAACCTAATGCAAAACTGGGAAAAATGCCATTTTATGGTTAATGAAGGTTTAGTATTAGGACACATTGTCTCCAAAAGATGCATTGAGGTCTATAGAGCCAAAATTGAAGTAATAGAAAACCTTAGCCCACCTAAAACCATTAGGGAGATTAGAAGTTTTCTTGGACATGCTGGTTTTTATCGGCGTTTTATAAAAGACTTCTCTAAAATAACAAAACCTTTGACTAATCTTCTAATGAAGGACGTTGAATTTGTTTTTAACGAGAAATGTCTCGAAGCTTTTAAATATTTGAAACAAGCATTGATTTCAGCTCCGATCATGAAACCCCCAGATTAGACACAACCTTTTGAAATCGTGTGCGATGCCAGCAATTATGCAGTTGGTGATGTTCTAGGACAACGAAAAGACAAGAAATTACATGTTATATATTATGCTAGTAGAACCCTAGATACCGCCCAGCTCAACTATGCAACAATAGAGAAAGAATTACTGGCAGTAATTTTTGCGATAGATAAGTTTAGGTCCTACCTAGTTGGAGCAAAGATCATTGTTTACACTGATCATGCTGCCATACGTTATCTATTAAATAAAAAGGACGCTAAACCTAGATTACTTAGATGGATCCTGTTACTCCAAGAGTTTGATCTAGACATTAAGGATAAGAAAGGCACAGAGAATGTTATCGCTGACCACCTCTCTAGATTAGAACACTTAAAACCTGACTTATTGCCTATAAATGATGATTTCACCTATGACAGACTTATAGCTAAGACTGATGATTTTGAGCCTTACAGAGATAAAGATTTTGAAAAAATTTCAGTAATGAAGAGCGTACATTAGTACGCTGATTTTGTAAACTACCTAGCTGCAGATATCATACCCCATGATCTAAATTACCAACAGAAAAAGAAGTTCTTCAAAGATGTTAAACATTTCTACTGGGATGAACCACTCCTATTCAAGAGAGGAATATATAATATTTTCAGGCGTTGCGTCCCAGAAGAGGAAATATAAGACATCATCAGACACTGTCATTCTGCACCTTATGGTGGACATGCATGTATATCTAAAACGCACGCCAAGATTCTTCAAGCAGACCTCTTTTGGACAACTTTATGGCGCGATGTTCATGCCTACATCATCAAGTGCGACCGATGCCAACGCACCAGGAACATATCAAGACGTGATGAGATGCCAATAAGGAATATCCAGGAAGTCGAACTTTTTGATGTTTGGGGTTATAGACATTATGGGACCATTTCCACCTTCAATAGGAAATATGTACATTTTGGTAGTCGTGGACAACGTGTCTAAATGGATTAAGGCTATTGCACCACCCACAAACGACACAAGAGTGGTAGTCAAGTTATTTAAGAATATCATTTTTCCGAGGTTTGGAACACCTCGTCTCGTTATAAGTGATGAAGGATTACATTTCATATCCAGAATCTTTGATAAGCTCTTGAGTAAGTATGGAGTAAATCACAGAGTAGCAACACCTTATCATCCACAGACTAACAGCCAAGTAGAAGTGTCTAACAGGGAGATTAAACAAATCTTATAGAAAACCGTTTCAATTTCCAGAAAAGATTGGTCTCAAAAGCTACATGAAGCATTATGGGCCTACATAACAGCTTTTAAAACCCCTATTGGAACAACCCCTTACCAATTAGTCTATGGAAAATCTTGTCATTTACCCTTCGAGTTAGAGCATAAAGCCTATTGGGCCATTAAGACCCTAAATTTGGAATATTTGACTGTTGCTGAAAAGCGCATCCTTGACATTCATAAATTGGAGGAATTCCGCCAGTCTGCCTATGAGAATGTTATAATATATAAAGAAAGAACCAAAACTTGGCATGACAGAAGAATTGTAAAGAATGATTTCAATATAGGAGACCTTGTTATCCTTTTCAATTCCTGGTTGCGAATTTTTCCTGGCAAGATACGTTCAAGATGGACTGGTCCTTTTAAGGTCTCTAGAATCCTAAGATCTGGAGCAGTCGAGATCAAGAACAATTCTTGTAGCACATTCATCGTCAATGGGCAGAGGTTGAAGCACTACAAAGGAGGTGACATTACCACTAACTACTCCAGCCACACTCTGATTGATCCACCAGTACCAGTTTCTGATATATGAAGTTTACTCGTCAAGCTAACGACGTTAAATAAGCGTTGCATGAGAGGCAACCCATGGGTTTATTTTTATTTTTTTTGCATTTATTTACTTTTTACTTTATCAAATTTTATCTTTATCTTTATACTAACAGTTGCAAAATTTATGATTTCAGACATCACCTGCTAGCCGTCTTTGCTAACTACATTTTTCAGGATGGAGCATTTCGATGACATGCATGTTTCCTTCCGAGATGACACTCAGAGACAATGCTATGCGGTCCTTTCACAGCGACCTGTGGCACCGACCAGATATCCAGACTAGATTTGCATGGAAGCTCTTGGCTTTGAAGCCAGTATCAAGTATCTATGCAACCAGCTAAAGTGGGACGAGTATGGGGATGACCTAAATGTGACCTACAGGAACCTCACCTTAGAATTCCTCAGTTCATTTGAGTTTGAGCCCTATAATGGCCAGGATGGATATCTAACTTTCAGAGTATTCGGGATAGAATATTGTTTTACCCAGAGGGAGTTTGGCGACTTGCTAGGCTTCCAGACCACACCCGATGTTATACCGGAGCTACCAGTTGGCTATTTCATGACTAGGGACATAGAGAAATTCTGGAGAGATATTACTGCTGGAGGGAGCCTTGATCCTTCCACTCAGTTATCCCCTGTTATTCACAACCCCGCTTTCAGGTATTTTCAGATGGTTATTTCTTACACTTTCTTAGGGAAGGCCGACACTGATACCCATGTTAGCGAGGAGGAGATCTTTTTCCTCTACTGTGCGACCCAATATCGCCCTGTAGCCTGTGGAATCTCATGATGACCTCTAAGTCTGCTGAAGGTATCCTCCATGTGGGAGGGACAGTGACTCAGATTGCTTCTAATTTGGGTCATACAACAACCCGGCATCTATGCACAGGTTGCTGAGCTGCATAAAGAGGTAGCCCAACTTTGTCAGACAGTTGAAGACCTCTCTCTTCAGGTTATGGTTTCCGATGCTACTCCCTCTACTGAGGCAGACCTCCTACAACAAGAAATTGATGATCTTCGCATTATAAACATACAAGAAAGAAAAATTCAATACACCAATCCTTGGAAGCACCAAATGAAGAATTTTCATTTGCACCTACGAGAAGAAATTGGAATAAGAAGCCCAAACCAACAAAACAAAGAAATTTGAGCCCGGCCCAATTTTTAAACATGGTGCCCACCACCAAGACCATGGCGCCCGCCATGGGGTCTGGGATTATAACGGGAAGACTTTCAAAAACCTCCCACTTTCTCCATTTGTAACCCCAAAACCTCTCATTTTCTCAACCATCTACTACCCTATTAACAAACCCAACACCTCTCATTTTATCAACCACCTACTACCCCATTAACCACTCCAACATCCATTTTTCTAACCTTTATAAAAATACAAACTTTCTCCTCCCAATCTCCAACACCCATTTTTGAAACCCATTTTTTCAAATTTCTTCCAAAGGAGCAACAATGGAGTTCAACGGATACGTTCTTCGTGAAGGAAAACCCGGAGACCGACAACGGAAAATCCTTGAAAAATTGCAAGGACAAGAAATTGTCTCAATCAGGTATGTCGATGAAGATTGTCTGTATACTTTAGGACTTTATCATAGTTTTTTTCATTTAGCTGACATCCAAGGATTGCATGATATTTTTACTAGAAAAGAGCCCACCTTTGAGAGGTTAACTCAGGAATTCTTAAGTTCCAAAATTTATTTGGTTCACCCCGACACTACTAGTATCGTTGGTACGGTTAAATTCCATTTGTTTAATGTTGAATATGAATATAGCACCGACGAACTAGCAGCTCTATTGGGTATTCCTCATGGTGATGGCGCTATTTGTGAGACCCCTTTGGATTCTGAATGGTCCACTGATTCATTTTCCTTCTGGCTGCAATTGTCAAACTCTTCTATAAATTCTTTTGAAGGAATTTTAGCATCATTGATCCATAACCCGGCTATTCAAATTTTTCGATATATGCTCGCTTGTACTATTTTTGGCCGGAAGAATCCAAACAAGGTAAATGCTAGAGAACTTCTATTTTTGCAGGGTAGTCTCACTAATAGAAGAATTAATTTTGTCCCTTTTATGATTGCTCACATGATTGCTATCCTGAGACACACAGGGACCATAGCTTTTGTGGGACTAGTTACATCTATTGCTAGGGCTCTGCACCTTGACACTAAGATAGCTACACTATCACCCCTGCCTCCCCACACAATTAATTTTAAATTTCTAAAAGATATGAAATTGTGCAAGGTGAGGAGAGCGGGTGGCTTTGAACTTATGGTTCGGGGTGTCGCTATCCCATCAGTTGTTCTGCCTTGCACTAGACGTACTGATGTACGAATTGCGAGGAACTGGACCTATGATCTAGATGATCCACCTTTTACGGTTCCATTACCTCCTAATGTTCCACTTGGGGACGTACATGAGACTGATGAAGAATACGAGCAGAGGGATGAACCTCATGCCCCACTTGTGCCCCCCCACCATGCTTCACCCGCACACACTACACATTCTACTTCTAAAACTTTTGCAGGTACGACTCCTGGCTTCTACATCACTAAAGAGATGTGGCGTGATCAGCTAGCCCGGGAGGAGAGAAGAGATGGTTTACTTTCTGCCATCCAACAGCAACTTGCAAATAACATGAGTTTTATGGAGGCGTCATGACAGCAGTCGAACCGCTCTTTTCAAAGTCTTATGGAATCTCAGTTGGTGATATCCAACGAGCAACATAGGCAACAAGCTCAGTTTTAGAGGAACTCTTCCCTCATGGAGGCCACTCAAGGTTCCCTTTTAGGCAACCTTTGCGAGATTCAGAGTTCACAGATTGCCTTGTCCGCTAGAATCGACCAGTTTGAGGCTTCTCAGAGCAATCGTTGTCGCAGAGGATCCCGTCATCCTAGACATTCACCGCAGGATGGCGAGGGACCCAGCCAGCTTTAGTACTTTACTAGGTGACTCTTTCCTTATCTTATTTCGCAACATTGGGGACAATGTTCGATTTAAGTGTGGGAGGATATTTACTCGCTTTATTTTTATTTTTCTCGCTTTATTTTTCCTTTCCTGCATTTTCCTTCTCGTTATTTTACTTCTTTATTTGCTTTAGTTTGCTTGTTTTCTTTCTTTTCAAAATAATACATGTGTTTGACGAGTCATCTATATCTGTATGGTCTAGTGTATGTCCACTCCCCCATTTCTTGAGCCTAACCGATTTTTTTTTTAAAGAAAAACACGGTTTTAAACTTAGTTGGGCTATAAAACCTGGTTGAGATAGAATGTAGTATGACTTGGGAAAACCCTTTTGAAGCATCGGCATCGTTTTTATACCTTAAGCTTCATAAATTTAGGAATTTGATCCTGATACCCCCTATGTCGTGGCCTTAAAATTTTCATTCTTAAATCCTTGAATAGTTTATCCTAGCAGTCAGCTCCGGTCTAAGCATGCTCTACGTAGGGGACCGAAGAGAAGTGAATGATCTATATGCTATGTTCTTATTATAAACTACAACCACGGGATAGGTGACCCTCACAAAGTCATTTAACTCAATAAAAGTTGTACGTTAAAAAATAAAGCAAAAGCAAAAGCAAAAGAAGAAGAAAAAGAAGAAAAAAATTTACCCATCTTTAGTTGGTTCAGATGTATCTGGTGCTGAACTTGGTAGGGCGGATTACGATCTGATCCCCCGCAACTATAAATGGGTCATTAAAATGGGTTACACCAACTTTTTGTACCAGAGCCCTATGTTTTATGATCAGAATCACTACCCGGTCACTTTACTATGAGCATGTATGAATAACGGGCTTAATGTCATTGCGCCTGAATGAAAAAGGATTTTAAAAAAGGAAAAATATAGGCCTGAGCATAGTGGCATGATATGGATTGGTTCGTAAAAGAACGAAGCTTATGTATGTTTTACGGAAGAGTGTCACTACGATATCCTTGGTTTAAATCAGTCAATACCTATCAATACATCCCTGTTTTAATTCCAGAGGCCCCTTGCAGCCCAACTTGTTCACTAACACCATTTTTTCTTCTTAATCTATTTAGAGTTTTTGCTTGGGGACAAGCAAAGGTTTAAGTGTGGGAGAATTTGATAACACTTACTTTACACTTGTTTTTTACTCTAATTTCACATGTTATTTAGGATTTTTATTATTTTTTTCTCGTATTATGTCTATCTTTTGTTTCCTTTTCAGGTATTTCAATTATCCAGAGCTCCCCTGAAGAAATGAAGGAAAACAGGCTGAAAAACAAGAGTTTGGGTCAAATTTGCACTCATGGCTCCAGCCATAGGGTAGGCCATGACGTGGACCACCTCATGCTGACCTCGACTGCCACGTTCCCCATTTCCCTTTCATTAACACACATGCAGGCGCCATGTCCCTCATGGCAGGCGCCACCTTTGGACGATACTTCCCCCCCCCCCCCCCTAAAAGGAGTTGGGGGCATTCCTGTGATTTCCTACATTCTTCATCCTCTATAAATAGAAGTTCTTGATTTCATTTCAAATAACCCAAGCTTAGTTGCACACTTGATCCAACCATAGTTGCGAACTTAAGCCATATAATTTCACCATGGTAAGCGATAATTCTTCACATCGGGGAATTATTGCATTGTTGATTGAGTCTGTAATCGAGTTTGGAGCACTTCGGCCGAATTTTATCTTGCCACTTTTATTTTCAACTGCTGTTTATTTCCAGTCGCATTTTACTTCCAGTTTGTACCAGATTTAAAACCTCCCCGTTTGGAGCAGGTTTCTATTTATATATCTCGCACTGGTTTTACTTTGTTTATTTCTTGCACCTACTTTTACTTTATTTATTTCCTGCACCTGCTTTTACTTTGTTTATTTCCTGCACCTGCTTTTACTTTGTTTATTTCCTGCACATGCTTTTACTTTGTTTATTTTTCGCACCACACTTTAAATTATTTACTTTCTCGCATGATTTATTTTAACATGTCTGTTTACATTCCCATGTTAGGCTGAACCTTACTGGGTTAGAATGTAAGGAATCTAGTTAGATCGATATTCCAAATAATGTGTCAATAGAAATTCTTATGGGCTATTTTGGTCTTTAATACGAGTTTTCTGTACTTTATTATTGTTGGGTAAGATCGAAAGTCGTCCAACCTTTTGTTAAACTCGGTTAGTTCTAACTGGTTAAAGGAAGCGAAAGCGCTTTGTCCAGTTAGTTAGTGATTTTTATTATCAAATAAATATATTTTGAAACTATTTTTGGACGCGTTTATAGGGTTAAAGTTAGGTTCTCTTTTTATTAGAAATTCCAGATCAAAATACTTTTCAACTTGGTCAAGTACTTTATTTCTTAAAAATAGGTTTATTACTTTAATGTAATGTGCGCCTTTTTATAAGTGACGATAAGAAGGTATGATTAGAGAGTAAACTCGGTTTTGATTAATCGAAAGCAACAGTTCCTGTAAAATTATGTTGTACCCCAAAATTTGCCCTCCCATATTCTTCAAAGTTTTGACAAGCATCATCTCAATTTGCTCAAGTCTACTCAAGGGTTGCACAGTTCAAACCATCCTCCTAAGCCAGTCAAAATTAGGGTTTTGGTTCTTGCAAGGAAGTTAAGGTTTTCAAGGATCCAATCAAGTCCCATATGCCTATACACATTGTCAAGCATCTACATGCCAAGTTTCAAGGCTCACAAGGTCAAGTTGCACAGTCAAAATCCCTAATTGCTTCACAGTCAACTGTAGGGGCAAAATAGTCATTTGGCAATCAAAGGTCAAAATTTTTGGTCAACATCTTATTTTGAAGCCACAATCATCATTTTATCAAGTCTTGATCATGATTCCACAAGCATGGCTCAAAAATCATCAAGATGCAAAAGTTTCCATTTTTGGACAGTTGAAAAGTCAACTGTAACTTGACCAAGGCATAACTTTTTCATGGTTCATCAGAAAAATCCCATCCAATGCTCATTTTGAAGGGGATGACATTTCCTACAACTCATCTTCACATTCCAAGTCCAAGAAATGCTCTCACAAAAAGTTATCAATTTCAACATTATAGGTCATTTTCAAAAGTCAACAAAAAGGCATTTTAAGTCAAAGACCATAACTTGAGATTGGTAAATCAAAATGACATGGGACCAAAGGCATTGGTTAGATGACTTCAAGACCTTTCCAAAATGTCCAAGAACATGTTCATATGATCAAAATTGAGCAAGATGTGCATTGGAGAAGTTGGGAAATTTTTGTGAAATGGCAAAAGTCAACTATCCTTGAAACTTCAATTTTTTACAAAAGGGCCCACTTTTTTCCACTTGATTCAGCCTTGTCATGCCACCCACGTGTCCCATGATCAATTTCAAGATTAAACATTAATTTTTCTATTTTTTATTTAATTTTATTTGATTTAATTCATTTTAAATCCATAAAATTCAAATAAAATCAAAAAAAATTAATTCAATAACATCTTTTGATTTGAATGGATTTCATGTGTCATAATACACCTACCAAATTCGTGTAAGGCTCATTTATGCATAAAATTCAAATTTTGAACCAAGCTTGGAAAGTCTTTAATGGTGGTTAAACAAGAATCCAAAAACTTGAATACAATGGATCATTGGCTCATCATATCACTTAAATGCCTTCCCATACATATGAAAAAGAGAGACCTAATACATTACACGCACAAGCTGCTGCAGAAAGGAGCCAACCATATTCAAAAATCAAGCAAAAAAAGTCAAATCCTAATTCTACCTTCCAGGCCGTTTCAAGGAGATTTAAAGGTTCAAATACATTGCTGGGAGTCTCCAGAACCTATTGCAATCATAAACAAGCTCCAACACTCAAAGAGTCAGTCACCATTCACGGACCTTCGGTTTGTTATTTTTTTTCAGAATCATAGCTCCACCTTTATGCATTATTAACATGATTTTTTGGTTGTATTATGTTGCTTGAATCTGCAGGGAACTTTTGGCATAAGTTAATTGCTTTGAAACGGCCTAAATTATGAATCACCATGTTCAAATTCTAGGGTTCATAAACCTTTGAATTGGGGGTTTACACATCCAGCAAAATTGGGACCTTTTATGCATATGGTTGTGATCCTTGCAACCAGACAAACACAAATCAATCATCGCGCCCAATTTATATTACGTACAATTCTATTCGCTATTTTTGACGTTTGCAGGTTGTGGGGGTTTGAAACCTCCGCTATTTGGTTTTATTTTACAGGAAAACGCGAAGAAGATGATTATGTGGAAGAACATGGTTGGTGCATTCAAACGTAGCGCGCGTGTTTTTTTAATTTCCAGAATAATGTTTGTTTTCATATTTTAATTTCTTTGATTGTTACATTAACAAAGCTTGCAAGATGGAGTAGTGGAAAGTGACGTGGTTGGCATCCCAGGTCCCCCCATAATTCCATGTTATTTTTTCTAATGTATTCTTGTGTATGTTTCCAAATGGTGAGCACCATAAACCTCACATACCAGGGCGCCAGGTAGCCTCAAAGATCAATCTAATGGCCATGGGATGGATGACCACCATGTTTCTCAGTCAAAGCCAGCTCAGCAGATCCAAGAAGTCAACGTGGCTTGAAGGCAAATGGGCTTCAGCTTGCTAACAAAACCCTCCAATCTGGCCCAAAAACCCCTTTGGTTTTGTTATTCCTTTTTATCTTTTTATTTTTCTTTTCTTTTATAATTCCTTTTTTTATTAATTATTAGTATTATTATCAGTTAATTAATCTTTTAATGAAAATCAAAAAAAAAACTAATATTATTATTATTTATTAATTTCACATTATGTTTGTAAAAAACATAAGAGCAAGTACCTAAGAGCCCATGGATAACCATGGATAGAAAGGGTGCTAACACCTTCCCTTTCTATAAATCTACCTCCCGAACCGAGAAACATTCTCAAAGAAGGAATTTTGCTGTGCTTTTGTCCTTTCCATGTTGGAGAACATAAAAGACGGTGGCGACTCTTGCTTACCGCGACATTTCGCGAAACCAGCTTTAAACAGTCAGTTCTATTTCCACCGATCACAGAACTGGCGACTCTGCTGGGGACAAATAAAAGTGAGGTGTACCTTAGGATTAGACCACTCTTATGTTTTCAATTGTATGCTTTGTTTGCTTTTATATTGTGGGCTTGTTTTGGAGTTACATAGATCCTAACCCGGATCTGGGGAATACCCTTTTAGGTAGCATAAGCTGTGAGGGACCTGTCTGGCGTAGACCGACACGGGTGAAGCAGCGGCTACGTTGGTGTGACACCTTGGTCTGTACCGATATCCCTTGTGTTGCAACGAGGAGAATATGGGTCTTCTAAGGAGTCATTAAGCACCAGCCGACCTTAGAACCCTAAATTGACCCAACTTGGCCATAGAATGGTAGCAGTATGCTACACTGATTGAGGCTAAACTCTCGCGATGGTTCTGGCCGTAAGAAAAGATTGCGATGCTGGAGTTATAACCGATTGAGGGTAGTTAATGATTTGAGGTCCTCTAGAACCCGGTTACTTTTGATAGGACAGGTCTTAACCAACAAAATTGAAAGAGGGTAGTACCCAAACTTCATGCTGGCCTAAACTCTAAGGGTTGTCTTGTGTGACTTGTGTGCCTTCCAACTTGACTACTTGCATGCTTGTTATCTGACACATGAGTTCCTTGCAGGTTTTGTTTACAGTCCTTAATTGGGACTCATTACAGGGCCTACTTACATCACTCCATGCATAGCATAACATCATACCATTGCATACATCCTACATAAGGACTAATCCATTTCAAGGATCTCAAGGGTTTGTGATGCAGGTCATGATGAATCAAATGTCTAGCAAGGGGCAAAGGGGATTTATTTTCCCCTAGCCAAGGTTGATAACTTGAGTCAGGGGCTATGACCCACTCGATATGGTGAGCCTTGACTCTTGAAGAAGGACTCTCGACAACATGAAGTTCCTTCAATCAAGCTACCGAATTCGGATTCTAACAAGTTTCTCTGTTTACCCCGCGAGATCCTGGAAAACATCGCATGCATATCATACATATCATTGCATTACAGGTACACTTTTTACAGGTCACTTACCTTCTTCGCTGTTTATTTCAACAGTCATCATGAATCCTGAATCATCCAATGAACAAGCTATCAAGGCCCTCCAGGCCCAGAACGCCCTATTCCAGGAGCTGGTCATGAGCTTAGCCCAGGGGAAACAGGAGTTGAAGACTCTGCTCTTGAAGAAGAAGAAGAAGAAGAAGAAGAAGAGGACTGTTTTGTTCAACCCTAGACGCAGATCTGGGAATGGATCACAAAATGAGGCTAAGCTGACCCCCCCCCCCCCCCCATCTGCTGGGAAAGACAGCCCACAAGGGAGAGAGGTTCCTAGTCCTGTGGTCTCTGACAACGAGACAGATTTCAATGATGAGCAGTACCCTCCTGCTGAGGATAGATACAAACAGCTAGAGGACCGACTGAATGCTATGGAGATTTAACGTGTACCTGGGTTGGATTTTGGAGATCTAGGTTTATCTTCTGGGGTGGTGATCCCTCACAAGTTCAAGGCGCCTGCCTTTGCGAAATACGACGGGGCTTCCTGTCCTAAGCTGCATCTCAGATCCTATGTAAGGAAGATCCAACCTTACACTGCAGACAAGAACTTATGGATCCATTTCTTCCAGGAGAGTCTTTCAGGGACTCAGCTCGAATGGTTCTATCAGCTGGATGGAACCACTATTCGTAACTGGGAGGACTTGGCTACTGCTTTTTATAAGCAGTATCAGTATAATTCCGACCTCGCTCTTACGCGTACCCAACTCCAGGGTATGTCACTAGGAACGAGCGAAGGTTTTAAGGAGTATGCGCAAAGGTGGAGAGACCTGGCTGGAAGGGTGCAGCTTCCTTTGACTGACTATGAACTCGTCGACATGTTCTTGGGGACTCTGTCTGGTCCTTTCTTCAACCATCTGATTGGGAATTCTTCTGCTGGGTTCACAGATCTGATCTTAACTGGTGAGAGGATAGAAGCTGGTATCAAGTCCGGGAAGATACAAAAGGGTGACTCCTCGAACGCTGAGAAGAAACCATTCAAGAAAGAGTTCAATGCTGCGTACAGTCAGAAGGATCGTCGTGACCAACACGTAGGGGCAGTCATGATCTCAGGTTCTGTGTCACGCCGACAACCGCCAAAGGGAAATCAGCGAAGGCCAGACGAGCCTAAAAGACAATTCACCAACATCAACATGCCATTGTCACAAGCATTGCAGCACATGTTGAAAATGAATCTGATTGTGGTGATCAACCCTCCTGCAAATCCCAAGACCTCTTCTCCAAACTACAACCCAGATACGAGGTGTGCTTATCATTCCGGAAGCCCGGGGCACGATACTGAGGATTGTTGGGTGCTGAAATACAAGATTCAGAACATGATTGACACCAAGGAGATCGAATTCGAGCCTGCTGAGACTCCCGATGTGATCACTGCTCCCTTGCCAAAACATGGCTAGGATTGAGAGACTCTTGTTCATTTAAATTCTGATATTGTATTTTTCTATGCTTATTCAAACAATTATCATGTCAAACTCTATTATTTCATTAATGCATCACACGTGTCTGTTTTGAAGTAATTGTGTTCTCTATATTCAAAATTGCTTTTATTTTTTCTTGATGTTCAACTCTCGTTTGAAAATTCTAAGCCTCTTGAGGGAGGATGACGAAAACGATACCACGATCTTTACAGTATGCTTTTGAACAGACCCCGCTGATGAGGTACAGGCATGGTTTCAATTCCTAAACACCGGAGTTATAAGGAAGATAATCCCTCGTCAACCCTTTTGAGCCAAAGAAGTAGGAGTTTTTCTTTTCGAAAATTAAAACCCTTAATCATAACCTGGGGCAGGGTAGTTCTCTCAGTTGATCCAAGTGCACAGCGAATAGCATCAAATGAGTCCTTCCAAAAACAAAAGACAGTGATGGTCCCGAATAATCATAAAGACAGGCAGTCATTATCTTTCAAAAACAAAAGCCCAATAAGTCAAAACCTATGAAGGAGACTTACAAATTTGGGGCATCCCGCTGACTGTAATCCTAAAAGAAACAGTTCAGGCAAAAACAGGGATAACACAACCAAAAAGAGAGAGCTCCAACAAACCCTCGACAAAAGGGGATGACTGCCTATTCAAAATAAATTGTCAATATCTGAACCATCACCGGAATGTCAGAGCAAAGACTCAAACAAGGTCTAACGTACGATCAGCTGAGTTTAGGTTTGAAGAGCATCACGAAGAGCGGGTGGGTACAAATAAAATTTGAGCCTTTAGCCTTTGTTTCTTAAACCGTTGAACCAGGCCACGTTATAACCCTTAAAAGTCCTAGTTGAGGCATAGGTTAGTTCAAAAGCATAATGTTACAAAGGTATCCTGACTCCTTAAGGCTCGCTGTAAAATCTTGAGTTGACATCACATTTTACAAAATTTGCTTGTTTTACTGAAAAAATACATTTTCAAAAACTTCAAGACAGACATAAGCTTTGCATTTTTAGAATAACATTGTTTGCATATGACTATTTGTTCGAACATGCAGAGAAATTCGCACGACGAATGTCTAGTGAACAAGAATCTTCTCAACCAAAAGGTCACCTCAAGCGGAAGAAACACTTTCGGTCAAGGGGCACGGCATTATCATGGTCTATCACTTGGGGCATTGGACGATCAAACGAAGATCTTCTGGTAGTAGGGCAACGCAACACAACAACAGGGGCACCTCCCAACATCCTGAGAGCACGGACACAGTCGAAAAAATACTACGCATAATCAAAGACCCGCTAGATTGACACACCTAGGAAAAAATAGGGGCTTCCCGGTGAACCAAAAGGGTTCGGGCAAAATAAGGGATGAAAATGAAAAAATTTGTACACCCGGCAAGTCGAAAACCTGAAAAGGTGGCTTGGGCTAAAATGGGTATCCCGTTGGATTGAAAACCCGAAAGGGCGGTCCAGGAAAAAGTTAGGGATCAAAGCGTACGACTATGTCCCGTCATCTTGTCACTTGCCTACCAGAAGAAGATTTGTCAAATCGGCAGTCCTCAAGCACCTCTACAGGTACCTTCTCCCATAGAAGTTGGGGCAATAAGAGTTGCCCAAACTGTACAGCTGCTTTCCTCCAGGTACAAGGTAGATTCAGTTGAAGAATTTGACCAAGATACCTTCACTCCCCGTTGAGTAAGACCAGAATCATAATTACTCTCCCCAAGCAGAGTTGGTCTCCCGTCAGCCCTAACAAGGCACTGTATCTCCAGCAAGTCAGCAACACTCTCCCCAAGCAGAGTTAATCTACTGTCAGCCTTAAGGAAGTTGGGTATCCCCAGAAAATCTCAATATTCCCCAGCGGAGTATACAAATGTTCCTAAGCAAGCATCCCCGGCAGTCTTGATCTAAGATTGTTCCCCGGCAGAATACAAGACACCCTAGTGGAGCCACTCCCCAGTACAGTCTCAAAAGTTTCCCCAGGAGAGTTGAATTATCCTCCCTGATAGATTCTGGAAGCTTATCCCCAGTAGATTCTGGAAGCTTATCACCTGTAGAGTATGAACGCGTCTCCCCGGCTTTATTCAAAGGTTATTCCTCACCAGAGCTTATAACTGGGTTATCCTCAGCTAATTACCACGGAAAGATCGTCCTCGGTGAAGTTCTTCCTACCCCCCAGCGGAGTTCATCAATTCCTTCAACAAAGCTTATCAATGGTATCCCCAGCAGAGTTATCATCAAAACCTCAGCGAAGTATCTCTTCCCACAGAGTAATTCCCCGTAGAGTAATCTCTCCAACAAGTTTATTCCCCAACGGAGTCATCTTCTCCTACCGGTTTATTCTTGCAACCATCATCCCCAGCGAAAATGAAGAATTCTACTCTTCAACATCAGCCCAGGATTCAACAAGCTCCCGGCATTCGTCAAGGATTTATTTTCCTAGACGAAAATACATTCATAAACATCACATTATCATACACCATGACGCATGCATATACGCATCATAACACACAAATCTCATTTATTCTTGAGAACATCTTAATATCATGCAGTTCATGCGTCATGACACTGCATACAGCTAACTTTTTGCCTTTTCAGGAAAAGGTCAATCAAAAGATGATTACCATCTACCTCTACAGTTCCAGATCAACATTGGTAACAAGCCAGGAAAATTCTGTGGACGACTGATCATGGGTTAATATCTGAAACCAGACAGGACAATCATCTACTTGATCATCATGAAGCAACCCCACACTGGTTCCTTTTCTTTAAGAAGGAGTCTTACACAGACTTATCTCAAGGTAACCCTACATCGGTTCCTCCCAAAGTCTTACACAGACTTATCTCAAGATGACCTTACCCCGGTTCATCAAGAAGTTTTACACAAACTTATCCTGCAGTAACCTTACCCCGGTTCCTCCAGAAGTCTTACACGGACTTATCTCAAGATGACCTTACCCCGGTTCATCCAGAAGTTTTACACAAACTTATCCTGCAGTAACCTTACCTCGGTTCCTCCAGAAGTCTTACACGGACTTATCTCAAGATGACCTTACCCCGGTTCATCAAGAAGTTTTTACACGAACTTATCCTGCAGTAACCTTACCCCGGTTCCTCCAAAAGTCTTACACGGACTTATCTCAAGATGACCTTACCCCGGTTCATCCAGAAGTTTTACACGAACTTACCCTGCAGTAACCTTACCCCGGTTCCTCCAGAAGTCTTACACGGACTTATCTCAAGGTAACCCTACACCGATTCCTCCCAAAGTCTTACACGAATTTATCCCAAGGTAGCCTTACCCTGGTTCCTCAAGAAGTTTTACACGAACTTATCCCAAAGAAACCCTACACAGGTTCTCCATTTCTAAGGATGCAGTTTTACACGGGCTCATCATCAAAGTAACCCTACACAGGTTCTCCATTTCCAAGGATGCAGTTTTACACGGACTCGTCATCAGTAACCCTACACAGGTTCTCCATTTCCAAGGATGCAGTTTTACACTGACTCGTCATCAGTAAACCCTACACAGGTTCTCCATTTCCAAGGATGCAGTTTTAGACGGACTCGTCATCAGTAAACCCTACATAGGTTTCCTTCTCAGCTCCAGATGCAGTTTCACACGGGCCCATCATCAAAGTAACCCCACACAGGTTTCTTCTCCATTTCAGACGCAGCTTCGCACGGGCTCATCATCAGTCAACCCTACACAGGTTTCCTTCTTTCCAAGATGCAGTTTTACACGAGCTCATCATCAGGCAACCCTACACAGGTTCCCTCTTTCAACTCACAAAATCACAACTCAACATACAGTCTCCAAATGGCATCTATAAGCCCATTCCCGACAAGGTTCCGTCACATATCCAGATGGCATCTATAAGCCCATCCTCCCATCCACCAACAGTCTCCAAATGGCATCTATAAGCCCATTCCCGACAAGGTTATGTCACATATCCAGATGGCATATATAAACCCATCCTCCCATCCACCAACAGTCTCCAAATGGCATCTATAAGCCCATTCTCGCCAACACACTGCTGATACTCTACACTATGTGAGTGCAAATTTCTGGGCACTCTAATGTTCAATCATCTTCCACCTTCGGATCACGAAAGGCACACAAGCCAATCTACATCCTTAGGTCTAAGAAGATTGAACAGGGGCAACTGTTGTACCCCAAAATTTTCCCTCCCATATTCTTCAAAGTTTTGACAAGCATCATCTCAATTTGCTCAAGTCTACTCAAGGGTTGCACAGTTCAAACCATCCTCCTAAGCCAATCAAAATTAGGGTTTTGGTTCTTGCAAGGAGGTTGAGGTTTTAAAGGGTCCAATCAAGTCCCATATGCCTATACGTATTGGCAAGTATCTACATGCCAAGTTTCAAGGCTCACAAGGTCAAGTTGCACAGTCAAAAGCCCTAATTGCTTCACAGTCAACTGTAGGGGCAAAATGGTCATTTGGCAGTCAAAAGTCGAAATTTTTGGTCAACATCTTATTTTGAAGCCACAATCATCATTTGATCAAGTCTTGATCATGATTCCACAAGCATGGCTCAAAAATCATCAAGATGCAAAAGTTTCCATTTTTGGACAGTTGAAAAGTCAACTGTAACTTGACCAAGGCATAACTTTTTCATGGTTCATCAGAAAAATCCCATCCAATGCTCATTTTGAAGGGGATGACATTTTCTACAACTCATCTTCACATTCCAAGTCCAATAAATGCTCTCACAAAAAGTTATCAATTTCAACATTATAGGTCATTTTCAAAAGTCAACAAAAAGGCATTTTAAGTCAAAGACCATAACTTGAGATTGGTAAATCAAAATGACATGGGACCAAAGGCATTGGTTAGAGGACTTCAAGACCTTTCCAAAATGTCCAAGAACATGTTCATATGATCAAAATTGAGCAAGATGTGCATTGGAGAAGTTGGAAAATTTTTGTGAAATGGCAAAAGTCAACTATCCTTGAAACTTCAATTTTTGACAAAAGGGCCCACTTTTTTCCACTTGATTCAGCCTTTTCATGCCACCCACGTGTCCCATGATAAATTTCAAGATTAAACATTAATTTTTCTATTTTTTATTTAACTTTATTTGATTTAATTCATTTTAAATCCATAAAATTCAAATAAAATCAAAAAAAATTAATTCAATAACATCTTTTGATTTGAATGGCTTTCATGTGTCATAATACACCTACCAAATTCGTGTAAGGCTCATTTATGCATAAAATTCAAATTTTGAACCAAGCTTGGAAAGTCTTTAATGGTGGTTAAACAAGAATTCAAAAACTTGAATACAATGGATCATTGGCTCATCATATCACTTAAATGCCTTCCCATACATATGAAAAAGAGAGACCTAATACATTACACGCACAAGCTGCTGCAGAAAGGAGCCAACCATATTCAAAAATCAAGCAAAAAAAGTCAAATCCTAATTCTACCTTCCAGGCCGTTTCAAGGAGATTTAAAGGTTCAAATACATTGCTGGGAGTCTCCAGAACCTATTGCAATCATAAACAAGCTCCAACACTCAAAGAGTCAGTCACCATTCACGGACCTTCGGTTTGTTATTTTTGTTCAGAATCATAGCTCTACCTTTATGCATTATTAACATGATTTTTTGGTTGTATTATGTTGCTTGAATCTGCAGGGAACTTTTGGCATAAGTTAATTGCTTTGAAACGGCCTAAATTATGAATCACCATGTTCAAATTCTAGGGTTCATAAACCTTTGAATTGGGGGTTTACACATCCAGCAAAATTGGGACCTTTTATGCATATGGTTGTGATCCTTGCAACCAGACGAACACAAATCAATCATCGCGCCCAATTTATATTACGTACAATTCTATTCGCTATTTTTGACGTTTGCAGGTTGTGGGGGTTTGAAACCCCCGCTATTTGGTTTTATTTTACAGGAAAACGCGAAGAAGATGATTATGTGGAAGAACATGGTTGGTGCATTCAAACGTAGCGCGCGTGTTTTTTTAATTTCCAGAATAATGTTTGTTTTCATATTTTAATTTCTTTGATTGTTACATTAACAAAGCTTGCAAGATGGAGTAGTGGAAAGTGACGTGGTTGGCAACCATTGGGACCTGGGTTCGATTCCCAGGCCCCCCCATAATTCCATGTTATTTTTTCTAATGTATTCTTGTGTATGTTTCCAAATGGTGAGCACCATAAACCTCACATACCAGGGCACCAGGTAGCCTCAAAGATCAATCTAATGGCCATGGGATGGATGACCACCATGTTTCTCAGTCAAAGCCAGCTCAGCAGATCCAAGAAGTCAACGTGGCTTGAAGGCAAATGGGCTTCAGCTTGCTAACAAAACCCTCCAATCTGGCCCAAAAACCCCTTTGGTTTTGTTATTCCTTTTTATCTTTTTGTTTTTCTTTTCTTTTATAATTCCTTTTTTTATTAATTATTAGTATTATTATCAGTTAATTAATCTTTTAATGAAAAAAAAAAAAAACTAATATTATTATTATTTATTAATTTCACATTATGTTTGTAAAAAACATAAGAGCAATTACCTAAGAGCCCATGGATAACCATGGATAGAAAGGGTGCTAACACCTTCCCTTTCTATAAATCTACCTCCCGAACCGAGAAACATTCTCAAAGAAGGAATTTTGCTGTGCTTTTGTCCTTTCCATGTTGGAGAACATAAAAGACGGTGGCGACTCTTGCTTACCGCGACATTTTGCGAAACCAGCTTTAAACAGTCAGTTCTATTTCCACCGATCACAGAACTGGCGACTCTGCTGGGGACAAATAAAAGTGAGGTGTACCTTAGGATTAGACCACTCTTATATTTTCAATTGTATGCTTTGTTTGCTTTTATATTGTGGGCTTGTTTTGGAGTTACATAGATCCTAACCCGGATCTGGGGAATACCCTTTTAGGTAGCATAAGCTGTGAGGGACCTGTCTGGCGTAGACCGACACGGGTGAAGCAGCGGCTACGTTGGTGTGACACCTTGGTCTGTACCGATATCCCTTGTGTTGCAACGAGGAGAATATGGGTCTTCTAAGGAGTCATTAAGCACCAGCCGACCTTAGAACCCTAAATTGACCCAACTTGGCCATAGAATGGTAGCAGTATGCTACACTGATTGAGGCTAAACTCTCGCGATGGTTCTGGCCGCAAGAAAAGATTGCGATGCTGGAGTTATAACCGATTGAGGGTAGTTAATGATTTGAGGTCCTCTAGAACCCGGTTACTTTTGATAGGACAGGTCTTAACCAACGAAACTGAAAGAGGGTAGTACCCAAACTTCATGCTGGCCTAAACTCTAAGGGCTGTCTTGTGTGACTTGTGTGCCTTCCAACTTGACTACTTGCATGCTTGTTATCTGACACATGAGTTCCTTGCAGGTTTTGTTTACAGTCCTTAATTGGGACTCATTACAGGGCCTACTTACATCACTCCATGCGTAGCATAACATCATACCATTGCATACATCCTACATAAGGACTAATCCATTTCAAGGATCTCAAGGGTTTGTGATGCAGGTCATGATGAATCAAATGTCTAGAAAGGGGCAAAGGGGATTTATTTTCCCCTAGCCAAGGTTGATAACTTGAGTCAGGGGCTATGACCCACTCGATATGGTGAGCCTTGACTCTTGAAGAAGGACTCTCGACAACATGAAGTTCCTTCAATCAAGCTACCGAATTCGGATTCTAACAAGTTTCTCTGTTTACCCCGTGAGATCCTGGAAAACATCGCATGCATATCATACATATCATTGCATTACAGGTACACTTTTTACAGGTCACTTACCTTCTTCGCTGTTTATTTCAACAGTCATCATGAATCCTGAATCATCCAATGAACAAGCTATCAAGGCCCTCCAGGCCCAGAACGCCCAGTTCCAGGAGCTGGTCATGAGCTTAGCCCAGGGGAAACAGGAGTTGAAGAATCTGCTCTTGAAGAAGAAGAAGAAGAAGAAGAGGACTGTTTTGTTCAACCCTAGACGCAGATCTGGGAATGGATCACAAAATGAGGCTAAGCTGACCCCCCCCCCCCATCTGCTGGGAAAGACAGCCCACAAGGGAGAGAGGTTCCTAGTCCTGTGGTCTCTGACAACGAGACAGATTTCAATGATGAGCAGTACCCTCTTGCTGAGGATAGGTACAAACAGCTAGAGGACCGACTGAATGCTATGGAGATTCAACGTGTACCTGGGTTGGATTTTGGAGATCTAGGTTTATCTTCTGGGGTGGTGATCCCTCACAAGTTCAAGGCGCCTGCCTTTGCGAAATACGACGGGGCTTCCTGTCCTAAGCTGCATCTCAGATCCTATGTAAGGAAGATCCAACCTTACACTGCAGACAAGAACTTATGGATCCATTTCTTCCAGGAGAGTCTTTCAGGGACTCAGCTCGAATGGTTCTATCAGCTGGATGGAACCACTATTCGTAACTGGGAGGACTTGGCTACTGCTTTTTATAAGCAGTATCAGTACAATTCCGACCTTGCTCTTACGCGTACCCAACTCCAGGGTATGTCACTAAGAACGAGCGAAGGTTTTAAGGAGTATGCGCAAAGGTGGAGAGACCTGGCTGGAAGGGTGCAGCTGCCTTTGACTGACTGTGAACTCGTCGACATGTTCTTGGGGACTCTGTCTGGTCCTTTCTTCAACCATCTGATTGGGAATTCTTCTGCTGAGTTCACAGATCTGATCTTAACTGGTGAGAGGATAGAAGCTGGTATCAAGTCCGGGAAGATACAAAAGGGTGACTCCTCGAACGCTGAGAAGAAACCATTCAAGAAAGAGTCCAATGTTGCGTACAGTCAGAAGGATCGTCGTGACCAACACGTAGGGGCAGTCATGATCTCAGGTTCTGCGTCACGCCGACAACCGCCAAAGGGAAATCAGCGAAGGCCAGACGAGCCTAAAAGACAATTCACCAACATCAACATGCCATTGTCACAAGCATTGCAGCACATGTTGAAAATGAATCTGATTGCGGTGATCAACCCTCCTGCAAATCCCAAGACCTCTTCTCTAAACTACAACCCAGATACGAGGTGTGCTTATCATTCCGGAAGCCCGGGGCACGATACTAAGGATTGTTGGGCGCTGAAATACAAGATTCAGAACATGATTGACACCAAGGAGATCGAATTCGAGCCTGCTGAGACTCCCGATGTGATCACTGCTCCCTTGCCAAAACATGGCTAGGATTGAGAGACTCTTATTCATTTAAATTCTGATATTGTATTTTTCTATGCTTATTCAAACAATTATCATGTCAAACTCTATTATTTCATTAATTCATTACACGTGTCTGTTTTGAAGTAATTGTGTTCTCTATATTCAAAATTGCTTTTATTTTTTCTTGATGTTCAACTCTCGTTTGAAAATTCTAAGCCTCTTGAGGGAGGATGACGAAAACGATACCACGATCTTTACAGTATGCTTTTGAACAGACCCCGCTGAGGAGGTACAAGCATGGTTTCAATTCCTAAACACCGGAGTTATAAGGAAGATAATCCCTCGTCAACCCCTTTGAGCCAAAGAAGTAGGAGTTTTTCTTTTCGAAAATTAAAACCCTTAATCATAACCTGGGGCAGGGTAGTTCTCTCAGTTGATCCAAGTGCACAGCGAATAGCATCAAATGAGTCCTTCCAAAAACAAAAGACAGTGATGGTCCCGAATAATCATAAAGACAGGCAATCATTATCTTTCAAAAACAAAAGCCCAATAAGTCAAAACCTATGAAGGAGACTTACAAATTTGGGGCATCCCGCTGACTGTAATCCTAAAAGAAACAGTTCAGGCAAAAACAGGGATAACACAACCAAAAAGAGAGAGCTCCAACAAACCCTCAACAAAAGGGGATGACTGCCTATTCAAAATAAATTGTCAATATCTGAACCATCACCGGAATGTCAGAGCAAAGACTCAAACAAGGTCTAACGTACGATCAGCTGAGTTTAGGTTTGAAGAGCATCACGAAGAGCGGGTGGGTACAAATAAAATTTGAGCCTTTAGCCTTTGTTTCTTAAACCGTTGAACCAGGCCACGTTATAACCCTTAAAAGTCCTAGTTGAGGCATAGGTTAGTGCAAAAGCATATTGTTACAAAGGTATCCTGACTCCTTAAGGCTCGCTGTAAAATCTTGAGTTGACATCACATTTTACAAAATTTGCTTGTTTTACTGAAAAAATACATTTTCAAAAACTTCAAGACAGACATAAGCTTTGCATTTTTAGAATAACATTGTTTGCATATGACTATTTGTTCGAACATGCAGAGAAATTCGCACGACGAATGTCTAGTGAACAAGAATCTTCTCAACCAAAAGGTCACCTCAAGCGGAAGAAACACTTCCGGTCAAGGGGCACGGCATTATCATGGTCTATCACTTGGGGCATTGGACGATCAAACGAAGATCTTCTGGTAGTAGGGCAACGCAACACAACAACAGGGGCACCTCCCTACATCCTGAGAGCACGGACACAGTCGAAAAAATACTGCGCATAATCAAAGACCCGCTAGATTGACACACCTAGGAAAAAATAGGGGCTTCCCGGTGAACCAAAAGGGTTCGGGCAAAATAAGGGATGAAAATGAAAAAATTTGTACACCCGGTAAGTCGAAAACCTGAAAAGGTGGCTTGGGCTAAAATGGGTATCCCGTTGGATTGAAAACCCGAAAGGGCGGTCCAGGCAAAAGTTAGGGATCAAAGCGTACGACTATGTCCCGTCATCTTGTCACTTGCCTACCAGAAGAAGATTTGTCAAATCGGCAGTCCTCAAGCACCTCTACAGGTACCTTCTCCCATAGAAGTTGGGGCAATAAGAGTTGCCCAAACTGTACAGCTGCTTTCCTCCAGGTACAAGGTAGATTCAGTTGAAGAATTTGACCAAGATACCTTCACTCCCCGTTGAGTAAGACCAGAATCATAATTACTCTCCCCAAGCAGAGTTGGTCTCCCGTCAGCCCTAACAAGGCACTGTATCTCCAGCAAGTCAACAACACTCTCCCCAAGCAGAGTTAATCTACTGTCAGCCTTAAGGAAGTTGGGTATCCCCAGAAAATCTCAATATTCCCCAGCGGAGTATACAAATGTTCCTAAGCAAGCATCCCCGGTAGTCTTGATCTAAGATTGTTCCCCGGCAGAATACAAGACACCCTAGTGGAGCCACTCCCCAGTACAGTCTCAAAAGTTTCCCCAGGAGAGTTGAATTATCCTCCCTGATAGATTCTGGAAGCTTATCCCCAGTAGATTCTGGAAGCTTATCACCTGTAGAGTATGAACGCGTCTCCCCGGCTTTATTCAAAGGTTATTCCTCACCAGAGCTTATAACTGGGTTATCCTCAGCTAATTACCACGGAAAGATCGTCCTCGGTGAAGTTCTTCCTACCCCCCAGCGGAGTTCATCAATTCCTTCAACAAAGCTTATCAATGGTATCCCCAGCGGAGTTATCATCAAAACCTCAGCGAAGTATCTCTTCCCACAGAGTAATTCCCCGCAGAGTAATCTCTCCAACAAGTTTATTCCCCAACGGAGTCATCTTCTCCTACCGGTTTATTCTTGCAACCATCATCCCCAGCGAAAATGAAGAATTCTACTCTTCAACATCAGCCCAGGATTCAACAAGCTCCCGGCATTCGTCAAGGATTTATTTTCCTAGACGAAAATACATTCATAAACATCACATTATCATACACCATGACGCATGCATATACGCATCATAACACACAAATCTCATTTATTCTTGAGAACATCTTAATATCATGCAGTTCATGCGTCATGACACTGCATACAGCTAACTTTTTGCCTTTTCAGGAAAAGGTCAATCAAAAGATGATTACCATCTACCTCTACAGTTCCAGATCAACATTGGTAACAAGCCAGGAAAATTCTGTGGACGACTGATCATGGGTTAATATCTGAAACCAGATAGGACAATCATCTACTTGATCATCATGAAGCAACCCCACACTGGTTCCTTTTCTTTAAGAAGGAGTCTTACACAGACTTATCTCAAGGTAACCCTACATCGGTTCCTCCCAAAGTCTTACACGGACTTATCTCAAGATGACCTTACCCCGGTTCATCAAGAAGTTTTACACAAACTTATCCTGCAGTAACCTTACCCCGGTTCCTCCAGAAGTCTTACACGGACTTATCTCAAGATGACCTTACCCCGGTTCATCCAGAAGTTTTACACGAACTTATCCTGCAGTAACCTTATCTCGGTTCCTCCAGAAGTCTTACACGGACTTATCTCAAGATGACCTTACCCCGGTTCATCAAGAAGTTTTTACACGAACTTATCCTGCAGTAACCTTACCCCGGTTCCTCCAAAAGTCTTACACGGACTTATCTCAAGATGACCTTACCCCGGTTCATCCAGAAGTTTTACACGAACTTACCCTGCAGTAACCTTACCCCGGTTCCTCCAGAAGTCTTACACGGACTTATCTCAAGGTAACCCTACACCGATTCCTCCCAAAGTCTTACACGGATTTATCCCAAGGTAGCCTTACCCTGGTTCCTCAAGAAGTTTTACACGAACTTATCCCAAAGAAACCCTACACAGGTTCTCCATTTCTAAGGATGCAGTTTTACACGGGCTCATCATCAAAGTAACCCTACACAGGTTCTCCATTTCCAAGGATGCAGTTTTACACGGACTCGTCATCAGTAACCCTACACAGGTTCTCCATTTCCAAGGATGCAGTTTTACACGGACTCGTCATCAGTAAACCCTACACAGGTTCTCCATTTCCAAGGATGCAGTTTTAGACGGACTCGTCATCAGTAAACCCTACATAGGTTTCCTTCTCAGCTCCAGATGCAGTTTCACACGGGCCCATCATCAAAGTAACCCCACACAGGTTTCTTCTCCATTTCAGACGCAGCTTCGCACGGGCTCATCATCAGTCAACCCTACACAGGTTTCCTTCTTTCCAAGATGCAGTTTTACACGAGCTCATCATCAGGCAACCCTACACAGGTTCCCTCTTTCAACTCACAAAATCACAACTCAACAGACAGTCTCCAAATGGCATCTATAAGCCCATTCCCGACAAGGTTCCGTCACATATCCAGATGGCATCTATAAGCCCATCCTCCCATCCACCAACAGTCTCCAAATGGCATCTATAAGCCCATTCCCGACAAGGTTATGTCACATATCCAGATGGCATATATAAACCCATCCTCCCATCCACCAACAGTCTCCAAATGGCATCTATAATCCCATTCTCGCCAACACACTGCTGATACTCTACACTATGTGAGTGCAAATTTCTGGGCACTCTAATGTTCAATCATCTTCCACCTTCGGATCACGAAAGGCACACAAGCCAATCTACATCCTTAGGTCTAAGAAGATTGAACAGGGGCAACTGTTGTACCCCAAAATTTTCCCTCCCATATTCTTCAAAGTTTTGACAAGCATCATCTCAATTTGCTCAAGTCTACTCAAGGGTTGCACAGTTCAAACCATCCTCCTAAGCCAATCAAAATTAGGGTTTTGGTTCTTGCAAGGAGGTTGAGGTTTAAAAGGGTCCAATCAAGTCCCATATGCCTATACGTATTGGCAAGTATCTACATGCCAAGTTTCAAGGCTCACAAGGTCAAGTTGCACAGTCAAAAGCCCTAATTGCTTCACAGTCAACTGTAGGAGCAAAATGGTCATTTGGCAGTCAAAAGTCGAAATTTTTGGTCAACATCTTATTTTGAAGCCACAATCATCATTTGATCAAGTCTTGATCATGATTCCACAAGCATGGCTCAAAAATCATCAAGATGCAAAAGTTTCCATTTTTGGACAGTTGAAAAGTCAACTGTAACTTGACCAAGGCATAACTTTTTCATGGTTCATCAGAAAAATCCCATCCAATGCTCATTTTTAAGGGGATGACATTTCCTACAACTAATCTTCACATTCCAAGTCCAATAAATGCTCTCACAAAAAGTTATCATTTTCAACATTATAGGTCATTTTCAAAAGTCAACAAAAAGGCATTTTAAGTCAAAGACCATAACTTGAGATTGGTAAATCAAAATGACATGGGACCAAAGGCATTGGTTAGAGGACTTCAAGACCTTTCCAAAATGTCCAAGAACATGTTCATATGATCAAAATTGATCAAGATGTGCATTGGAGAAGTTGGAAAATTTTTGTGAAATGGCAAAAGTCAACTATCCTTGAAACTTCAATTTTTGACAAAAGGGCCCACTTTTTTCCACTTGATTCAGCCTTTTCATGCCACCCACGTGTCCCATGATCAATTTCAAGATTAAACATTAATTTTTCTATTTTTTATTTAATTTTATTTGATTTAATTCATTTTAAATCCATAAAATTCAAATAAAATCAAAAAAAATTAATTCAATAACATCTTTTGATTTGAATGGCTTTCATGTGTCATAATACACCTACCAAATTCGTGTAAGGCTCATTTATGCATAAAATTCAAATTTTGAACCAAGCTTGGAAAGTCTTTAATGGTGGTTAAACAAGAATTCAAAAACTTGAATACAATGGATCATTGGCTTATCATATCACTTAAATGCCTTCCCATACATATGAAAAAGAGAGACCTAATACATTACACGCACAAGCTGCTGCAGAAAGGAGCCAACCATATTCAAAAATCAAGCAAAAAAAGTCAAATCCTAATTCTACCTTCCAGGCCGTTTTAAGGAGTTTTAAAGGTTCAAATACATTGCTGGGAGTCTCCAGAACCTATTGCAATCATAAACAAGCTCCCACACTCAAAGAGTCACCATTCACGGACCTTCGGTTTGTTATTTTTTTTTAGAATCATAGCTCTACCTTTATGCATTATTAACATGATTTTTTGGTTGTATTATGTTGCTTGAATCTGCAGGGAACTTTTGGCATAAGTTAATTGCTTTGAAACGGCCTAAATCATGAATCACCATGTTCAAATTCTAGGGTTCATAAACCTTTGAATTGGGGGTTTACACATCCAGCAAAATTGGGACCTTTTATGCATATGGTTGTGATCCTTGCAACCAGACGAACACAAATCAATCATCGCGCCCAATTTATATTACGTACAATTCTATTCGCTATTTTTGACGTTTGCAGGTTGTGGGGGTTTGAAACCCCCGCTATTTGGTTTTATTTTACAGGAAAACACGGAGAAGATGATTATATGGAAGAACATGGTTGGTGCATTCAAACGTAGTGCGCGTGTTTTTTTAATTTCCAGAATAATGTTTGTTTTCATATTTTAATTTCTTTGATTGTTACATTAACAAAGCTTGCAAGATGGCGTAGTGGAAAGTGACGTGGTTGGCAACCATTGGGACCTGGGTTCGATTCCCAGGTCCCCCCATAATTCCATGTTATTTTTTCTAATGTATTCTTGTGTATGTTTCCAAATGGTGAGCACCATAAACCTCACATACCAGGGCGCCAGGTAGCCTCAAAGATCAATCTAATGGTCATGGGATGGATGACCACCATGTTTCTCAGTCAAAGCCAGCTCAGCAGATCCAAGAAGTCAACGTGGCTTGAAGGCAAATGGGCTTCAGCTTGCTAACAAAACCCTCCAATCTGGCCCAAAAACCCCTTTGGTTTTGTTATTCCTTTTTATCTTTTTATTTTTCTTTTCTTTTATAATTCCTTTTTTTATTAATTATTAGTATTATTATCAGTTAATTAATCTTTTCATGAAAATCAAAAAAAAAACTAATATTATTATTATTTATTAATTTCACATTATGTTTGTAAATAAATTATACTTAATTAATTAGTTTAAATAGGCAACTTTAATCCTTTTTTTTAACAACTAAAATAAATTTAGAACTAGGTTTTTTCTTCTTTTAATTTTAATTCCTTTTGTTTTATTTTCATTAAAAACATAAAAAACACAAAAATATCATTTTCTTAATTAATTAATTAATTTAGTTATTAGTTTTAATTTCATTAATTACAAAAAGGGACAAAAATCCAATTCTTTCTTAAAAAAGGGTCAACACCCTTAAGACGTTCCCGATTAAATTTCTATTCGCGCGTATTTATTTATTTTTATTATATTTATGTATCTGTACAGAGGATGTAATAGTAATTAGGATTTTATTGCTTTCTTTAAATTTTCTGCATTTACCTTTTCCAAAACGGGTTTTTGTTTTTGGCGATGTATCGACTCGCGCCTCGTAATAGTTAGATTTATCTTTCCGTAATTTACTTTCCGCACTCCTAACTGTTAACAATGCATGAAAGAATGTATGTAAATAAAATCAATCCATAGCTCACAAATAACATGTAGAAGACAAACATTAACTGAAAAACAACACACAAAGCACATGCCACTCTTAGGGTACGCCTCACCGGTTGCCTCGAAAGTGGTCATCAAGTATAGGGTGTCTTAGAGGTCGCCCTTCTGTCCAAAAGATCCAGTTGCCTCGAAACGGTTGCCTCGGATAAAAAAGGATCTAGGACATTAGGGTTACTTCTAAGGTGTCCTACTATTGCTTCGGTGACCACATTGTCCCTTAATCGAATTGACCCGAATACCTCCAACAATAGTGCTACCTACCTCTCAATGGTGGGATAACACTATCCAAAGGACTCTTACACAGCCTAATTCCTTAGAGTAGGTAGATTCTCCTGGGTACTTGCTCTTTTCAAAAACAAACAAAACAACTTTTCACACCTCACACTTTCCAAAAGCTTTCAAACAAATTTTTCATACACTCTTGAGGACTGATACAAGAGTTACTTAGAAATTTTTCAAACGAAACTTTTTTCAAAACCCACACACACTTGAAAAGAAAACATCTTTTAAAAACATAAGAGCAAGTACCTAAGAGCCCATGGATAACCATGGATAGAAAGGGTGCTAACACCTTCCCTTTCTATAAATCTACCTCCCGAACCGAGAAACATTCTCAAAGAAGGAATTTTGTTGTGCTTTTGTCCTTTCCATGTTGGAGAACATAAAAGACGGTGGCGACTCTTGCTTACCGCGACATTTCGCGAAACCAGCTTTAAACAGTCAGTTCTATTTCCACCGATCACAAATTAATTCTTTTATTTAGTAGAAAATATTGCCCTATAAGTAGTTCTATTCCGAAGCATTGCAAATATCATCTGACTATATGAATTACATTCGATCCCGCTTTTATATCTGAAGTTTATTTCATCGCACTTTACTTTCTTGGATGCTCAATTCCCTATTTAATATTGACTTATCTAAACACCATAACAATAGGAAACGGTAGATTGACGATTGGTCTCTGTGGATCGATAATCTTTTATATTACTCTGACGCGATTCGTACACTTGCGAATACACCGCATCAACGGACAATGACGATGATGTCTTATCCCATAAAATTAACCAACATACTTGTGTTTTAAAATTTTTAAAGGTGAACTACGTGTACCCTGATCCCCTATTGCACGAAAGGTGGTATGTAGGCACTAAAGGTTCGCAACCGCGGTGGGTGCAAAAATCATTAAAAAATACTTCTTTTCTCACCTCCACCATCTATTTTACATACAACATTTTATAGCCAAAATATACAGAATTTTTCAAAGAGGTTCCTGCGGAGTACCGTTGATGTTTAGGGTGCTAATACCTTCCCTTTGCATAACCAACCCCCTTACCTTGAATCTTTCCCCCTCTTTTTTGGGTTATTCGCTCTTTTCCCATTCCTTTGGAAACAATAAAGCATGGTGGCAATTTTTATTTTGATCTATATAAGTCTAGTCAATCCAATGGCTTAGTCTTAAACATTTCTACCGCTACAGAAAAAAATATGTTGTACCCCAAATCACCAAAATAAAAACAAGTCAAGGTGCTTGGTGATTCCTCAAAGAGAAAAGCTAAAGATTGGGAGGAGAACCAAAATCCCTAATATGATCTTGTTGTGATTGAATCAATATGGTATGATGAAGGGATCTTATGGGGAAAAATTGGGGTACAACTTTTTTGTAACGGTAGATTTTGGGGTTCTGGCAAGGGCTTCAAAGATTATGCCCAAAAGTGGAGGGATCTTGCAGGAAGGGTACAGCCTCCTCTGTCTGATAGAGAGCTGATAGACATGTTCTTGGGTACTCTGTCTGGCCCATTTTTCAACCATTTGATTGGAAGTTCTTCAGCTGGATTTAATGAGCTTATATTTACTAGTGAGCGAGTGGAAGCTGGTATCAAGAGCGGTAATATCCAGAAAGATGCATCGTCAAGTACAGTAAAGAAACCATTCTCTGGGAAGAAGGAGGTCGGTGCTGCTTATGGCCGGAGAAATTAAAGCAAAACTGAACATCGTTCGACGGTAGGGGCTGTGATGATCTCCAACCCTACGTCAAATCAACAACAAAATAATCAGCGCATAAAGGATGCGCCCAGAAGACAGTTCACCCGGATCAACATGTCCTTATCTCAGGTTTTTCCACACCTGTTAAAGTCTAATCTGGTTACTCTAAAGGAGGCTCCTAAGAATCCAAATAATGCATCTCCCCGCTACAACCCAAATGCTCGATGTGCCTACCACTCTGATAGTCCAGGGCATGATACAAATGATTGTTGGGCTCTGAAGAACAAAGTGCAAGATCTCATTGAGGCAAAGGAGATTGAGTTTGACCCTCCGGAGACCCCTAATCTAATAACTGCACCAATGCACAAACATAGCCAGGGTGTTAATGCTATTGATGATGACCTGTTTGTTTCTTCTGTTGATGAACTAGCTACTCCTCTCCTGATTGTTAAAAAGAATTTATTACGAGCCGGTTTATTTCCGAGTTGTGGTGAAGTTTGCCACCTGTGTATGTCTCTACCCAATGGTTGCTTATTCTTAAAGATAGGTATCCAGCGCTTGATGAATAACAAGGAAATTATGTTTGAGAAAGTCCCCTCTACAAAATTTTGTGTGAAAACATTTCAATAATTACCATTTCCGACAATCCTCCCGGGGTCTCCTCCCAAAGACCCATCAGGATTACATTCGTTCCTAAGGTTTCTCCTTTGATTATCACTTTTCCTGAGCCAATACCATATTCCTCTAATAAAGTTGTTCCTTGGAATTATGGGGCTGACGTATACTACCATGGTGTCAAGCAAGACCTATTGGCTATTAAAAATGAAGTTGCTAAAGATACTGATCTTGACATCGGCAACATTGTTGGGATCAGTAAAATTACCAGAAGCGGAAGGATTTTCTCTCTTGAAATCTCTCCAAAGACTGTTGCTACCCCCTTTGTTTATTCCTATTGCCACTCTTGTTGCTACTTATACTGACATCCCCGTTGTTATTCCTGCTACTGAGTCAGCTGAGACTCGGGGAAAAGAGATACTGGTTGAGCCTGCCCGGAGGGAGGCACATAAAGAAGCGTTTTTGAAGCTTCTAAAAAAGAAATGGGAGAAATACTGAAGATCATAAAGAAAAATGATTACAATATGGTGGAGCAATTGGGGTAAACCCCTTCAAAAATTTTAATGTTGGCCTTACTATTATGCTCTGAATCCCATGCTAAGGCTTTAGTAAAGTTTCGGAAGTCTGCTCATGTGCCTCAAGATACCTCCATCAACTAATTCGAGAATTGTGTGGCTAGCTTGACAGCTGACAATGGACTTGGTTTCTCGGATGCATATTTAACGTCCAAAGGAAGGAAGCATAATGATGCTCTGCATGTCTCCATTGAGTGCAGGGGCACTACCCTAGCTCATGTTCTGGTGGATACAGGTTCGTCGTAGAATGTCTTACCTAAAAATGCTTTGGACAGGTTGGATTGTGAAGGACTTACACTAAAGCCCAGTAATATTGTGGTGAGGGCCTTCGATGGTTCCAAGAGAATGGTGCACGGGGAGGTGGACATCCCTATTAAATTTGGTACTCAGATTTTTGACTCCACATTCTACGTGATGGACATCCGCCCGTATTACTCCTGTTTGTTGGGTCGCCCATGGATCTATGGGGTCGGTGTTGTTACTTCTACTTTGCATCAAATGTTGAAGTACCCAATCAATGGGAATATTATTACAGTCCATGGAGGGGAAGAATATGGTGAGCCACCTGAACTCTTTCAGGTATGTTGAGATGGACGGCGAGTTCATTTAGACCCCTTGCTAGAACTTTGAGGAGGTTTCTTAGACAGTTGTTGCAACCAAGACTGCTATTAATGTTCCAAAGATTAACAGACCTCTGCTGAAGATGGCTTCTTTAAAGGATGCCAAAGTAGTATTAGAAGAAGGTGGGTGTACCATTTGGGGCCAACTTCCTGGCATCCCCTACAAATATGACAAGTTTGGTTTGGGTTTTACTTCAGGGGCCTAAAGAGTTGTTTGTCGTGCTCGTGCTGGAGGACCACAACTATGCATCAGCAACCATGGGATCAATGCTTTGGAGGATAGTGACAGTGACTGCGACATGGAAAAATGGATTTTCCCAACTATTAGCGGTGGACTCAACAATTGGGAGGCCAAGGATTTTGTTACCATTACTTTTATTTAGGAGTAATTGTCTTTTTGCTTTTTTTTTGGGAATATGTAATATTTGAACAATTGAAACTCTAAATCATTGTGTCTTACCCGAGGCACAATGGTCTATTTTGTGAGGGTTATTACTTCATCTTCATATGTCATTAATAAACATTGGACATTTTGCATACAAATTTTACGCTCTCTGTCCTTCTTTTGTGCTTTTATTTTATCAAAAATAGTTATGCTCTCTTACACACACCCACATATCAAACTGCAGATCCACATCCACTTTGGATCCCATTGGTAACGGTTCTGCTATTGCCAATTATGACTTTGAAAATCCAATCTACCAGGCCGAGGAAGAAGGTGAGGAAGATTGTGAAGTACCAGGAGAACTCACCAGACTGTTACAACAGGAGGAAAGGGAAATACAGCCTCATGAAGAGCTGGTTGAGACATTAAACTTAGGTACTGAGGAAGATAAGAAGGAAGTCAAGACAGGTGCCGATCTGGAGCATAGTGTCAAAAAGAAGTTGATTCAGATGTTACATGACTATGTTGAGGTCTTTGCCTAGTCATACGAAGACATGCCAAGGCTGGACACTGATATTATGGTTCACCTCCTGCCGACAAAAGAATACTACCCTCCCGTGAAGTAAAAGGTCCGTCGTACGCGGCCAGAGATGTCAGAAACCATCAAAGCTGAAGTCATGAAATAGTTCAACACCAGTTTCTTAGTTGTTACTTCTTATCCATAATGGGTTGCTAATGTTGTTCTGGTGCCTAAGAAGGATAGTAAAGTACGTATGTGTGTGGATTATAGAGACTTAAACAAGGCAATCCCCAAGGATGACTTTCCGCTTCCTTATATTGATGTTCTGGTTGACAACACAACACAGAATAAGATATTCTCCTTCATGGATGGTTTCTCCGGGTATAATTAGATCAAAATGGCACCTGAAGATATGGAGAAAATAACCTTCATTGCGCAGTGGGGCACTTTCTGCTACAAAGTTATGCCATTTGGGTTAAAGAACGTCGGGGCAACCTATCAGCGTTCCATGGTAGCATTTCTTCATGATATGATCCATCACAAGATAGAGGTCTACGTCTTTGATATGATAGACAGGTCTCAAACTGAAAAGGAGCACCTTGATCACCTGCAGAAGCTGTTTGAAAGAATGAAAAAGTACAAACTGAGGTTGAACCCGAATAAGTGCACTTTTGGGGTAAGATCTGGTAAGCTCTTAGGCTTCGTTGTCAGCGACAAAGGTATTGAAGTATACCCTGAAAAGTTTAACACTATACAAGAAATTCCAACTCCCCGCACTGAGAAGGAGGTTAGGGGATTCTTGGGACGTCTAAACTATATTGCCAAATTAGTTTCCCATCTAACAGCTACTTGTGAGCCAATCTTAAAATTAGTAAAGAAAGTTCAAGCAGTGAAGTGGAATGATGATTGTCATACCGCCTTTGACAAAATCAAGGAATATCTTAAAGAGCCCCCAATTTTGATGTTTCTGGTTTAGGGAAGACCTCTGATCATGTACTTAACAGTGTTAGAGAACTCAACGGGGTGTGTGTTGGGAAGCATGACGAGTCTGGTCGAAAAGAGCATGCAATATACTATCTTAGAAAAAAGTTTACCGACTGTGAGACTAGATACTCACTACTCGAGAAAACTTGTTATGCTTTGGCATGGGCTGCTCGCCGACTGAGATAGTATATGTTGACTCACACTACCTTGTTGATATCTAAAATGGATCCTATCAAATACATCTTTGAGAAGCCTGCTCTCTCTCTGGAAGAATAGCAAGATGGCAAATGATCCTGACCGAATATGATATTCAGCATACAACCCAGAAAGTAATCAAGGGAAGTGTATTAGCTGATCATTTGGCTCAATAGGCTGTGGACAACTACCAATCCAGGAATTTTGAGTTCCCGGGTGAGAACATCATGTTAGTGACTGATTATGAAGAACCTGGACCGAATGAAGGACCTGAAAAAGGATCCCGATGGACTATGGTTTTTGACGGAGCTTCCGACGCGCTCGAAAATGGCATCGATGTTGTGATCATTTCTCCCGAAGGCTGTCATACCCGTTTCACTTCCAGGCTATGTTTCAATTGTACCAACAACATGGATGAATATGAAGCATGTATTATGGGTCTCAAAGCTACTATCGACTTGAGGATCAAATTCTTGAGTGTATTTGGAGACTCGGCCCTAGTAATTACACAAATCAAAGGAGAATGAGACATGAAGAATCCTAATCTCATCCCTTACAGAGAGCATGTGTTGACATTGATTCCACACTTTGAAGAAGTTACCTTTAAGCATTTTCCACGAGAGGAAAATCAACTAGCGGATGCGCTAGCTACTATTTCATCCATGTTCAAGGTCAGGTGGGATAATGAAGCTCCACAGATCACTATTGAGAGAATGGATGAGCCAACATATTGTTACGAGGTTGATACTGAAAAAGTAGTGGACAAACCTTGGTTCCATGAAGTCAAAAGATACCTCGAAGCCCAAGAGTATCCCGATGGAACTTCCATCAATGATAAGAAATTCCTAAGAAGGTTCTCTGCCAAGTTTTTCCTCAGTAATGGAATCCTCTACAAGCGCAACCACGATTCTACTTTGCTTCGGTGTGTGGATAAGAGTGAAGCGGGGAAGATTATGGCAGATTTGCATGAAGGCACTTTTGGCATCCATTCTAGTGGGCATATAATGGCTAAAAAGATCCTATGGGAAGGATACTACTGGTCCACTATGGAAGCAGACTGTTATCAGCATTCACGAACTTGTCACAAATGTCAGATCTATGCTAATAAAGTACAAGTGCCTCTGGTTCCTATAAACATCTTGACTGCTCCATGGCCATTCGCAATGTGAGGTATCGAAGTTATTGGAGAGATTAGTCCTACAGCTTCTAATGGGCACCGCTCCATCCTCATCATCATTGATTACTTCATAAAATGGGTTAAGGTGGCCTCATTTGCTTCTGTTACCAAGAACGTTGTGGCCTGATCCATTAGATATAACCTTATCTATTGATATGGTATTCCATAAAGAATCATTACGGATAATGGTACCAATCTCAATAACACTATGATCACCGAGCTCTGTACACAGTTCAAGGTTCAGCATCATAACTCTTCTCCTTACCGGCCGAAGATGAATCGTGCACCTCGTTACACGTGTCAACAGGGGCAACTCTTTTCTCTCTGGTATACGGTATGGAAGTTGTCCTACCCATCGAAGTCCAGATCCCTTCCTTGAGATCGTGAAGGATGCAGGTTTGAATAAAGACGAATGGGTTCAGACTCGACTCGATCAATTGAACCTAATTGACGAGAAGAGGCTCGCGGCTATCTACCATGGTCAGATGTACCAAAAATGTATGATTAAAGCTTTTAACAAGAAGGTCAGAAGTCGGGTATATCAGGATGGTGACCTAGTAATCAAGCGCATTATCCTACCTCAAGGTGATCCCAGAGGAAAATGGACTCCCACATACGAAGGGCCATTTATGATCAAGAACATATTTTCTGGTGGAGCCATGATCTTAACCACTATGGACGATGACGGCCTTCTGCACCCTGTAAATGCAGACATAGTTAAAAGATACTACGCGTGAACAAAGACCCGCTAGGTTGACTGGCCTAGGCAAAAATAAGGGCACCCCGGCGAACCATAAGGGTTCAGGCAAAAATTAGGGATATACATATGGAGAAAAAAATTTGTACACCCGGCAAGTTGAAAACCTGAAAAGGTGGCTTGGGCAAAAAAGGGTATCTCAATGGACTGAAAACCCGAAAGGGCGGTCCAGGAAAAAGTTAGGGATTTAAAGCATATAACTATGTCTTGTTGGATCACCTTACATCCAATCTTAGGTAACAACTATCAAGCTCAAATAGTACTAATCAATCCAGTCAGCTTCGGACAAGCAGCAAAAGAGATGAGACGCTCAAAGACATAGAGGAAATAGCAGAATGGGAAACCAATGGGATTATTTCACATAGCTATTTTTCTTTGTATACTATTTTTGTATAGTTTTCATTCTTAAGACGGCATTCTCTTACTAAGATGTTCGTCTCGTTGTACAAAAAAGCCTATTATAGGCAAAACTTCTACAAATTAATAAAAATCTATTTCTTTGAAAGTGAAAAACTATTTGTTTTTGTTTTTTTGTTTTGTTTGCAAAAACGTCCAGTGATTATTTTTGAACATATGCATTTGAATGTGATTACCGTTTACAAATACACGCATAAAAAGCAGAAAGATAGTTACTAATGGCTTTAAGAAAACAATGTCTAAAGGCCCTCTGCAAATCCCCACAGATATTTTCTCCAACAAGTACAGAGGCAAGGGCATCCTATTATAAAGTCACTGCCATATCCTCAGCATACAGCCTAATGATGTCAGGTGTTCTTATATCCTCGACGGAGCAAAAATTTCCAATTACTTACCCGGCATCTCAAAGAATTCCTTAGCCTAGTTCACAAGCTTCTTAGGCTTCCCAATAAGGGTTTCATAAAAATACCCAAGCGGTTTACGGAGTTTCCCTTCCCCAACAGAGTTTATTTCTCCAACAACGGAAATCCGTCTCTTAGCATTTCAACTTCAAAAAAATTTGAAGACTTACATTCTTCATCCCCAGCAACAATCAGGGATTTATTTTCCCCAGTTCAGCAACACTGCAATAGAACAACTGATACATTCATACATTGCATTCATACATAATTTTACAAGCATCATAGCATATACAACACAAATGCATACATCACAATCTCATTTATTTTGAGAACGTCATTACTCGATGCATCTCATGCATCATGATATTGCATACAGATAATTCTTTACCTTTTCAGGAAAGATCAATAGACGAATATCATCAACAATTTTCAAAAGTTCCAGATTAATACCTGAAACAAGACAGGGAAACTATCTGTGAATGATTGATTGTAGATTAATACCTGGAACCAGGCTGGGCAACTATCTACATGAGCAGATTGAAGATTAACTCCTGAAATAAGACGGGAAACTATCTTTCTTTCTCTAAGGTCAGAGATTAATTCCTGAAACCAGACAGGGCAACTATCTCAACCACCAACAAAAACAAGTTTTGGATTAATACTTAAAACAAGACAGAACAACTATCTGTGAACGACTGATTGTAGATTAATACCCGAAAACAGACAGGACAACTATCTACATGAGCAGATTGAAAATTAACTCCCGAAACAAGACGGGGAAACTATTTATCTTTCTCAAATAGGTCAGAGATTAATTCCTGAAACAAGATAGGGCAATTATCTCAACGACCAATAAAAGCAAATTCCAGATTAATACCTGAAATAAGACAGGATAACTATCTGTGAACAGCTGATTATCAATCAATTCTCGAAACAAGACGGGGTGACTATTTACACGACCATACGAAGCAATATTACACGGGTTCCTTCTCATGATATCCAAATGCAGCTTTACACGGGCTCATCCTGAAGCAATCTTACACGGGTTTCTTCTCTCCAGATGCAGCTTTACACGGGCTCATCCTGAAGCAATCTTACACGGATTCCTTCTCGCAATTTTCAGATGCAGATTAACACGGACTCATCCTAAAGCAGACCTACACAGGCTCCTTCTCATATATCTCCAGATGAAGTCTAACACGGACTCATCCTGAAGCAGCCCTACATAGACTCCTTCTAATACATTTCTAGATAATAGTTAATTTCATTATGCCCGACAAGTTACTGTGAAGCCTGGATTTCATCCAGAAAACAGCTAACGTTCATCTATTCAGCCAAGAGATAACTCCTCACTAGAGGCATGGACAACTAAATCTCCTAGACTCTATTCCCCATAGAGTTTTCCTCAAGCGGGAGAACAACAGAAATCAACATTCCCTAATGGAGTCCTCCTCAGACAACAGGAACATGAATCCCTATAAATAGACCTCTCAGGAAGTCAGCATTTACTTTGGATGGAATCTTTAAGCCCATCTCTGACAACTCTCGGTCATCTTCTCCAAATGGAATCTGTAAGCCCATTCCTGATATCATCAACCAACGGCGTTACTTCATGCGAGTGCAAATTTCTAAGCACTCTAGTGTTCAATCATCTTCCATGTTCAGATCACGAAAGGAAGACAAGTCAATATAAATCTTTAGGTTTAAGAAGATTGAACAGGGGAATTTATTGTACCCCAAAATTTTTCCTCCCATTTTATTCAAGGAATTCTCATTAAGGTCCCCAATTGCTCAAGGTTGACAAAGAATTGATCAGATAAATTATCCTCATAAGCAATGGCTTTTTAACTAATTTCCCTTTTCACCAATATGTGTGAGTTCCAAGGCTTCAATTGATTCCCATGGCCCCTATATGCCTCAACATAATGGCATGGCTGAAAGAAATAAAAAGTAGACATGAGAAGGTGTAGGTCGAAAGCTAAAAATGTGCCTAAGAGTTGTTGGGTCGAAGCAGCTTTGACAGCAGTATGCAGCCTATTTTGATGCCCAGCGAAGGGCTAACATCCAAGGAAGGCTAGCTCAAAAGATGGCGTGAGGAGGATTTTTCTAAAGTATTCGATTGGAAGAACCAGTAAAGTTATCAAAGGGTTTTTGTTTTCGCATCACGGAAATATAAGTTATTCGAAGCACTACAAGGAAGGACCTTTTGACTGGCACGTTGTTTGAATGGGAACTTTGAAAAGAAGAATATTTTTTGGAATCAAAAGGCTCTTATTTTATCCAAAGAAAACATGTGGAAGGCTCATGATTCGAAGGACATGCCATCTTCAAGCATGGCATGATCTAAGGACAATTTGAGATGAAACAACCAAGTATAAGTCACCTCAAAACTTCTGGCATGTACCTGAACAGGTGTTGGATGTTTGAAGAGAGGTTCTGATGCTCCTAGGTTACCCTTCGATTGGTGCATACAAGATGTATTCACCAATCGAAGGTGAACTAATAATCAGTAAAGATGGCCTTGTGAACGAAAGCAAAAAGGTGGGAGTATAGTCAAAATTGTGATTCGAAGGAGGTGAGCAGCACAAACCTTCGACACAATCACCACAACCAAAACTGTGATTCGAAGGAGGTGAGCAGCACAAACCTTCGACACAGTCACCATAGCCAAAAATATTATTCGAAGGAGGTGAGCAGCACAAACCTTCGACACAGTCACCACATCCAAAACTGTGATTCGAAGGAGGTGAGCAACACAAACCTTCGACCCAGTCACCACAGCCAAAACTGTGATTCAAAGGAGGTGAGCAACACAAACCTTCAACACAGTCACAACAGTCAAAACTATGTTCGAAGGAGGTAAACAGAATGAAACCTCAAGAAAAGGAAATCGAAAGGAATAAGAATGGAGTTCAACTAGGCTGTTTGAATATGAGAATTTTCCATTTCAAACAACCAATGCAGATGGACTCAATCGAAGAAGCCATGGGGATGAAACTGTGAGCAAATCGAATTAAAGCTCAGAGCCAATCAAAGAATAAGGTTTGAGAGCATTCGAAAGAGTCAAGATGTGAACCCTGTCTAGGTTCACTCAAAACCCAAAATGGTAGAAAATCATCAAAAATGGCAACTTTTTAAAGACTTTCAATTTTTCCTTCAAAGCCATGGTTAATGGTTGATTCATGCCATTTTCGTTCACCATTGCGCCCCTATAAATACAGAGCTAAAGCGCAAGCAAAAAAACACAGGCATTGCCTATACACAAGAAGTTGCCCCAAAAAACCACCCCAAATTCTCCAAACCTTCATCAAAGAAATCTTTGCAGGCCTCCTCAATCCAAAGCAAGCATTCCACTCATTACCTCCGTTGGTAACAGGCCTTCGATCTCAAACTCATTCAATATATAATTTAAATTCATATTAATTGTATATACATGCTATGAATGATGTTTGTGATTGTTAGCATTGTTACATGCGAAAATTAATACCAAGGTAACAAGACACCATTATTAGGGATTTGAAACTAAGTCCTTCGAACCTCAAAATCCAGGTGCCTCTTTCCTTCTGGCATGTGCAATGCGCATGTGTTGATTTCAATTTATATATATCTGATTTGTTTTACTAATCTAATGTCATGATTTTATTTGTATCAACGAATGAATAAATAGCCCAGATGGTAAAGGGGAGTGTGTTCAATCGAAAGGGTTTGGGTTCGATACCTAGGTCATGTATTATGTTTTTTAATAATTATTTTGTAGATCTAGTGTGTTGCGTTTCAAACGCTTCCCATGCACCTTTAAGCTCCAGCCAATGCATGACAAGGAGATCAGATCCAATGCCCCAGGAGTTCCACCTCATAATGGACCCTCAATGGCCAATAGCACAGGATCCCAACGTGGCCTGGGCTTAGTTTCATTTGGGCTAAACAAAAATCCCATTCACACCCCCTGTTACCTTTACTATCCTGACCCATTTTATTTTCTCTTTTAATTGTTCTTTTTTTTACATAGCATTGTAAAGTCAAATAAAAAAAATCACAAAAATATTAGGTTAGTATTTTCTCAAATTAATTTTGTAAATTAAATGATTAATTATTTTAACCCTTTTCTTAATTTAAAAATAAATAGACAGAGGATTTTAAATCAAATTTATTTCCATGGTCAAAAACAACAAAAAGATTATATTTCTTAGGATTTAGACGTCCTTTCAATTTGTGCGCGTTTATTATTTTAGCATTGTTATTTTTATCATTAATGTATCTATTTATGGGATGTAATAATTTTAAACTAGGACTTTACCTTTTTCTGCTTTATTTCCCATTTTGGACTTGTAAATTCCTCTCTCTCCGAAGCCATGTAATAGCGTAGGATTTAATTTCCATAATTTATATTTCATGTACATATATTAACTGTTTAGATGTATGATAATAGGATTGCATGACAAGATCTTAATAATCAAAATGTTAGCAAACCTAAATGCAAAGACAAAAATAACTGAATACAACACACTTTCACATGCGCACCTCTAGGGTACCTCACTTTTGGTTGCCTTCGGAAAACAGTCACAACTCTCGAAACGTGAGAGATGTTAGTGGCTACCCTCCGGTTTAAAACATCATAAGTCCCTCGATGACCCTCTCGATGTTGCCTCGGTAAAAATGATCTTAAAACCCTAGGGTAGTTACTAAAGTTTCTTGCCCAGTTTCCTTTTTTACTATAAAACGTCTCTTCGAATGTCCCCCAAACATCCAACGATAGGGCTACCTACTCAATAATAGCAGGATAACACCATCTAAAGGAAAAGAGGAAAAGAACAACCATTTCAAGTAAAAGTAGATAGCTGTTAGATGCTTGCTCAAAAACAAACTTTTACACATACACAAAACACTTTCAAAAACATTTTCAAAATGCTTTATCAACACTCTTGAGGACTGATACAAGAGTTATCATAAAGAAAATCGCCTTACTATTGGAATTTCAAATACTTTTTCAAAAACACACAAAGCACAAGGTATTTTCGAATGAGCTAGCATCTAAGAGCCTGTAGAAAACTACGGATGGAAAGGGTGCTAACACCTTCCCTTTCCATAATCTACCCCTTACTCAGAAAACATCTCAAAAGGCCTTTTCTGTTCTTTTCACCCTTTACTTTGTTGGATAAAAGAAAATTCTTGGCGACTCTTGCTTACCACAACATTTGCGAATACAAACGTAAAACCAGTATAAACAGTCGGTTCTGCCACTGTATCACACTTCCCAAAAGGAAATTAAAGGTAGTGTATTGGTTGATTATTTTGCTCATCAGCCTGTGGAAGAAGACTATCAGCCGATGAAGGTTGAATTTCCTAATAAGGACATCATGTATATATGGGATTGTAAAATCCCCGGCCTAGAAGAAGGACCTGGACCAGGATCACGATGGACGATGGTGTCCGATGGTGCCTCCAATGCATCGGGTAATGGTGTCGGTGTTGTAATTACTTCTCCTGAATGTTTCCATACTCCCCTTACTGCCATAATTTACTTTGATTTCATCCACAATATGGCCGAGTATGAAGCATATATTTTTTGGCTAGAAGCTTTTATTGATTTGCGAATCAAGATCTTGGAAGTGTGTGGAGATTATGCTCTTGTAATCAGTCAGATGAACAGGATTGGGAGACTCATCACCCGAACTTGATTCCATATTGTGAGCATGTTTTGAAGTTGATCTCGTACTTTGATGACATTACTTTCAATCATATTCTAAGAGAAGAGAATAACTTAGTAGACGCTTTGGCTACTCTATCATCCATGTTTAAAGTCAGATGGGAAAATGAAGCCCCCTTTATCACTATCTTGAAGTTGGATGAGTCAGTGTTCTATTATGAGATAGAAGAAGAAGCTGGTGAGAAACCTTGGTTTTATGATATCAAAAGGTATCTTGAAACGAAAGAATATCCAGAGGATACTTCTGTCACTGATAATAAGACTCTGCGGAAGTATGCATGCAAGTTTTTCCTCAATGGAGGTGTTCTGTACAAGAGAAACTATGACTTTGTTTTGCTCAGATGCGTGGATAGACATGAAGCAAACTAGATTATATAAAAAACCCATGAAAGTTCCTTTGGAACACATTCCAGTGGGCATACCATGGCCAAGAAAATCTTGAGAGCATGTTATTATTGGTCTACAGTGGAAAATGATTGTTACAATCATTCTAGAATCTATAACAAATGTCAGATTTATGCCGACAAAATGCATGTGCTTCCCAATCCACTGAATGTTTTGACTTCTCCTTGGGCTTTCACAATGTGGGGTATCAACATGGTTGGCCGGATTGAGCCGACTGCTTCAAATTGAAATCGCTTTATTCTGGTGGTTATTGATTATGTCACCAAGTGGGTCGAAGCGGCTTCTTATGCTAATGTCACCAAGCAAGTGGTTACTCGTTTCATCAAGTGGAATATCATTTGTCGTTATGGGATTCTCGAAAAGATCATTGCTGACAATGGTTCGAATCTCAACAATAAGATGATGAAAGAGTTGTGCAAAAGCTTCAAGATAAAGCATCACAAATCTTCTCCATATCATCCAAAGATGAATGGTGTTGTTGAGGCAGAAAATAAGAACATTAAGAAGATTGTGCAGGAGATGGTTGTCACCTACAAAGATTGGCATGAGATGTTGTTATTCTCTTTGCATGGTTATCGCACTTTAGTGCACACTTCCATTAGGGCAACCCCATTCTCTCTGGTATACCACATGGAAGCAGTCCTTCCTATGGAAGTAGAGATTCCTTCTTTAAAGATAATGAAAGACGTACAATTGTACGAAGTTGAATAGGTTTAGAATAGACTTGATCGGTTGAATCTTATTGACAAGAAGAGACTTATGGTTATTTTTCATGGGCAGTTATACCAGAAGATGATGAAGAAATATTTTGATAAGAAGGTGCGTCCTTAGAATTACCAAGTTGGTGACCTCGTGTTGAACAAGATCTTTCCTCCTAACAATACAGATGCCGAGGGAAAATGGACTCCTAATTATGAAGGACCATATGTTGTGAAGAAAGTCTTCTCAAGAGGATCTATGATGCTCACAACTATGGATGGAGAGGATTTCCCTCACCCCGTCAGTGCATACATAGTTAAAAAACACTTCGCATAAAAGAATAAATTAATGAAAAAGAAAATTGTGTACACCCGCTAAGTCAGAAACCTGAAAAAGACGACTTAGGCAAAATGGGTATTCCGGTGGATTGAAAACCCGAAAAGGGAGATCCAGGAAAAAGTTAGGGATTTAAATCGAATGAATACGGTATGCGTTGCATCAGTGCTATTATTCTATATTGTTGTTGGTTAGCTTGGAAGGATAAGGAATCAGACCAATCAACTTTTTTCATAAAGTAGTATACTAAGGAGCTTTGAGGTCATAAGAGTCATAGCAGAGTCGGTACCTGATAAATTCGCACTCACATTACCATCTTTGTATTCTCCTTCGTATGCTTTGTATGTATCTACCTCTTTTTAGGAATTGCTTCTTGATGTAAATGCCTATTTACAGGCCAACCAATCGATAAATATATTTTTTATCAAAATTGTGCCTCTTTGTTTTTACTTTTGTTGTTTTGTTTGCGAAAAAGACATCCAACATGTTTATAAAACTTTGAAATTTAAAAACATTGAAGCTTTACAGCACATGATATAAATATATGAAATTGCTTGAATTTTTGGGTGTCTAGGATGATGGTTGAGGTTGCCATTTCATACTCGGGGCATGTTGTTGTGATTTCCCTTTTGGCAGGTATTGTTGGTCATTTATGACAAGGAGAGTACTGGAAAATGAGCAAAGAAAGGTTTGTTTATGAACAACGTGAGATTATCAATGGATGGTATGTTTTCTCAAAATAGAATCCCTTATCTCCAGTGAAAGCGTACTCTCGCTCGAGTATAATTCATCTCCTCAGTGCAGTCTATACCTTTCAAAGATTCTCGGAAGAATAATTTTTATTTACTGGTCGAAGATTATTGATATAATCCCCGTAAAGTTGATGTTTACTTCCCTAATAAGGTTGGCACTCGTCTTCCCCATGAAGTTTGGATCTTCCTCCCTTGTGCAGTTTGTTACTGTCAGGTTTTCTTGAAGAAATTCATGTTTAGCAGTGGGAGATTCTGGTATGTATCCCTATGAAGACATTTATTATTCCCAATGGAGAAATTTCTTCACCCCAGTACAAGTCCTTATTGGCATAAATCTTGCAAAGATGGCTTTCCTCTGTGTAACTTGTACCGTTGATATTGCTATCAAGAGCTTTTCTGATCCCTGGTGGAAGATGTAGCTTTCTCCCCAGTCGAAGCTGAGTTTCAAGAATTTTTATCCCTAGCAGAGAAAGATTTCTTCTCCCCAGTAAAGCCTAGTGTTGATGGAAATTATACAAAATCCTATATCCCCAGTGTGGTGTATGTGGGTGTGCTGGGCAGAACTTTTTTATCCCCAGTGATAGAAGATTGTTGAAGTATTCCCTAGCAGAGTTTTGAACCTCAAGTATCTGGTTTAAAGGTTCTTGTTCTCCCCCAAGTGAAGATTTGTATCCCTCCCAGCGGTAAAGTCCCCAGTGTGGTATGATGTATGGTTTTTCTGTTGATTCAAGGATTCTCATTGTCCCCGGTAAAAGTCACCTTCATCAAAAAAAAATCGACGCGAGAAAGTTTCCATTCCCAGAGGAGTTCTCCTCATCCTAGAAGGAGACGAGGGATTTTTTCCCCAGGAATTTAAGATTTAATCTGAGTTCAAGATTTTCTCTAGAATGCAATTTATTTTTGCACTCCCGAGAGTTTGCTTCCCCAGTGAGAAGCTAATGTTTCAGATTTGCAATCTCATAATGAAGTTCGGATTAATTGTTCTAATCAGAAGATCAGATGTGCGAGGATAATTTTTCAAAATTTCTTTGTCTTCCAAATAAACGATTATTAATGTGCTTTCCCAATGAAACACTTAATATGCATCATTGAACATGCATCATTACTTTGCATCTACTTTTTTTTCAAACATGCACCAAAACATAAACTGATTATGCTATGCACCTGACATAACCAGATATTATGTGTTTAAAGTTGAATAATCCTCTTGATTTTATTCCCTGGGATGTTCCTCTAACTGGTGTGTTCCCATATATTAATTTCATATTGAGTGTCTTGTATTATCGAAGCCTTTGCCAGTTTCCCCAACGAAGTCTATTTTGTTTCTCCACCAGTCGGGTCTTCGGTATACCTTTTCCCCAGTAAGTTTGCTTCTGATCACGTTCTTTCTTCAAGAGGCTACCCTCGATTAGTCTCCTTATCATTATGGTTTCGCCTTTGTTCAGGCGTCTTTTATTAGAGTTTGTTTTGGTCAGTCTCTTTCTTATATGTGTCTAATTCTGACCAGGCATGTATATCTTATACCCAGTAAGTTTCGCCTTCAGCCGATGATTTGTTCATTTGTTAAGTTTCGCCTTCGCCTGGTATCCTTTTCACGTGTAAGGGTCACTTTCTCCAAACGTCCTTTTTGTTTTAAGTTCTACCTTCACTCAACGATCTCCTTTGTTCGTTGAGTTTCGCCTTCACCCGACGTTCTTTCACTTGTCAAGTTTCGCCTTCACCCGGAGTTCCTTCTATTGGTTAAGTTCAACTTCGCCCGGTTTCCTTTTGGTTTAATAAGGTTCGCCTTCACCCGGCATTCTTTTAGCTTATCAAGTTTCACCTTCACCCGACGTTCCTTCCTTTTGTTAAGTTCGCCTTCACCCAACGTTCTTTCAACGTGTCAAGTTTTGCCTTCGCCAAGTATTCTTTCGGTTTAAGGTTTGCTTTTGCCTGGCATTCTTTCCGTTTATTGGGTTTGCCTTCACCCGGCGGTCCTTTGGTTTAAAGTTCTCCTTCACCTGGCATTCTTTTCGTATGACAAGGTTCACATTCACCAAGTTTCCTTCTTGTTTGTTAAAGTTCACCTTCGCTCGGCGTTCTTTCAGCTTGTTAAGTTTCTCCTTCACCAGACGATCTGTTCGTTTTTTAGGTTTCTCCTTCACTTGGCATTCTTTCCTTTCGTTGAGTTTCGCCTTCACCTGAAATTCTTTCCTTTTGTTGAGTTTCGCCTTTACTCGGCGATTTGTTCCTTTGTTAAGTTTCGCCTTCACCCGGCGTTCTCTCCTTTTGATAAGTTTCGCGTTCACATGTCGCTCTCTCTTGTTGCTAAGGTTTTCCTTCACCCAGTATTTTTTTCGTTTGTTGAAGTTTCGCCTTCACCTGGTGTGCTTTTTAAATGATGTTGGTTAGAGGTTGTTTTAACCAGATCTCTTCTTATATGTGTCCAATTCTGGTCGGGCATGTATACTTGATCTCTTTCTTGTTGTGTGTCTGATCCTAACCTGGCATACATTTCCTGACAACCACTTTTCATCAATACAGAATACCAAAAATAAATAATATCTGATTGTCTTCAGAGTGCAAATGTTACGATTCTGTTAAGTATTCAATCCTTTTTTACCTTGATTGTTTGAAAGGCTACCGCCAATCTCACCCTCTGGTTAAAGAAGATTGACTGGGGGCAACTGTTGCACCCCAAAATTCCCCCTCTTATTTTAATCATAATCAGCTTAAACTTCATCATCATATACATACATACATGTCATCGGCTCTATACTCATGAAATCAAGGTCTTTCTCTACAAGAAAGAGTTGCGAAATTTGATTGTTCGGTTAAGCGGAACTATAAGGCAAAATTTAGGGTTTTCGGAATTTAAATGCACTCTGCACGTGTTCCAAGATATTCAATCAACAAACAATCAAGTCATCATCATATCAAGATCTCATGCATTCCAACATGCTATGAATTATGCAAAAAGTTAAGCGCTTCAATCAATTTGAAATAGTGCTGACATAAATTCAGTATTGTGCGTTTCAAGCTCAGAAATTCATAACTTGAGAACAAAAAATGTTTTGGGAATTATTCTGTAATCATTAGAACCGTCTTGAGATCTTCTTTAATTCATCTGTTTAGGTTAAAGGCTAATTTTGTGAGGAAGATTTTCAAAAGCGCAAAATACTTGAAATGCGTTATACAGTGGATTTATCGTTTCACCAATTTTCAGATGCTTAAAAAATTGGTAACTTCTGAATGGAAAATCGTCTTTGATTGGATCTTGGAGAATTTGAAACGTCTTACTATTTCCTTCAATTTTTATGTTCGGCTCAGAAACCAATTCATTAAGGAAAATCTCCGAATGCGCGAGTACTCTAAATTTATACGATGCAAAAACAGTGAAAATAGTGTGCTAAACCGTTGTTTTCCAGATATTCAAAAATTCACAACTTTCTCCCGGTTTAACGTTTTCGAGTGGTTCTTTGGGAGAAAATTTGTATTGATTTTATCTACGATCCATATGTTCCAGTCAGGAGCTAGTTCATTGCAGAAGATTTCCGAAAATGTGAATTACTAGAGAAAATTGCACGTTGTAGTGGTTTTCTACCAAACTATTTTTTGATATTATAAAATCATAACTCTCTCGATTTTTATCATATCAGGACGATTCTTAAAGCGTGAGATCACAAATTTTGTAAGCTTCAACTTTGCTTCAGGGCCCGAGTTCAAATTATGCTTCGAAGGTTTCGGTTTATAGCTCGCATCCGAAAATGTGCATGGAAATAAGCTGAAATTGTTCAATACGGTGAAATAAGTCCATTTTTTCTCACCATTCAAAAAATCATAACTTCTTCGATTTTATAATATCAGGGTGATTCTTTCGGCACAAAGTCGTACATTTCTTCGCCGATAATTTTGTTTCAGGGTTCACATCAAGATTTTGCACCAAACATCACGAGCTTGTGGTTTATTTGTGTGTCGTACCCGAATTAAGCTGAAAAATCTGCACTATGAATATTTACACTACGTTTCTCGCCTTTCAAGGTGACATAACTTGCTCTATTTTTATCAGAACAGAACTATTCTTTTGGTGTCGTGTCACAAATTTCTTCATCAAGAGCTTTGTTTCAGGTCATGCGTCAAGATTCCACACCGATTATTATGAGCTTGGGGTTTCGATTTCGACAGTGCACGAAATAAGTTGGAAAACTAAGTTTTGGAGTCAAACTATATATATTCAAATTTCAAATTTCAAACACAACAACTCTCATAATTTCCACTCTCTCAAAATCAAACTCACATTTTCTCTCAAACTCTCTCCACTTTTCTTCAAAACTTCATCAAGAACAAACTCACAAAATCAACAAAAACCTTCAAAAATTAATCTCTTCTTCTCAATTTTTGCAAGTGCCGCTAGCCTCCTCCTTTGATGCACCACCCACCATCGTTTCCCCCGACTCCAGCCATGCAAATCATCGACGAACGACCGCGACTCCCTCTGTATTTCGATCATAATTGCTGGTCTCCTTCCTCCTCTCTGATCGTGATTCAGGCGAGTTCTCCCTCCTTCACGTGACTTTTCCGGACAGCTCCACCTCCTCTTCCGGTTCAATCTTCAATTTCGGTAAATTCTCGAATCTTACTTGATTTAATTGCTTATTAGAGATAATTGATTTTATGAATTAAGAAATTGATTATCATGTGAGTTGAATTCTTGAATATTGCTTGAGATCTTTAATTCTTGAATTTGTGATGATGTTTAAATAGTACGGATTCGGTTGATTGACAATTTAATTCGGTATAGATCTTGAATTTTATTCGGTAATATTGATGTTAATTTTTTAATACCGAATTTTAGATCTACATATCGATTATGGTGGTTTGATGAGATTTCATTATATTTTGATGAGTTAATGTAATTTTCTATGCAATTTGTGGATGAATTCTATTTTTCGACATAAAAAACCTTAAATCTAAAAATTGCATTAACACCTGAATTGTGTTGTTTTTGGTTTGGAATATGCTGATTTAATTGTTGCGAAGTGTTTGTAGTTTCTAAGTGACATAACTTGAATCGGTAAATGATTTTATGCGCCCATTGGGGATTTTTAAATCTGGCTTTTATCGATACTGATTCATATGCATGTTGCTGCCATGAAACTATAAATACCTTGTAAATTGTTTTCCAAATGTTGTTTTTTGCTTATTCATGTATAATTGTGCGTTTACGGACTGTTATTATTGAGTTCCACCATTTCTGATACGATTTTCCAAGCAATTCTTTGTTACGGTGCAATGTTGCCTGGTTATGGTAAGTTGAGCATAAGGTGACATTTCATTGATGGTTAATGCTCAAGGAAACTTGTTTTGGTATTTGGACGGCATTTATGCCAAGTTTTGACGATTTCAGATCGATATTTTGCACGGTTCATTTGTTGACAGAATCGCTGCCTGACAATGGTAAGTGGTACTTGCATGGTGATTTAATTCACCGTTGATACTTATTTGAGCTTGTTGGGATGTTTGGTGGCTACCAGTATCATTTCGGATCGATTTTATTCCGACTTTTTGCATACTTTCATATGTAATAAGTTGCTACCCAGATTTTAATGTCGATGTTCCAATGTTTGTTTGGATTGTGCTTCTTCATAATTTAACCTTGATTTAACTTGTGATGTGAATACTTGATCTGATTATGCCTCCTTGTTATTACTAATTTGTTTGTTGACTTGTGCAAGGAATTTCAAGAGAGATTTCAATCGTTTAATTTTTTATTATTCGATTGAAAAGCATTTGTATTCCACCTCTTTGTGGATTCACTTCCGACGCGATTTACTTTGATTCTCATTTTATAATATATATGCATTATTCGCATTTTTGTCTGGATGTGAATTTTTGTGCAGGTATTCTATATGTGGATTTGTCTGACACACATTATTTTCATCGTGCTTTATTGATGCTTTGATGCATATTCTGACTATTTTGTTGTTGATGCTAGCTAGCACAAAGTTTTTCGGAGTTATTATTCTTTTGCATGCTTACTACGAACTCTTGTTCGTTTGGTATTATAATGATTCTGGTTTATTTTCTACATCATTTACCGATTTACTTTCCATGAGAAGTAGGAATATAGATGCATGACTGGGAGTCCCTACTTTAGATGGGCAATATGTTTAAAGTCCTCAAAGGAGACGATATTTGTTCTGTTCAAAGACCTCGAAATTAGGCGATGTTTTTGTTTGCAAAATACACCAAAATGGGATATTTCTTGTTATTTGTTTAAAGACCTCAAAAGGAGGCATTTTTCGCTAAATTCATCGAAAAAGGCATTTCCCCTCCCCTTTTATTTTTTGCTTGCTATCGAGTCAATAAGTGGAACAAAGGGTCCACAATTGAGGCCTACACATTCTAGTATGTGTCGTTTCTAGCACATGTTGTACATTGATTCTTTAAACCGTGCTACTCTTGTTATCGAGTCGGTCAAGTGGAAGACAAGGGTCTATAACCAACCCCCCACCATTTGTCATTTGTTTCGACGATGTTAGCTCACGTCACTCGATGTTGATGCTCCAAGTTATTACTCAATGCCGGTGCTCGAGCAAATCAAATGGAAAGAGTTTCTTACTCCCACTTTGATATCCATTGGAATCTTTTGTTTTCTATTAGCTCGCACTCAATGTTTGTTTTGGCTTATGCTTATCGTTTTTTATTGTGCCTGTTTTTATGCTTCTCTTTAAACCTTCACCTGGTATTATTTTTGTTAGATAGGTTCGCTTTCACCTGGCGCTCTTGTCGTTTATTAGGTTCTCCTTCACCCGGTATGCTTTTAATTTAGTAAGTTCGCCTTCACCTAGCATTCTTTCATTTGGTAGTTTCACATTCACCCGGTGTTCTCCCTTAGGATGCACTCATTTCGCTTCCGATGTGAGTTAGACATTAGGTTGTAATCTATACATGCTAACTTAGGTAGATATTTCCCTTTCAAACTCAACCTTAGGACCATCATTGTATGATAACATTAGGGATAGAGCTAGATAGTCTCCCTTAGTTGTTTTCTTTTCCTTTTGCATCCTTAAAACTAAAACCTTTTTCTTGGAAAATACATAAAACACTCTAACATTTTCAAATCCTTTTTCAAGGTAAAAAACATCAACTAATGCAAAAAAAATCGTCTTCGAACCTTTTTTTCTTTTAAAAACTTTTCAAAAAGGACATGCTTCGATAGCATCATTCATAAAAAACATGCAGCAAACAGAAACTTTTGAGTTGAACTATGGCGCTCTGATTACTTAAAAGGGATACATAGGTATTTGGTCGCGGGGCCCATGCGAATGAAACCTTGTAAATATTCCTTCTTTTCCCCGTGTTTTCTTTTACATGCATTCTCTCTTTTCATTTTTCCCTTAGCTCGTAAGCTTTAGATTAGAACACACCCTTTGATTAGAAGAATAAGAGTGGATCTCGGGGAGTACCACAGACGTGAGGGGTGCTAATACCTTCCCCTTGCATAATCGACTCCCTTAACCGTATCTCTCAGTCATTTTACCTTGATTTCATCCTTCTCAGGTTTACTCGATGTTCACCTTTCCCTTCTTGTTGAATAAAAAATGTTCGATGGCGACTTCATTAATTTTCTCTAGATGATTTGTTCAAATGGTTGTTTCACTTTGAAAGTGCTTTTCTTGGAGCTTTCTTTTCTGGTGCTCTCCTTCTTGAGATTTGGACATTCCATTTTGTAGTGTACAGGTTCATTGCACTCAAAACATGTTACTTCATTACTAACTCTTCCTTAATCAGATGCTTTTGGACGATCTCCTCTGTTTTTATATCTTCGACCATTATTGTCTTTTTTTTCCAGATTTTCTTAACTCTTCTGGATAGAAGTGACAGTTCGTCATCATCATCAGAATATTAAACATCAGATTCTTCGATTTCTTCAGCTTGGAAAGCCTTGCTCTTTTCTAATCTGGTTCTTTCTATTCTGGATTTTATAGAAATAGATTTATTTATTTTCTGAGGCTAATCTTCTTCTAGCTCTCTCATGACTTCTAAGAGAACTGACTAACTCTTTAAGAGGTATACTATTAAGATCCTTAGAAAGATTCAAAGCAGTAACCATATGTCTCCATCTTTTAGGAATACTTTTGATGATTTTATTGATATGATCAGTAGTGGAAATTCATTTGTCCAAAACCTTAAGTCCCTCCACTAAGGTTTGAAACCTTGAAAACATAGTCTAAATTGTTTCTTCATCTTCCATTCTGAAGGCTTCATATTTCTGAATAAAGGTCAAGGCCTTAGTTTCTTTGACTTGTGCATTGCCTTCGTGTGTCATTCTGAGTGAATCAAGAATGTCCATTATTATTTCTCTGCTTGTAATCTTTTCATATTCATTGTACGAGATTGTGTAGAGAATAATAGTTCTGGCTTTGTGATGATTCTTGAAGTTGCGCTTATGATCTTCATTCATTATGTTCATGGGAATGGGAATACCAATTGCACTAGCAGGTTCTTTATAACCATTTGTAACCATTTCCCAAAGATCAATATCATAGCCTAGAACAAACTTTCTATTCTATCTCTCCAATAGTCAAATTTATCTCCATCAAAAATAGGAGGTTTAGCATTTTATCCATCTCTATTGTTTGTGTTAGCAGCAGCCATCTAGAAGGTTTGTCTTACACTGGGTCTCTCTACATGGTTAAGTGTTTGATTAGAAAATCAATAACAGCGTCGAAGCTCTGATACCAATTGAAGGTTGAGAAAAACACAAAGAAAGGGGGGTTTAAATTGGGTTTTCAAAAACTTTTTCGTTTAGAAGTGCTTTACACAAACAATCAGAATGAAATCAATGCTATGATGAGAAATAATGACACTTTCGGTTTATATAGGTTCACCTTAGAAAAGGCTAATCTTGTTCACCCGCCAAGGTGATTTCTCCTTAGAAAAGAACTTAATCCATTAATCTTGAAAGATTACAGATGCACGGGCTACCCACCGGTGACTAACAACAACAATGATAACCTGTTAGTGATTCCTTAAGATTTCTGACCTAATCGGTACCCTAAGAGATATAACGATCACTGAATCCTTAAGGCTTCTAACCTACCCAGTCCCTTGAAGGAGATTTCTCTAAATACTCTTGAGTTATGACCTACCTGGTCACTCAAGGAACAATTAACTTACAGTTGAATAATGTGTTTACAAATTGCTTCTTATAAGTAGATTACACAAATGTTTAAGTGCAGATTGTTTAACACAAATATGAGCAATAACTCTTGTGTTCAAACAATTCACAACATTAACATAATAATGAGCAACAACTCTTGTGTTCTAGAAAATGATAATACCAACATAATAATGAGAAATAACTCTTGTGCTTTTTATCTTTTGTTTTTCTTGCTTTGATTTGGGCAACGTTACTGTTCTTGTGCTCTAGTCTTGTTCGTATATTATCTTTTTCGTCAATCTGCAAATAAATTGCTTGAACCTTTATATAGGTATTAAGGAAGTACATTGTTGTAGTAGTACACACATCACTTTCATCCTTCCATCTATCAATGGTAAGAAATGATCGTGGGAGACACATAGTACACAGTACATCCATTTGAGTGGATCATATAATTGTACTTTTATACAAACCATTCTTGCACACGTTTCTGATGATATTTTCTTCTGATGAATATTACTTCTAATGAAGTAAATTGGCTTGAGAACATATCATCTTTGATCTTGTTTTCTGATGGACTATATGATGTAGAATAGTAATGAGTCCAGAAGATCTAACTTTCCTTAATATGTCTTCTGATGGAGTACTTCTGATGTAAAGTAATATGCATATATTCCATAAAGTATCAGAGTCTTCAGAATAAAAAGCAGCAGCTTTTCTGATGAACAAATCTTGACTCCTGATTCGGAAGTAGCAACTTTTCTTTGATGTGTTCTAAACCTTGACTTTGTCTTCAGAGTTAGAAGCAATAGCTCCTCTAATGAACAAATCTTGACTTCTGATCTTTGACGCAAAAGCTTGTTTCTGGTGCAATCTTATTTTATGATCTTGGAGCAGCAACTCTAACAAATATTCTTTCTTCTAAAATACTTATGACTTCTGAAGCAACAACTTATTGAGAAGTACATAGGTAATCCTCTTTCTGACAAACATTCAGCATTCTTCAGAACTACTAATGTTTCTTCAGAAGTAGATGCAATAGTCTTTCAGATATGTGATTGGTATATATCTGATGATTCTTTAGACAACAATCCTGAATCAATTAGAACTTCTAATCTGCATACTCAAGAAACTATTAGAAACAAAATTATTTACATATAAAATATATGTATTGTTATCATCAAAACCCAGAGATTAATTTTAGAATCTAAATCTTTTTCTAATAGTATCTTCAATAGACAATGACTTTATTGGGTATCATTTGATATCAGGTATTGTCATCATCAACACTGAAAATCTAATCAGTTGACTACAACTTCGATATCAACAAACTTTACAACCATGAATCACCTTGACATGGTTATGGTTTTGTATTTACATAGAGAGAAGAGATAAATAAAGAAAGAGAGATATATGTTATGCCATATAAAGAAAATGGTGAACCAGTGGTAGAGAGGGTATGACTATGTTTGTGAAGAAGATGGAGAATATTTCAAAACCCATAAAATAAGTTTTAGTGACTATTTTTTTGTCGCAAAATCGGTCATTAAATGTCAATATTACATGTTATTTTCCAGATGAGTGAAAACTAACTCCGTTACTACCATTTGGATGTAAAAGACTAACTTGATACATTTTGAAAAGTTGAGAGATCAAAATAGTCTTTTTAAAAGTTAAGAGATCAAACTAAACCCTGAATATAAGTTAAGGGACGATAAAGGGTATTTAATATAAAAAATTAATCAAAAATAAAAATAAAGAAGGGAGGATAAGAGAAAATATCATGGAATATAAAATGTATTCGAATTCTAGAATCTAAACACCGAAAAACACATCACATATCTTAATATTCGAGTATATTATTTCTAAAAATTTATAGGGCACACTGCGAAAAAAAGAGTTGACAGAAATGACAGGGGATTAGTTTTCCCATCCTAAATGGTGAAGAAGCACCCTAATGAAAATCTAAAAATGTCCCTACGAATCCAGAAGTGCTTTTCACACGTAAATGAGTCACACCTCTCTTTTTGTCAGAAATTAGTCAGGATATGCACTTATGTATTCACCTTATATGGATCTCATCCATTCCTAGCCGGGACACTTCATTTAGACATAATTTTGTATGAGATGCATCTGCATAGCAAAATAAAGATGTATACTTCCATATCCACCTTGGGCAGTAAATTTTAACATTTTTTATAAATTCACTAAAATAACAGACCATGTATTATAACTATACTATCATAATATTTTTGTAAAAAATTAAAACATACACTTTTCAAATTAGATGAAAAATGCCATATATAAATAAACATATGGTTGAATTTTGAATAAATTTAAAAATAATTAACAAACAATAATGCTATTGTTCTTGCGTAGGAACAATATTCAGTTAGCTTTCCCCCGAGAATAGGGAAAGCCACGAAAGTAGGTTTTGTAAAGTGATTGAGGATTTGGGAGCTACGCCAGTCATGCGCATTGTCCCGAGAATGGATATCTTGCTTATCCCTCTTGTGGAAGCCCCTTATATAGTATTCATTTTGCACCATCAATAGCCTCGGTTAATGCGTGACTCTTGGGTTTCATAACTGCATAGCTGTCGCTACCACCATGGATGAAGGTGTTTCAAAGCTATATAACGTTGGAGTAAATGCACCAACGGAGGTTACAACCATTAATGAACCGAGTTGATGACCGGCTATGGGTAGATGGATCTCGGCCACCAGCATTATCCGGGTTGACGGTCACATATGAGCTTCTACCCAGAGACATGATGGTCGTCTGATATCCTTAGTCGAGTTGCACCTCCCCCCCGGGTACCTTTTACCATTAGAATTATTCACCAGTTTTTCTATCCCTTCAGTTGGTTTAACTACCCGGTCGGGATTAATATTTCTGGGATGTACATAAGCCCCCCGAATTCGAGCCCTTTTTTGTAAGGACACATTGTTCAGCCACGAAAGGCACGGAAAGTATTAAGGTCGACACTGGATTGCAACCTGATTTTTGACCTCGCATATGTGGCATAGAATAAAGAGTCACGCGCTTTATCTTTCCTAGAGTAATGATGACTTTAATTTAAACATTTGTTCATTGGGTGATGTTTCCTTCCCCTAGTGTACTACCCATAAGTCTTTATAAAACTCTCTTCCCAACTTTCCTTTTTTATCTCAACATTTTTCAGAAATGATTCGATCTCCAGAGAAAGTTTATACATCCTCATGCGCTCATCAATTTCCAGGTATTCTTCTTTCTCTTCTTATTTTTTGCTTTTTACCTTTGTTTTATCTTTTTAGAAAATGGCCATGATAAGAGAATGCGATGATGAGGGAAGCGTTATAAAACCCTTGCTGCCAAAGAGAGGAGGGAGTTATGGGATCAATGCATGTGGGAGGTTAAGGGTGCTTTAGGTTAAGAGGAGTTTAATCAAATCACGAAGGAGGTTTATTGTTGTAACTTCTCCTATTTGAGTGATTCGGACTATGATTCTTCCTCCTTGGGTTCTGTAGAGATTCTAATTGAAACATCCACTCCCTTTGATCTTAAGGTTATGGGCTACAAGAATGGCGTGCTTGATGATACAGAGATCGCCAAGCTTCGGTCCCTGGTGAATATTTCCTTAATTGAAGAAGAAGGTGATGTTATCCTAGAGTTGTGTGTCTCAGGCGAACGCGTATTTATACTTCACCATAAGACCACTGATAAATATTTCTTTTACTTTTATGTTGGGGTGTTGGAAGATTTTGGAATCCACATACCTTTCTCTAAATTCGAGGCTGACATACTGAAGGTCACGAATGCCGCGCCTTCACAACTTTGTCCTAACAGTTAGGGCTTCATAAAGGCCTTTGAAATAGTCTGTGAGGCGATGAACATCATCCATACAGTGGTTTGTTCTTTTCCTTTTATGAGGTAAAAGGGGCCGAGTATCTTTCTTGGATCCAAATCAACGGTCTTACCCACAGGATTTTCTCCAACTGTATACCTCCAACTATAAAAGTTTCAAAGAATGGTTCCTGAAGGTAAAATGTGGTCCGATCCGCCCCCAGGTTTTGTACACCTTGGGCGACCTCCCCTGCTTTCCTTTCTACTAGACTCGGGATCTTTCCCCATATCTGGTTTTACTTTTGAAAAGTTGAGTGAATTGGAAATCCAAGCTCTAACCATACTCGACTCCTTCCGAATGTTAAAGGTTAAAGATCTGTTGTCCCTGATCGACGAACATATTCCTGATTTCCTTGGTAATAGCTTTTGTTTTTGGTTTAGCAATCATGCATATTTATGGATAATACTCATAATGTCTTTTTCTTTCATTGCAGATAAGATAACAGATCTCTCTGTAGTCAAGCAAAATAAACTGATGTTGGAGGCCAAAGTTGTCCGGAAAGGAGATGGTGGACCTTCTATGATTAAGTAGGACCTTTTTGGGTTGGAAACTCGGGCTTTTAATTGGCATAAGGTGACGGGCTCTAAGGCTACCTCAAGCATCATCAAGCACCAAGTTTCTGCTCCATCCATTCAAGAGGAGGTCCAATAGGGAACTCCGAAGAAGATGAAAACTCTTATGAGTGACGAGGTTTGTCAGACCTATTTGGAGATAACTTCTCTAATGAGAGAACCTGAAGATAGTCAGGCTTCCGAGGAATTCAAGTTCTGGTCTAACAGCTTTGATGGGTTCCACTTTCTCTATGATCATCTTAATGCCACTGAGGATGTCAACAAGGTCAATACCATAAGTCGACAGAAGATGACACAAAACCTCAGTTCTTACCTTATGAGGTGTGAGGTACTGACTCATGGTCTCTTTGAGTCTAGTGATGATTATGAAAAGATGAAGTTGAAGTTTAAGGAGGAAATAACCCGGCTGAAGGAGGTCAGAAGGCTCAGTTCGAGAAGATGTTTAATATGGAGAATATCTTGGCTAAGGAGAAAGAGCGTAGGGAGACCTTGTGGCTTTATGTAACCATTGATTTCTACTAGTTTTTCTAGCTTTCATCTTTTAGTTTTATGCTTGCATTTTTAACCTTAAGATAATCCAGTGCATATATATAAGCCCCTCGGACATGAAGTCCATTGGGCTGTATGTGTCTGATCATGTAGCGTCGGACAATATTTCAAATTTATAAGCCCTAGTAACTTTTTCATGACTTTCATTTTGATTTTTTAGAATGACTTTCATCCCCAGGAAGGTCGTAGACTCGGAAATATATAAAAGACTTCCCGAGTACAAAACCCACGAAGGTGTCCTTTCGTCCGCACTCTGTCATGATTGAGAGATTTCTGGATGCGAAGAATCTAGGAGTACATGTTTTAAATGCTGAATACTTGGTCTTGTGTCCTCAACTATTTTTAAGAGCCCCAAGCCCGTATGAGGTTGGGTGTTTATTCACTTGTTCATTTTTCGGGCTAATGAGCCCTAAGTTAACTTGTTGTGTCTTTGAAATCGCCTCATTGAGCTCTATCCATTCGGTTTAAAGTTCCCTCGTTTTGCAATGCTCAACCCTTTATATGGGGAGTGTTTATTGAAGAACTTCAACTCTTAATGAGGAGTTTCACTAGGTGCAGATAGTGGTTCTAAAGTGTAACCGACTTAGTGGCGGACAGAGGCCCGGAGGCGTAACCAGCTTAGTGGAAGACAGAGGCCTGGAGGCGTAACCAACTTAGTGGCGGACAGAGGCCCAAATTCATAACCGGCTTAGTGGTTCATATCCCCTTTTTCCCAAAGGCGAGGTTGACCAAGTTACCAGGGTCTTAAAGTGAACTTGGGCTTTAATTCCAGTTCATAGCCCCTTTGCTTGAAGGCAAGGTTGACCTATTTGCCAAAGGCTTAAAGTGTGCTTGAGCTTTTCTTTCGGTTCAGAGCCACTTTTCCCAAAGGCGAGGATGTCCGAGTTGCTAGAGGCTTAAAGTGCGTTTGGGCTTTATTTCCAGTTCAAATTCTCTTTTCCTGAAGGCGAGGTTGACCGAGTTGCTAGAGGCTTAAAGTGTGTTTGGGCTTTTCTTTCGATTCAGAGCCCATTTACCTGAAGGAGAGATTGACCAAGTTTCGAGAGGCATAAAGTGAACTTGATTTTTTCTTTCAGTTTAGAACCCCTTTGCCTAAAGGTGAGGTTGATCAAGTTTCCAGAGGCTTAAAGTGCGCTTGGGATTTATTTCTAATTCAGAGCCCCTTTGTCTAAAGGCGAGTTTGAGCGAGTTTCCAGAGGCTTAAAGTGCACTTGGGATTTTCTTTCGGTTTAGAGCCCTTTTTCCCGAAGGCGAGGTTAACTGAGTCTCTAAAGGCTTAAAGTGTGCTTGGTATTTTCGTTCGGTTTAGAGCCCATTTGCCTGAAGGCGAGGTTGACTGAGTTTCCAGAGGCTTAAAGTGTGCTTGGGCTTTATTTTCGGTTCAGAGCCCTTTTTCCTGAAGGCAAGGTTGATCGAGTTTCCAGAGGATTAAAGTAAACTTGGGCTTTATTTCTGATTTAGATCCCCTTTGCCTGAAGGCGAGGTTGACCGAGTTACTAGAGGCTTAAAGTGCATTTGGGCTTTTATTTTGGTTAAGAGCCCATTTGCCCGAAGGAGAGGTTGACCGAGTTCCCATAGGCTTAAAGTTCTCTTGGTTATTTCTTTTGGTTCAGAACCCCTTTTTCCGAAGGCGAAGTTGACCGAGTTGCTAGAGGCTTAAAGTGTGCTTGGACTTCAGTCATCTCAGTGTTACAACAAGTTGTTTCCACTTTGGGTGCCTCATTAAAAACCCTTACCCTTTCAAGGGAAAAGAGTGCATCCTGTACATTTTATTAATGGACTTATTAAATAGTTTTAACCAAAATAAACCCTAATATTGGATACATTCCAGGTCCTAGGTATTTCTATGTCGTCTAAAATTTCTAACTTGTAAGCTTCATTATTTAGCTTATGAAGGATCCGGTACGGGCCTTCCCAGTTTGGAGATAGCTTTCCTTTGTTTTTCAGATCGGTAATCCTCTTGAGGACTAGATCACCCGAATGAAAACCTCTTTGTATGACCTTCAGGTTAAACCTCTTAGCCAATCTATTCTTGACTTTAAATTCCCTTATCTGGGCCATTCCCGGGTCTCGTCTAGCAGGTTGACAGAGCTGTTCAAATCATCCTTATTGGCGCCTTCGTTAAAGTTCTCCTTCCTCCAGGTAGGGGTGTTGATATCCACTGGTATCATTGCGTAAGCCCCATATACCATCCAGAAAGGTGTTTCTCGGGTACTGGAGTGAGGTGTTTTATGGTATGATCAAAGGATCTCTGGCAAGTACTCAAACCATAGGCCTTTTGCATCGTCATACTTCTTCTTTATTCCAGTTAGGATAATATTGTTGGCTACTTCGGCTTGTCCATTGGCTTGAGGGTGCTCTACTAATGTGAATCTGTTTTGGATTCCTAGATCCTTGCAAAATTTCACCACGGTTGTGCTTGTAAACTGTGTCCTATTTTCGGACATTATGACCCTGGGTAAGCTAAACCTGTATATGATATTTTTCCAATAGAAGTGTCGGACTCTCTCAGCGGTGATATGTGCCACAACCTGAGCTTCTACCCTTTTGTAAAGTAGTCTACAACTACAATTAGGAATTTTAGCTTCCCGGTGCAGTGGGGAATGGTCCCAGTATGTCTGCTCCCTATTGGTAGAATAGCCATGGGGAGAAAATGAAATGAAACAAATTGGTTGGGGAATGTATGAATGGCGAGTACACCTGGCATTTATTACACTTACTCAATAACTCGGCACAATCTTGCATCATTTGAGGCTAATAGTACCTGGCTCATAGGATCTTCCCGGATAGGGCTCTTCCTCTAATATGGCTACCACATGCCCCTTCATGAACCTCTTTCATTATTAGGATGATCTCCATTTCTGCCATATATATTAGCATGGGCGTGGACCTCCCCATATTATATAGCTTGTCAGAAACTATAAGATAACGGGTAGATACCTTTTTTATACGTCTTGCTTCTTTGGTGTCTCCAGGCATGATTCCATGTATCAAGTATTGTACTATCGGGGCCATCCACTCTATTGCATGCTCGATTGACATGGTTTCTTCATGCTCAGTACTTGGTTTTTTAAGATCTCCTATATCACAGTTTTGTTTAGCCCCGGTCCCTTGGTGCTGGCAAGTCGGACTAACATGTCGGCTCGTAAATTTTCTTATCTTAGGATGTGATTGATTTTGACCTCTGTGAAGGCGTTTAACATCCCCGACACTACCTGGAGGTATTTTAACAATGTTGATTCTCTGGTCTGGTACTCCCTCTTCATCTATCCTGCAATCAACTGTAGGTCAGTTTTTTTCACTAGATGGATGACTCTTGCTTCTCTAGCTAATTTCATTCTGACTATAAAGGCTTCATATTCCTCTTGTTTATTATTAGTCTGAAAGTTGAAGCTTAGAGAATATTCCAGTATGAAGTCCACAGGTCCTTTGAGGATGATCCTGACTCTGCTCCCCTTAAGATTAGACAAACCGTCCACATGAAGAGTCCACATGCTCATATTTTCTTTCGGTATTGGGTTTCCCAGCTTATGTATGAAGTCAGCCAATACCTGCGACTTAATGCTAGTTCTCAGGGTGAGTTCAATGTCGTATTCCGACAACTCCACAGCCCACGTGACCATTCTTCTGGCTAGGTGCGACTTCTTTAATATTTGTTTGATAGGATAATTAGTTCTTACGGTTATTGAATGACCTTGGAAGTAATGCCTCAACTTTCTAACTGTTGTTACTAATACCAACGCTAACTTTTTGATCTTCTGGTATCGCTGCTTAGCCCCTTTCAGAACTTTTCTGACCAAGTAAACTGACTTCTTTGTCAAATTTGAGTAGCTTTCTATGTATAGACGAGGTAGGCTCATATACCATCTTATAGATACGTCTTTGAAGGTGTCAGCCATCATCTTACACTTCAACGAGTCAGTAGGGCCTATTATTGCCATTTTATTTTTTATGGAAATAACATGCTCACGGGGATCGGTTTTGCTGTCGTAAGTCGCTAGAGGCGGTGATTTAAAGTTCTCTAGGACTTGGTCGTCCCCTATGGCTTGAGATAATGGTTGAGGCTCCAGATGCTCCACTTCTTGTTGTTTGTCTCCCATGCTTTTGAGTTGTAAGTCAGCTACACTGTCTTGTAAAGTTTTGTTCTGCTGTCTGAGGGCTTCCACCATGGCCAAAAATTGCACCATGTCTGGAGGATCTCCTTTAGACGACATTCTGGTGAATATGCTTTGAGGTGTGTCCTAGGATAATTTTATTGAGGCCCCACGATGGGTGCCAATGTTCTTGCGTAGGAACAATATTTTTTTAGCTTTCCCCCAGGAATAGGGAAAGCCGCAAAAGTAGGTTTTGTAAAGTGATTGGGGATTTGAGAGCTACATCAGTGATGTGTATTTCCCAAGAATGGATGTCTTGCTTATCCCTCTTGCGGGAGCCCCTTATATAGTATTTCTTTTGTGTCATCAAGAGCCTCAGTTAATACGTGACTCTTGGGTTTCATAACTGCATAACCGCCAGCGTCGCCATGAATGAAGGTGTTTCAAAACTACATAATGTTGGAGTAAATGCGTTGGCGGAGGTTACAACCATTAATTAACCGAGTTGATGACCGGATATGAGTAGATGGATCTTGGACACCAGCATTATTCGCGTTGACAATCACATATGGGCTTTTACCCATAGGCGTGATGGTCGTTTGATACCCTTAGTCGAGTTGCACCTCCCCGGGTACTTTTTACCATTAGAATCGCTCACCAGTTTTGATATCCCTTCAGCTAGTTTCACTTCCTGGTCAGGATTAATGTTTTTGGGATGTACAACTATCCCTAATACAAATGCTATACTAATGCGTATGTCATACCCTATATTTCTTTGATGCTTCATGTATTGCAATGTCATTAATGCTTCAGTAAGAATGACATCTACAATGGCTCTTCTAGGAGAGTGTTCCTAGAATACTCCTCTATCTATACCCGCGCACACATGATCCATAATACAACTACATAGAGGCAACACATCAACAACATGATGTTCCCTAGCTTGATCCTACTATAATATCTTCTAATGAGCTGCCCTAAGTAGACATTATTTGCATATGGTGTCATATTAGGATGTGAAACTCTATAATACCATTGAACATAACCGTATGCATAACTTCATTTGTTATGAAATATGATACCTCGTAGTTCAGCTAATATCGGATTATTAAGGAAATAATCATACATGGCATCTACATATTTGTGGGAGCATAATGGGAAGAGCATACACAAAGGGTTTTCTTAGAGTAACCAACATATACCTGAACTGACACATGACTCGCTTAGGAAAATATGAATATATCAAAATTGACCCACAAACAAACAATCTAGAGTAGAAGGCTATGTTTTCCAAGGGATGCATCCGACGTTAATCGTCATAAAATCGAACGTATATATCATCGTGTACTATGTAGTTAATATACACTTTGAAGTGCTCGGTCGACTAATTCCCACTGAATGAGAAAAATGCACAAGCACATGGCATATCCTTAGTTTAGTCCTCAGAAAAAACAAAAATGGTAGAAATACATGAAAATCCAACTTTATCAAAACACATTTCTCATGTAAACCACCTATCAAACACATTGCTCAGTTAAACTACATATTTAAATTGCCTATTAAACTACATAATGCTCAATTTCTACAAATGTATGCATAAAAATCAAACGTGAAGTAGTTGGATTCAAAAACTTACCAAATGTGAGTTTCATGTTAAGCACTTTGATTTGTTGGATGTTGAGAGTAGAAACTTGCAAGTGAGTTGAAAGAGTTTAAGGATTTTAGAGAGCTTGAGAGTATGTTGAAAATAAGGAAGGGGAGAGGTCTTGTGCCTTATCGATTAAAATTTGTTTGAAGGTGCATTTTCGTAAGTGATACGAATATGCATTTTTGTATTAGTTCTTAACAAAAACTAATGTCTAACTCACTTACAAATGAATTGTGTATGATTTGAAGTACGCCCAGGAATACATTTCCATATTCCAAAATATTTTTTTTGTTTTTCATTAGAGTATAGTATGAGAACAACCCTTAAAATGAAAAAAAAAAACTAAGGCAATTTGTCTTTGCACCCTAATACCTTCTCTCAAGCCCTTGATAAAATTCAAAAAACGTATCTTATTTTCAAGGATACATCTCCGAACGCACCATTTTTCCATAAAATATTTAATTTCGGAGATGCATGTCTGAAAATATCTTATTTTCTTAATGAAAAAAGATATTTTCGGAGATGCATATCCGAATAAATGTTTTTTTTACGAAAAAAGGTATTTTTTGATATACATCTCTGAATAAAAAATTTTTTTACAAAAAAAAGTATTTTCGGATATGCATATCTGAAAAGTTTCCTGTTGTGTTTTTTGTTAACTTAGTATTTGGATGTATCCAGATTAACACACCTAGTAGTCATGCATCAATATACAACAAATATGTAAATACCAACAATTTTCCTATTGAGAAAAACAATTGGAAAATAGAAAAACTATTAAAATAAAATTAAAAAATCTGAAAAATAGAATTAAAAATCAAATTAAGTGTCTACAAATTTTTTTGGATTTTTTCGAAAATATGAAACGGAAAATAAATCAAATAAAATATAAAAACAAGGAATTTAGGATTTTAAGGATGGTGTCCTGTATTTTGTGTCAAAATAAGGGACTTTGATCCCAGATTTTTTTCAAATGAATTGGCACGGTAAAATTTTGATCATAGTCAATTTTCCAAAAAATCGAGTTTTCTATGTTAGGTCGCATAAAGGCCAGAAGCGCATAAACACAAGGACCAGAATGCGAGGATACAATTCATATGATTCTAATATTGGCTAAAATCGACAGAGAGTCTCCGAAAACTGCGCTAATTTCAATGAAAATGCATAGTAAATGAGTTCAAAAGTGTTTTCAGATATGTATCTTTGAATTCACTTTGGAAAATTTCAAAGATGCATCTTCGAACCAATTTGTTTCTTATTTTATAAAGGGTATGTTCGAAGATGTATCTCTAAATAAATCCAAAAACATTTTTGGGTTTTCAAAAATACACTCCAATATATAAGGGTGTAATGAGAAATTGTCAAAACTAATCCCCAAATAAGAGAATCTCTTAATACACCCTTATATGGTGAACTAAACCTCTAAAACCCCCAAAATACCTTTCGGGGATGCATCTTCGAACGCACCTTAAATTAATTTTCAAGGTGTTTCAGAAATGCATGTGCGAAAACACCCATGTTTACACATTATTATTTGAACATTGTATTTAAACATTCAGTGATATTTTCAAAAATGCATCTTCGAAAGCATCCTAAAGATGTGAGAATAGGTGTTTCAGATATGCATATCTGAAACACTAGACATAATGTTTTTTTAAACATCAATGCTGGTATGTATTAAACATAAAGATTTGATACGCAATTCGGCTAAAACGTTAATAAACTTGCAAACGGTAAATGATACGAACATAACACTGAATTATTCAAAAATATTGAATAATAATACATAAATTGTTCAGAAACTACGGAGTTTTAAATTATTAGATCGGTAAATAAAAAAAGGCATAGCCTACTGAATATGCCTAATCCTAACCCCCTGGCCCCTCCTCTGCCTCTTATATCTCGCCTCACTCGATGCCTCCTTAACCATCCTCTCTATGATGGACACTACCTCAGAACTGTCCTTCTCAATGATCCCTAAGTCCAAAGCCTCCTTCCCAATCAAATGTATTCACTGAAAAATTGGTAAGACATCAATGGCATGGTCATCCTAGGTCTGCTGGCTCTCCAAGATCTCCTCATGAGCTGGCCTAGGTAGACATTCAAGAGTATATGGTGTCATGATAGGGTGTGACACTGTGTAGAGACATATCATGTACCTCTCTACACAATGCCAACTGCTAGTTGCTTGCATCATCTAATACTCCTCTGGTACCATATGATTATGCTAATCCTAGAAGATGTCATCGAGCTCTTGGCGGACAATGGTGTCACGAGAAGCCTGAAAGGGACATCTGGGTATGGTTTGTACATAGTCAAACTGTCAGATGCATCACTCTGGAAGATACCCAACCATAGTGTTAGTCTCACATGCCAGCCACCCTGAGTATAATGAGATGGGGTCGAAGGGGACAATCTTTATGTGATCATCAAACATCATCCAAATGATATCATCATGAACAGTCTGATCAAGATACACTAAGAACAGCGACATAACATGATTCCCTCTGTGGAGGATATACATGGCAGCCCTCGACATCTCCTTACTATATTGCAGATCAAAATCGAAACCATGAATGCGGTGGAAGTGAGAAATGATACACCTCTTAAAAACGAATAAGAGTTATGTAAGAACAAATTATTAATAGTAAATAAATTTAATAGTTAGAATGAAAGGTACCGTGAGCAGTGTGCAAGATCCTGTTAGCTACCTCGTCCTTTAGTTAGAAGCTTCATTCAACTTTTGGTATAAGTATGCCAAACAACCATCCCCCAGTTCCACTCCCTAATTGTATCTAAATCCATGAAGTACTGGAGATATGTGACATCCATGTAGGTTGCACTTTTATCCACAAAAATGGATGTGTCAACTAAGAACATGAAGTAACACCGCAAAGCACACTTGTGATAGTACTGAACAAAGAATTCATTACCCACGCTCTCGAAAGATGCTTCTGCAACCAGGTGCTTTGCATATAGGTCGCTCAGGAATGAGAACTTAGGATGAACCCCATTAGTTGAGGAACAATGTTCACCGGCCTTTTCTAGTTGAGCTCCCAAATACTCGACCATCAATTTAAATGAAAAAGTGTAATATAAAATATACCTCTCTATCCCAAACATGTCGAGCGGCGTGATTATCGTAATAGATTAAGAGGGAGGTTTCAGAGGGCACTCTTGGATACCCAAGGTTTGCTTACTCCATTGTTGCACGTAGCCGTGCAACTGGTGTATCATGGACAACATGTGCCTAAACCTCAATCTCCTCGGGTTCCTGGGCCTGAACATTAACCTCATCGGATTCTTGCTCATCATCACGAGACGAGGACGCATGAGACAGACGACTCCTCAAAGCATAAGTGGATGCTCCCATCATTTCTTCTTGTAGTACCTGACCCTGTCTTCGACCCCTAGTAGACTGCTTAACTCTCCCACGCTAAGTAGAGGCGGTCTGACTTGGCCTGCCAAGTCTTAATCTGTTGTTTGAGTTCTCAGCCATTTTCCTAAAAAAATAATCATTACTCAATAAGTTTGAAAAAATTAAGAAAAAAATAAAACAACTCAGGCATAATTTCAAACGTGCTTATCCGAAAATACTCAGAGGGGTTTTCGGACAAGCACATCTAAAAACACCTACGACGCCATTTTTGGACCTTTAACCTAAATCACCCAAAAACTTCATTTACACACCCCAAACAATCACATTTTACAAGTTATACTTCAACCTGGTAAATTGAAATGATTCTAGATAACCTATTATACACATGCAAAGTAGAACAATGGATTTGGAGAAACTTACTCAAACTCAAAACTTTGAAGAGCTGTTGAAATGAGTTGAATGAGGTATGGTTCTTGAAAGTCTTAGAATTTTTTTACAAATGCTTCAATATTTTGCTCAAAGAAGTTTGGGTAACTTGGAAAATTGAGAATTTGGGTGTTTGGGTGTGGACAAAATCCTAAACCATAAATCCTAAACCCTAAACTTGTTCGGAGCCAAAATATATTAAACACATTTTGGATATACATCTCCGAAAACTCTCTAAAATTAAATAATGGGGTTTTTTAAAAATACATATAGGAAACTCTCTGATCTTGACAAAAAGATTCTTTCAGACATGCATATTTGAATAAATTCCTCTAAATATATAATATGGCGAAGTCATATATATATATATATATATATATATATATATATATATATATATATATATATATATATATATATATATATATATATATATATATATATATATATATATATATATATATATATATATATATATATATATATATATATATATATATATATATATATATATATATATATATATATATATATATATATATATATATATATATATATATATATATATATATATATATATATATATATATATATATATATATATATATATATATATATATATATATATATATATATATATATATATATATATATATATATATATATATATATATATATATATATATATATATATATTCTAAAACTATTTTTGACTTTTCACTAAATGCTTCAAAGTAAGTATAAGAAAATTTGAAAGAAATTCTCTCAAATAATAAGTCACTTGGGCTTTTTGACAACAAATTAAGTCATTTGGGCTTTGCCCACCTTCAAATGAATATACTAGTAGTATCTTGACAAAAAATAATGACGTCATATATTGCACTTTTTAACTGTCAGCCAATGTCTGAGTGCACAATACCTCTTTTGGAACTCAACAAAATTCCACAATGTCCACCTATTAATATACATCCAATAACAAACGTCGTTTACCGTCAAAATATAATAATTACACGTCACAAATAAAAAAACTCACCCATAAACAAATAAACAAATTAATAATACAACTACACAGAATTAAAACATTACACACACAAAAATATTTTCCTTTTGATTTCTTCCCTTAAATAGTTAGCAAAATTATTGCACTTCAATACAAAACCAATTAAAATTAAAAATAAAATTCCAAACAAGAATAAAATGAAAAAGAAAAAAAAAGTAAGAGACAAGGACAAAGTAAGACCCACCAAAACAACCAGAAAAAAACAAACACAAAAACGCATAAACAACAATCACACGAGCGCGTGTGCACCACTCTCAAATCATCACGTCTAAACCTTCGGACGTGTCAGTTCTATTCCATCTCCTACATTAAAAAATGTTCCCCACGCGCCAATGTTGATCGCGTGAAAAAGGTGAGTTTCTCTTCACTCTCATTCGCTTTGCCATTTCAGTCTCACTCTCTCTTTAACAATGCTTCTCACAATTCTGAATCATAAAAAAAAACCTCTTCAAGTTCACGAAGATGAAACAAAACACAGAAACATAACGTTAAAGTTAACGTCCGTTACTGTTACCGTTTACCGTTTACCGTTAGAGTTTGTATAATAATGGCGGCTAGTACTAATACGACGCCGTCTATCGTAGACACGAATTCGTCTGAAGAAGCAACAGCGAAAGCTATTCAGAAACGTTACGAAGGTTTAGTTACGGTTCGTAACAAAGCGATTAAAGGAAAAGGTGCATGGTATTGGTCACACCTTGAACCGTTACTCGTGCACAACAACGAAACGGGACTTCCAAAAGCCGTTAAGTTACGGTGTTTTCTATGCGACGCCGTTTTCTCCGCTTCAAATCCTTCGCGAACAGCTTCAGAGCATTTGAAACGCGGAACTTGCCCTAATTTCAATTCCGCAGCAAAACCTATTTCGTCTGTTTCGCCGGAAACTGGCTCCGGTGCCGGTGCTATTGTTGTCGTTTCTTCTCCGCCGTCTTCTTCTGTTCACCGTCGTAAGAGAAGCTCGTCTCCTCCTCCTCCTCCGCCGCCGGTGATGCAGCAGTATGGTGCGGATCCGTTACGGGCTGTTTCGGGTCTGTTGCAGCCGCAGCAGCAGCAACAGCATTTGATGTTGTCTGGTGGGAAAGATGATTTGGGAGCTTTGGCTATGTTGGAAGATAGTGTGAAGAAGCTGAAGAGCCCTAAAACTTCGCCCGGTGTTGTTCTTCATAAGACGCAAGTTGATAGTGCTATTGATTATTTAGCGGATTGGGTTTATGAATCGTGTGGTTCTGTTTCTTTTTCGAGTTTGGAGCATCCCAAGTTTCGAGCTTTTCTTACACAAGTAGGTTTACCACCTGTTTTTCCTAGAGAGTTTGTTGGGTCTAGGTTGGATTCCAAGTTTGAGGAAGTGAAATCTGAATCAGAAGCGAGGATTCGAGATGCTATGTTTTTTCAAATGGCTTCGGATGGATGGAAGATTAAAGATTATGAGAGTGATCAGAAATTGGTGAATTTGACTGTGAATCTTCCAAATGGGACAAGTTTGTATAGAAGAGCTGTCTTTGTGAATGGTTCTGTTCCTTCAAACTATGCTGAGGATGTTTTGTGGGAGACAATTAGTGGCATTTGTGGGAATCTAGTTCAGAATTGTGTTGGGATAGTTGCCGACAAGTTCAAATCAAAGGCATTGAGAAACTTGGAGAATCAGAATCATTGGATGGTTAATCTCTCTTGTCAGTATCAAGGTTTCAATAGTTTGATCAAGGATTTTACGAAAGAGTTTCCTTTGTTTCGTACCGTGGCTGAGAATTGTATCAAGCTAGCGAATTTTGTTAACTACAACTCCCGAATTAGAAACAGTTTTCACAAGTTTCAAATGCAGGAGTACGGTCACACTTGGTTGCTTCGAGTTTTTCCAATGAGGGAATTTGAGGATTTTAACTTCGAACCTGTTTATGTAATGATCGAGGATACATTGAGTTCGGTCCGCGCTTTGCAGTTGGTTCTCCTTGACGAATCGTTCAAGATGGTATCCATGGAAGACAGGAATGCTATAGAAATCGGCGAAATGATTCGTGACGTCCGTTTTTGGAATGATTTAGAAGCTGTACATGGTTTGGTTAAACTGGTGAAAGACATGGCTAAGGAAATTGAAACAGAAAAGCCATTAGTTGGACAATGTCTTCTCCTATGGAATGAGTTAAGAACAAAAGTGAAAGATTGGTGTTCGAAATTCAACATTGCAGAAGGAGCAATCGAAAAGTTAATCGAAAGACGGTTTAGGAAAAACTATCACCCTGCTTGGGCTGCTTCATACATTCTTGACCCTCTTTACCTAATAAGAGACACAAGTGGAAAGTACCTTCCACCATTTAAGCACTTAACACCGGAACAAGAGAAAGACGTCGATAGACTCATAACAAGGCTTGTTTCGAGAGACGAAGCACACATTGTTCTAATGGAACTCATGAAATGGAGAACAGAAGGGCTCGACCCGGTTTACGCGCAAGCCGTACAAATGAAGGAACGAGATCCTATTACCGGGAAAATGAGGATTGTTAATCCACAAAGTAGTAGACTTGTTTGGGAAACTTATTTAACCGAATTCAAATCGTTAGGAAGAGTTGCTGTGAGGCTAATATTCCTTCATGCAACTTGTTGTGGATTCAAATGTAGTTGGTCTTTGTGGAAATGGATTTGTTCTCATGGACACTACAAGACTTCACTTGATAAGGTTCAGAAGTTGATTTTTGTTGCAGCGCATTCTAAATTGGAAAGAAGAGATTTTTCAAGTGATGAAGATAAGGATGCAGAGTTTTTCACCTTCGCAAATGGTGAGGATGATGTGTTGAATGATGTTCTTGTTGATAGTTCATCAGTGTAACAATTTTTTTTTTTTTATTTAGTTAATTTCATCAGGTAGGAATTTTATATTTTTTAGAATTTATTTTTGAATTCTTTTCACTACCCTTTTCTCTTTTCTGCCACATGATTTTGAGAATTTCCTCACCTTTTAATGTAACACTAGAAGAAGAAAAAAGTGCACTAGAAATTGGTGATTACTAAGGGTGAAGGATGTTGTAGAAATTCTATTATATTTATTCTATTCTATTCCTCTAGTAATTTGTTCAGATAATAGAATAGAATCTTCTGAGTTATCTATCTGTTGTTACATTTGTAAATTCTGGAAAGGTGTTATGCTTTCAATCACACACATAAATTGAAGTCTGTCTAATTCAAAGCAAAATCAGCTTTTTGTCTCTCAAGTCAAAGGGGAATGTGGTACTAAAGACTCTCTTCTAAGTTACTTTTTGGTCACTTAATTACTCACATTGTTGAATCTTCAAAACATTCACCTTGTGTCCAGATTTGCAGCACATAATAATGTATACAATGCCATCTGACAAGTAACAATTTGTTGCTGATGAACAACCTTAAACATGAAAGATTTTGTGATACTTATAAAAATCGCATCAAGCGTTAACATAAACATCATATACTTAATATAATTTAAAAAACAAAAAAAGTAATTGAATATAATAATATGTGTCGATGTTATTTAAAAACTAAAATTAATTGAATGTAATTGTATAATGCTAGTGTCTTGTACTCGTGTTAGTGTTACTATTAAAATAGAGACATGACATAGGTTAAGTTACACTTGTTGAAGTTATACTCCAATTATGTAATCACTGGAGTCTTTGATTCTACCTAGGAACACAATAGTGTTAAACAGCAACTGTGTACTAGTACTTGTCAAGAACTTCACTGTTTAGATGTTGAAAAAACATGAAGAGACTGTCATTGAATACTTGAATTATTGGTATTTGGTAGACATTTTTTGGCCATTATCACGAGGAGTTAACCAAAAGAATCCAAGAAAGGATTTGACTTCAATTATATTAATTTTTGCATTAACATATTCAGACAATTAATTAATATTTTGAAATAGCTATGAAAAAATTACAAAACTAAATACTAAAATCATTTAAGAGTTTAAAGCTACATTATGTAAAATAGTTTTATACACCAACATATATGTGTTTAGTTACATCTCTTTACTATATCATTTTCTAATATTAATATTAGTAACTAGATATACGGTTCATAATGTTCGAAGTCTTTATTTTTTTTTTGGGTCAAGCTTTGAAGTCGTTATTTTATAAACCTGTAAAAATAAACCTGTAAAATCTTTTTGGGCATTGAAGAGTCTTTAGTGGTCAAGCATAGGGTTTGATTTCAATGGGACAAGTCTACCTCCTAAATCTAGCTATTCTTCTAGTCTCTCAACTTTCAAATCACAAAAAAACAAAACATGTTTTTACTTTCTCATTTTTTATTATTATTTCCATTTCAACAATATGGATCCGGTTATAATAATTAAGAGCCTTAATATTATATTTGAAATATCTATTTTAATAGTCAAATTTAAAATAGTAATAATAAATTATTAGTGATGTATAATTTATCAAAGATAGAATAATAATATCAATTATTTATTTAGTATAATATTAATATTTTTACTACTATAAATTCTATTTGATAAATATAAATATACATACTAAATTTTCTTTGAGTAAAAATAAGTTATACTTTTTCACATTTCTATCATATCTCTCTCTCTTAAATTTGATATATCACATAGCGTTAATATAGTTCAATTAGGTTAAGTTTATAAATATTATCATAATTTAATTCAAATATATGACTCTTCTTAACACGTTATCAGCATGATCGTTTCTATCAGAAATTTTTACTATACTAGAAGTAGGTAATGATTTTGTAGTTTTGATGATAATTATCGTCTTATCACTACTAGCCATAGCTTGGTTTATTAGTAGAGGTTTTTGAATTATTTGTAGTCATTAATTTTGTAATTGAATAAATTGATTTTTGTTTTTGTTTTTTGCTTATGCATTAAATATTGATTATGTTCATTTGAATTATAGATATAATCATGTCAAATCTTAAACATCAATTCAAAATTCTAAGCATAATTGGGGACAACTTCTATCAATAATAATAATTAGATTTAAAATTCCTTTAATTATGCCGATTTACAAATCTGTTATTTACCTAGTTTGTAGTCAAAAGTTAATAGCTACATTAGTGGAAAATCAATAGGAGATTTGTTACCTTGATTTATTCCAAATTAGGTTTATCAAACCTGTATATATACACTACTGTAAACTAATGAAATTATTCACTTTTCTATATTCACTCTTCTATATGGTATCAGTTGGAAACGATTCAGCCCTATCCTTCTAATTCAGAACGTCGTTTCTCATTCCTGCTGTCAACATCGTCTCCCATGGCCTCCGATAGTTCCCACTACATCACCAACCCCTATGAGCCATCCAAACCCTTTGTGTGCATCACTCTTAGCAGTGTCACCAAGCTGCTTCCCACCAATTATCTTAATTGGAAACTCCAAGTTGAAGTTTTCCTTGATGGCTTTGATCTCCTAAAATATCCAGATGGATCTTTCCCCGCGCCGCCGGCAACTATCTCTACCACTGCAACACCCTCAGTGACGACAACAAATCCTGCTTATCAAACATGGCGTCGACAAGATCGCCTCATCTATGGCGTTATCCTCACCACTCTCTCCAATGAAGTGGCCTCTCTAGTGTCTCAGACAAAGACTTCGCATAGTCTTTGGACTCTTCTCAAAAACACATATGCCAAGGCCTCTCGCAGCCATCTCAAGCAACTCAAAGAGCGTCTTCGAATGGCTTCCAAAGGTACCCAATCCATCACAACCTATATGCACTCTCTGAAGCAAACAGCAGACCTTCTTGCTTCACTCAGATCTCCTGTTTCGGTTGAAGACATGACTGACCATGTTTTGCGTGGTCTCGACAACGGCTACAGAGCAGTCATTGATGGAATAAATGCAAGGGATATCCCAATTAACTTTGATGATCTCCTTGAGAAACTTCTCATCCAAGAACTCTCTATTGTTGCTGCTCAGAGACAAACTCCTGCCCCGGTTATAGCTTTGAATGCTCAGGCTCGACCCAACTATAACAACAAGCATCGGTCTGGTCAATTCCCTGCACCGTCTAATCAACACACCAGCAATCGCAAACCATTTCTTGGACGCTGTCAGTGGTGCAATGTCAAAGGACATGTTCTATCTCAGTGCCAACTCTTCAAGCAGCAACATCCTGGTATCCTGCCACCGTCTCAAAACTTTATTGCTCACACTGGATCGGCTCAGGCCAACATTGCAGCTGCTGGTCCATCTCATACTGATTTCTTGGTTGATAGTGGAGCAACACATCATGTAACCAACGATCTTGCAAATATGGCACTTCATCATCCGTACACTGGTCCTGACTCGCTGTTCATGGGCAATGGTTCAGGTTTAAACATCTCTCATTCTGAAACACTTTTAATTCATGATTTATCCTTGTCTAATGCTCTGTGTGTTCCTTCCATGAAACAACAAATAATTTCTGTCTCTAAACTTACCAAACAGACTGACTCTGTTGTTGTTTTCCTGCCAAACTCCTTTCATGTAAAGAACTTGCAGACAGGCCAAATAACCCATAAGGGCTCATGTGTGGATGGACTTTATCTCTGGCCCACCTCCTCACCATCTGTCCATACCGTCCGCGCGGAATCCTCTGCATCATGGCACCATAGGCTTGGGCACCCCTCATCCTCTATCTTTAAATTTATTCAACAACATTTTTCTTTGGGTTCAAATAAATTCCCACAATCCGATTGTAATTCATGTCAAATTAGTAAGAGTCACAAACTTCCTTTTCATGAATCCACTCTTAAATCTTCTTATCCATTAGAAATAATTTTTTCAGATGTATGGACTTCTCCTGTTTTATCTATTGATGGTCTTCGTTACTATTGCATGTTTGTGGATCATTTTACTCGTTATATCTGGCTATATCCAATAAAACACAAATCTGATGTCCAAAATATATTTCCCAAATTTAAATCACTAGTTGAAAATTTTTATCAGCACAAAATCAAAATCTTATACACAGATAATGGTGGTGAATACATTGGACTTCGTCCATTTTTAAGCACTCATGGTATAAGTCACCACACCACCCCACCTCATACACCTGAACACAATGGAATCTCTGAACGCCGGAATCGTCACATTGCCGAAACCGGCCTCTCTCTTCTTCACCATTCGGGCTTGCCCCTCACCTATTGGCCTCACGCCATGACTACTGTAGCCTACCTCATAAATCGTCTCCCAACTCCAATTCTTGGGTACAAGTCACCTTATTCCAAATTACTCCACATTAGCCCGGATTATCATAAATTAAAATGTTTTGGATGTTTGTGTTTTCCATGGATTAAACCATATGCTAACCATAAACTTGCACCAAAGTCTGCTATGTGTGTTTTTGTAGGTTATTCGGCGGATCAACACGCGTATTTGTGTCTCGATCCCACAACTGGAAGGATTTATACCTCTCGCCATGTGAAGTTCGTGGAATACAAATTCCCATACAGCTCTCTGGTAGCTCAATCTAATTCACATACAGAACCACAAACAAGCCCACTTCAACTCTCTATTTTACCGCCCCTAGCTTAACCTATTGACAATACCACTCTAAACCCACCGGAAAACTTATCCGCTGCCCATACCACTCCATCTGTCACCCACTTACCAGATTTGGCTCAAACATTAACCTCAAATGAACCCACCAATACTACTCAAACTTCCCCTTCAAACTCCCAACCCTCCCCCCAACCTTCTCCACCACCCATCAACCCAAACCCAAGACAACAAACCAATGCTGGTGGGATCATCACCCCGTCTAAAAACAACATCATCAAACCTCTTACAAAGCTCAACCTACACGTTCGATCCTCCTCTCCCATTGAACCCAACACCATCACTCAGGCTCTTCGTGATCCTGATTGGCGCTCAGCCATGCAAGCCGAATTTGATGCTTTACACCACAACCACACTTGGGATCTTGTAAGTAGGTCCTCTGCTCAAAATTTGGTTGGTTGTAAATGGGTCTTTCGAATCAAACGGAATCCAGATGGATCAATTGATCGTTACAAGGCTCGGTTAGTTGCCAAAGGGTTTCACCAACGCCCCGGTTGTGACTATACGGAAACATTCAGCCCCGTTGTTAAACCAGTGACTATTCGAATCGTTCTAACACTTGCAGTTCGTCAAGGGTGGTCCATCCGTCAGCTTGATGTCAATCATGCATTTCTTCAAGGGACACTCAAAGAGGAAGTCTTTATGGTGCAGCCGCCTGGCTTTGTCAACAAAACCTTCCCTAATCATGTTTGTCGCCTCAAAAAGGCACTTTATGGGCTGAAGCAGGCACCTCGCGCTTGGTATACAGAACTTCGAGTATTTCTGCTCTCCATTGGTTTCGTTAATTCAACTGCAGATGCATCTTTATTCATCCACCAAAAACCAGGTGTTACTTTGTACTTATTAGTATATGTTGATGATATAATTGTCACTAGGAGTTCTTCTGTAGAATTATCCAGCCTCATTGCCACACTTGCTGCTCGCTTCTCGTTGAAAGATCTTGGATGCCTTAACTACTTCTTGGGTGTCGAAGTAATTCCTTCCGCTGTGGGTATGTTTCTTTCACAAAGAAAATATATCACCGATCTACTACATAAATCAGGTATGGCAAATGTGAAACCAGCATCCACTCCGTTTTCTGCAAATATTCCATTACTCAAGGATTCTGGTGATCTTCTGCCTTCCCCAACTGAGTATCGAACGCTAGTTGGAAGTCTTCAATACTTGAGTCTTACACGCCCAGACATCGCCTTCAGCACCAACAAACTTGCACAGTTCATGCAGAACCCAAGAACGATGCATTGGTTTGCACTCAAAAGAGTGCTCTGCTATCTGGCAGGCTCGTGTGACAAAGGAATCTTCATCTCGGCAATAGCTTCGCTGAACTTTCATGCATATTCGGACGCAGACTGGGCTGGTGACAAAGATGATTATGTTTCAACCACTGGCTACTTGTTATATCTTGGCAGCACTCCCATCTCTTGGAGCTCCCGCAAACAACATTCGGTTGCTCGATCATCCACAGAAGCAGAGTATAAAGCCTTGGCTGACACAGCCAGTGAACTACTATGGGTCCTTTCCTTATTTACGGAACTTGGTCACACTCCAACCGCTAATCCGGTAATATATTGTGACAATCTCGGTGCCACACATCTAAGTGCTAATCCTGTATTCCACTCTCGAATGAAACATATAGCCTTAGCCTATCACTTTGTCCGTGAAAACGTTCAACATGGCAAGTTTCGTGTATCTTTTGTCTCTACTGATGATCAACTTGCTGATATTCTAACAAAGCCTCTACTTCGCCCACGGTTCGAGTTTTTACTGTCCAAGTTGCATCTCTCTTACAAATTATCCAACTTGCGGGAGGATATCAATAATAATAATTAGATTTAAAATTCCTTTAATTATGCCGATTTACAAATCTGTTATTTACCTAGTTTGTAGTCAAAAGTTAATAGCTACATTAGTGGAAAATCAATAGGAGATTTGTTACCTTGATTTGTTCCAAATTAGGTTTATCAAACCTGTATATATACACTACTGTAAACTAATGAAATTATTCACTTTTCTATATTCACTCTTTTATAACTTCACAACTTTGAACAACAATCTAATTGAGTACCTTATATGTGAGGGACTTAATAAAATACTTGAAGGAGACAATTCTGGAAAAATCAACTGACAACCCAAATGAGATGGAAAGGAGAAAATCAAAAGTGAATAGAATAATTAAGCACCATCTTGATGATGGATTGCAAACAAAATATTCAAATGCTAAAGGTCCCAAGATTTTGTGGGACAAAATTAAAGCAAGATCTGGACATCAGAAAAAAGTCTTGTTATCCTCATTAATGGATCAGTGGAACAAGTTAATGTTTCAAGATTACAAAAGTGTCATTGCATATAACTCTGTTATGCACCAGATTATAGCACAATTGGAATTTTGTGGGACAATTATAACTGAAAAAGAAAAGTTAGAAAAAATCTTTTCAACTTTTCATGCATCTCAGGTATTATTGCAACAACAATATAGAATGAGTGAATTTATTGAATATTTTGATTTAGTTACAACCCTTCTAGTGGCAGAACAAAATAATGAGCTCCTTATAAAAAACCACCAGTCACGGTCCACAGGAACAATAACATATCCTGAAATTAAAGTAACAACCTATAATCGTGGGCGTGGTGAATTTAATCATTTTAAGAGATGTGGTGGTCATGATCGTTTTGATGGTAATAATGGTTGCGCTCGTTTTGATGGTCACAATCAAGGAGGATATCATGGTCGAAACCTTTTCCACGGTCGAAACCATTTTTGTGGTAGAGGATGTGGACGAGGTCATATGAATAATTTTAGATCTCTCAGATATGACCAAAATAATTGAAATTACGAAGGAAAGGGTAAGTATACCCAAGAAGGTCCCTCGAGAAGTTATGAGGATGTATGTTTCAGATGTGAAAAGAAATGTCACTTGTCTAATATGTGTAGAAGATCAGATCATTTGTGTAAAAGACAAATGGAATTTGTAAAGGAAAAAGGAAAAGAAGTGAATTTTAATGAGATTGAACCCGGAAATGATAATACCTATTTTGAGTCTGCTGACTTCGTTGAAGGATCAATGGATTAAGTAACTATTTGTATAATACGTGATGTGTTTGTATTATTTTATATTTGGACTATGTATTTGTATGCTGTTTAATGTATCTTATGGTTTATATTAAATATTAATGTTAAATATCTTGTTGATTTACTCTCTATTTAACCTTTTTTTATTTTATTTTAAGAAGGTTATACATGGAACATGTCAAAGACATTTGCATTCCAGATAGTGAGACTACCCATACAATCCTCAAAATTAAGAAATACCTTACTGAAATAAATCCTACTAAATGTGTAATAAATACAATATCAAGTCCTACAGATTTGATTGAAGGAACATGTAATGATGATCATATTACCAAATGGGACAACGTTTGTCATTAATAATGCTTTATACTCTCCAAAATCAAAGAGAAATTTATTGAGTTTTAATGACATATATTATTAAGCATATGATATTGAAACTAATACTGAAGGTAATATGAAATACATTAATATCACTGTCAATGTTTTAGAAAAGAATTTTTTTTAAGAAAAACTGTCAAAATTACCTTCTGGATTACATTATACATATATACATGAAATTGAATGTAATTTAATAGTAAAAGAAGATCCCAAAATTGTGAATTTATGACATGACCGTTTAGGTCACCCTGATTCAACAATGATGTGCAAAATAGTTGAAAGTACGCATGGCCATCCATTGAAAAGTTTAAAACTTACAAAAGAAGATAGACCATGTGAAGCTTGCTCTCTTGGCAAATTAAAAACAAAGCATTCATCAGATAAGATTCAGACAGAACTACCGGTATTTCTTGAAAGAATTCAAGGATATATATGTGGATCTATCCATCCACCATCAGGACCATTCAGATATTTTATGATATTGATTGATACATCTAATAGATGGTCATATGTATGCTTACTATGAATTCGTGATATGACATTTGCAAATTTTTTTGCACAATTAATTAAACTTAGATCTCAATTTCCTGACTACACTATAAAGAAAATTAGACTTGACAATGCAGGTGAATTTATATCTGAATCATTTAATAATTATTGCATGTCAATTGGAATTACTGTTGAACATCATGTTCCTCATGTACATACACAAAATGGTTTAGCTGAGTCTTTAATCAAACGTTTCCAATATATTGCTAGACCATTAATAATGAGAAATAAACTAACAGTTACAGTTTGGGGTCATGCAATTTTACATGCTGCAACACTCATCCGCCTAAGGCCAAGTGCTGATCATAAACATACCCCTTATCAAATTGCAATTGATAAGGAACTAAATATTTCTCATTTAAAGATATTTTATTGTGCAGTATATGTCCCATCTCCACCATAAAAAACAAAGATGGGACATCAAAGGAGGTTAGGAATATATGTGGGGTATGAATCACCATCTATTATTAAATATCTTGAACCTTTAACATGTGTGTTTTTCAGGCAAAATTTGTTTATTGTCATTTTGACGAGACAAAATTTCCAACGCTAGGGGGAGATAATAAAAGGGTAGAAAAATACATAATATGGTATGTACCCCATTTATTACATTTAAACCCATATAATAGATCATGGGAAGAAAATGTAAAGAAAATAGTCCACTTACAAGATTTAGCAAATCAATTGCCAGGTTCGTTTACTGATTTGAAAAGAGTAACAAAGTTACATGTACCAGCTATAAATATCCCAAATAGGATTGATATTTCAATTCTAAATGATGTAGCAAGTACATCTAAGGCACACTTGAAGCGTGACCGACCTATGGGATCCAAAGACAAAAATCCTCGAAAAAGAAATGGAATAGAAAAGGTGGATTTAATTGAAAGTAATCTTAAAAAGACACTAGATAATAATAATAAATTCAAAATTGAAAAGTGTGCTCTCGAAGAAGCACACGATGGTGATAATGAGATCATCGATAATGAAACTGAAAACAAGAATGATCTCGAGATTTCAATTAATTATGTTAATATGGGAAATTTGTTGAACCGAAAAGGTGTGAATATTGATGAGATATTTTCATTCTCAGTTGCATGTGAAATAATGAACGAAAACGATGATCCAGAACCAAGAACTATGGGTGAATGTTAAAATAGACATGATAGAAAAAATTGGAAAGATACAGTAGACACTGAGTTAAATTCTCTTAAAAACGAAAAGTATTTGGCCCTATTATGACTATACCAAAAGATGTGAAACCAGTTGGGTATAAGTGAGTCTTTGTAAGAAAATGTAACGAGAAAAATGAAATTATCAAATACAAAGTTCGTCTTATTGCACAAGGTTTTTTTACCAAAGACTAAGAATTGATTAAGAGGTAACATATTCTCCTGTTATGGATGTCATTACTTTTCGTTATTTAATTGGTTTATCAATATTTAACAATATTGATATGTATCTTATGGATGTTGTTACTGCTTACTTATATGATTCACTTGACATTGATATATACATAAAAATCTCAGAAGGATTTAAAATTCCCGACACATCAAAACCTAGAGAAATGTATGCAATTAAGTTGCGAAGATCATTATATGGATTAAAGCAATCCGGACGCATGTGGTATAATAGATTAAATAAATATTTACTTAAAGAAGGCTATGGGAATAATCTTATTTGCCCTTGTGTTTTTATAAGAAAAACAATATTTGGTTTAATAATAATTGTTATTTGTGATCGGTGGATCTGGAACTGACTGTTTTAAAGCTGGTTCGCGAAATGTCGCGGAAGCAAGAGTCGCCACCGTCTTTTATTTTCTCCAAATGGAAAGGACAAAAGCACAGAAAAATTCCTTAAAGAGATCGCTCTCGGTTCGGGAGGTAGGTTATAGAAAGGGAAGGTGTTAGCACCCTTTCTATCCATGGTTATCCATGGGCTCTTAGGTACTTGCTCAATGTGTTTTCAAAATGTGTGCTTGCTTTTCAATGTGGGTTTCAAAAAATATTCTTTGAAAAGTTTCAGTTCAACTCGTGCGTCAGAGTGTTTTGAAAAGTTTGTTTTGAAAGTTTTTTGAAAGTGTGTTGGTGTGAAAAGAGTTTGAATTTTGTTTTGGAGAGAGCAAGTACCTACGAGAACCTACCTACCCTAAGGAATTCGTCGGTGTAAATGTCCTTTAAAGTAGTGCCATCCCACCATTGAGAGGTAGGTAGCACCACCGTTGGAGGTGTTCGGGTCAATTCGATTTTAGGGACATGGTGATCACCGGAGCAATGGGAAGACACCTTAGAAGCTACCCTCATGCCAGGTTCCCGGATCATGAGGACTTACTAAGACGTTTTCTACTCGACGACCACCTTTCGAAAGGCAACAGTGAGGCGTACCTAGGGGTGGTGTGTGCGAATTGTGTGTCATTTTCAGTTTATTGTTTGTCTTGTCATGCATTGGTGATCTAACGATTTGATTTTATTTTTGGGCATTCATTCTTTCATGCATATGTATTAACAGTTATATACTTGCGAGAAAAATAAATCTAGACTATTACAACCGGCGCGGGTCCACATCGCCAAAAAACCGAACCCGATTTGACTGAAAGTAAATAAAGCGAATAAATAAAGTGCAAGAAATAAATCTAAACTTATTACAAGGCTTTGGGGCATATACAGAGGTATTTAAACAATATAAGACAAATGCGCGAAATAAAAAGATTAAACAAAATTAGGGCGTTGGACCCTTTTACAAATAATTAAAAATTAATCAAGGAAATTAAAAATTAAAAATTAGATGAAAAATAATATTTTTGTGTTTTTTAGATTTGAAAGAAAAAAAAAAAAAAGAAAAGTCAATTAAAATTAAAATCCTAGTTCTAATGTTTTTTAAGTTTATTATGAAAAAAAAGATTTAATTTCTAGCCTAATTAAATTCTAAACTAATTTATATACAATTTTTGATTTATAGAAAATAAATAATAAATAATAATATAGTGAGGAAGAAAGGAAAAGGATATGAAAAATTAATAATTACCCTAATTCTACATTTTTTGGATTTTTATTATGAAAAAAGAATTAAAATTAAAATTAAAACCTAATTAAGCTAAATGAGTTACATTTTAATTTATTAAAAAAAAGAATCAAAATTAATTATATTTTTTTTTGTCCTTTCTGTATTTTTAATGTTTTTATATTTTTTGTAAGAATTAATTAAATCAGAAAATAAAACACAAAAAATAATAGAATATAAAGAAAATTAGAAAAAAGAAAAAAAAGATATAACCAGGGAGGTGTGGATTTGAAATTTGGAGGTGCAAGCCTGAAAAGCCTGGCCCATTTGCTGGCAATTTGTTGACTTTTGAAATCATATGCACACCTGTTGACTTGTCCTCATGGTATACCTTCAAGCTGGACCCTTGATCAGGTCCCCTGGGACACGTGGATAATGCCTCTTGAATGTGCATGGTGAGTCCTTATGTGGGCGCTGCATGGAACCTTGAAATGAAAAATAATATGAGAAATTGCAAGACCTGGGACTTGAACCCAGGTCATTGTGATTACATGCGCGTGTCTTGGCCAGCTGAGCCACTTGAATTCTTTTAACATAATATAGTTAATAAACAATATAAAATAAAACCAACGCATAAAGATTACACGCGCGCAAATTTAAACGGACGAATGACAGCGTGCCACATCTTCATCTTCTTCACGTCCCTGTAAACAAAATACATTGGCAACGGTTTTGAAGCGCTGCATTAGATAAGCTACAAAAAAATAGCGAATAGCTCGTTTCCTAATATAAATTAGGCGCGAGCATCTCATTCTCTTCGTCCAGATGCCAGGAATGCAATGGTCATGGTCTTGAGGGCCAATTTTGCAGTATGGTGAAAACCCTAAAATCAAAACTTGAAAACCCTAGAATGTGGGCATGGCAGATTCGCGTAGGATGAACAAAAATGCAATTAAATATAATGAACAGCTTGGAAACTTTGTGAGGAACATAAACATGTGATTAAAAATGCAAAAGGATGCTTAGAATCAAGAACACGAATTAAAAAATTCTTCTGTACAGTTTGGATGGTAGCTACCGTTTCTAGGAGTTTTGATTGATGTTATGAATTGGGATACGTTCAGAATTGTCTCAGGAAGCTATTGGTACAAAAATTATGGCTTGAAAGGATCCCTAGCTTTGATTTCAGATTTGCAATATATGTCCAAATTTTCAAAGTTCCAATGGCTTTTTCAGCGAGCTTTTTGCTATGTTCTAGGTAGGGTTGGACTCAGTGATCATCATAGAATTGAATAGGCTTGCTAACTCTCCTTAATTCATGCTTGTTAGAGAATTGGCCTTAGGGTTTGTCCATTAACCATTTTTTCCTAATTTCTAGCCAAAACCTAGACCTAGTGTGTAAATGAACCTTGGCCTGATTTTTGAGTTGGTTCATGATACATAGAACTTGTCCAAGTTCATATGACACCATTTCATTGATTTTTAAATTTTATTTGAGTTTTCAATGAATTAAAATGAATTAAATCATCAAAAATTAAATAAAATAAAAAAGTCAACATTTGGTCTTGAAATCAACCATGGGCCACGTGTGTGGCATGACAAGGATGAACAAAGTGAGAAAAATGGGGCCCTTTTGTCAAAATTGGATTTTCAAGGATAGTTGACTTTTGCCATTTCACAAAAATTTCCCAACTTCTACAAGGCATAACTTGCTCAATTTTTAAGCTTTTCACATGTTCTTGGACATTTTGGAAAGGTCTTTGAGTCCTTTAACCAATGCCTTTGGTCCCATGTCATTTTGATTTACCAATCTCAAGTTATGGCTTTTGACTTAAAGTCCCTTTTTGTTGACTTTTGAAAATGACCTGTAATGTTGAAATTGATAACTTTTTGTGAGAGCATTTCTTGGACTTGAAGTATGAAGATGAGTTGTAGGAAATGTCTTTCTCTTCAAAATGAGCTTTGGATGGAATTTTTCTGATAATCCATGTGAAAGTTATGCCCTGGTCAATTTCAGTTGACTTTTTCAGCTGTCCAAATATAGCAACTTTTGCATCTTTGATGATTTCTGAGCCAAATTTTGAGAATCATGATCAAGCATTGATCAAATGATGTTTGTGGCTTCAAAATGATATATTGACCAAAAAATTTGAACTTTTGACTGCCAAATGACCATTTTGCCCCTACAGTTGACTGTAGTGCAATTTAGGGTTTTGACTGTGCAATCTTGAGCTGAATGCCTTGAAACTTGATATGAGGATGCTTGACCATGTTTGTAAGCATATGAGACTTGATTGGGCCTTTGAACACTTCCTTTTCTTGATCAGACTCAAAACCCTAATTTGGACTGGATGGGAGACTGTTGCACTGCACAACCCTTGGGGACTTTTTTAGCTTGGTGTTATACCCCAAAATTTGCCCTCCCATATTCCTCAAGAAATTGCCAAGTCAAGGTCACAAAATTCCCCAAGGGTTGTGCAGTGCAACAGTCCCCCATCCAGTCCAAATTAGGGTTTTGAGTTTGATCAAGAAAAGGAAGTTTTCAAAGGCCCAATCAAGTCTCACATGCTTACAAACATGGTCAAGCATCCTCATATCAAGTTTCAAGGCATTCAGCTCAAGATTGCACAACCAAAACCCTAAATTGCACTACAGTCAACTGTAGGGGCAAAATGGTCATTTGGCAGTCAAAAGTTCAAATTTTTGGTCAACCTATCATTTTGAAGCCACAAACATCATTTGATCAATGCTTGATCATGATTCTCAAAATTTGGCTCAGAAATCATCAAAGATGCAAAAGTTGCTATATTTGGACAGCTGGAAAAGTCAACTGAAATTGACCAGGGCATAACTTTCACATGGATTATCAGAAAAATTCCATCCAAAGCTCATTTTGAAGAGAAAGACATTTCCTACAACTCATCTTCATACTTCAAGTCCAAGAAATGCTCTCACAAAAAGTTATCAATTTCAACATTACAGGTCATTTTCAAAAGTCAACAAAAAGGGACTTTAAGTCAAAGGCCATAACTTGAGATTGGTAAATCAAAATGACATGGGACCAAAGACATTGGTTAAAGGATTCAAAGACCTTTCCAAAATGTCCAAGAACATGTGAAAAGCTTAAAAATTGAGCAAGTTATGCCTTGTAGAAGTTGGGAAAATTTTGTGAAATGGCAAAAGTCAATTATCTTTGAAAATCCAATTTTGACAAAAGGGCCCCATTTTTCTCACTTTGTCCATCCTTGTCATGCCACACACGTGGCCCATGGTTGATTTCAAGACCAAATGTTGACTTTTTCATTTTTATTTAATTTTTGATGATTTAATTCATTTTAATTCATTAAAAATTCAAATAAAATTTAAAAGTCAATGTAATGGTGTCAAATGAATTTGGACAAGTTCTATACATCATGAATCAACTCTAAAATCAGGCCAAGGTTCATTTTCATACCAAGTCTAGGTTTTGGCTAGAATTTAGGAAAAAATGGTTAATGAACAAACCCTAATGCCAATTCTTTCTCAAGCATGGATTAAGGGGAGTTAGCATGCCTATTCAATTCCATAAAGATCATTGAGTCAAACCCTACCAAGAACATAGCACAAAGCACGCTGAAAAGGCATTTGGACATTTGAAAAATGGACCATAAAATGAAAATCTGAAATCATAGCTAGGGATCTTTTCAAGCCAAAATTTTTATTCCAATAGCATCCTAGGACATTCCTGAACCTTTCTCAATCGTTCACAACACGCAAAACGCCCTGAATTGGTAGTTAGAACTCAAACTGAACCTCAAAAATCTTGAAATCGCATTGCATAATCTAAGCATTCTTTTGCATTTTTTTTCATGGATTCATGTTTAACTTGATGTTTCTGAACTAACCACTATATTTAATTGAGTTTTCATGCCCTCCACGCGATTCTGCCATTAACAAACATTAGGGTTTCTCAGCTTCGAAATTAGGGGTTTCCAAGAACGGCAAAATTGGACGTTCCTAATACCATGGTCGTGTTCGGGACATGGAGACGAAGAAAGATGCATCCTCGCGCTTAATTTATGTTAAGAAGAGAGCTATTCGCTATTTTTTGAATCACCCCTAACGCAACAGTATAAAAACCGTGGCCTCTGAGTTATGTTTTTGCAGGGACGAAGACGAAGGCATCGTGGCAAGACGTGATTCGTCTATTCGAATTGCGCGCGTTTTTAAGTGCTACGCGTTGTTTTGTTTTTTATTATTTTCGTACCATAATATGTTAACTGATATTCGTTGGCTCAGTGGCAAGCGTGAGTTCCCTTAGCCTTCATGACCTGGGTTCAAGTCCCAGGTCCTGCAATTTCTAATATTATTTTTCATTTCAAAATTCCATGCAGCGCTGACATTAGTACATACCATGCACACTCCTCATCAATTGGCCACGCGTCTTGGAGATCTAATCCAGGGATCAGAATGCAAGCATATGGTGAAGACCAGTCAAGACATCTCACTGGATCAAAAAGTCAACAAAATGCTCACAAATAAATGGGCCAGGCTTGCACCTCCAAATTCAAATCCATACCCCCTGATTCTATTGTTTTTTTCTTTCTTTTCTAATTTTCTTTACATTTTATTTTTTTTAAATTCACTTGTGTTTTATTTTCTTATCTAATTAATTTTAACCAAAAATACAAAAAACATTAAAAATACAGAAAAGACAAAAAACAATATAATTAATTTTGATTCTTTTTTTAATAAATTAAAATGTGACTCATTTAGTTTAATTAGGTTTTAATATTCATTTTAATTCTTTTTTCATAATAAAAAATCCAAAAAATATAAAATTAGGGTAATTGTTAATTTTCATATCCTTTTTAATTCTTTAACCTTTTTCTCACAATGTCATTTATTTTCTATAAATCAAAATTGTATATAAATTAGTTTAGAATTTAATTAGGTTAGAGATTAAATCTTTTTCATAATAAACTTAAAAGATGATAGAACTAGGACTTTAATTTCAATTAATTTTTTCTTTTTTTCTTTCAAACCTAAAAAACACAAAAAACATTATGTTTCATTTAATTTTTTAATTTCCTTGATTAATTTTAATTATCTGTTAAAGGGTCCAACGCCCTAATTTTGTTTAGTCTTTATTTCGCGCGTTTGTTTTATATTTATTAAATACCTCTGTATATGCCCCAAAGCCATGTAATTGAAAACTCTCGGACTTTTATTTATTCGCTTTATTTATTTTCAGTCAAATCGGGTTCGGTTTTTTGGCGATGTGGACCCGCGCCCGTTGTAATAGTTAGATTTATTTTCTCGCAAATATAACTGTTAATAAATATGCATGAAAGAATGAATGCCCAAAAAATAAAATCGAATCGATAGATCACCAATGCATGACAAGACAAACAATAAACTGAAAATGACACACAATACGCATACACCACCCCTAGGGTACGCCTCACTGTTGCCTTTCGAAAGGTGGTCGTCGAGTAGAAAACGTCTTAGTAAGTCCTCATGGTCCGGGAACCTGGCATGAGGGTAGCTTCTGAGGCGTTTTCCCGTTGCTCCAGTGACCACCACGTCCCTAAAACTCGAATTGACCCGAATACCTCCAACGGTGGTGCTACCTACCTCTCAATGGTGGGATGGCACTACTTTAAAGGACTCTTACACAGACGAATTCCTTAGGGTAGGTAGGTTCTCGTAGGTACTTGCTCTCTTCAAAACAAAATTCAAACTCTTTTCACACCGACACACTTTCAAAAAACTTTCAAACAAACTTTTCAAACACTCTAACGTACGAGTTAAACTGAAACTTTTCAAAGAATATTTTTGAAACCCACATTGAAAAGCAAACAAATAATTTTGAAAACACATTGAGCAAGTACCTAAGAGCCCATGGATAAACCATGGATAGAAAGGGTGCTAATACCTTCCCTTTCTATAACCTACCTCCCGAACCGAGAGCAATCTCTTAAAAGGAATTTTTCTGTGCTTTTGTCCTTTCCTATTGGAGAAAATAAAAGACGGTGGCGACTCTTGCTTCCGCGACATTTCGCGAACCAGCGTTAAAACAGTCAGTTCCAGATCCACCGATCACAGAACTGGCGACTCTGCTGGGGAAAAACTTAAAGTGAGGTGTACCTTAGGACTAAGATCACTGTGTTTTCAATTGCTTTCCTTGTATGCTTTAAAATTGTGGGTTGCTTGGGAGTTCTATAGATCCTAACCCGGATCTGGGGGATACCCTTTTAGAAAGTAGCAACAAGGCTGTGAGGGAACTGTGCGGGGTATACCGACATGGTTGAAGCAGTCTGCTACGTTGATGTGGCATTTTGGTGTGTACCGGTAACCCTTGAGTCAGTCAAGGAGAGTACGGGGCCTCCATGTGGTGTCATGAAGCATCAACAGACCTTAGGAACCTTAATTGAACAATCTTGGCCTCTTTAGGGTAGTGAGATAACTGACTTTGGTGCAGTCCGAGGTTGGTTGATACTCGATACTACACTCAATTGAGGGTTGCTTTCCTGGAATATTTCGGTCGCCAGTTCAGTGGCTAAATCGAAACGATGAACAATGAAAGCAATCCCGTGATATTGGGAACCTTAGAACCCGGTTACTTTGATTAGGACAGGATGAACCCACCAACTTCAAGAGGGTACTACCCAGACCCCATGCTGGCCTTAAACCTTAAGGGCCTGTCTTGTGTGCCTTGTGTGCCTTACATGTTTGTCTTTGTAAATATCTGTGTTTAATCATAGCATCATGACATCATCCAGCATCATATGCATTAACTAACCATTTCAGGGGTTCGAATTTTCATCTTTGTTCCTGTTTTGTAGGACATGGAAACTGTTCGTAGAAAGACAATTCCAATCAGTCTTGTAAGGATCCCTCCTCAGCTTAAGGAACTTACATCCAGGATTCCTGAGAACTCTTCATTCAGTGAAAGGCATGGAAGCCTCATCAGCTTGGTCAACACCAACATTGAGGAAGATATGATAAAAGTCCTGTTCCAGTTCTTTGATCCTCTGCATCACTGCTTTACCTTCTTGGACTATCAGTTGGTACCTACATTGGAGGAGTTCTCCCGACTCCTGAAGATCCCTATCCTTGATCAGCTACCCTTCAACGGTACAGAAAAGGAACCTAAGCTTGAAGAGATTGCTAAAGCCTTGCACCTACAGTCATCTGACCTCAAGGGACATTGGGAAGTTAGAAGTGGTATCAAAGGGTTCTTAGCCAGGTTTCTGTTTGAAAAGGCCTATGATTGTTGGAACTCCCTTGACTTGCAAGCTTTTGAAGAGGTTGTGGCCCTCCTTGTTTATGGTTTGGTGTTGTTCCCTAACCCAGACCAGCTCATTGATATCAGTGCTGTCCAGATCTTTATGTCCAGGAATCCTATACCTACGTTGCTGGGAGACCTCCTTCACTCATGTTACACTCGAACCATGAGAAAAAGAGGTGTCCTTATGTGTTGCACTCCTCTCCTGGGAAAGTGGTTTATTTCGCACCTTCCACAATCAGTCCTGAAGAACGAGCGGGGTTTGAGATGGTCACAACGGTTGATGACTCTTACACATGCAGATATACATTGGTGCCCTAGGTCCAGAGAAGATGTCACTATCATTGATCGTTGTGGGGAGTATCCTAATGTTCCTTTACTTGGAACCAGAGGGGGTATTACTTATAGTCCATGCCTGGCTTGGAGACAATTTGGTTATGCTCGGAGGGATGGTCCTCATGACATGTTGATTCCTGACATAGTTTTTGACTTCGACAACGATACTCAAGGACTTCGCCAGAGATTTATCAGAGCTTGGAGGATGCCTAGTAAGATAGACAGCAAAACACTGGGGCACAGGAACTCCATCCCTTTGGAGCCTTATCTCAAGTGGGTACGAGCCCGTTCTCAGAAGTTAGTAATGCCTTATCCTCACATGCTTCCAGTAATCAAAGAGCCTGCCTTGGAAGGAGAGGTATCTCATGTTATTCAGCACCCTGATATGCCCACATCCTGGGAAGAGATGCAGAAGAGCTGGATCCAACTGAAGGAAGAACGGAATTCTCTTGAGACTAGTTTGCATGCCAGTGAAAAGAAGGTCTTGGAGCTCACCCGCCTGTTGCATGAGGAAAGGAGTCTCAACACTTACATAGCTCCAAAGAAGATGCGCAACATATTTTGGATGTGATTTGATCTTTTTGTACTTTTGCCCATGAGGCTTTGATGTATTAAAACAATGATTTTCTTAATAATAAAGTGTGTTCCTTTTGGTCTACAACAAATTTGAATTTTCGAACCCTTGAATGCATTGCATAAACACACATCATTCATCATGTGCATCATAGGTACTTTTCTTTTCAGGTTGTTTACCGTTCTTCGCTGTTTATTTCAGCATCATGAACCCTCCTGAATCATCAACCGATGCGGCTATCAAGGCTCTTCAGGCGCAGAACGTCCAGTTTCAGGCGCAAAACGCCCAATTTCAGGAGCTGATCAAGGGCTTGTCTCAGGGTCAACAAGAGTTAAAGACCATGCTGTTGAAGAAGACTAAGAAGAAGAGGAGGACTGTGCTATTTAGCACTGGGCGCAGACTCGGGAACACCTTGCAAATTGAAGCTGAAAGGACTCCTCCATCTGTGACAGAAGGTAGTCACCAAGAAAGGGAGGTCGCTACTCCTGTGGGCTCTGATACTGAAACAGACTTCAATGACGACCAGTACCCTCCTGCTGAAGACCGGTACAAACAGCTGGAAGACAGATTAAAGGCTGTGGAAGTTCAACGGGTACCTGGATTGGATTTCGGAGACTTGGGGTTATCTACTGGAGTGGTGATCCCACACAAGTTCAAAACACCTGCCTTCGTGAAGTATGATGGGGCTTCCTGTCCCAAGATGCACCTCCGTTCTTATGTAAGGAAGATCCAGCCTTACACAGCAGACAAGAACCTTTGGATCCACTTCTTCCAGGAGAGTCTTTCAGGGACTCACCTCGATTGGTTCTATCAGCTAGATGGAATCAGCATTCGTAACTGGGAGGATCTGGCCACTGCTTTTTACAAGCAGTATCAGTATAATGCCGACCTCGCTCCTACGCGTACCCAACTCCAGGGTATGTCGCTAGGGTCGGGAGAAGGTTTTAAGGAGTACGCTCAGAAATGGAGGGACCTGGCTGGCAGGGTGCAGCCACCGTTGACGGATCGGGAGCTGGTAGATATGTTCTTGGGGACCCTATCTGGTCCGTTTTTCAATCATCTCATTGGTAATTCCTCTGCTGGGTTTACTGATCTGATCCTGACTGGTGAAAGGATTGAGGCTGGTATAAAATCAGGGAAAATACAGAAAGTTGCCTCCTCCAGTACTGAGAAGAAACCCTTCAAAAAGGAGGCTAGTGCTGTATATAACTCCCGGAGAACAGAGCGACCTGAGCACCGCCAATCTGTCAGTGCGGTAATGATTGCCAAACCTGCTGCCGCTCCTAGGCCCACTAATCCTCAAAAGTTTGAAAGACCCCGAAGAGAGTTCACCCGGTTAAGCATGACCTTATCACAAATCCTGCCACAGTTGCTATCCACCAATTTAGTGACTGTCAAGGAGGCTCCAAAGTTTCCCAACACTGCATCCCCCAAGTTCAATCCAAATGCTCGCTGTGCTTATCACTCTGATAGCCCGGGGCATAACACAGATGACTGTTGGGCCCTAAGGAACAAAGTTCAAGATCTCATTGACGCAAAGGAGATACAGTTTGAGGCGCCCGAGAAGCCGAATGTTGTAAATGCTCCCATGCCCCAGCATGGAGTGAATGCTGTTGAGGAGAATTTGCATGTAGCTTCGGTGGATGATGTTGCTACTCCGTTGCTGATGGTTAAGAGGAATCTGTTGTTAGCCGGTTTATTTCCGGGATGTAGCGAAAGTTGCCCTCTATGTGTTGCTTCCCCTGTTGGTTGTTCTCTGTTGAAGTCAGGCATCCAAAACCTGATTGATAGTAGAGAGATTTTGTTTGAAAAGACTGTTGTTCCTGCTGCTCCTGTTGAAGAAGTGTCAATCGTTACCATCTTCAACAACTATTCCGAAGCTCCTTCAAAGAAGCCTATACAAGTTGTGTCAGTTCACAAGAATGTTCCCATCACCATTACTGTCCCGGGGCCTATACCCTACAAATCTGATAAGGCCGTCCCATGGCACTATGGGGCGGATGTTTATGTTCTGGGTGTGAAACAAGAGTGCAACATTGATGCTGGTGTCTCCAACATCACCGGGCCTGCTAAGGTCACTCGTAGTGGAAGACTGTTCTCGCCAGACATTGCTCCTCCAGCAGTTCATAGGCCTTTGATCTTCACACCTGCCAGAGTGCCTGTTTCTCCTTCTGACCAAGTATCCACCCCTGCTGCTGAGTCATCTGATACTCGGGGCAAGGGGACTGCTGCTGATGTGCCTGCCAGGACGGAGGCACCAAAGACCATTGTTGAGGCTTCCAAGCAGGAAATGGAAGAAATTCTCAAGATAATAAAGAAAAGTGATTTCAATGTGGTGGAACAGCTGGGGCACACCCCCTCTAAAATCTCCATGTTGTCACTGCTGCTGTGTTCAGAGGCCCATGCAAAAGCTCTGATTGCTTTCTTAAAGACTGCCCATGTACCCCAAGATACGACTGCTGACCAGTTCACCGATTGTGTGGCCAACCTAACTGCTGATAATGGCCTAGGTTTCTCTGATGCCGATCTGACAGCAAAGGGGAAGAACCATAATGATGCCCTGCATGTCTCCATTGAATGCAGGGGCACTACTCTTGCTCATGTGCTGGTTGACACAGGTTCCTCATTGAACGTGCTGCCCAAGAAGGCTCTGGATAGGCTGGATTGTGAAGGTCTAGAGCTCAAACCAAGTAGCATTGTTGTCCGGGCCTTTGACGGGTCCAAAAGAATGGTGCATGGTGAAGTGGACATCCCAATCAGGGTTGGGTCACAGGTATTCGATTCAAAGTTCTATGTGATGGATATCCATCCGTCCTATTCTTGTTTGCTGGGTCGCCCATGGATCCACAAAGCTGGAGCTGTGACTTCTACATTGCATCAAAAGCTCAAATACCCGGTCAGGGGGAGGATTGTAACAGTGCAAGGGGAGGAGGAATACATGGTCAGCCACCTCAACTCTTTCAGATACGTGGAAATGGATGGGGAGTTCATTGAAACCCCCTTTCAACATTTTGAGGAGGTACCACCAACCTTGGCAACAGCAGAAGATGAAGAGGTTTCTCCTATGAAGATGGCCTCCTTAAAGGACGCCCGGGCTGTGATCGAAAAAGGCGAATGTGCAAATTGGGGCAAGCTCCCTGATCTTACTCCTAAGACTAACAAGTTTGGGCTGGGTTTCACCACGGAAGCTCAGAAAGCGGTGCGCAAGGCAAGAATTGGAAGACCTCCGTTGCTCATCACTCAGCATGGAGTGAATGCTATTGGAGAGGAAGATGAAGTGGGAGAGTCAGAGTTCGATAGCTGGATCTACCCAACGGCCGACGGTGGATTGACCAATTGGACTGCTAAAGATTTTACTCCAATTACTTTTGTCTCCCAGTAATGAATTTCTTTGTTTTTGAATTGTAATAAACAATAATTTGAGACTATGTGGCCCGGTGTCTTACCCGGGGCACCGTGGTTTTATTTATGAGGGCTTTTGTTTGTCACCATCATATATCATGAATAAAAGCATTGGACGTTTTTCACATTTCAAATTTTGCGCTCCTTTTCTTTCCTTTCTTTACATATTGCAAAACAGCTGTATTTACACACACACTCACTCGTACAGGTTTCAATCCACTCTGGATCTCACTGGTAACGACTCTGCTACTGCCAGTTATGACTTCGAAAATCCGATCAACTTAGCCGCCGACGAAGGTGAAGATGATTGCGAAGTGCCTGGTGAACTTGCAAGACTGTTACAACAGGAAGAGAGGGCAATTCAACCCCATGAAGAGCCAGTGGAAATGATAAACTTGGGTACGGAGGAAGACAAGAAAGAGGTGAAGATTGGTGCCAACCTAGAACTCAGCGTGAAGCAACGGTTGACTCAGATGCTGCAGGATTATAAAGAAATCTTTGCCTGGTCCTACGAAGATATGCCCGGATTAGATACCGACATTGTGGTCCATCATTTACCAACTAAAGAAGATTTCCCTCCGGTTAAGCAAAAGGTCCGTCGTATGCGTCCAGAGATGTCTGAGAAGATTAAAGCCGAAGTTATGAAGCAGTTTGATGCCGGGTTTCTTGCAGTAACTTCTTACCCTCAGTGGGTTGCTAATGTGGTGCCGGTACCTAAGAAGGACGGCAAGGTCAGGATGTGTGTTGATTACAGGGATCTGAACAGGGCCAGCCCCAAGGATGACTTCCCTCTACCCCACATTGATGTCCTTGTTGATAATACAGCTCAGCATAAAGTGTTCTCTTTCATGGATGGTTTTTCAGGCTACAATCAGATCAAGATGGCTCCGGAAGACATGGAAAAGACTACATTTGTTACTCAGTGGGGCACCTTCTGTTACAAGGTCATGCCGTTCGGGTTAAAGAATGCTGGGGCAACCTACCAACGTGCCATGGTTACTTTATTTCATGATATGATCCACCATGAGATAGAAGTGTATGTGGACGACATGATCGCTAGGTCCCAGACTGAGGAAGAACACCTTGATCATCTGCAGAAACTGTTCGACCGGTTGAAACTGTACAAACTGAGATTGAACCCGAACAAGTGCACCTTCGGGGTAAGATCTGGGAAGTTGCTAGGCTTTGTGGTCAGTGATAAAGGAATTCAGGTGGACCCTGCTAAGGTCAAAGCCATTCAAGAGATGCCAGTTCCTAAAACGGAGAAGGAAGTCAGAGGCTTTCTAGGACGCCTGAATTACATTGCTCGCTTCATCTCTCATCTGACTGCTACCTGTGAACCAATCTTCAAGCTGCTGAAGAAAGATCAGGTAGTACGTTGGAATGATGAATGCCAGGCTGCTTTTGATAGAATCAAAGAATATCTCCAAGAACCACCCATCCTTATGCCACCAGTTGAAGGGAGACCTTTGATACTTTACCTGACAGTGCTTGATAATGCAATGGGGTGCGTGCTGGGGCAGCATGACGAGTCTGGCCGAAAAGAGCATGCCATTTATTACCTTAGCAAAAAGTTTACCGACTGTGAGACCCGATACTCACTGCTTGAGAAAACTTGCTGCGCTTTGGTATGGGCTGCTCGCCGGCTGAGACAGTATATGCTGACTCACACTACCTTGTTAATCTCAAAAATGGATCCTATAAAGTACATATTCGAAAAGCCTGCTCTGTCTGGGAGAATTGCAAGATGGCAGATGATCTTGACGGAATACGACATTCAGTACACGACCCAAAAAGCCATCAAGGGAAGTGTATTGGCAGACCACCTAGCACATCAAGCTGTGGATGACTACCAATCAATGAACTTCGAGTTTCCAGACGAAAGCATTATGATAGTAACTGACTGTGAAATACCTGGACCGGATGAAGGACCTGAACCAGGATCCCGATGGTCTATGCACTTTGACGGAGCCTCCAATGCTTTGGGAAATGGTATCGGCGCCATAATCGTATCTCCACAAAGTACTCATACTCCACTCACCGCCCGGCTGTGTTTCAACTGTACCAACAACATGGCGGAGTATGAAGCGTGTATTATGGGTCTTCAAGCTGCGATCGACCTGAGGATCAAATTTCTAAGTGTCTTCGGAGATTCCGCTCTTGTGATCAATCAGATCAAAGGAGAGTGGGATACGAAACATCCAAACTTGATTCCTTACAGAGAATGTGTGTTGGCTCTGATCCCCCACTTCACAGAGATAACATTTGAGCATTTTCCAAGAGAAGAGAATCAGTTGGCGGACGCGTTAGCTACAATGTCTTCAATGTTCAAGGTTAAATGGGATAATGAAGCTCCCCGGATCACCATCTGGAAACTGGACGAACCGGCATACTGTTGTGATCTTGAAACTGAATTGGTGACTGAGAAGCCTTGGTACCACGAAGTGAAGAGATATCTGGAAGCACAGGAATACCCTGAGGGAGCATCTGTCAATGATAAGAAATTCCTGAGGAGGTTTGCAGCCAAGTTCTTTCTTAGCAATGGCATCTTGTACAAGCGAAACCAGGATTCAACCCTACTGCGTTGTGTAGATAAGACTGAAGCGGAAAGAATCATGGAAGAGCTACATGATGGGACCTTTGGTACACACTCCAGTGGACATACCATGGCAAAGAAGATCCTACGGGCAGGGTATTACTGGTCCACCATGGAAGCTGACTGTTACCAACATTCCAGGACGTGCCACAAATGCCAGATTTATGCAGACAAGGTGCATGTTCCTCCGGTTCCCCTGAATGTTCTGACTGCGCCTTGGCCATTTGCAATGTGGGGCATAGACATGATCGGTGAGATTAAACCTACAGCGTCCAATGGACATCGCTTCATCCTAGTGGCAATTGATTATTTCACGAAGTGGGTTGAGGCAGCATCCTATGCTACGGTAACCAAGACTGTTGTGGCACGGTTCATTCGGCACAACCTAATCTGTCGGTATGGCGTCCCTGAGCGGATTATTACAGACAACGGTACCAATCTGAATAATAAGATGATCACCGAGCTTTGCGAACAGTTTAAGATACAGCACCACAATTCTTCTCCTTACAGACCGAAGATGAATGGGGCTGTAGAAGCAGCTAATAAAAACATCAAGAAGATTGTGCAGAAGATGACAGTAACGTATAAAGATTGGCACGAGATGTTACCGTTCGCTCTGCATGGGTATCGTACTTCAGCTAGGACGTCAACCGGGGCAACTCCTTTCTCTCTGGTTTATGGCATGGAAGCAGTCTTGCCGATCGAAGTACAAATTCCTTCTCTCCGGATAATGAAGGATGCAAATCTGAATGAAGATGATTGGATCCAGACACGACTTGATCAGCTCAACCTTATTGACGAAAAGAGACTTGCTGCTATCTGTCATGGTCAGACGTATCAGAAACGAATGATCAGGGCATTTAACAAAAAGGTCAGACCTCAGGAATATCAAGTCGGGGATCTGGTGATCAAGCGAATCATCCTTCCTCAGAGTGATCCAAGGGGCAAATGGACCCCTACGTACGAAGGGCCATTTGTGGTTAAGCATGTGTTCTCAGGAGGAGCAATGATATTGACCAACATGGATGGTGACGACCTTCCTCATCCCGCCAATGCAGACATAGTTAAAAAATACTACGCATGAAAAAAAGACCCGCTAGGCTGACATGCCTAGGCAAAAATTAGGGCTTCCCGTCGAATCAAAAGGGTTCGGGCAAAATGAAAGGGATGAAAATGAAAAATCTGTACACCCGGCAAGTCGAAAACCTGAAAAGGCGGCTTGGGCAAAAATGGGTATCCCGGTGGACTGAAAACCCGAAAGGGCAGTCCAGGCAAAAATTAGGGATAAAAGCGTAATACTATGTCTCATTGGATCACTTTGCATCCAGAATCCGGTATCTACATCAAGACGGCATCGATCAGTCAGCCTCACCTTCAACCAAGGTCACCAAGTGATGAGACGCTCGGAGTTATAAAGGCAATGGCGGAGTTGAAACCCAGTGGATCATTCATATTTCACACAGCTGTTTTATTTTCTTTTGTACAAAACTTGTATAAACTCTCTTGTTCGGCGACGTACCTCTTACTAGGACGCCAGCCTCTTGTACACAAAACGCCTATTCACAGGCTGTTCAAAATCAATACAAATATACTTTTCAGTTAAACGTGCCAACTGTTTTTCTTTTTCCGTTTTGTTTTGCGAAGAACGTCCAAGGTTCAATTTGTGATATATGCATTTGACAATAATTTGCTAGCTCATAAATATTCGCATACGAAACAAAGAATTGATTGCAGGTGACACTAGAAACAGGGGCAATAAAGAGTTGTCTGAGCTGTCTGATTGTTCTATCTTCCAAGGTACCAAGGTAGGTTCAGCTAAAGAATCCAACCAGATATCTTAAGTTCCCCAGAGAGTGGGACAGCAAGTCAGTGCATTCTTCCCCAGCATATCAAAGCATATCTTAAATTCCCCAGGAGAGTCCCATCCAAGTTCCCTAGGAAAGATGGAATTCATCTCCCCAAGCAGTAAGCTTATCCCCAGTAAATTCTGGAAGCTTATCCTTCACAGAACACGAACGCGTCGTCCGGCTTTATTCAAAGAGTTATTTCCTTAACAGGATATAACTGGGTTATCCTCAGCCAAAAGCCAAGGGAAAGTCGTCGTCGACGTAGTTCTTTCCTATCCCCAGCGAAGTCTATTCACACTTCCAGTACAACAACGGTATCCCAACAGAGTTACTATCAATATTCAGCAAGGTATCACTCTCCCCACAGAGTATTGCCTCCCAGCATGGTCGCTAGAGCATCTTTTCTCCCCGCAGAGTCCTCCATTTGCCAAGTTTATTCCGCAACGGAGTCATCTTCTCCTACCGGTATCCTTGCAATTATCATCCCCAGCGGAAGCAAAATCTATTCTTCGACATCAGCCCAGGATACGACTTCCCGGCACCCGTCAAGGATTTACTTTCCTAGACGAAAACATACATAAAACATCACATACATCATTATGACATGCATCACGCACTGCATCATACAAATCTCATTTATGTTGAGAACATCATTGCTTGATTCATATCATGCATTGCATATGACTGACTTTTATCTTTCAGGAAAAATTCAGTTAAGTTCTCAAGCTACATTTCAAGACCTAGACTGGTTCAGTCAAAGGCCTCCTCTGGTTCAGTGAAATCGTCCCAAGATTTTCCTGATTGCTTATCCAGTGGAAGACATTTCAAGACCTAGACTGGTTCAGTCAAAGGCCTCCTCTGGTTCAGTTAAATCGTCCCAAGATTTTCCTGATTGCTTACCCAGTGGAAGACATTTCAAGACCTAGACTTATTCAGTCAAAGGCCTCCTCTGGTTCAGTGAAATCGTCCCAAGATTTTCCTGATTGCTTACCCAGTGGAAGACATTTCAAGACCTAGACTGATTCAGTCAAAGGCCTCCTCTGGTTCAGTGAAATCGTCCCAAGATTTTCCTGATTGCTTATCCAGTGGAAGACATTTCAAGACCTAGACTGGTTCAGTCAAAGGCCTCCTCTGGTTCAGTTAAATCGTCCCAAGATTTTCCTGATTGCTCATCCAGTGGAAGACACTTCAAGACCTAGACCGGTTCAGTCAAATTGTCCCAAGATTTTCCTGATTGCTTATCCAGTCAAAGGCCTCCTCTGGTTCAGTTAAATCGTCCCAAGATTTTCCTGATTGCTTATCCAGTGGAAGACATTTCAAGACCTAGACTTATCCAGTCAAAGGCCTCTCTGGTTCAGTCAGATCGACATTAAGATCTCCCTGATTCTTATCCCAGTAGAAGACACCCCAGATTTTTCTCAACGAGCGTTGTTGAAATTAAAGTCGCCCAAGGCTCTCTTACCATTCATGCTAAGGAAGTAATCATCCCTGGTTCTTTCATTGCTGTTTGAAGCTCCAGACTCAGCTCCTGCAACGTGTCAGGTACCCATTTTCTGTTTTGCAGGTATGCAGGTTCTCGCTAAGGAATCTCTTACGCAATCAAACACCTAGATGGCATCTATAAGCCCATCATCCCATCCAGCAATCTCCAAATGGCATCTATAAGCCCATTCCCCCATCATTGCTAACATGTGAGCGCAAATTTCCGGGCACTCTAGTGTCCAATCTTCTTTTACCATCGGATTACGAAAGGCGCGTCAGCCAATCTACATCCTCAGGTCTAAGAAGATTGAACAGGGGCAACTGTTATACCCCAAAATTTGCCCTCCCATATTCCTCAAGAAATTGCCAAGTCAAGGTCACAAAATTCCCCAAGGGTTGTGCAGTGCAACAGTCCCCCATCCAGTCCAAATTAGGGTTTTGAGTTTGATCAAGAAAAGGAAGTTTTCAAAGGCCCAATCAAGTCTCACATGCTTACAAACATGGTCAAGCATCCTCATATCAAGTTTCAAGGCATTCAGCTCAAGATTGCACAACCAAAACCCTAAATTGCACTACAGTCAACTGTAGGGGCAAAATGGTCATTTGGCAGTCAAAAGTTCAAATTTTTGGTCAACCTATCATTTTGAAGCCACAAACATCATTTGATCAATGCTTGATCATGATTCTCAAAATTTGGCTCAGAAATCATCAAAGATGCAAAAGTTGCTATATTTGGACAGCTGGAAAAGTCAACTGAAATTGACCAGGGCATAACTTTCACATGGATTATCAGAAAAATTCCATCCAAAGCTCATTTTGAAGAGAAAGACATTTCCTACAACTCATCTTCATACTTCAAGTCCAAGAAATGCTCTCACAAAAAGTTATCAATTTCAACATTACAGGTCATTTTCAAAAGTCAACAAAAAGGGACTTTAAGTCAAAGGCCATAACTTGAGATTGGTAAATCAAAATGACATGGGACCAAAGACATTGGTTAAAGGATTCAAAGACCTTTCCAAAATGTCCAAGAACATGTGAAAAGCTTAAAAATTGAGCAAGTTATGCCTTGTAGAAGTTGGGAAAATTTTGTGAAATGGCAAAAGTCAATTATCTTTGAAAATCCAATTTTGACAAAAGGGCCCCATTTTTCTCACTTTGTCCATCCTTGTCATGCCACACACGTGGCCCATGGTTGATTTCAAGACCAAATGTTGACTTTTTCATTTTTATTTAATTTTTGATGATTTAATTCATTTTAATTCATTAAAAATTCAAATAAAATTTAAAAGTCAATGTAATGGTGTCAAATGAATTTGGACAAGTTCTATACATCATGAATCAACTCTAAAATCAGGCCAAGGTTCATTTTCATACCAAGTCTAGGTTTTGGCTAGAATTTAGGAAAAAATGGTTAATGAACAAACCCTAATGCCAATTCTTTCTCAAGCATGGATTAAGGGGAGTTAGCATGCCTATTCAATTCCATAAAGATCATTGAGTCAAACCCTACCAAGAACATAGCACAAAGCACGCTGAAAAGGCATTTGGACATTTGAAAAATGGACCATAAAATGAAAATCTGAAATCATAGCTAGGGATCTTTTCAAGCCAAAATTTTTATTCCAATAGCATCCTAGGACATTCCTGAACCTTTCTCAATCGTTCACAACACGCAAAACGCCCTGAATTGGTAGTTAGAACTCAAACTGAACCTCAAAAATCTTGAAATCGCATTGCATAATCTAAGCATTCTTTTGCATTTTTTTTCATGGATTCATGTTTAACTTGATGTTTCTGAACTAACCACTATATTTAATTGAGTTTTCATGCCCTCCACGCGATTCTGCCATTAACAAACATTAGGGTTTCTCAGCTTCGAAATTAGGGGTTTCCAAGAACGGCAAAATTGGACGTTCCTAATACCATGGTCGTGTTCGGGACATGGAGACGAAGAAAGATGCATCCTCGCGCTTAATTTATGTTAAGAAGAGAGCTATTCGCTATTTTTTGAATCACCCCTAACGCAACAGTATAAAAACCGTGGCCTCTGAGTTATGTTTTTGCAGGGACGAAGACGAAGGCATCGTGGCAAGACGTGATTCGTCTATTCGAATTGCGCGCGTTTTTAAGTGCTACGCGTTGTTTTGTTTTTTATTATTTTCGTACCATAATATGTTAACTGATATTCGTTGGCTCAGTGGCAAGCGTGAGTTCCCTTAGCCTTCATGACCTGGGTTCAAGTCCCAGGTCCTGCAATTTCTAATATTATTTTTCATTTCAAAATTCCATGCAGCGCTGACATTAGTACATACCATGCACACTCCTCATCAATTGGCCACGCGTCTTGGAGATCTAATCCAGGGATCAGAATGCAAGCATATGGTGAAGACCAGTCAAGACATCTCACTGGATCAAAAAGTCAACAAAATGCTCACAAATAAATGGGCCAGGCTTGCACCTCCAAATTCAAATCCATACCCCCTGATTCTATTGTTTTTTTCTTTCTTTTCTAATTTTCTTTACATTTTATTTTTTTTAAATTCACTTGTGTTTTATTTTCTTATCTAATTAATTTTAACCAAAAATACAAAAAACATTAAAAATACAGAAAAGACAAAAAACAATATAATTAATTTTGATTCTTTTTTTAATAAATTAAAATGTGACTCATTTAGTTTAATTAGGTTTTAATATTCATTTTAATTCTTTTTTCATAATAAAAAATCCAAAAAATATAAAATTAGGGTAATTGTTAATTTTCATATCCTTTTTAATTCTTTAACCTTTTTCTCACAATGTCATTTATTTTCTATAAATCAAAATTGTATATAAATTAGTTTAGAATTTAATTAGGTTAGAGATTAAATCTTTTTCATAATAAACTTAAAAGATGATAGAACTAGGACTTTAATTTCAATTAATTTTTTCTTTTTTTCTTTCAAACCTAAAAAACACAAAAAACATTATGTTTCATTTAATTTTTTAATTTCCTTGATTAATTTTAATTATCTGTTAAAGGGTCCAACGCCCTAATTTTGTTTAGTCTTTATTTCGCGCGTTTGTTTTATATTTATTAAATACCTCTGTATATGCCCCAAAGCCATGTAATTGAAAACTCTCGGACTTTTATTTATTCGCTTTATTTATTTTCAGTCAAATCGGGTTCGGTTTTTTGGCGATGTGGACCCGCGCCCGTTGTAATAGTTAGATTTATTTTCTCGCAAATATAACTGTTAATAAATATGCATGAAAGAATGAATGCCCAAAAAATAAAATCGAATCGATAGATCACCAATGCATGACAAGACAAACAATAAACTGAAAATGACACACAATACGCATACACCACCCCTAGGGTACGCCTCACTGTTGCCTTTCGAAAGGTGGTCGTCGAGTAGAAAACGTCTTAGTAAGTCCTCATGGTCCGGGAACCTGGCATGAGGGTAGCTTCTGAGGCGTTTTCCCCGTTGCTCCAGTGACCACCACGTCCCTAAAACTCGAATTGACCCGAATACCTCCAACGGTGGTGCTACCTACCTCTCAATGGTGGGATGGCACTACTTTAAAGGACTCTTACACAGACGAATTCCTTAGGGTAGGTAGGTTCTCGTAGGTACTTGCTCTCTTCAAAACAAAATTCAAACTCTTTTCACACCGACACACTTTCAAAAAACTTTCAAACAAACTTTTCAAACACTCTAACGTACGAGTTAAACTGAAACTTTTCAAAGAATATTTTTGAAACCCACATTGAAAAGCAAACAAATAATTTTGAAAACACATTGAGCAAGTACCTAAGAGCCCATGGATAAACCATGGATAGAAAGGGTGCTAATACCTTCCCTTTCTATAACCTACCTCCCGAACCGAGAGCAATCTCTTAAAAGGAATTTTTCTGTGCTTTTGTCCTTTCCTATTGGAGAAAATAAAAGACGGTGGCGACTCTTGCTTCCGCGACATTTCGCGAACCAGCGTTAAAACAGTCAGTTCCAGATCCACCGATCACACTTGGCTTGGCAATTTCTTGAGGAATATGGGAGGGCAAATTTTGGGGTATAACAGCTGCCCCTGTTCAATCTTCTTAGACCTGAGGATGCGGATTGGCTGTCGTGCCTTTCGTAATCCGAGGGTAAAAGATGATTGGACACTAGAGTGCCCGGAAATTTGCGCTCACATGTTAGCAATGATGGGGGAATGGGCTTATAGATGCCATCTGGATGTTTGCTGGATCGGATGATGGGCTTATAGATGCCATCTGGATGCTGATCGCGTAGGAGACTCCTTGGCGAGATCCTACGTGCCTGCAAAACAGAAAAATGAGTACCTGACGCGTTGCAGGAGCTGATTTTTTTAGATGCCTGGTATAGATGTGTCCTGACTGGTTACAGGAGCTGAGTCTGGAGCTTCAAACAGCAATGAAAGAACCAGGGATGATTACTTCCTTAGCATGAATGGTAAGAGAACCTTAGGCGACTTTGACTTCAACTACGCTCGTTGAGAAAAATCTGGGGTGTCTTCTACTGGGATACGAATCAGGGAGATCTTAAGGTCGATCTGACTAAACCAGAGAAGGCCTTTGACTGAACCAGTCTAGGTCTTGAAATGTCTTCAAAGGGATAAGCATCAGGAAAATCTTGGGACGATTTAACTGAACCAGAGAAGGCCTTTGACTGAACCAGTCTAGGTCTTGAAATGTCTTCAAAGGGATAAGCATCAGGAAAATCTCGGGACGATTTAACTGAACCAGAGAAGGCCTTTGACTGAACCAGTCTAGGTCTTGAAATGTCTTCAAAGGGATAAGCATCAGGAAAATCTTGGGACAATTTAACTGAACCAGAGAAGGCCTTTGACTGAACCAGTCTAGGTCTTGAAATGTCTTCAAAGGGATAAGCATCAGGAAAATCTTGGGACGATTTAACTGAACCAGAGAAGGCCTTTGACTGAACCAGTCTAGGTCTTAAAATGTAGCTTGAGAACTTAACTGAATTTTTCCTGAAAGATAAAAGTCAGTCATATGCAATGCATGATATGGATCAAGCAATGATGTTCTCAACATAAATGAGATTTGTATGATGCAGTGCGTTATGCATGCTATAATGCTGTATGTGATGTTTTATGTATGTTTTCGTCTAGGAAAATGAATCCTTGACGGGTGCCGGGAAGTCGTATCCTGGGCTGATGTCGAAGAATAGATTTTGCTGCCGCTGGGGATGATAATTGCAAGGATACCGGTAGGAGAAGATGACTCCGTTGCGGAATAAACTTGGCGAATGGGAGATTCTGCGGGGAGAAAAGATATTTTAGCGATCATGCTGGGAAGCAATACTCTGTGGGAAGAGCGATGCCTTGCTGAATGTTGATAGTAACTCTGTTGGAGATACCGTTGCTGTATTGGAAGTGTAAATTGACTTCGCTGGGGATAGGAAAGAACTACGTTGACGACGACCTTCCCTTGGCTTTTGGCTGAGGATAACCCAGTTATATCCTATTAAGGAAATAACTCTTTGAATAAAGCCGGACGACGCGTTCGTGTCCTGTGAAGGATAAGCTTCCAGAATTTACTGGGGATAAGCTTACTGCTTGGGGAGATGAATTCCATCCTTCCTGGGGAACTTGGATGGGACTCTCCTGGGGAAGTTTTGATATGCTGGGGAAGAATGCACTGACTTGCTGTCTCACTCTCTGGGGAATTTAAGATGTCTGGTTAGGTTCTTTAGCTGAACCTACCTTGGTACCTTGGAAGATAGAACAATCAGACTGCTCAGACAACTCATTATTGCCCCTGTTTCTAGTGTCACCTGCAACTAATTCTTTGTCTCGTATGCAAATATTTATGAGCTAGCAAATTATTATCAATGCATATATCACAAATTGAACCTTGGACGTTCTTCGCAAAACAAAACAGAAAAGAAAAATAGTTGGCACTTTTAACTGAAAAGTATATTTGTATTGATTTTGAATAGCCTGTGAATAGGCGTTTTGTGTACAAGAGGCTGACGTCCTAGTAAGAGAAACGTCGCCGAGCAAAAGAGTTTATACAAGTTTTGTACAAAAGAAAATAAAACAGCTGTGTGAAATATGAATGATCCACTGGGTTTCAACTCCGCTATTGCCTTTATGACTCTGAGCATCTCATCACTTGATGACCTTGGTTGAAGGTGAAGCTGACTGATCGATGCCGTCTTGATGTAAATACCGGATTCTGGATGCAAAGTGATCCAATGAGACATAGTATTACGCTTTTATCCCTAATTTTTGCCTGGACTGCCCTTTCGGGTTTTCAGTCCACCGGGATACCCATTTT